>OX596369.1:8951128-10151128 GCA_951394395.1 Colostygia pectinataria
GTTGTTGGTTTCAATAATTGCGCTGTTTATCAGATTTTGCCACTAACAGCTGAATCGATTTGGAAACCTGAAATAGCAGCTACTTTTTATGTAAGCTAGAAAAAGTCCGAATACTAATACTATTTTTATAATGTTTTGAATATTTACCTTAATTGAAGGTTAGAGAATTTAAAGCAAGCGTGTTAAATTTTATACTTTTATTTGTTTCAGGTAAGTGCGCGCCGCTTAGTCATTTTTATCCCAAACTTGAATTGAAGCAGATGAAGTGGGGACGAAAAATAACGATACGGGACTCTTACGAGGCCTCGTAATCGGAATGAGTACACGGTCGGTGAGCCGGCGGTAACACGCCGGTTCAATATCAAAATCCTATCGCGGTGCTCTTTATTGAGTGTCGAGGTGGGCCGACAATTTTACTTTGAACAAATTAGAGTGCTCAAAGCGGGCTCAAAATGCTGCTTGAATATTTCGTGCATGGAATAATAGAATATGATCTCGGTTCTATTTTGTTGGTTTTCAGAACTCCGAGGTAATGATTAATAGGTATAACAGACAAGATACACCAAGTGTGTCTAATTGTATGAGGACAGTGACACAGGCCTTATACAATGACCACTTTCGGAAAAAATACATTTATTTTCCACAAACTCGGGAAGAACAAAATACTATCAAACCAAGGTATGTTTTTTAAACACTAGGCAGGTACCTTAGCTAGGTATATAGATAGGTATCTAGATACCTGCATACATACAACCCCTAACCTGTATCTCATTCAAACATGGTAGGCATAGGTAAATTAATAATTAGTACTATATCATTACCATTGAATATACATGTATTTACAAAATTGAAAATGAAACAGGAGGCCATCAATTTTATTCCAGACTATATTTTATGGAATTTAAACAGAGATTCATAAAATTAATAACAAATGTAATCCAATAAAATGTGTTGGTCAGATATTTATAATTACTTAATCTAAAGGTAGTAGTAGAAGTATGTGACTCAGACTTAAATATTTTAAGTGTTGATGCTGGTCATGGTGGGGCAAATCATGACTTATTTGTGTGCACCATGCAATCAAGTCCCATCTCGAACATCTCCACCAGGCTGAAAATTTAGAAAAATGTTTTAGATTGTATTGTATTGTCTTTCTCTCAAACGGGTTATTTGTTTCAGGTGATTCTGGCTATCCCCTACGTCCAACCCTGATCACTGAGCCAGGCTCCCCCCAGGGTTACTACACTGATCTTTGTCGGGTCCAAAATAGTGTTGATGATTTGATTAAGTATATAAGTTTTAGCTTAATAATTAAGTACTTATTACATGTTTTTATAACAAAGTCTTTTTTTCAATTAATTTCTAGGTACATAAAGGCCATCAGACTGACTAATATTATGATTCAAAGGTTTGGCTGTTATTTAAAACATAGATAATGACTGGGAATAGGACATAAGCCACTTTTTTTTTATCCCGGATAAAAGTACGGTTACAGAGTTCCACGCGAACGAAGTCGCGGGCTAGCAATTTATAAAATTATATTGTGTCTCGAAAAAAAGTCCTGGGCAATAGATAATTTTATTAGGAAAGGGAAGGCCCCTAACTATTTAATTAGGTATATGCAGAAATGATTTATTTACTTTGATAAAAAATGCTCCAAGAATGTTCCAAGCCGATCGAAATATACCTACATGTGAAGTGTTTATTATTATAATTGTTTATACACTAAGTAACATTTTTACAGCTTTTTCAAGTTTCCAGTCCTTGCTTGAAAGCTGTAAGTGGGTTTTTTTTATCACAGTCCACATTTTATAGCTAAAGTAATCTTTGTTTTGATTTTTTGGAATCATCTTCTTCTTTTAATTTCTAAATTTTTAATGACATTTACAGATCCAACTTGTTGCCAGTATAAAGTATGTCACTTAATAACTTAGTTCTGGGTAAAGTAAATTAAACGAAATGGGTAAAATGGTTTATATTATTAAAATATTACAAAGCACAATTTTTAAAAACATAATTTATACAGAACACTAATCAAATACGTAAATAAAGTTTTTTCGGAAATATAGGGTTTTTATTTTTTTCGTATGGCAATACGATTCTGCTGCTGAATTGAATTGCAAATGATTCACCTACAACAATGACCATTTTACAAAAAATAGAGGAATTGCTAAGGAGCTGCTGGGAATTCGGAAAATGAATTGCTCAATGTGGCCTTTTTAGACCCCCTTGTCAGCCTTCTTGTGTTTATTTGTGTTTATTTTTAATTATAATTGTGTTAGATGTGCGCACGATCACTTGACATTGACGACTGACGAGCCGATTGTCCTACGGCGACTATTCCGTCACCGTTATAAGGATTACTTTTTGCGTTCGTGTACTTCGGTTCTCCGTGTTATTATTCTAAGCTTCTATTCTACCTACCTACTAGGTTATTTATTGTGCCTTTAAAATTTCTTGAATTGGTAGGTGTGCCTTGAATAGTTTGCGGAACACTGTTTTAGACACAGACGCGGTAGGTCGGTTAGGTACCTACTAGGTAGGTAGAGATCCGGGAACAGCAAATAAATGATAACATAGATAGGTAGGTTTGGTACTTACCTACCTACCTACCATACATAACACTATGAGAAACTTATAGTTTTTTACCATTTTGCATTAGGTAAAACGACTTACAATTTAGCAATCTAGGTTAGTATTTGTGTAATTTATTTTAGTTAAGTAGGTAGGTACCTACCTACTTACCTATAATCACAGAACAGATATTAGTACCTACAATAAAGACGTGAACGTATTTATTTACGTATCGCCCCGGAAGTAGGCCGTCTTTCAAATATATTTATTTATTAATATAAAAATATATTTTATTCTAGAAAATAATAGGGATCCTTACTAAAACTTCATTAATGTAACCCAAGGTGTAAAAGAAATTGCCATAAAATGTAGTTCATCGCATGCGCTGCGGAAACTATTGATGATAGAACAAAAATGTCATTCTAAACAAAATACTAAAATCGCCCGCGCGCGCGCCGAGCCCTGTGGCCTGACAGAGGCGTGTATAATATATGAAATAGGTAGTCGCGCTGATTAAAACGCGCGGTCGGCTCTCTACCTTATGGATGACTAGCGACCCGTGCGAAGCCGGGACGAGCCGCTAGTCTATACTTCTATACTAATATTATAAAGAGAGTAGATTTGTATGTTTGTATTTTTGTTTGTTACGAAACATTGCCCACGATAATGAATCATTGATATTTAGTACTTAGATCTACTATTCTTTTAGTAAATAATTGTTGTTTTACTGTGATAAGCTCTATAAAAATCGCAAATTGATTTGGAAAAGTCACCGACCCCAACTAAAGTGTTGTGATGTTAACTTTGCCACGTTTTTGTTAAAGTTGTCATAAAAAAAATCACGGCTATGTGACGTCGCATAAAATTTTACTAGGTAGGTGTATGTATGTGGATTATGAATAAGAATGAATAAAAAAATTATGAGATAATATAGTATACAGCTATAAAAGTATATACAAGTACTGTGAATTGTGATTCAAGTAGGTAAGTTGTGTATTATATTTGTGTGTTCAAATACTTTTGTAGTTACTATTTTTAGATACTTATTATTATGTTCAGCAATGTTGATCCCAGTCTTCGTTCAAAGATCTCACTAGATGCAAGTTTAAACAAATGTTAAAAATAAAAAATAAAACATATCTAAGTTTTTGTGACAACCCTGAAGTACTTTTTTGTTTTGTATGGAGAAATTCAGAAAAATTGGTAACTCTGCCACTTCTATACAGAATTTTGTTACTAGTACTAAATAACTTCATGTTTTGATATTATTATTTTCGGTAGAGGTAGAACAGCAAGTTTCTCATTGCAGCAATCATACAACTTTAATATTTCAATATTTTTTTTCATTTGGCAATCTCGCCAAAAGTGACAGTTGACTTCACCACTTTTGTTTTTTGGATATAATAATCTGGGATATTCAAATAAGAGGAATGTGGCAATACCAATGAAATGCATGATGACTTTACTTAGTTACTTACTTGTTAGTACCCTTAGTACGCTTCTGTCTAACAGTAGCTTACCTTGGGCACAGAGTAATATCTGTATTACACTCTGTGCCTTGGGGCTAGATGATGCTGCGTGGATTATCCAGCATTATTTATTTATTTTTATACAGTTGCTCAAAAAGTGGCGTATTGCAGAGACGTATAGCGTTCGGGATGTGGGCTATTACATACTCGTGCTTTTTTTTACCTTTCCCGAACTCGTGCGTTCTCTTTCCCAACTGTCAAAATAATGTCTATTAAAAAGAAAAACCAACCGTTTATACTAAAAAAATTCATAGAACTTTTTATGATTCATGCAAATACGTATATTTCTAAAAGAAGCTACTAATTTGTTTCAATATCAGATTTAATGATTTGATTGAACGAGTTACGTTTCATTTAATTTAATTTCATTTTCATTTCATATCAATAAAAAAAATCTACTGAAGACTTGGCTGTATGGGCATAGTTCCCTTTGCCTACCAGAATGGGTGAAGAAAAAAAAAACTCTGCTTATATTCTACGGTTGGCGCCATTTTTCTGAAATTTTCTTTGCGAGTTTAGTTGTTTGTTGCACAAAATGAGTAATTTCGACCCTTAAGTTAGTTGAGTTTATTGTGTTTTTATTAGTAAACTCCAAGTTTCAAAACCTTTTATCTTAAAATGTAGTGTATACCCGGTGATACCATGTAAACGATAGTGGCGCCCTCATTTATTTTCTACTCTTTTTGGTCAGACTTAATGGTAACACTACAGACTAACCCTGAAGATGAACCCAGACCGACCAAACATGTTTGCTTATCTCAAAGATTATAATATGGCATAACTGACCGACAGTGACAGTTTGGTTATATTATGGCAAAATAAATATCAATTTTAATAATATTAAAATTTTATTTTAACAACAATAAAAAAATATAAAACTAACATTATAATACAATTTTATTTTTATGTAGACAAACAAAGTTCTATATGAAAAATGTTTGTTGTGTTGAGTTTCCTAAAACGGGAACACTGGAGGTCCGCCATGACAGCTATTAGCCAATGATCATGACGCATTTTGACTTTGACAGTACCTAATAACCCAGTTGTTCGTTAAGCCCGCCATGTTGTTTTGCATTGTGTTGCACTCCTTCACAAAGATAAACTTACATAAGATTGTGAAAGAAGCTAAAATAAATTAAATAAACAGCTTAAAATGATTTCTTTATTGAATATCTAAATATAAATATCTAGACCCCTACAAAGGCTCCATCCAGAAACAACTCCTTTGGTGGCAGTTTATCCAATTTAACTTGTTTACCTAATGAGGGCACTATACCAGTAGCCACGCGGGTGTGAGAGGAAGGATGTGCCGCCGGACTCCACCCTACCGCGCCACTAGCGTAGCGTCGCGCGCGCCGTGGATACGAAACGCGCCGCGCCACTGCCCGTACCGTCCGGCCGCGGCCGGACGGGAGTGGCGAACAAAGAGTAAAATATATATGGGAAACACTCGATTGTATTTTACTGATTGCAGTGCAGTGAGAAGATTTTTATTCTGTGGTAGTTTTACGAGTACCTATCTGTTGTATCTATACTAATCTATATCTATACTATCTATACTTCTTTACTAATATTATAAAGAGAGAAGATTTGTATTTTTGTTTGTTACGAATAAACGCCCGCGCGCGCGCTGTGGCCAGAGAGGGGCGTGCACATGAACTATGAAATAGGTAGCCGCGCGGCTAAAACGTGCGGTCGGCTCCTACCTTATGAATGACTAGCGACCCGCCCCGGCTTCGCACGGGCTTAATTTTTTATTGCACTCGTGCGAATCCGGGACGAGCCGCTAGTCTACATATAATTTTGCTTATGTGTTAGGTAGGTAATAATAAACCACCTTTCATTTACTCTAAGCTGGTGTTTCTCTAAACTCTAAGAAAATATTCGACAAAACCACACACTTGAATATTTTCTTCAGAAGGTACGTAGGTCTGTATTGTTGACGTAAAAAAATTCCTAGGCTGAATATAATTTAATGTATCTTTGCCACGTAATCGTTATAATTTTATTTATGGCGGTAAAATGTATGTATATTTTTCCTCATCACACCACACACGTTTGTTGCATTTCTGGATGTGCATTTTTTAAATGCAATTAATTTGCATAGGTATTACCAGAAATACAGTCGACATTTTGAATTTGCAGAATGGAATCAAGAAAACTGCGAACCAGAAAACCAATAAACTACTACGAACCAGAAGAACCACCGGATGACGCCTATGAATGTAAGATATAATTGTTTTACTTCTGCCCTCGGTTTCTCTCGCGTTGTAGGTGATAGGTATTTACATTACTTACACCTAGGATCACCTACAACGCGAGAGTAAATCAAAGTCGCTTCCCGCAGTCAGTCCTTATGTATGTAGGTAGGTACCTACCTATAATGTATGCTTAGATCTTTTAAACTACCTGGTACGCAATTGAGTTTAATGTGGTTTACATCAATTGAATACAGTAGTCTAAGCACCCGTACGAAGCCAGGGCGGGTCGCTAGTTCGTTTATGTATGTGACTGGTTTTTTTACGTTCCCTCGGATAAAAATAATGTTTTGCTATGTACGTCAGCAAAGCAATTGGTCTAGGTAGGTACTTTTGATAAACAATTCTGTGAAATCTATGACGGTCAAAAAATCTCAACCAGGGTGGTAGACCACATTTTTTTGCTGACTGTACCTACCTTGTTGAATCTTCTGCTAACATTTATTTTTACTTAATTCTAGTTTGTGAAAAATGCGGTGGTTACACGTTTGAATACTGTTCCATACACGGTGGGCTCCTAGTTGTCCCCGATGATAATGTAAGTGGATAAATACATTGTACCTACCTTTGTTACAAGCATCTTGTTTTCTGGGTCTGTTTCTTGATTGTAAAATATTAATATTACACTCAGGTAAACACTGTCAAATGAAAAAAAAATGCAATAGTACGCTTACCGCTTTGCCCAGCTTTATTGTGCAGGCGCTATATACCTACCTACTCATAAGTACGGAACAGATATTAGTACTTATTTTACGACCGATTCGCGAACGGGGCATTTTAAGAAATGCTTACGGTTTTAGGAGCGAGACATTTTGCATTACCAAAAGGACATTACCCTCCTACTACCTACGTACTCTTAGGTCAGCCAGGCTAGGTACGGTAAGCCCCAACGGAAAAAGGGTGATAAGTTTTACCGTGTGTATCTGTCTGTCTGACTGTGGCACGGGTGAATTGATTTGAATGCTTTATTATTATATTTAGAACTTAAAGGGAATTTTAGTGTAAAAATTCCCTTGCTTGAGCTCAGTCTAAAAGGGATTTTTACACAAAACAATCTAAATCCCCTATGAGGGGAAAAATCTTATACCAGTTGCCACAAATGATGTGATGTGTTGCATAGGTCCCGCCAAGCAAGGTGTGCGCCGAGGTGCCGCGAGCCATGCTGACTGCACCCAAAGTGTTCCTGTACATCAGCCCCTCCTCTATACCAGGTAGGTACGCCATGCACGATGTTCCAGTACATCATTGCATGCATCACATCAAGATATCAGTCAGGGAGAGAAACCTAAACCTTTAAGGATGATAGATTTTGAGCCTTCACTATTCATCCACCGACAGGCCAACGTGCTCCATCATTAAACGCTTGTCTATAACCAATAAAAAATAGTCCGGCAACCGCTTTAACTATCGGTCGAGTGAGGGGCCGTCCTACACTTCGTTTTCCAGTTAGTGATCGCCATTCAAGAACCTTTAGTCCTCAACGGTTATCGGTTGTTCCAGCTATATGGCCTGCCCATTGCCACTCTAACTTACATTCCTAATGCTGTCGGCCTTGGGTCTTCCACGGTCTTCCAACGAGTAAATACTCGTTACGATTACCTACGAAAGTAGAGTTCTTTGTGATAGAGCTCGTCCGGGGAAGGACTACCACCATACCTCTTTCTGCCGCCAAGCAGTAATGCTTGCATTGCTGTTTTCCGGTGAAATTACAGGCACATGAGACTTTCCATCTAACGTCTCAGGGTGGTAACACGCAAGTGATATCTATGATGTTGCATGCGTACATAGGCTACGGTAACCGCTGACCATCAAGTGGACCGTACGCTTGGTTGCCACTTTAGTAGTATAAAAAAAAACCTATTCTATCTATACCTGTTTACACGCTACTTACGCATTTATTTCAGGCGCTGGGTATGGTGTCTTTGCTAAAAGGGCGCTGCCTCAGGGAGTCCGGTTCGGTCCTTACTGCGGACAACGAATCAAGAAGGCTGCTACGGATTACTGTTGGCAGGTCACTTACTTAAATACCCTACTATTTCATTCTACGCGCGTCGGTTGTCTACAGGCTGACGCTACGTAGCTCTTCAATCCAAATCAAGGGATATCTAGCCCAAAAAATGTTTACTAATAAATGTCCGCATGAGCAGCAGAACCG
Organism: Colostygia pectinataria; assembly: GCA_951394395.1. Classification (NCBI taxonomy): domain Eukaryota; kingdom Metazoa; phylum Arthropoda; class Insecta; order Lepidoptera; family Geometridae; genus Colostygia; species Colostygia pectinataria. The sequence goes on from OX596369.1 coordinate 8,959,645, forward strand.
TACAGCCAACGTCAGCCTGCCTGATGTCAGACCCAGATAAATACTCATAACTTTTGTATTACCCTACAAATTAAAAAAGTAATGTTTTTGGGAACTACAAAATAAACGCTAAATATTGGCTTATAGAAGTCAGATTTATTGGGCACAGGTCCAGGGTTAGATGTCAGTTAGCCGGATCCACGCCGGATGCTCCAATTTTGGATCGCCGATCTTGTGATCCGACTAATGGTGGCCATACACGATCAAGTCCATCGTCCCAAGACTGCTAACACCGTCGTCAGTCAACGGTGACGGTGAGTCCATGGCTTCAAGTAAACGTAGCTGCAGATTGGACGGTTAAAATTGATGAATTGTGTGTTGTATAAACGAACTGCAGTTTGGATCAAGCCTGCAGGGTCCTGTCGATCGGACAATAGGCAGCATGGTGTATGGCCAGCATAATAACTAGCAGTTCTCCGAACAGTAGACCTCGCAAGCACAAACTTGTAGAGTGAGCTTTGAATGGAGCAACATGCTGCATTTTGAGGAACTATTTTGCTCATCACGCTGAAGATCCTCTTCAGATCTTCACCAAATATAACAGTAAAACCTAAAGTTAATACTTACCTTTCAAATAAAATAAAAGTCATCGAAATCAAATCACATTAGGCGGAGATATTGAGCAGCCCCCTTTTTGTCCCTTTTTGGAGAAAGTACGCCCCCTATCAAAAATCCCCGACGACAATCAACTTTTATAAAGTCATAAAATCTGTATACCAAGTTTCAACCAGATTAGTTGAAAAATGCGACCTGTAGGCGAGAACACAAAAAGCCCGGACAAACTGACATCCAAAAGCATTTTTGGCCAATCTTGAAATTGAGACGCTTAGCTCGCTTCTCTCGCTCGGTCAATTATAAAGAGAAAAGATTTGTATTCGGATTCGATTTCAAAAATTCTTTCAACTACATTATCCCTGAGTAACATAGACTACATTTATCACTAGCAATTCTACTCTACCATTTTTACAGTGTTAATGAATTTCTAAATAGCGATAATTTAATTTAATTTGATTGTATAATAAATTGTAATAATAATATAAATAATAAAAATAGATAGTTTAATTTAGGCACCTAACATAAGTGTTAAGATTAGCATGCCAATGTGTTTGGTGAAATATGTGAACCTTAGAAACATAATACGAATAACAATAAGAATAGGAAAATATTTATTGTTTAGCTGATGAAGGCACAGAAAGATCTTAATACTAGGTATGGCACTGGTAGGTAAGCTCAGCTTATCCATTTTGGACGTACAATATTAACTAGGTTATGTACTACAATGTCAAAGGTAGGTACTTAATAATATCTACTTAATTCAGTAGATATATTAATATCTATTATTTTATTTTGAGTATACAAGACCTTGTAACCATATTTCTCGCAAATAAACATCTCATTTCAAGCTGGGACGGACTTCTAGTTTGCTAATAATAGATAGTTGTGCGCGTCAGGTGTGGGACATGCGCGGGCGCGCCAGCCACGTGGTGGACGCGGCGGACGCGGCGCGCTCCAATTGGATGCGCTACGTCAACTGCGCAAGGCACAGCGCCGAGCAGAACCTCACCGCCTACCAGTACCACGGGGAGATCTACTACAGGTACTACCAACTCTGGTGATGGTGGCGGAGTTTCTAGGCCGCCCGAAGGCCTGTCATGCATGGCCTTACAACTTTGAAAAAGCCGGGACCGACTGCTTAACGTGCCCTCCGAAGCACGGGAGCGCTCAGTTGAAATGCCACTGGCGGTCACCCGTCCAAATGATGACCCCGCGGAACAGTGCTTAACTTCCACATGGAGTGTATATTTTATTTTGAATTTGACTCAAGTTTTTTTGGTACGGGCAGGATTCGAACCTGCGTCTTTTGCCTTGAGCTTTGCTTGAGCCGGCAAACGCCCGCTTGCCCATCATCCGAGTACCAGCATGGGCCAATAAAAAAAAATTGGATGCAATGAACATAATCTTTAAAAACATAGAGAACAGTAAATCTAGAACCACGCCATCTTACGGAATATATTTCAATTAGAATCCGTCAGTCCATCAGTAAACTGACCACTCTTTGTGAAATTACAGGGGCGTGAAAAACGTATGGAACAGCCCAATATATTCAATATTGGTATCGAGGTGACGGCCTCAGTGCGGTGCCACGCGGTACTTTAAAACTTGACGGAGACATTGCAACTGTTATGATAGCCTTACTCTTGAATCCAATGAAAACTCCGATCCAATCCCAATTTCTATTTACTTATTTAAAATTTTTGTACTCTTGAAAATAAGGTTGAATTTGGCACTAGGTTTGCTGTCAAAAGTACGAAATGTAATTTTTTTTTTTTTACGGAGTCAATTCTTTAACAGTCACCTGTTATCGACAGGACCACCCAGATAATACCACGCCACAGCGAGCTGCTGGTTTTTTACGGCAGCGAGTTTGCGTCAAAGTTGAATATTCACCTCGGGCGGTACAACGTGGCGAATAGACACATCAGTAAGCCTCCTTGCTTCCATTCCACGCTCGCTTGCTTCAATTTGAATTACTTTCGGAATGCCAATCTCTTAACTAAAGTGACTCGACACGGCATGATCTGAAGCAAATATGTACCCATTGGCACATTGCTTTAGAGCATTCCCGTGTCCGTCATGACGTCATGCCACGTCACTTGATAAGAAACTTGACGGTCTAGCTCTAGAATAATATACGTCACACCCTGGACACTCTCAGTAAAATGTATGAAGCAAACACGTCGCAATCACCACACGCATAGTTTGTGTTAGAGCACCGGTGGTCGTGGTAGTGACCCCGCCTTCCGATCCTAAAGTCGTGGGTTCAAACTCGGTCGTGCACCAATGGATTTTTCTGTTCGAAAAATGTATGTGCGCAATGCCATTGCTCTCATACGGTGAAGGAAAACATCGTGAGGCTACCGGCATGTCCAAGAACTAAAAATTCAAAAGACATGTGCCATCCACCAATCCGTGGTGGATTACGACCCAATCACTCTCGCCTGAAAGTAGGCCAGTGTCCCAGCAGTGGGAACATTAGAAGGCTGTCATGATGATGATGATGATAGTTTGTGTACGTAAACGATGCTGTTGTATGTGTGAGTATCATGGTTGTCCCCACCCAACTATAGCAAGAGCGAGAAGCAAACTTTCGCTCGCTCTGGCATGCGCGCGCTTTGACCTACACAATATCAAAACAAATGCGTGCCTTAGCCCTTAGCTTTAGTGCCGGCAAACTTGCGACCGGGTGAGGTACTTAAGTAAAACCGGTGGGAGGTAGGGAGTGGCCATTCTGTACGTAGTACTAATATCTGTTCTGGTACGACGTAAACCATGTTATTTTGAGACATTCGATGTACTCAGTTAGAGATGTGTTGCTGCAAACTTTATTAATTTAAACTATTTTTAATTTCAGATCCACCTGCGAAAAATCTCGGCTCAAAAACTAGAGAGGCTCCAACTATTAATTTGGGCGATGCACCAAAATCTACTTCGATGGATCTTGAACAAGCCTATGTAATAGGTCTGATCAAACTTGACAAATATTACCAAAAAGAAAAATACAAACCGTTCAATAACCAGTCTAAAAGCAGTGTCGAAGAATTTCTCTCTATATTCGAGGAAGCTGATAAAATCATAATGACGAATGACCAAACCTTTAACAAACCTGGAGACAAACCTGGAGAAAAACCTGCAGAATCAAACATGGATTCAAACGCTGCTGTTAACCCGATTATTACCGATAATGGTCAAGAACAAATCTTAATTGACACTGAAGACGATGACCTAAATACTGATCTTGGACATGATGACGAGAATGTTGATAATAGATCAACCGAAAGTCTAGATTTGTGTGAAGCTAAAGAAAATGTCTCAGATAATGGCCAAGAACAAATCTTCATTGACACTGAAGACGATAACTTTAATAGTGATCTTGGACATGATGACGAAAAAGTTGAAAATAGATCAACCAAAAGTCTAGTTATGTCTGAAGATAAAGAAAATGTTGATCTAAACATGAAAGCAAAGCCACGTTGGAAATGTAATGAGTGCAACATAGTTTTTAGTAGCAGAGAGTGTTTACGCAGCCACAGGCGCATCCACGGCGGAGGACGTAAATTCAGCTGCACTATTTGTAGCTACAAAACCAATGTTGAGTCCAATTACAAAAAACATGAACGGTTTCACAGCAAGCTGAATAGAACTAAGAAAGAGGATAAGCCTGAAAACGTAGACCTGAAAGATGATAAAAGACAGCCAGAAGGTAAGCCAATCTGGCAATGTAAAGAATGCCAGAATAACTTCAGCTCCAGAGCCCATCTACGTATTCACAAACGCATTCACGGCAGCGCACACCAGTTCAAATGCAATAATTGCAACTACGAGACAGATGTAAAATATTACATCGAAAGGCATGTGAGAGCAAATCACCAGAGCAAGACACCGCTGTTGAAATGCAGTAGGTGCACTTTCTCAAGTCGTAATGCTAAGGTGGTCAGGATTCATGAAGAATTGCACGGGAATAAGAAAGCTAGAAGATGTGACATGTGCGATTACCTATGTTCATCTAATCGGTATTTAAACGCGCATATATTGAGAGTGCACGTCGCAACGAAAAGACATCAGTGTTCTTTATGCCCAAGCGCATTCAACTGCGCAGAATACTTACGAAAGCACACAAAAAATGTGCATTTGAGAAAAGATGACTAATCGAAATTAAGAATGAGAGTTGATTATGTTGATTATGTGATTAATTGTGATATTTTAGTTAAATAATAAGAACTAGAAAAAAATACACTGCAACAATGTGTTATGATTAAAAAAACAGTTGATTAGTAAAATAAGTTTTAAGTTTTATGAAGCTGATTAAAATGTGATATTGGTCGATTCTGTAACATTTTTTAAACTAACTAAAATTGTTGCCGTCCTAATTAAATTACAAAGGACAGCGATAATTTTAATAAGCTAAGTTTAGAAAATGCTACAAGAGAATCGACGCCATTATTAATTTAATGGTGATTAAAATGTGTTAAAAGTTGTTTAGATAGGGCAAATTTAAGCAAAGTTTTGTTATTAAAATAATGGTTCATTCCAGTATGTGCAATTAGATTGATTTACCGAATTTAAATAATGGTTGATTTATATTTGTATAATAAGTGAAGTTAAAAGAAGCTCAGTAAATTGTGATATTATTAATTTAATGGTGAATAAAATATAAGTGTTAAAAGTTGTCTATGGATATAAGACAAAATTAAGCAAAGGTTTGCATTATTAAAATAATGATTGATTCCAGTATGTACAATTACATTGATTAACCAATGAAAAAATAAACTAAACACATTGTTTTTCATTGGGCGATTTATTTACATTTTAAGAATGAAGAAATTATTATTAACAAATTCTTGTTATTATTGAAACTAATTGATGTAAACTAATTGAAGACAAATAATTGATGTACTTAGACTCCAGTATTGTCGTAGGTACATTTCTTGTATGGCTTGAAATTAGTTATGTTTTATGATTTTGCATGGAATTCAATAAAGTAATATGTTGTAACGATATTTACTTTTAGTTTAATTTAAATTTACCAGCACTACATAAAAAATAATTTAAGAAATAAGGTATCAAAAGAAAGAGGTTACTAGGTACCACTAGTGTGTAGTAGTGACCCCGCCTTCCGATCCTAAGGTCGTGGGTTCAAATCCGGTCGTGCACAAATGGATTTATCGCTATGAAAAAATTATGTGCGCAATGTCTCATACGGTGAAGGAAAACATACAAGAACTAAAAATTCAAAGACATGTGCCATCCACCAATCCGCATTGGGTCCGCTTGGTGGATTAAGACCCAATCACTCTTGCTTGAGAGTAGGCCAGTATCCCAACAGTGGGAACGCTGTCAGTATGAGTCAGTGGCTAACTCTGGTGACAGAGTTTATGGCCGCTCGAAGGCCTTTAACATGGCCTATAAACTTTGAAAAACCCGGGACCGACTGCTTAACGTGCTCTTCCAAGCACGAGAGCGCTCGGTAGCAATTGCCACTGTCGGTCACACATCCAAATAGAGACTACGCGGAACAGTGCCTTACTTCGTTGATCTGTTATGAATAACTTAGCCAGCTACGTCACAAGCGCTTTTTTTTGGTCTCACTCATCACGAACTTAGTTGCCAGAGCTATGGAAAGAGCTATGCTGGGATTATCATTCTGACATAAAGTAGAACGGGATCTGAAAGAAAGAACCAATTTCATAGTGGCCTAGGTATTTGCAACACCATAGAAAAAAAAATAATAATATAAGACAATTTAATAACATACAATTTTATTTAGGTAAACAAACAAAGGAAAAATGTTTATTGTGTTGAGTTTTGTAAAACGGGAACACTAAAGGTCCGCCATGACAGAGATAATTGGATCATAGCTCTGATCCAATGAGGGGATTCGAGATTTAAAAAAAAAGTAGTTCCGATTGCTTTGACAGATGGCGCTATCTGCCCTACTGCCATACTGGGAAAGGTTATCAAAACAAGAAAAAAGTTGGTAACTCGGTTTTTGTTTCATCTCGTGTCAAGCGGAAGGTTGTGGGTCCTGCTTGAGCCACAAGGATAAACTTACTTTAGATTATGAAACAAGCCAAAATCAATGATTTAAACAGTGGTAAACGGTTTCTTACTTACTTACATGACCATGGCCCGGCTCCATACTGCGTGAAACAACACCTTTGGCAAATGATTGTAGTATGGAATGTATTATTCCATACTACAATTTATTTACACAGGCAATTTATTCTGGAATAAGGTATAGTTCTCACGGCGGATCTCGGCCGTCGGCGTCGTGAAGTAAGCCGTTTCGATGCGCAATGTAGCTTTTTCAAACTAAATTGTCTTTGCGCATCACAAACGGCTAACTTCAGGGAAGCCTAGATCCGCCGCGCGAACTATACCTTATATATATACCTATATATAAACTTCTAACTCTTATATCTCATTTCGGACTGAGTTTAGAGACATGCATGTCAAATAAGTTATGTTGAGTTACTGTTGAATGTCCTCTCATAAATAAAAGAGCGCCTTTACCGCGCATCTAAGGGTGAAACTTTGGAAGCGTAATAAATACATGCAAACTTATAATTCTTAAGCACAACACACACAGAGAGCGGGAGCGGGAGCGGGCCCGCGGCAGATCCGCCCCGGGTGTTTTTTGTTGTATTTGTAGTAAAGTCAAGGATGACAACACACTGAACGCGGAGCGCGAGCGGGACGGGCGCGGGTCGGGTGAAGCGCGGCAGCCGCTCCCGCCGCCCGCGACTACAGACTGCGAGCGGGACGGGAGCGGGCGATTTCGTCGTAATACACGTATTCTCCGATACACGCATTCACACTGAGAGCGGGCGCGGGTCGTGAGCGGGCAGTGAGCAGCGCGGTTCTTGAACTAGTTGTAATTTTTTACAAAAACATACAGTTTTCGCTATGGATTTCAATGAAAATATTATAGAATGTGTGTATAAACATAATTGTTTGCATGTGCCAAGTAATAAAAACTACAAAAATGCAGTTTTAAAAGCAAGAATATAAATAAAAATATTTCAATGTTTGGTGGAGGCCTGTTATCAGAAGTCCGGTTAGCTTGCCCGACGGTTGCGGTTAGCAGACTGTGAGACAAAACCCAAACTCATATTTTCAGACAATCATCATCATCATCATTTCAGCCAGTCCACTGTTGGACATAAGCAACATATTGAGTTTGACAACATTCTTTTTTTTTATTATTAATTTTTGTTATTGTTAGCACGTTTGACACATCTTATGTTTTGACAGCTGTCAAACTTCAAACGGCTATATCTCGGGATCTGCTCATCCAAGACTAGCCGTACGACAGCTGAATGACGTATCGTAAAAAAGCAATACTCCTACCCTGCGTTTTCGTAGCAAACCAGTCGAACGAGGTCCGTCGGCGCTCGAGCCGCCGCGGGCCCGCTGCGGACCCGCGCCCGCGTTATGTGTGAAGTCAATACACCCGCGGCGGGCCCGCGGCGGACCCGACCCGTCCCGCTCCCGCGTTCTGTGTGTTTGCGCTTTATATCTCATTTCGGACTGAGTTTAGAGACATGCATGTCAAATAAGTTACGTTTCTTACACTATTCTGTACTAGAAAAACAAGGTTTGGTTGATGGACGCTAGGGAAAAACAAATGACGCCAATTTAAGGCGTTGTCTTTTGTTTTAGTTCTCGCACATACATTATAAGTAGCTGGAAACAGCCTAATGAGTAAGTTACACGATAAAAAAAGAATACACAATGAAAACATTCAAGAACCAGTTTTATTATTGACACATGCCATAATATATCACACAAATGATGACAAACGCTATTGTTAACAAGCATCCTTATAATAATTTCAAGCTTACGTACATATAATAACATACTTAACCGAATTCATAAATAAATACTTATGATAAAAATATTATTAACTTTGCACGGGTGCATAAACTATAAATAAACCTTGAATCACTGTCTATTGATAAAAACCACATGGAAAACCGTTGCGTAATTTAAAAAACCCGTTAGGATCTGTGGGTCAAGAAGAAAAGGCACCATTGCCTTAAATAATTAATGTTTAGAAAAAAAAAAGAGCAACAGCAGACTTCAAACGAATGAAAATGTTTCGCTAGATTGTGATGATACGAGGTGATGTATAATTTATTCAAAAAGTACTTGATCAATATCGATAAAACTTAAATGCCTACCTACCACTACCTAATCATCAAAATCAATTCATGGTTGGCGGAAAAATCGCATAACACTAACGAAACATACAGTCGAATAGATAACCTCCTTGTTTGAAAAATCGTTTAAAAAGGTTCCTCTACCAAAGAAAAAGAGAAAGAGTGCAGTCACCAAATACAAGGAAATGACTAATAGTACATTATGGTACTAGTGTGTAACATTGGTGATTACCGCTGAGACGCCATTGATCTTAAGATAGCCGAGGACGGTAATCATCAATACACACGTGTATCATACGACGTTTTTCAACACACTTGTGAATAAAATAACAAAAAAAACTCATAATAAAATAACAAAAAAAAATCTACAACTCAGTAGTGAGTTATAGCAATGAAGAAGTCATAGTTTGATTATGGGTGTCATTCTGTGCCTAATTGCGATGACCATAGAGCCGACTCTACGCCGAGGAGCAGCACATCCAGCAGGTCCAATATGGATAGGACCTCTATCAAAATGGGTCAGAAAAACCTAGGTGGTGCAGTCACAGCCACGAGGGAGCTCCCTGCCATTGCGGAGTCGCTCGGCCTGAATATTGTTCTAGTGCAAGAACAATATGCCAAGGCCATGTTGCTACTCCAACAGGGAGACGCCAAGCACACGGCTTGTGTGTCTCCCTGTTGCACCTATCAACCGACCATTTTATATGCTGCCATGTTGAGGAGTTGGATGTGTGTTATATCTACGTACTTTCAGTATGGTGACGACATTGGCCGACACATTGGGACTCTTACGAGGCCTCGTAATCGGAATGAGTACACTTTAAATATTTTAACGAGGAACAATTGGAGGGCAAGTCTGGTGCCAGCAGCCGCGGTAATTCCAGCTCCAATAGCGTATACTAAAATTGTTGCGGTTAAAAAGCTCGTAGTTGCATTCGTGCGCCGCGTTGTCGGTGCACCGCATCCGCGGTGATACTGACACGTTTGCGGAGCATATCGTCGGTGAGCCGGCGGTAACACGCCGGTTCAATATCAAAATCCTATCGCGGTGCTCTTTATTGAGTGTCGAGGTGGGCCGACAATTTTACTTTGAACAAATTAGAGTGCTCAAAGCGGGCTTAAAATGCTGCTTGAATATTTCGTGCATGGAATAATAGAATATGATCTCGGTTCTATTTTGTTGGTTTTCAGAACTCCGAGCCTCCTCTCCTCTCGGACCTCTTGAAAAGGAAGGCAGTTCTGGGTTGACTTAAACGCGCACTCCCCGTTATGGCACGCCACGCCACTATGTGGGAAGCCGTTACCGATCGCCTTTCCATGATGGAGGACCTTATACATAGCCGGGCCTAATGGTGCTGCAGCATGATGCTAGTAGTAGTCAACCGTTCACCTTCAGCACAGTTAACGGTGAGCAAAATACTCAACATAATAATATACATAGGTTGCTCGGCAGCTACTTCTCCAACCGCAGGGTGGCCATGATCGCCGGGGGCCGGGCGGTGTGGAAGACCGCTACTATGGGCTGTCCTCAGGGCTCGGTACTTGGCCCCACCCTTTGGAACGTACTAATGGATGATCTGCCTTGCCTACCGGTTTCCGATGGGGTGCAGTTTTTGGCATACATACGCGGACGATGTGACGGTGCTGGTGGCGGGGGATGCTCAGAGTGAGATAGAGAGAAAAGGAGCGGCCGCATTGAAGCTGGTCACTGAGTGGGGGACCCGTAATCGTCTTACCTTCGCTCCGACCAAGTTGCCCTTCCTGCTAAAGACCAGTGCGTAAGCCACATCGATCCGCAGCGTGATTGAGGCCATGGTGCTAGGTGTAAAGTTGGACTCTGCCCTATCTTTTGCGCCCCACGCCGGATCGATAGGCGAAAGGGCAGGTAGATATTTTTGAAAGATGGCTCGAGTATCGGCCAACAGGTGGGGGGGTCAGGTACCGATCCCTGAGGCTCATATACAAAGGCACGTACGTGCCCACGCTCACCTATGCGTCCAGGGTGTGGTTACATCGTGCCTCCGTTCACGTCGTGCGGAGCGTACTGCTTCGCACCCAGAGAATGTCCTTGGTCTTTATTACAAAGGCATACAGAACTACGAGCACGAGTGCTCTGGCGGCGTTAGCCGCGGTTCTGCCGGCGGACCTTGAGCTGGTTAGGGCAGGCAGGAGGTTGGAGGCGGTAGAGGGGCAGCCAGTAGAGATGTCGCGGAATGGCAAGAGCGCTGGGTGGCGGATGATAAGGGTCGGGTGCTGTTCCGGTTCTTCCCAGACGTGGGTGAGCGCATGGAGGCGCACTGGGTTGAGCCGGACCATGACACTTCCCAGATGTTAACTGGCCACGGCCGCTTTAGGAGCAGACTGCGCGACCTGGGCTTGTGCGATACGGGCTCTTGCAGCTGCGGGGAGTCACTGGAGACGCGCGACCACGTCTTGTGGGACTGCCCAACATACGGTGATATTCGCGCGGTGATGTTAGGCGCGGTGACGCGCCAGGGCGCCGAAGAGGGGCCGATACATTACGGAGACTTAGTAGGCAGCGCGGACAACTTCGGGCGACTGAAGCAGTTTGCTCGTGGTTGGCACCGCAAGAGGCGGCTTGAAGTGGATTAGTATCTATATTAAGTACCGACTTTAAGTATGTTTATATAAGGTCATTAATTATCAACCTGACAAACTTAAAGGATAGGTTCCACAGGAATCGGAGCGATTGGAGGCCGGGTGATCCGGCGGTGAAGGTCGTTCTGTGTTGTACCATGCCCCAGAAGAGGGAGAGAGGCGGGACATGTGCTTAGGAAACAAAATTTGTAGAGTTGAACCGCGTTGCATCACTCGCAGTTTCGGTCCGTATAACCGTAAGGTTGGTAGAACCATGGAAGGTCGGAGGGCTGTCCCTATCTACTCTGTGTGCGGGTGCGAGTGCCGGTGAACGCCGGGAAAAAGGCGCCTACGTCGCTGGCCCCGACCTCTCCGGCCCCAACAGCCGGACTGGCTGATCCAAACCCGGAAATTCAGGAGCAGACTTTGTCTCCATCAACAACGGGAACAGTCTCAGCCCCGGTAAAATAGAAAAGCGGCAGTAGCCTGGACAGTAAACTTGAATTATTGGGCTGTGTTCGTGAGGCTATCAGGAAAATTGTCGCGATCGCCTCTGGGCGCTTCCAGGCTCGAAGCTGAACAAGGCTGACATTGGAAGCATCTACAGCCACGGATAGGATGTGTTGGGCGTGGTAGCCGCATTGGAACTCAACCTCTCGGAGGCGGAGCTAACGCCCTCAGAATAGGTAAGGATACAGATCCGAAGCCCATTAAGGCAAACTCGGGCCCTATCCTAGCGGAGGAAGCGGACAGCAATACATCCGAAAACACGAGGGCAGAACTACAGAAAAGTGTTGTACCAAGCACCATCTCTGTTCAAGTTCAGAAAATTAAGAAGGTAGGGAACGCTGGAGTCATGGTCCAGACATCATCAGCGGAGTCGGCCGAACGCTTCAAAAAGGCAGTCCCGGCTTCGCTTAGGGTGGTTGAATCAAAGCTGCGCCTTCCTCTGGTGTCGCTGCAGAACGTGGACGGAGACCCGGATTTTGACGCCTTGGTGAGCGAGCTATGGGCGCTCAATTTTCGGGGACAGCCCGGAATGGCCGCTCGCCACAGTTAAGGCAGAAATGAAGGGTGCCTTTGTGGCGACTAGGTATAGCCACAGGAAATCGGGCTGACGCGTAGGTTTGATGTGCCGCGTCGCCAGTCGTTACTCCCCACTCGCTAGGTTCAGACATGTAACTCATTAAGCTAAAGTGGAAATATATAAACAGTATGTGGAACAATTTCATACTATTATTTGTGTCCCCTCATGAAGATTACCTATCATTAGAGTAGGGGACACACACAAAACTCGTACCCCCACAGTGGTGACCCCCGACAAACATCGGTGTGTGTTGTTACCATGCGGTGACCACCCGATAGAACACGCGCAACAACGGAGGATTTTAAGAAACTATGGTGACCCTGAGAAGACCAGCGGCGGAGACGACTCCCTCCCGATGAATTCCACGCCTTGGGAGGTAACAGAAACAAGAAGCGTAGCCAATGAACAGGATGATGCAACATCGACGCAGCGACGCCACGCAGTACGGAATGCGCAGTAGGTGACGTCAGCCGAACCCGTCTTGATCACCAACAGAAGCCCTTGTGTGGAGCTCGATATGAGCAGCGTTCTCACGCTGCTCATCACACTCAGTTCACTCAGTTCTCACAAAAGGAAGTATTGGCAGCGTATGGCCGGGAAGTGATGAACCCGCGGTCCAGCCAACGAAGTTCACGCATGGTCTACTGCAGAAGCGAGGAAGATATTTTGGAGCCAGCAACATCTGAGGTGCACTCAATCCTAAAAGAAAATGGAGTTTGGACCTGCAGATTCACTCAGGAACGTTTTGCCCGGTTGGAGAAGGCATGCTCACCGGAGGATCAGTGTTGGATCTGGAGATAGCTCAGTCCCACTGCTACGAGTGACTGGCATGCTACCGTTATTTGTGCTAGTACCTGCGCTACATAGAGACCGAAGATATTGGAAATTACGGCTATTTTTGAGGTGCTGCGGTGTAAGATTAGACGAGGCAGATCATCAGGCGTGCGTGTGTAAAATTTTTATAAAGTTTAAATTCAGTGTTTGTAACTAGGTACAATCTATTTTTAGAATCAGTTTAGGTAGAACACCACGGCGATAACGCGAACTGTAACTCGAGACTCGAGCGCACACATACAGTGTAAAGTAGCGAGCTTGCAACGCAGCAAATTTGCACGTGTGTCGCACTTGTATTCATAGACTCTGTACAATGTAGTAATAAAGTTCATTGGCATAGTTTAACTTAAAATTTGTAAGTTTTTTTTAAATTTTGTAAGAGGGGGAGTACTGTGGCGACTAGGTATAGCCACAGCAAATCGGGCTGACGCGTAGGTTTTATGTGCCGCGTCGCCAGTCGTTACTCCCCACTCGCTAGGTTCAGACATGTAACTCATTAAGCTAAAGTGGAAATATATAAACAGTATGTGGAACAATTTAATACTATTATTTGTGTCCCCTCATGAAGATTACCTATCATTAGAGTAGGGGACACACACAAAACTCGTACCCCCACACCTTCAAGCGATCCAGGAGAGGGAGCCTGTACAAGGCCACCGTGGTGTTCGAGTGCAGCCCACGGCTACGGGAAGCCCTCGTCACTCGGGGCACCGTATTCATCGGTTGGCAGCAGGTACAGGTCAGCAACTTCATAAGAGTGACCTGCTGCATCAAGTGCCAACAGTACGGGCACCTCGAAAAGTTCTGCAGGGCCAAGAACGTCACCTGCGGGAAGTGTGGAGAAACCGGCCATCTCGCTGACACGTGTGAGGCCGCCGCCCTGTGCTGCGTCACTTGTAAGCGCTTTAAGCGCGAAAGCACCCACAGGACGGCGTCCAAGCTGTGTCCGGCGCGACTCTACGCCGAGGAGCAGCACATTCAGCAGGTACAATATAAGGATAGTAAGGCCTCTATCAAAATGGGTCAGATCAACCTAGGTGGTGCAGCCACAGCCACGAGGGAGCTCCCTGCCGTTGCGGAGTCGCTCGGTCTGGATGTTGTTCTAGTACAAGAACAATAGGCCACGGCCGGGCTTGATACTCCAACAGGAAGATAACTCCAGAGCGGGCATTTATTTGCGCAACCGCTCCACGCTGTGTGCTCTGCTGCACCACCTAACAACCGACCATTTTGTGTGCTGCCATATTGAGGAGCTGAATGTAAATGATATATCAAAATATTCCCAATACGGGGACGACATTGGCCGACACATCGGCCAGTTAGAAAACGCGCTGGACCTCCTGAAAGAAAAGGCGGTTCTGGTGGGGGGTGACGTTAACGCGCACTCCCCGTTATGGCACTCTCAGCCACGCCATTGTGGGAAGAGGCCATACTGTCACCGACCGCCGATCCAAGATGGAGGATCTCATCCACAGTCGGGGCCTAATGGTGCATAATGCTAGTGGTCAACCGTTCACATTTAGTACAGTGAATGGTGAGTCGAATGTGGACGTCACCCTCAGCACGCGTGGCGTTCGCGTCTCCGCGACTGCAGGGTGCACGATACCTCGTCCAGTGACCACCGTCTAATTACATACGTGCTAGACCACAGCTTCGCCAGTGCTGCGGTGCGGGGTACAGTGCTGATAGCCCCGTTTCGCTATAGGACGCCAGGTGTTGACTGGGGACGGTTTGAGTCCACCGTGCATCGGCGAGCGGGGCGACTGCCGACAGAGAAAGGTGCGGAAGAGCTCAGCAGTGCCTTCACCGAGCTCATTGAGTGCTGCGCCACGGAATGCCTGGGTCCCGTGAAGGTGAAAGCGCTGATCGCGGTTACGAGTGGTGGTCGCCAGCACTTGATCGATTAAGACGCAGACAGAACGTGGCGCGCAGAGCGCCTGAAAAAGGCGGTCCCGGCTTCGCTCCAGGTGGTTGAGCCAAAGCGGCGCCTTCCCCTTGTGTAGCGACACTAGGGGAAGGTGCAGAACATGAACCCCCATTTTCTCTTTATAATATTAGTATAGACTAGAGACTAGCTGTCCACCCCAGCTTCACACGGATGCGTAAACTATACTAACTATACTATAACCCTTCCTCTTTAATCACTCTACCTATTTATGAAAACCTTATTGTTGGCGCCGATACGCACGCACACTGCGCCAAACTGGATCCGCGAGCAGCTCACCAGAAACTTCCCTGTAAACGGTCTATTCGCCTGCGACACGCCGACCGACAAGCACGCGCTCACACTAATTGTTCGCGGTCATATCTGTACCTATTTGATATTTTAATAGATTTATACGAATAAGAAAACCTCGTATAATTTTCAATACCTTTATGTCCTCTAGCCGACATACATTTTTTTGGCGCCCCCGGGTGGGCATAGAATCACGGTCCCTTACGAATAACGGCGCGAGCGCCGTCCGCCATCATCGGGACGCGTGGTCACGTATTCCGGCCATCACCGAGTCGAGTCAAAGGTATCCAGCATGCACCCTTGATAGTCCCAGCCACCAAGGCGCCGAGGCAGCGGCGATATCTGGATTCGGCGAGGAAGAAATCGGAGCCCACGCCCCCGCGTGGTGATTACGGCCACGCGGCGACAACGTGTTGTGGAGAACAAAGGAGCCTGGAGGAGCAGCGCATCGAGCATTAACCCTACAAGGAGAGTGCCGTGAGCTTATCCCATCCTTTTTCTACTTATTCCCACCTTAATTTGTGCAGATAAGGGTGAATAGCACCACATGCAGATCGTGTAGACCAACCCCTTTGATCATCTTTTATCGACCATCTTTATTGAATATCCCTTTTTGAACATTTTTATAGATTTTGCCGATGCTGCCCAAGAGGGGTAGCTAGCGGATTTATTTGACCATCTTTTTATACCTACTTGCCCAAGCGCAGTAGGTATTGACCATCTTTTACGAAATCACCAATATTACGACCATCCTTTTTGATCATCTTTTTATGAATATTAAAACCTCCATGAATATTGGAAAAGCAAAGCTACGAGTATCTTGCTTCTTTTACTGCCTTGCACTGCCACGTGTTTGCGGTTTCGAAAGATAGCTACAGACAACGTGTCATTTAACAGCTACCTACTAGCTACTAGCTAGGTACTACCCTTTACGCTACCCTACCTATTTTACTTAAACAATTTACTTAAACAAAGCGGCCATTCCGGGCTGTCCCGAAGATTGAGCTCCCATAACTCGCTCACCAAGGCGTCAAATTCCTTGCGTTGCGTGGAGTTGCTGACATATAGTACCAATTGTACAGTTCGGTGTACTTCTCCGCAGTCTTTCGGGCGTATTCCTTGAATTTTTCCGTGTTTATATTTTCACCCGATGATATGACTTGCAGTATGACTGCAAATCTGCGTATAAGCTCTTCATCAAGCCCAGTTATAGCTGCGGTTTTTTCAGGGAACTCGAAAAACTTTCTCGCCGTGTTCCCATCATTGGTTGTTCCCGATCCTTGCTTAACTACATCAATTAATAAACCTGTTTCTTTTCTGAACTTTGCTTGAATTTCTTTTGTCTTTTCTTCCAGTATTCGCTTATTTTCTTCTCCTCTTACGGACCACGTCTTTAAATCTTGTCTGTAGGCTATGTGCAATAGAAATTCCATGCAGTTTATGCGAGCGTGCAGTGAAGATATTCCGAACTTATATAGATCGGTGGCAACTTCTCTTC
The DNA here is from genome assembly GCA_951394395.1 of Colostygia pectinataria. Lineage (NCBI taxonomy): Eukaryota > Metazoa > Arthropoda > Insecta > Lepidoptera > Geometridae > Colostygia > Colostygia pectinataria. Next base: position 8,976,657 of record OX596369.1, read on the forward strand.
TTATAACTGATTCCAAATTATTCATTTGAGAAGGTTTTGCCAAGCACAAATAGCACGTTGCAGGTGAGGTCGCTTCTGAAAGATAGGTGCATACCTTCCCATCTATCATGGTCATTATTAGATTGTGAGTAATTTGGTTTGTATCGCATTGAGTGTTACTCAGGGATCGTATTTCTTCTTCCATTGCGGACAGCTGTTCTTGTACAACCAATGTAGACTCTTTTATGAAGAGAAACTGTACAGGACGACAATATAACGCCGAATTAGGTTTCTTATTTTCCCATATTACTTCATTTCCAGCAGTAAGTTTTAGCGGGACCAAAGTGGTCATGAAAATTGATTCGTCACTTATTCCATCTCTTTCGAAACTTTGTTTGTATGTGCTCTGACTTGAGGCACCATCGAATCCCCATTTCGATATTAAATTCATTGATTTGTTTGTTATCTCTTCAGGTAAACTTTTTATTATTCTTGTAACTGTTATATCAAGTAGTGCTTGAAGAGCTACTTTGGCCATCGTATCAGTAACAGTGATTGCGTCTTTCGGAGGCAAGCAATCCATCTTAGCTTGCTGGACTTTGTAAAATGATGGATACAAATTTTGAATGCCTTCTTGAATGGCAGATTCTCTCAACGTAATATACTGCCACTTTGATAATTTAAGTGACAGCAATAGGCCAAGTGCTTTGGTAGGGGTGAAAGCACACTTATTTTTATCCTTTGCTTGTTTAACGATTTTTTCCGCCTCTTCTGGGTTATTTATAATATGATCTATGGCTGCTGCCAAAACATCTTTGCCCTCATGTTTCATGTTAGCTATTAAAGCAAAGGCTAATTCCGAACTGTCTCGGCCTTTATAATTGAAATCGTCAATCTTTCGTATTTTTTGTTTTGTTCCAAGGTCTGTGAAAGGTTTGCGCGGACTTGGAGTTGTTCTCGTTGATGTTCCAACAGTTGATGTACTTGTAGAGGGTAAAAACAATTCGCCAGCTTCACTTGTCTCTTCAGTTGCAGTAAATAACACTTGCGGTCGTATATTTTCACGTACACAAGTTGGCCACTCGATGTTCTGTTTCAACCAATCTGTATAGTGTTTTTTGAATGTTTCTGTGTTACATTTCGCAGATTTCCATCTTTTTATCACAGACTGACTAAATCTTCGACAGAATTCTTGGAGAATGTCTTCATCTTCATCAGACAAACTCAAATTCAACTGAAGTTTAACGCTTTCTAACAGTTTTAAATAGTTTCCAAGCTTGCCAGACTGCTTTAGAATCACAAATAGATCCAGATTGGTTATCGCACTTTGTTTCTCCATTTTTAACTCGAATGTTCGCAATGCTTTACTTAGGGAAGTTTTAATATAACTAAAAATATTCAGTACCTACCCTCCTTATTTATACTAACTTCATACCGGCTAACGACTTCTAGATAAAGCTAGACAATGACAATTGTTAATTAAGTGCCTACCTAATTTACATCATTGTTTTAAGAAAATGTCAATAAATTAACCAAAAGTAAGCACTTGTGCTTAAAGCATTTATAAAGGATTCTTAGAATAGATAACTACCATTACATTAGTGACGGGTTAGCAGGTAGATAGAGATAAGTAGGTAATCCTGCGCAGTAAATTTGTAACAATGATAAAGTCCTATTACCTATTACCTAACTTAATGACCCCTTGTACATTTAATCCCTTATTTTATGGTGGTTTTATGATATTTAGCTGTTAAAGCCTATACCTATTGTGTATTCTTTTTTTTTACAGTTTATTTATAAAGTATGGTAGGTGAAATATTGCATTAAAACTGTAACAATGATGAGGCGAGTTGAAATATTATATTTAGGTCCCAATGTAATTAGGATAATGAGTAAAATGCAAAATATTTAAAAAAAAAATTTTTTTTTCACCTGAAGTCCATCGAGTGCCCTGTGTGTGATATATGTCAAAATTTTTTAAAAAATATGGACATTATTCGTACCAGACGAAATAACGGGCACTCGCACGAGAGCCGAAAAATATAGATTTTCATGTTTTTTTCCATACATATTTTAGTTCAAAAAATCTTTACTGCATCATAATCGCGAGAGGTGCATAAATATGATAAGGTTTGGGCTTCTAATAAGGTTCTGTGTTGGTTTTCAATAAGAAAACGCATGTTTAAAAAAAAAAAAAGGGCATTTTCGATCCACTGTGTGTCGGTGCACGGTGATACTGACACGTTTGCAGAGCATATCGTCGGTGAGCCGGCGGTAACACGCCGGTTCAATATCAAAATCCTATCGCGGTGCTCTTTATTGAGTGTCGAGGTCGCCTGACAATTTTACTTTGAACAAATTAGAGTGTTCAAAGCGGGCTCAAAATGCTGCTTGAATATTTCGTGCATGGAATAATAGAATATGATCTCGGTTCTATTTTGTTGGTTTTCAGAGCTCCGAGCCTCCTCTCCTCTCGGACCTCTTGTAAAGGAAGGCAGTTCTGGGTTGACTTAAACGCGCACTCCCCGTTATGGCACGCCACGCCACTATGTGGGAAGCCGTTACCGATCGCCTTTCCATGATGGAGGACCTTATACATAGCCGGGCCTAATGGTGCTGCAGCATGATGCTAGTAGTAGTCAACCGGGGGTCAGGTACCGATCCCTGAGGCTCATATACAAAGGCACGTACGTGCCCACGCTTACCTATGCGTCCAGGGTGTGGTTCCATCGTGTCTCCGTTCACGTCGTGCGGAGCGTACTGCTTCGCACCCAAAGAATGTCCTTGGTCTTTATTACAAAGCCATACAGAACTACGAGCACGAGTGCTCTGGCGGTGTTAGCCGCGGTTCTGCCGGCGGACCTTGCGCTGGTTAGGGCAGGCAGGAGGTTGGAGGCGGTAGAGGGGCAGCCAGTAGAGATCTACCGTCAGCTGCAGAGCGGGGTGGACGAGACTATTGTCGCGGAATGGCAAGAGCGCTGGGTGGCGGATGATAAGGGTCGGAAACTGTTCCGGTTCTTCCCAGACGTGGGTGAGCGCATGGAGGCGCACTGGGTTGAGCCGGACCATGACACTTCCCAGATGTTAACTGGCCACGGCCGCTTTAGGAGCAGACTGCGCGACCTGGGCTTGTGCGATACGGGCTCTTGCAACTGCGGGGAGTCACGTCTTGTGGGACTGCCCAACATACGGTGATATTCGCGCGGTGATGTTAAGCGCGGTGACGCGCCCGTGCGCCGAAGAGGGGCCGATACATTACGGAGACTTAGTAGGCAGCGCGGACAACTTCGGGCGACTGAAGCAGTTTGCTCGTGGTTGGCACCGCAAGAGGCGGCTTGAAGTGGATTAGTATCTATATTAAGTACCGACTTTAAGTATGTTTATATAAGGTCATTCATTATCAACTTGACAAACTGAAGGGATAATGTTCCACACTTAAAAAAAAAATACTTGTACATTTTTTTTCTAAACATTTTTTTTATAAAAAAAAAATTACGTAATTCTGCTTAATAATTAGTTATCCTTGTTAGAAATCGAAAAGGTAGCGCTCGGCACGTGTCAGTGACCCGCGCGTCATTAACCCACGCGTCCTTGACCTGCGCGTGTCAATGACCCGCTACGGTGCGCGCACACTCGAATATTTCATTATTACGCCGCTTAACTCGATTCCCAACAATGATAAATAATATTAGAGCAGAAAAACGTAATCGATTTTTTGGATTTGAATGTAGTCTATTTATCTGTTTGATATAGTCGACAAGGGTACGGGGAGGGAATCGGAGCGATTGGAGGCCGGGTGGTCCGGCGGTGAAGGTCGTTCTGTGTTGTACCATGCCCCAGAAGAGGGAGAGTGGCGGGACATGTGCTTAGGAAACAAAATTTGTAGAGTTGAACCGCGTTGCACTTGAGCGGCGCATCGCAGTTTCGGTCCGTATAACCGTAAGGTTGGTAGGACCATGGAAGGTCGGAGGGCTGTCCCTATCTACTCTGTGTGCGGGTGCGAGTGCCGGTGAACGCCGGGAAAAAGGCGCACACGTCGCCCGGCCACGGCCCCGACCTCTCCGGCCCCAACAGCCGGACTGGCTGATCCAAACCCGGAAATTCAGGAGCAGACTTTGTCTCCATCAACATCGGGAACAGTCTCAGCCCCGGCAAAAAAGAAAAGCGGCAGTAGCCTGGACAGTAAACTTGAATTTTTGGACTGTGTTCGTGGGGCTATCAGGAAAATTGTCGCGATCGACTCTGGGCCAGGCTCAAAGCTGAACAAGGCTGACATTGGAAGCATTTACAGCCACGGATAGGATGTGTTGGGCGTGGTAGCCGCATTGGAACTCAACCTCTCGGAGGCGGAGCGCAGGGTTGAGGTAGCGGAGGCCAAGCTCAGCTGTGCTGCAGTTTCCACGGCCGACGCTCGAGCAGCACGACGCTCGCCCGGTGAGTTTCGCGAACGCTCTCAGAATGGGTAACGGTACAGATCCGAAGCCCATTAAGGCGAACTCGGGCCCTGTCCTAGCCTTCTACCCAAAAGAGGAAGCGGACAGCAATACATCGGAAAACACGAGGGCAGAACTGTTTGTTTTTAAAAGTTTTTTATTTGTCATTAAAAATACAAAGTATTATAATCTAAACACAGTTTAGTATAACACAACAGCTAATATAAAATTTAACTTGGCAGGCTGCAGCGCCTATATAAGTTTTTTTTTGCAGAACGAGGGCAGAACTGCAGAGTTGTACCAAGCACCATCTCTGTTCAAGTTCAGAAAATTAAGAAAATAGGGAACGCTGGAGTCATGGTCCAGACATCATCGGCGGCCGAGCGCTTCAAAAAGGCGGTCCCGGCTTCGCTTAGGGTGGTTGAATCAAAGCGGCGCCTTCCTCTGGTGTCGCTGCAGAACGTGGACGGAGACCCGGATTTTGACGCCTTGGTGAGCGAGCTATGGGAGCTCAATTTTCGGGACAGCCCAGAATGGCCGCTCGCCACAGTTAGGGCAGAAATGAAGGGTGCCTTCAAGCGATCCAGGAGGGGGAGCCTGTACAAGGCCACCGTGGTGTTCGAGTGCAGCCCACGGCTATGGGAAGCCCTCGTCACCCGGGGCACCGTATTCATCGGTTGGCAGCAGGTAGAGGTCAGCAACTTCATAAAAGTGGTAACCGTCAGTTACCTTATCAGTCACTGTCTTTTGACAGTGACATTTCTAGACACTCACGTCAGTGTGAATGACCTTAGGCTCTCCACAAATTAAAAACTTAGCAGTATTTCCAGCTGCAATATTCATTTAGATTATTGGTTATTGGGAAATTTTGGGATTAAGCTTTCATAAATTCAATTGCTTTTATATGTTTCAGGTGTCTTAAAATACTTAGTTAATTCTTCAAATATTTAAGTGTATTCATCACGTCTGGCTTTGCCTGCGTGATGAAAATATAAAATATAATAGTTTGTTGTTGTTCATTCCTGGGAGATTCGGTTTTGGTAGCGGGCCACTCTGGTCCGGTGAGTCGCCCAGAGTTTTCGAGGCTCCTGTTTTGCTTTGATTTCGCGTTCGTGAACAGTCACAAGTTTAGTGAGAATAAACTCCGAGCTGGTGAGTCTGATCGTCAGGGAAGCCCCACAAGCTTTCTCTCTATGCCTGCGCTGGCGGCTAAAAGTGGATTCCTTTATTCTGCACAGGGTCCCTGTATCTGGCCAGCGCGTGACTCCACGTGGCCGTTACCCCCGCACGGCTTGCAATTCCTTCTGCTTCCATCGGCTGGCTACATGCCTCTTACAAGCAAGTCACGGGTAAGCTTTCGAACGTTAATTACTAGATTATGGGCGCACGCGCCGGCGCCACGTGTCCGTCGTAAGGCTAACTTCTCTTCTTCTCTTCCAGCCAACGGATTACGTGGGGCCCAGCTCGGGTCTTGACGCCTTGTTAAGGCTCTCGCCTTGCGTCGCAGTCACGCCCAAAAACCCACGCCTTGTGGGTAAGTTACCCTGTTTTCTATATTTGATTACGATGATAGGAAACGGGCTGGTCCCAGGCTTACAGCCAATAGCTTACCTCGCTTTTTCTTTACAGTTTTTTTTTGTTGGTGTATGGTTTAGTTTATAAACTACTTCTTCTTCGTGCGCGAGTAGCCGATCCCGGACTCGAGCTCGGGTCGGTCTTCGGCAGGCTGCTGCAGCTGAACGCGGTGTAGGGGGATCCCTTCTTCCGAGTCCTCCCGCGCAGGGAGCCTGTCGCTCCTTCTGGTACCTCTGTGTCGTTATACTAACACACACATTTCCCTTCCGGAACATCAGAATCTTCAATAAACCTTAAACTTAAACAAACTCACTTCTTAACCTGACTGCGATAGATAACTCTGATTATAGGCTATTCGAAACCCTTTGACCGTTATGCTCTTTTGTAAACCTATTATCATACTTACTCTTAATTTAAGTGACCAGTGAGAAAACTGGTCTGGCGCCCACCTTCTTGTATTACCTTGTATATGTGTAATAAAGATCTATTTACTTGCACTTAACACATGTGTTTTAACTTATGATATCCTCGGTTAAATCTCAAGCGTTACAGAGTGACCTGCTGCAACAAGTGCCAACAGTACGGGCACTCCGAAAAGTTCTGCAGGGCCAAGAACGTCACCTGCGGGAAGTGTGGAGAAACCGGCCATCTCGCTGACACGTGTGAGGCCGCCGCCCTGTGCTGCGCCACTTGTAAGCGCTTTAAGCGCGAAAGCACCCACAGGACGGAGTCCAAGCTGTGTCCGGCGCGACTTTACGCCGAGGAGCAGCACATTCAGCAGGTACAATATGGATAGTAAGGCCTCTATCAAAATGGGTCAGATCAACCTAGGTGGTGCAGCCACAGCCACGAGGGAGCTCACTGCCGTTGCGGAGTCGCTCGGTCTGAATGTTGTTCTAGTACAAGAACAATACGCCACGGCCGGGCTGATACTCCAACAGGGAGATAACTCCAGAGCGGACATTTATTTGCGTTTGCTTATTGCGGAACCGGTAGGCGAAGCAGGTCATCTATTAATACGTTCCAAAGGGTAGGGCCAAGTACCGAGCCCTGAGGACAGCCCATAGTGGCAGTCTTCCACACCGCCCGGCCGCCGGCGATCATGGCCACTCTGCGGTTCGAAAAGTAGCTACCAAGCAGCCTGTATATGTTCGGCGGACAGCCCCCCCGCTTCACCTTAACCATGATCATCGGCCACCAGGCGTTGTCGAAGGCCCCCGAAATGTCCAGGAATATGGCCTGCACATACCTCCGCTCACACCGATGAACAGCGCCCAGCAGCGCACCCAGAGCCGGGGTTGTAGATCTCGACTGCATGAATCCGTGCTGGGAGGGAGAGATGCACCGGACAAGCTCCGGAACGCTCCAGAGCAGCACCCTCTCCAGCACTTTGCCCAGAACTGAAAGCAGAGTGATAGGGCGGTAGGCCTTGGGGTCCGTCAGCGGCCTGTCATTACCTTTTGGAAGATCTAAGAGTCTCCCGTCCTTCCACACGGAAAGGAAAACTCCATCCGCGACACACCTCCTATAGACGCACAAGACCTCGTCACCGGCGGCCCACCAGAAGTGCCTAAGCATACGCGTCTCAATGCCATCCAGGCCTGGTGAGGTATTTGGGAGTGAGCTAATGATTTTACCGAGCGCCTCCCTGGTGATAGGGGTCGACGCAAGACCGCTTGGTAATAATGTTGCTGCCACCCTGACACTGCGATGGTAGTCAGTGTCCTTGGTAATGTCGTCATCTGGGCAGAGCGCGGCCACAAGACTCTTCATGGAGCCAACCACATCGGTCGTGTCTGTTCTCAGTAGACGGACACCGTTAACCATGTTTGCAGGCGGTCGAACCCGGCCGCACGCCTCTCTATAAGCCAGACCCCAGGGTTTCTCATTTCCCGAATTGGCCAGTTTCTTGAAATGTTCCATCTCGGCCGTGTCCATTGCCGCCCGATATATGGCTCTGGATTTATGGAAATCGGTCCTGGCCATATCCTCAACGGGCCCCCCGACTTTTCTGGTCTTCTGCCAAGCTCTGCGCGCCACGATCTGTCTGCGTCTTAGTCGATCAAGTGCTGGCGACCACCACTCGTAACCGCGATCGGTTGCTTTCGCCTACACCCAGGACCCAGGCATTCCGTGGCGCAGTATTCGATGAGCTCGGTGAAGGCCCTGCTGAGCTCTTCCGCACCTTTCCCTGTCGGCAGTCGCCCCGCTCGCCGATGCACGGTGGACTCAAACCGTCCCCAGTCAACGCCTCGCGTCCTATAGCGAAACGGGGCTATGGGCACTGTACCCCGCACCGGAGCACTAGCGGAGCTGTGGTCTAGCACGTATGTAATTAGACGGTGGTCACTGGACGAGGCATCGTGCACCCTCCAGTCGCAGACGCGAACGCCACGCGTGCTGAGGGTGACGTCCACATTCGACTCGCCATTCACTGTATTAAATGTAAACGGTTGACCGCTAGCATTATGCACCATTAGGCCCCGGCTGTGGATGAGATCCTCCATTTTTGATCGGCGGTCTGTGACAGTATGGCCTCTTCCCACATAGTGGCGTGGCAGAGAGTGCCATAACGGGGAGTGCGCGTTAACGTCACCCCCCACCAGAACCGCCTTTCCTTTCAGGAGGTCCAGCGCGTTTTCTAACTGGCCGATGTGTCGGCCGATGTTGTCTCCGTACTGGAAGTATGATGATATAACATACACATTCAGCTCTTCAATATGATAGCACACAATATGGTCGGTTGTTAGGTGGTGCAGCAGAGCACACGGCGTAGAGCGGTTGCGCAAATAAATGCCCGCTCTGGAGTTATCTCCCTGTTGGAGTATCAACCCGGCCGTGGCGTATTGTTCTTGTACTAGAACAATATCCAGACCGAGCGACTCCGCAACGGCAGGGAGCTCCCTCGTGGCTGTGGCTGCACCACCCAGGTTGATCTGACCCACTTTGATAGAGGCATTACTATCCATATTGTACCTGCTGAATGTGCTGTTCTTCGGCGTATAGTCGCGCCGGACACAGCTTGGACGCCGTCCTGTGTGTGCTTTCGCGCTTGAAGCGCTTACAAGTGGCGCAGCACAGGGCGGCGGCCTCACACGTGTCCGCGCGATGGCCGGTCTCTCCACACTTCGCGCAGGTGACCTCCTTGGCCCTGCAGAACTTTTCCGGGTGCCCGTACTGTTGGCACTTGTTGCAGCAGGTCACTCTTACAAAGTCGCTGACCTCTACTTGCTGCCAGCCGATGAAAACGGTGCCCCGGGTGACGAGGACTTCCCGTAGCCTTGGGCTACACTCAAACACCACGGTGGCCTCCTTGTACGGGCTCCCCTTCCTGGAACGCTTGAACACACCCTTCATTTCTGCCCTAACTGTGGCGAGCGGCCATTCCGGGCTGTCCCGAAGATTGAGCTCCCATAAATCGCTCACCAAGGCGTCAAATTCCGGGTCTCCGTCCACGTTCTGCAATGACACCAGGGGAAGGCGCCGCTTTGGTTCGACCACCCTAAGCGAAGCCGGGACCGCCTTTTTGAGGCGCTCGGCCGACTCCGCCGAGGATGTCTGGACCATGACTCCAGCGTTCCCTGCCTTCCTGATTTTCTGAACTTGAACAGAAATGGTGCTTGGTACAACACTTTTCTGTAGTTCTGCCCTCGTGTTTTCGGATGTATTGCTGTCCGCTTCCTCCTTTGGGTAAAAGGCTAGGATAGGGCCCGAGTTTGCCTTAATGGGCTTCGGATCTGTATCCTTACCTATTCTGAGGGCGTTAGCAAAGCTTACCGGGCGAGCGTCGTGCTGCTCGAGCGTTGACCGTGGAAACTGTGCTCTAGCAGCACAGCTGAGCTTGGCCTCCGCTACCTCAGCCCTGCGCTCCGCCTCCGAGAGGTTTAGCTCCAATGCAGCCACCACGCCCAAAACATCCTGTCCGTGGCTGTAGATTCCTCCAATGTCAGTCTTGTTCAGCTTCGAGCCTGGCCCAAAGGCGATCGCGACCATTTTTGTGATTGCCCCACGAACACAGTCCAATAATTCCAGTTTACTGTCCAGGCTACTGCCGCTTTTCTTTCTTTTTTGCCGGGGCTGAGACTGCTCCCGATGTTGATGGAGACAGAGTCTGCTCCTGGGTTTCCGGGTTTGCATCAGCCAGTCCGGCTGTCGGGGCCGGAGAGGACGGGGCCAGCGACGTGAGCGCCTTCCCGGCGTTCACCGGCATTCGCACCCGCGCATTGCGAGCTGGCTGGCTTTCTCCGGGAGATGGTAGTGGCCGCTTGTAACCCGAGCTCGGTGTCGGCGTCGACGGTGGAGTCCTCGCCAGTGATGAACGGGGGAGAAAAAGCCCCCCATCCGGTTCTCCTTCGGACATGACTTATTGAGGCCAAGATGATAGATAGGCTCCCAAGCGCGCTGTTGTAAAGTTCCAAAAAGGCGTAAAACTTTAATGGGACTTGCGATACACAGCCCATACAAACTACTTATACTCGAAATGAAAGATAACAAAATAATATATTAATAATGATAATAATTCAATGAAGGATATTACAAACAAGCCTGATTAAAATGAAGCAAACAATTCAAATTAATAAGGTTTGACTATAAATCAATATAGCCAAATTAGTATTAAAATGTACAATAAATAAAAGCAAATAATTTAATTAGATTCCAAATTCAAATTAAAATAAACGAAAAACAAAATAATTATACAATAAAGTTAAGACAGGCAGGCAAGCTGGCAGGAAGGCAGGAGAAAGCGTAGCGACTATGCAGAGACTGTTAGCTGCGCAGTACTAAGGCTTCTCGCATGAAGCAGCAACGCACAATTTATAACTAATCACTCCGCGCAAAACGCAAGCTGATATTGGGTGTCACAATCACACCAAAGCTAAACCGAACGAGGATCGCGGATTTGCGAACGCGCAATGTCGGGCCCGTGTGCACGTTTATAACTATTACTATTGCCGAGATTTAAAACGATACACGCCGAGGACGCGCAGAGCACACCCGCCTGCCGCACTGCTATGGCGCTATCCTGCTCTTATCCAATATGGCTGCCGACACTATAGGCAAATGACCTTTGCCAGAACGAGAGGGACCGATACACAACTTTAAAATTATTTAATAAAAAAATAATATAGAGCGACGCGGACGAAACACAACTGCCCCCGACAAGAGCCGGCGGTGAAAGGTGTGTGCTTTCGCGCTTGACTCGATTACAAGTGTCTTATAGGCAGCCGCTCTTCGCTTCCCTTTTATTGCTTCCAGAGTCCTGCCGAGTTCCGGCATCGCTCCGCGCAATTGCATGTTTTCACAACTGCCATTCTCTACACCCAAACGCGCCATTAGAGACGCGCGTCACGCCACTTCCGCTTCACTTGGGCTGGGGCCGCATTGGCGTTAGCCTCGACTGGACCAATCTTACTGGCAAAGCTGCGGTCACATTCTGGACACGCGAACAATACAGCCTAAGCCGGCCCTGCAGCGACAGAACCGACCGATAAATCAGCTCTTCGTGAACTCCTTCCCTCAGTCCGAGAACCCTGCGGCTGATTGTATCGGATCGCTAACTCTCGCTCCAGCGGTAGAGAGCCGAGACCCATTAATTCCTTAATAGACTTTATAGCGGTTCGATACTCCCGGAGGCCGGGTTAGCCCGTACCCCCAGGTTGCGCGCGTGACTCTCATAGTGCCCCCACCGAAGCGGCCACTGTACGACTTGCACTGATGCGTCAACGGGACTATTTGAGGAACCCCCTGAACCCTGAACTAAGCACTGGCTATATCCTCAACGGGGCCACCTGCCTTTCTGACCTTCTGCCATGCTCTGCTGGGCCTTCACAGGACCCAGGCAGTCCGCAGCGCAGTACTCAATCAGCACTGAGCTGGCTCTAGTGACTCCGCACGCTTCCCCATCGGCAGTCGTCCCGCTCGCACATTAACGGTGGACCCGAACTGTCTCCAGTCGACTCCTCGGTTCGGATCGGTTCGGTATTCAACGAAAGACACTGAGCGAACGAAAAATAAGAAACCATTTCAAAATGTATCAACATAACAATTTAGCTTAGCAGTATTGCATTTTGTATCGCTGTCAACTTGAAGTTGAGCTATTTAAAAACCCAGAGCTTATGTAGTACTAAATGAGAATTTACTTCTTAGGCCCAGTTTTAAGATCCGTGGTCAACTTGATAAACGTTGCTAACCGTTTGCTAAACAGCTAACTATCACTTCTTCAAGTAAGACTGAAAATTGAACGCTTGTTGTCATTTTTAATCATTGATAACCTCGACTATGAATCAAAATGCCGGGCCCAAAACACATACTAAAACTATCATACATTATTTTTACAATATCAAATGAGTAAATACAATATAATGTTATAATTACAGCAATATACATGTGTAGCTGAATCAAGTTTTCATCTGTATCATTTATTATGTTCTACTCCTAACTAATGAGGTGAGAGTGAGTTCTTATGAAGTTCACTCACCGGAGCTAGATTCTTGAAATAAACAAAAGCGGCCACCAGTGTACTCTTCAGGAAAACTTCAAATCCCTGCGTTTCTGAAAACCAAAATAAGTAATAATACTATAATACTTATATTTACTAGTTTTTTTTTTATACAAGAAGTGGCAACCAAGCTTACGGCGATTACGGGATTACGGGATGGTAAGCGGTTACTGCAGCCTATGGACGCTTTCAATACCAGAGGTATCACTCGCGGGTTGCCACCTTAAGGCTAAGATCGAAAGCCTCATGTGCCAGTAATTTCACCGGAAACCATACCCTTCACACCGGAACACAGCAATGCGAGCATTACTGCTTGGCGGCAGAAATAGGTATGGTGGTAGTCCTTCCCCGGACGAGACAGTGCAGCTAGCACACTACTGCTTGGAGGTAGAATATCTGGCACTGTGAGTCCTACCACCTGGTAAAACTTTTACTTTTTAGGTACCATGTACCATACGAGCGGAACAGAGGGTGACAGCTAGTGTTTAATAAGTAACATAAGTAAGTTAAAGAAAGTTCTCGCAGTCTTGTGGTAGTAACCTCTCCCCGCTTTCCTATATTAAAATCGTGGGTTCAAATCTGTCTTAGCATTGGGCCAGTGTGGTGGATTGGGCCCCAAGCTCTCTCGTTCGAGATTTGGCCAGTGTTCCAGCCACAGAACTATATTTAAATAGAATGAAACAGTTCGTCGATTTGTATGGAAACAAAACGTCGAACATTTTGCGTATTTGTATTTTACACACAAATGTATTTTAGTGATGGGAAACATAAGCCGCGCGAATATGAATAATTTAAAAGCATTGATAAGCACGCGGCAAACCGATTCTAGGCACTGCCACACCACCACACCGCCTCCGGTTGAGAGCAGACTTGAGTTTCGCGGCGAGTAAAGAGGTTACTCAGCCCTTAGCCCGTCTTTTCGGCACGCGAGGTACATACACTCACTCATTCTACTTAAATATAGTTCTGTGGTCCCAGCAATCAAATGGGGAATATTAGATGGCTGGTCTTAACAAAACATACCATGCAAAGAACATCCTTTGGTTCAGAAGATGAAAACCAGTCGGCCTCAGGCATGTCCATTCATTGTAGACCACTCAGGTACTTGCACTCTGCCTTCCTGAAAAACAATAATGTTTTGATTTTAATGTTGAAGTGGTCTGGGGTTAGTAGAGTTCTCTGTGATAGAGCTCGTCTGGGGAAGGACTACCACCATACCTATTTCTGCCGCCAAGCAGTAATGCTCGCTTAGCTGTGTTCCAGTGTGAAGGGTATGGTTTCCGGTGAAATTACTGGCACATGAGACTTTCGATCTTAGCCTCAAGGTGGCAACCCGCGAGTGATACCTCTGGTATAGCAAGCGTCCATAGGCTGCGGTAACCGCTTACCATCTTGTGGGCCGTATGCTTGGTTGCCACTTCAGTTGTGTAAAAAAAACAAAAAACAATACATATTTTCTTAGTCTTATTCGTTTAAACATCCTTCTTGAATCACTCATCTATTGTGAAAACTGTCGCGTAGTTGAAGCGACATTTGAAATTTGAAATTTGAAATTTGTTTTTATTTCCATTCCATTAAAAAAATACATTGATTACTATGTCAAGATTGTGATTACCTTTTGATTTATACTGTAAATTTGGTAACTTTGTTTGAGTCAGTGTAGAATTCTGTAGATGCAGACGATAAGCCGCCATCTGTTGAGGGTACAGCATCCGTGGTGTTCAAACCCCGTTCACAGCACTCTGAAACCTGACAGAACACCCCATTATCACACAGAAAGTGTTACGGAGTAGGTTTTTAGAGAGAGGAGAGGGTTGTAGCCATGATAAGGTGCAAGTGTGGATACCAGTGCTAATGGTGTCATACACCTGGGAATCAGCTATCTCGGCGTTGCTGTAGCTTCTCGCTATAGGCAGGCAGCCATTGTGCAGTAATGGCACCTGCTTATCCAAAAGGCAATTTTCAATCAGTTTCAAGTTAGGTTAATATAATAATTCTGTAGCTAAGGGAATAAATGGATAAACACTTGTTTAAAGAGTTCTAATCTTTACGTTACTCACAGTAGCTTCCCTCCGTCTGTCCCTTTTTTATGTATGTATTCTTAGATCTTTTAAACTAAACTACGCAACAGATTTAAATGCGGTTTTCCTCAATAGATAGTGATTCAAGAGGACCTGTGCGAATCTGGGGTGGGTCGCTAGTTTATATTAAAACATTATTTACAATAGCCTATTTCTTAAGTAGTCAACGTTAAGTTAACATACATTTCAAACACTATCTTGCAAGGTCTGTCTTCCCACAGCTACTGCTGAAAATGGACACATTCTTCATTTTAGCCTCTTTGTCCAAAGTCCATTTACAAACTAGCTAGGTGGCCATGGTAGTCCAATACAGTTAATTTGCATAGTAGTTCTCCAAACCCTGCAAGTTTTTACATGTACTTTAATATATACACAGTCCAAATAATTGTACAAACATAATAGGTGTGTTATTCAACAGACTTAGGATAATCCTGCAGTGGGCACATAATTATTATCTATACTAATATTATAAAGAAAGTTTTTTGTATTAAATCTTTCACTATTAGAATGCTACATCCCTGGCCAACATAGGCTATTTTTTATGTCCACCCATGCGAAGCTGGGGACAGTCTATTGACTGGGGGTTATAGGTTCTTTAAGTTGGTGCCATTATAATATAGGTATTTAGTTTTCTTGTACTGTACATTTGAGAATCTTTATCCCTAGCGGTTATTGGTTCTAAGAGCTATATGGCGTGCCCACTGCCACTTCAACTTGCTTATTGACCGAGCGAGCGAAGCATCTCAGTTTCGAGATTGGCCAAAAATGCTTTTGGTTGTCAGTCAGTTTGTCTGGTCAGTTTGTGTTCTCGCCTACTTTTTTCAAGCAATCTGGTTGAAACTTGGTATATAGGTTTCTATGACTTTATAGGAGTTGATTGTCGTCGGGGATTGTTGATAGGGGGCGTACTTTCTCTAAAAAAGGGTAAAAAGGAGCCTGCTACTGGATATCTCCGACTAATGTGATTTGATTTCAATGATTTTAATTTATTTGAAAGGTAAGTAAGTTTGTCTCATATTTGGTGAAGATCTGATGAGGATCTTCAGCGTGATGAGCAAAATAGTTCCTCAAAATGCGGTATGTTGCTCACTTTCAAAGTTTGTGCTTGCAAGGTCTACTGCTCGGAGAACTGATAGTTTTAAAAGCTATAACAGTGACCTAAGTTCTCTTACAGATTTCTTTGTTCCGGTCGGTCAAAAGTTTTTAGTAATACAGGTTTATTTAGGCCTGGGCCTGCCTAAAGTATGTTGACAATTGATAAGTAATGTTGCTTGTTCATTCGTTTGTGTGAGTCAGTGGCCAACTCTGGTGACAGAGTTTCTAGGCCGCCCGAAGGCCTAGAAATAGGCTTGTTGATTGAATATTACTGCAAGTGCAGTTTGATTAAACTTTATTAAATATCTAGAGGTCAGAAATCTCTCATTCAGGAAATATAACACCCACCTTTTTAAATATTCAGCAGTTTTATTGTCATCTGCTGCAGAATTATTGTACACCAACCGCCTTTGCTCCTGGCTGACTTGATGAGCTGACTCCGGGGCATCACTAGAAACATAACATTTATTACTATAGGGTTTCTTGCAGTGATACTTGCACACTAAATATAATATTGTATGAAGCTGGCATTGTGTTGGCACTCTTGCCGAAGAGTCTGACCACCAGGTAAACAACTCGAAGTTCTAGAAGGTTCCACCGAGAATAGGTCAGTAGAAAAATAGCTTTGTGCATAGTACTTTCGAATCCGCCTCCCGTACAGTCCTACAATTTTCCACGAATGCTGACAAGAGTTTGGGACACGTGTTTTCTTACCGCGGAAGAAGTGTATGAGACATGTTATATCGTTGCATGAAGCTCCCGAAATACGTAGAAGTAATAGCAATAGATAAAGAACTTTGAACATAAAGTATCTTAAAACGTGGACTGGACTGGCCTTTATAGTGCCTACCCTCATCACATTTTGTGATTTGCATAGACAGCAAAAACGCACAATACGAACAAAATTAGCAGATGAATTGCTCGTGGCCTTTTTAGACCTCAATAGCACAATACAATCCCCTAAACGAGCCAGAAAAAGTAAAGACAAGTGTCACAACACAATCATGACATGTGGGTAGGCTTACCGGCCGGGCCGGTCGAAGATTTTTGATGACACCAATCCATGTGATTTCTTGCTGTTTTGATGTTCTTTCTACAATAAAATACACTATATGATTGTAGTTTTAGTCTTCAAAGAAAAATTATCCGAAAATGATTAGAATCTAATGAAAGAGCTATTTTCAATTATTTTCAATCAAATCGAAGAAAGGTCTAAACGTAGTGCTTACATTCTCTTGGGGTCAATCAAACAAACAGTGTAGTGTTGCTCCACCAAGAGAATGAATGCAAACACTACGCTAAGTTGCGTTCGTGTTATTGCTGGCTGGCAGTGTTGCCAGCTATATTTAAAAATAACACGTAATCCTACTACTGTAACTTATTTGTGCCTTCACAATTTTTTTCAATCTAGTATTAGGTAGTCGGTATTTTTGTATTAGTAGGAGTAGGTAAGTATTTATTAGGTAGGTACTGTAAGTACTTACATAAAATAATAAATCAAAGCAGATCAAATCAAATGTGCTTATTTCAGTAAAATCACAAGAATCACTTTGAAACGTCTGACGTCTATGTAGGTAGGTAAGGTATCTACAGGTAGGATAGGATAGTTCAGTTGATTGGTAGGTTATGAGCGTTTATTGTGGAAATCCATTGATAGCAAACGTTTAGACCAACACAATCATGATCAACACTAATTTACCGAGCGAGCGAAGCGAGCGAAGCGTCTCAGTTTCGAGATTGGCCAAAAATGCTTTTGGCCGTCAGTTTGTCCAGTCTTTTTGTGTTCTCGCCTACAGGTCCCATTTTTCAACCAATCGGATTGAAACTTAGTATACAGGTTAAATGGCTTTAAGAAAGTTGAGTTCGGGGATTTTTGATAGGGGGCGTACTTCCTTTAAAAAAGGGTAAAAAGGGGCTACTGAATATCTCCACATGAGAACTGCTAATATATATCTGTTCTGTGGTATCAAACAAACGAAAAACAGTAGGTACTAGTTTCGTCTGTTTGATATTTTTGATTAGGAATTTAATATCCCAAAAATTATTTCGCCTCAAGCAAGAACACCACCACTTGAACCCACAACTTTGCGCTTGACACAAGACGAAACAAAAACGGAGTAAAAACCAACTTTTTTCTTGTTTTTATAATCTTTCCCAGTATGACTTTCACATTACTTAGCACTATGACAATCATGAACAAACAGACGACGGGGCCACTCACGCGTTCACCTAGCGCAAGGAACATAACTATTCCTGATCTAGCGCCATCTGTCAAAGCAATCGGAACTACTTTTAAAAAAAAACTCGAATCGAAAACTAAAAAAATGTAAATGAAAATATGCGGATCACTCTTTACTTCTGTAACCAACAAAATCAATCTAGAGGAATATATTTATATTTTTTCTGATAAATTGAAAAAAGAGGCTAGTAAAACTTAAACTTACTACTATCGATATATCGATAATAATCCTAACCTAGCACATCACTACTTCTGAGGTTACGTTTTTGTAGTTGGCAGAAGTGCTTAATATAATTATGGCTGTCTGCAGCAGGGTTGGATTTAAGTTCGATGAAAACTGTAGTACAAAAATCATAAAATAGTAGTATTTCTAAGAAAACTGTAGTAGGGTAAAAGCACCAGTTATTAGCTACTTAAGCGCCTTGGTCAATTTAAATTGGTATAGTTTCTTTAGGCGTCATCCAAATGATGTTTTTATGGTGTTAGTGGAGACGGAAAAAGTTCTAGTATCATTTTAATAACAATAAAAATAATTAACATTGCTTATAAAGTTATAATATTCATTCAAATAAAAATTGTGTTACTGGCACCCCAGAATTAGTTACTGGCATGTTTGGTTTCAGTTATTGGCTGTAGCATTTTTTACGAAACACAGCAGATTATAGTCATTTTTTTTAAGAAATACAAGAAACATAATTATCGAGTTCTTAGCTCTGGTATAAACGAACTTTTCGAAGCCCTTGTATAAATAATTACAGTAAAAAGTTCACCACACAAACTGAATTAGTATAGGTTTCGGCACAAGTTTATTTCAGGCCATCGGATCTTGAACTGATCTCTGCATGCGGTGGTTACTCAACTGGGCATCTATGCTGTGCTCTTCAGCAAACGTCAGATTGGCGGAAGAAGGCCATTTTCGCCAAATTTGACAAAATATAAATTTAATTCGTAGGTGACTGGCGGTGATGTACATGTATAGCCAGTAACTTAAAACTTAGTTTTTTTCGTTTCTGTTATTGGCTATACCATCATTTAATGTTTTAAAGTAAAAAAATAATAAAATACATTTAAATTAAGATAAAATAACTTAAATAGTAACGAAATATGGATCAACTACAGAGATATGAGGTATGAGACAAGTTTCATTCGAATTGTAGTCAAACGCAATCCTTACCGTTTTCACAACAAAACCCCACCATAGTAGCCGGATTGCCGATTGTCAATCAATTATGATTTTTTTAAACGAAATTATTCGAAAGGTGGTACAAATCGGCACAAATATTAAAGCTAAATATGTAAACTATTCTCTAGAATGAAGGGAGATATTGTACTTTACATCAGTAGCTTTTAGGAAGTGTTTGAGTATGAAGTAGCCAATAACTAATGCCAGCTAATAACTCATTCATTTACCCTTACTAAATATTTTTCATTACACCACTCCATGACCGATAATTCTCACTCGTTCACATTTTTCGTTTCATAGATGTGTAGACAGGGTTATGACAGATTTTTCTTCTAGACTTGATCACGATTGATGACAGGCTTCCAATGCTGGGCTTACTGTAGAGCGAGAGTGATTGGGTCCTAATCAAGGAAATCAACTTCCTTGGTCTTAATCCATCCACCACGCGGATGCAATGCGGGTTGGTGGTTGGCATAATGTCTATCGAATTATTAGTTCTTGGACATGCCGGTTTCCTCACGATGTTTTCCGTCACTGTATTTCACACAAATATTTTTTCTAATAGAAAAATCCATTGGTGCTCGACCGGGTTCGAACCCACGACCTTAGGATTGAAATGTACAGAATGTAACCGACACGTTTTTCACTAACTCAACTAAATTAAAAAAAAGATTCATTTTTGCAACATTTATTATCAAAATTTACATCTAACACAGAAAATAACATGGCATAGATACCTATAAACCTCTTTATACCTACGGTTTACATAATTAAATGCTAATCGTAATGTGTCGGCCAATGTCGTCACCATATTGGAAGTACGTAGATATAGCATACATCTAACTCCTCAACATGGCAGCATATAAAATGGTCGGTTGATAGGTGCAACAGGGAGACACACAAGCCGTGTGCTTGGCGTCTCCCTGTTGGAATAGCAGCATGGCCTTGGCATACTGTTCTTGCACTAGAACAATATTCAAGCCGAGCGACTCCGCAATGGCAGGGAGCTCCCTCGTGGCTGTGACTGCACCACCTAGGTTTTTCTGACCCATCTTGATAAAGGCTCTATCCATATTGGACCTGCTGGATGTGCTGCTCCTCGGCGTAGTCGCGTCGGACACAGCTTAGACGCCTTCCTGAGGGTGATCTTCAGCTGTTGCCTCTAATCAAAACAAAATCAAACAAAAAAAAAGGCCAAAATCAATTTATAAATTGGCGGAGAAATTGCGTAACAAACATACAAAAAAAATCGAATTGATGTCGTATACCTACCTTTTTTAAAGTTGGTTAAAAAAGGGGCTAGGTAATTGGTTAACCATGTGGTCAATGACCTAAGTACCTACCTAGTTTACTTTAGAAGTATGTTGAATGATGACGATGTAGTAGATACTAACGACTATTGCCTTTAAAACTTGCTTAGGCGCTTCGCGTAAAATTTTGAAATAGCAATAACTTTCCTACAAAGCTACTGAAACTTCAATTCGAGCAACTAGCGATTCGGTAGAATTTTTTGGTACTGCATAATCTAGGAAAGCTAGCGCCCTACAAGCTAAACACAGGCGTCCAGCAATCATGATATCAGAATGAATGGCTGGTCACTTTGTTTTCCAGCTTCTGTGACAGCAATTATTTACGAAAGGTAGCAAACAGTAGCAATTTGCGAAAACGTGACTAACTAGTTACGATTCGCCCATTAATGGGCCGACTCAATGGTGGAAACTTAACTACGGGAATTTTTGAGTATACACTTCTCATTGCTGTGTACCGGTGTAAAGGGTATGGTTTCCGGTAAAATTACTGGCACATGAGGCTTTCGATCTATGCCTCAAGGTGGCAACCCGCGATTGATACGTCTGGCATTGCAACCGTCCATAGGCTGCGGTAACCGCTTACCATCTTGTGCGCCGTACGCTTGGTTGCCACTTCAGTTGTATAAAAAAAAAGAGTGCCAGACGTTCTAGGCGACCAGCCATCCTGACGGTAACCATGCAACAGTGGAAGCATGGACTACAATCTAAATACTGATTAGTTGTTGAGACGACTGTATTTTGCTTCTCATACCACACGCAATGAAGACAATTCAAGCACACTTATTTAATTTAATTGCAATTCATTTAACTAGTGGTTTTAATGAGCTATGAGAGTTGTGTTATTCTGGCATCTCACTTGGCTTATTTGCTGAAATATTTGCGTTATTTCGTCAAACGAATTCTACTTTATGAAAATACTAGGTAGTCCGTCCCAGCTTCGCGCGGGTGCAACGAAACCGCACCCGTGCAAAGCCGGGGCAGATCGCTAGTAATAAATATAGCCTAAATTACTCTAGAGATAATGTAGCATTCTAATGGTGAAATAATTTTTGAAATCGAACCAGTAGTTTTTGAGTTTATTCGTAACAAACAAAAATACAAATCTTCTCTCTTTATAATATTAGTATAGATTAGACAAAGTGTAGTTTTTATCATTATAAAAACCGGGGCCGGGGCGGGTCCGCTAGCTTCATTAAGCTAGCGGACCCGCCCCGGCTTTGCACGGGTGCTATAAACCTTCCTCTTGAATGCTACTCTATCTATTGATGAAAACCGAATGAAAATCCGTTGAGTAGTTTAAAAGATCTAAGCGTACATACAAAGGGACGGACGGCGCAAAGCGACTCATTTTATACTTTGATAACGCAAATATTTGAGCAAATATACCAAGAAATGACAACATTAAATTTAATATAGTGAGCAATAATTCTAAACAAGTAACATTTTGATGTTCATCTTGTAAGTTCAGACGATGCTCAGCTGATCCTTCAGGAGCTTGGTTTCTTCGACCGCAGCCGTTATTTGCATTGTCCTGAAAGCAAGATGTTGATTTCAATAAAATGATGACAATAGCTTATCTAGTTTCAAGTAAGATATATTAATAAAGTAATGAAGCCTGCTTTTTTTGTGTTGGAATAAAGTTCAGTTAATTTTGATCATCATCATGCCATTGTTTTGTTCCCACAGCTGGGACACTCACTGACCTACTCTCGAGCTAGAGTGAGCAGTACCCACCAAGACGAACTCTTGCTGAAGAGTACACACACCTGGACATAGATGGTTGATAAATCTCATTAAATCAGTATTTCATTTTTGTTTTTTTTTATGTCAGCAAGTGACAGGACAATCAAGGCCTGATATTAATCACCACG
Source organism: Colostygia pectinataria (assembly GCA_951394395.1). Classification (NCBI taxonomy): domain Eukaryota; kingdom Metazoa; phylum Arthropoda; class Insecta; order Lepidoptera; family Geometridae; genus Colostygia; species Colostygia pectinataria. Next base: position 8,998,922 of record OX596369.1, read on the forward strand.
CCTGACTATTACAGATGCAGTGCCACCCAAAGCTTAGTTTTTAAGTATTTGCGTGGCACTGCACTGCGCTTATCACCCCGAAATATTGTTGTCAAGTCTCTTTCGCCCAGTAATTTCACTTGCTACAGTGCCCTTCAAACCTAAACACAGTGCAGCTTGCACACTACTGCAGTAGAATATCTGACACTGCGGTGGTACCCGCCGAGACGAACTCTCGCTAAAGAGTCCTACAACCAGGGTGCAAACACTAGTGTAGCGTCTACTCACTGTTGCTGCAGAATGGACGCTATCGTGTCGCTGTGAGACTTGCCGAGAGCCACGTCCTTACGTTTGTAATCTTCCTTCCACTGCTTCAGCTGGGGAAAATCAAACAATAGTATTTTAGCTTTTCCCTATACCTACCTAGGATTACTTGGTTAGTATTTATAAAGGCAAGTATAGGGTGCTAAAATAAAATAAATGTTATTTGATTAATGTGCGTGTAATGTCAATAGGACAAGGTACGTGATTACAGACAGTTTAGTTAACGAGATGTATTATAGGTATTCACCTCTGGCGCGTATGAATAGACTGTAATCAAATTAGTAGTGCAAGACTATTTATGGGCTAACTTACAAAAATATAAACAATAAGTGGTATGAATGTAGCTATAGATGCAAGTTCACGCTACAGTATACTTCTATAATTGCTCTGCAATACCTGTGTTTTTGTAACAAGTAAACAATTTACTTCTTTTACTACTTGCATTTATATTGATCGGCAGGCGGTATATTTGAAAATGCACTCGTACATATGCTTTTCATTTTCTTTTCACATTAGCACAAGTAAAGAATGGAACTCGTTGCCGGGGGTATGTTTTTCCGGACCAATACAATTGATGAGTCTTCAAGGATAAAGTGAACAGGTTCTTTATAAGTAAGCGTGATCCATTATCGACCATACCATCACTTACCATAGGTGAGGTAAACAAAAAAAAAGTGTAATTGATAGATTCAGGCAATACTTTGCGGAAATCCATTAATTTTTTTTTTTTTTTATACAACTGAAGTGGCAACCAAGTGTACGGCCCACAAGATGGTAAGCGGTTACCGCAGCCTATGGACGCTTGCAATACCAGAGGTATCACTCGCGGGTTGCCACCTTGAGGCTAAGATCGAAAGCCTCATGTGCCAGTAATTTCACCGGAAACCATACCCTTCACACCGGAACACAGCAATGCGAGCATTACTGCATGGCGGCAGAAATAGGTATGGTGGTAGACTTTCCCTGGAGGAGCTCTATCACAAAGAACTCTACTACTCTTGTAACTCTACTACTCTTGACTTACATGATAAAAAACAGACGAAAAATCTCTAGAGGTTGTCGCAGCGCATTCTCAGTTTGGTTCCAGCACTCGACGGAGAAACACGTGGAGGGATGAAACACGTGTCGATATTTTTCTTTTGATGTTAACTGTGTGACCTCATTGGTTAAAAGGTTAAACGGAGTAGTACTAGAGATTTTTTGTCTGTTTAAAAAACTTTTAGTACCATGCGACAAATGCGTAGCTACCTCAGGTGCGGTGCGTACGTACCTCGTGGTGGCGGCGGCGAATGCGTAGCTACCTCAGGTGCGGTGCGTACGTACCTCGTGGTGGCGGCGGCGAATGCGTAGCTACATCAGGTGCGATGCGTACGTACCTCGTGGTGGCGGCGGCGAATGCGTAGCTACCTCAGGTGCGGTGCGTACATACCTCGTGGTGGCGGCGGCGAATGCGTAGCTACCTCAGGTGCGATGCGTACGTACCTCGTGGTGGCGGCGGCGAATGCGTAGCTACCTCAGGTGCGGTGCGTACATACCTCGTGGTGGCGGCGGCGAATGCGTAGCTACCTCAGGTGCGGTGCGTACGTACCTCGTGGTGGCGGCGGCGAGTGCGTAGCTACCTCAGGTGCGGTGCGTACGTACCTCGTGGTGGCGGCGGCGAGTGCGTAGCTACCTCAGGTGCGGTGCGTACGTACCTCGTGGTGGCGGCGGCGAGTGCGTAGCTACCTCAGGTGCGGTGCGTACGTACCTCGTGGTGGCGGCGGCGAGTGCGTAGCTACCTCAGGTGCGGTGCGTACGTACCTCGTGGTGGCGGCGGCGAATGCGTAGCTACCTCAGGTGCGGTGCGTACGTACCTCGTGGTGGCGGCGCGCGGCGTGCTGGCGCGTGGCGGCGAGGCGCGCGGCGAGTGCGTCGGCGCGGCGGCGCGTGTCGTGCAGCTGCACTAGCAGCGCGCGCTCGGCCGGGGACGCGCCGCCGCCGCCCAGCGACCGGACCACCGCCGAGCATCTGCACACAACACTAGTTACGCCAACTGTAAGCTGCCTTGTCGTTCGACGACGGGTACTTGAACGCAATTTCAATCGATTACTATTGGACAAATATTGCGATGTGATATTTTGTACTCGGATTGAAATTGACGACCGATGTGGCGCAGCGGGCGCAGGTCCGCCTGCGACGCAGAGGTTGCGGGTTCGATTCCCGCCTCGAGACAAATGTTTGTACAATCTACAAATATTTGTTCCGGGTGTTCTAGGTATTTTCTATACATAATAAAAAATATCTATCTATGTATTGTATAGTATTAAATATACATATATCAGTCATCTAGTACCTACCCATAATACAGCTCTGTTTAACAGCAGCTTAGCTTGGGGCTAGATGATGCTGTGTGGATTGTCCAGCATTATTTATTTATTTAAAAAAAAATGTCATTGGATTCAAAAGGTCTGATTGGTTACTCGCACTGCCGTGTCACAAAACCAGAGGGAGAAAATAAATAATGAACATACAGTTGTGGAGAGCACCGGTGGTCTAGTGGTAGTGACCCCGCCTTCCGATCCTAAGGTCGTGGGTTCAAACCCGGTCGTGCACCAATGGATTTCTCTGTTCGAAAAATTTATGTGCGCAATGCCAGTGCTCTCATACGGTGAAGGAAAACATCGTGAGGAAACCGGCATGTCCAAGAACTAAAAATTCGAAAGACATGTGCCATCCACCAATACGCATTGGGTCCGCGTGGTGGATTAAGACCCAATCACTCTCGCCTGAGAGTAGACCAGTGTCCCAGCAGTGGGAACATTAGAAGGCTGTCATGATGAACACCAATGTCCTCCAGCGATACACATGTTTATCGCACTTATAACCTGAGTGTCTTCAAGTCACGAGTGAATAGGTTGCTCATAGCGTGCTCCACCCTAGACCACATCATCGCTTTTAACATCAGACGAGAGAGGTCAAGCGCAAGCTTATTGTGAATAATCCCAACATTAAAACTTGACTTTATTTCATCAAACTATCGCGGAAATTCATATTTGTGGAGTGTAATTTATACAACAAGTTTATTAAAGTGCATGATATTGATATTGACATATTTGAGTGCAGTCACGCCTTTTTAGTGGCGTTTTCTTCTCAGATGTTTAATTTCTTATTCCTTTTTTGTTTGTTTGTATTTTTAGATATATATCTTAGAAATTAAAAAAAAAAAAAAACTTTATTTAGTAAAAAGGGTCTTAGACAACATTATTTTATAGGATATTAACAAATATTGTGTTTCTTGTAAGTAAAAAATGTTGTGTGAAAAGACCTTTGTGCCAGTGTTGCATTGAGTTCCTCGCTCTAACTAGGAGACCTGTACGTAGATGCGAGAGATCTCTGCTTCAGCTAATACTCTAATATGTAAGGTAAATATTCAGCTACCAATCCTATTTTAACTTTGTTATATAAGTATCCAATTATTATTTTTTTGTGCTTGTTCACACTTTGTTTTTGCTTAAAACTTAAGTTATTTTCTATCAGTGGAGACCTCTAATTGGCCACCCATTGTATAAGATGTTTTTTGTTAAATTTTATGTCCTGTTGGTTTTCCTTGAACATATAAATAAATAAATAAATAAATAAATAAATAAATAAATAAATAAATAAATAAATAAATAAATAAATAAATAAATAAATAAATAAATAAATAAATAAATGAACATGCAAATACCTATACTTGAGATCATCCTGTCGCTTCTCCGCCAGCATGCATTTCTCCCTGAGCGCGGCCGCCTGCTCCTGCAGCTCGCCCGCGTCGCCCTGACACACGAATAACATTACATTTAGTGTACTTATTTTTTCTGAAGTTTATTATGTGTTAAAACCTATACTAAGTGTTATTAAGAGTAGTAGAGTTCTCTGTGATAGAGCTCGTCCGGGGAAGGACTACCACCATACCTATTTCTGCCGCCAAGCAGTAATGCTCGCATTGCTGTGTTCCGGTGTGAAGGGTATGGTTTCCGGTGAAATTACTGGTACATGAGGCTTTCGATCTTAGCCTCAAGGTGGCAACCCGCGAGTGATACCTCTGGCATTGCAAGCGTCCATAGGCTGCGGTAAGCACTTACCATCTTGTGGGCCGTACGCTTGGTTGCCACTTCAGTTGTATAAAAAAAATAAATATATATATTACAATTATTTATTGCGGACAAATAAAACTTGTTAAGTATAAGTGAAAACTGTTTAGGTTAATCCTGTTCTATATTCTAAGCATTACCATTAAAAAAGTCAAGAGTTAAAAATGATTTATTTTAATAAAATCACAAGCATCATTTTGAAACATCTTAAAGCTAGGTGAGTATTCACTCTGATTCTCACATGGTTTAAACTGTTAGTTTTCCAAATATGTAATAATAAAATAACTATAAACACAATGCTACCTAAACCTGTGAAAATGAATTGTAAATCTACATAGTTAAAATTCTAGTTTATGAACTGGATTCAATTCTACAACCTTTTTATTTTCAACCCCGACGAAAAAAAGTGGTGTTATAAGTTTGCAGTGTGTATGTTTTTTTTTTAAAGGTTCTACATTTTTTTCTGCCGCAAAGCGGTAATGCTCGCATTGCTGTGTTCCGGTTCGAAGGGTATGGTTTCCGGTGAAATTACAGGCACATGAGGCTTTCGATCTATGCCTCAAGGTGTGATACCTTTGGTATTGCAAGCGTCCATAGGCTGCGGTAACCGCTTGTGGGCCGTACGCCTGGTTGTCACTTCAGTCGTATAAAAAAAGGTATTAACTTTAAGCTGATCTCATTAAAAATTCGTGAAGATCTGATGAGCATCCCCAGTCAATTGCTCACTTTCAGAAAATTGTGTTTGCGAGGTGTTTTGTTACTAGTAGGAGAAGTACTAGTGTAGTTAGTTAGACTAGCAGTTCTCCGAACAGTAGACCTCGCAAGCACAAACTTGTAAAGTGAGCTTTGAATGGAGCAACATACTGCATTTTGAGGAACTATTTTGCTCATCACGCTGAAGATCCTCATCAGATCTTCACCAAATATCAAACAAACTTAAAGTTAATACTTACCTTTCAAATAAAATAAAAATCATCGAAATCAAATCACATTAGACGGAGATATCCAGTAGCCCTTTTTTTTTAACTTTTTTTAGAGAAAGTACGCCATCAATAAAAAATCCCCGACGACAATCAACTTTTGTATAGACATAAAACTGACTGACTGAAAAAAGATTGATTCAAAGAAGTCGTTTAAAAGAATGGTACGGGAACATTATCTTAAGAGTTAATTAACTTTTTAGTGGCAAGCTTCTTTTCGTTTTTTACGTTTTTATGTATGTATGTATAGGTATTTTATTTTTTATAATATTGTATTAAGTATATTATATTTATAAGTAGGTATATATAATATTAAGTATGTAATTGTAGTTATAAGTAGATATATTTTTAATAGCATATTGTATATTTAAAATTTATTTACACCTCACCATCATCTCTGGTAGAGAATGCTATTAGCATTAAAATTTATGTGGAAGTGTTAAATAAATAAATAAATAAAACCTGTATACCAAGTTTCAACCGGATTGGTTCAAAAATGCGACCAGGAGGCTTATTCTTCGTGGAATCGTTGTCGACGAGCCACGTTTTAGGGCTCGTCTGACTGTTTTTCAAAGTCAACCTATCGATAGCAAAACTATCTCTATTGAAACAACACAGATATGGAAAATAATTTTACAATTTCACGTCATGGCCCGTATAGAATACGTTACTAAGTTACACGTTATTGGTAAGGAATCTCCTATGGCGAATAAGCCCTCTGTAGGCGACAACACGAAAAGACCGGACAAACTGACATGCAAAAGCATTTTTGGTCAATCTCGAAAGTGAGACGCTTCGCTCGCTCGGTCAATGAGTTAGTATATATAGTTCTCTCTGCGGATCTAGGCTTCCGTGAAGTTAGCCGTTTGTGATGCGCAAAGACAATTTAGTTTGAAAAAGCTCCATTGCGCATCGAAACGGCTAATTTCACGACGGCCGAGATCCGTTGTGAGAACTGTACCTGTAGTTGCAGGGTGCAGGCTCTGTGCGAGGCGAGCAGCGCGGCCAGCGCGCGCGTCTTGTCGTGCAGCGCGGCCGCGGCGCGCCGCTGTCGGCACACGTACTGCGCGCGCAGCCGCGACACACCACCAGCAACCATCTGCACGCGGGGGGGGGGCACACACATGTATAAGGTCATTCATTATCAACCTGACAAACTTAAGGAATAGGTTCCACACATAAAAAAAATATATGTCCCTACAATTTTTTTTTATGTATATTTTGTCTTAAAAATCCCAAGTAAACAAAAAAAAATAGATTTTCCGTTCCGTTTTTCCGCTCAATTATTATTTATCATTGTTGGGAATCGAGTTACAGAGCTGGTTGGAGTAAATTCGTATGAGTCAGCTGCCAACTCTGGTGACTGAGTTTCCAGGCCGCCCGAAGGCCTCTGTCATGGTCTCCCAACTTTGATAAAGCCATATGACGCTCAGTTGAAATTGCTACTGGCGGTCACCCATCCAAATGACTACGTGGAACAGTGCTAAACTTCGTTGATCTGATAAGAACAAGTTAGCCAGCTACGTCACGAGCGCTCCGGCTGTCTAAGTAACAGACAAACTTTTGCATTTATGATATTAGTTTGAATAGTAGTAGAGTTCTCTGTGATAAAGCTCGTCCGGGGAAGGACTACCACCGCTATCTCTGCCGCCAAGCAGTAATGCTCGCATTGCTGTGTTCCGGTGTGAAGGGTATGGTTTCCGGTGAAATTACTGGCACATGAGGCTTTCGATCTTAGCCTCAAGGTGGCAACCCGCGAGTGATACCTCTGGTATTGCAAGCGTCCATAGGCTGCGGTAACCGCTTACCGTCTTGTGGGCCGTACGCTTGGTTGCCACTTCAGTTGTATAAAAAAAAAATTAGTACCTCTAAGCATTCTTGAGGGGTTGGTTCGTCCTGGCCGCTCATGTTGAGAATGGGTTGAGAAACCTCACGTGCCAGTATCTCTTGGATTATCGACGTGAAAGATAGCTTCTGCTTCTGAAATTATAAGATAAGATAAGATAAGATTTTATTTTATTTTCAAAAGATACACATGTCTAAGAATACCAGTAAATCATCATCATCATCATCATGACAGCCTTCTAATGTTCCCACTGCTGGGACACTGGCCTACTCTCAGGCGAGAGTGATTGGGTCTTAATCCACTACGCGGACCCAATGCGGATTGGTGGATGGCACATGTCTTTCGAATTGTTAGTTCTTGGGCATGCCGGTTTCCTCACGCTGTTTTCCTTCACCGTATGAGAGCACTGGCATTGCGCACATACATTTTTCGAACAGAAAAATCCATCGGTGCACGACCAGGTTTGAACTCACGACCTTAGGATCAGAAGGCGGGGTCACTACCACTAGACCACCGGTGCTCAAACCACCAGTAAATTATTAATATTATTATCAGCCTGTATCATCCCACTGCAGGGCAAAGGCCTCCCCATCCCTCTTCCATATAGTACGGTCATGTGCTTTTAAGGACCAATCCTTTTTAAATGAGTCCAGGTCATCCCGCCATCTAATCCTGGTATATATATATTATAACCAGTAAATACAAAATAAAAACTAAGCACAAACCAGCGTAAATGTAGAGGTACCCAGTACGTAGATCGATACCTTCCGTGCAAGTACAAACTGTGCTACGGCAAGGTAACGCCTTACACCCCGTGAGGACCAACCTGACCATTTTTATTAGATAGTGTGGGAAACGAAGCGACGTGCGCTCGGTTCGAGTGAAAATTTCCAACTGCCGCATAGGCCAGCGCGGCGAGGAACGAATGGGACGCGTATGTGCTCCAACTCTACTTGGAATCCATAACAATAGCAAGGGTCATGCCAAAAAAGCGATAGGAACCCAGCCGGTGTTGTTGCCAGTTCTTTTACGGCATGGGCGCGTTGGAACTGGTGTAAATTTTCCTAGATTGTAAGACGTTTCAAAGTGATCCTTGTGATTCTACTGAATAAATAATTTTTGATTTTGATTTTGATTTTGATAGGTCTCACGACGGATCTCGGCCGTAGTGAAATTAGCCGTTTCGATGCGCAATGGAGCTTTTTCAAACTAAATTGTTTTTGCGCATCACAAACTTCACGGAAGCCTAGATCCGCTGTGCGAACTATACGCATAGTGTTGCGCGTAGTACTAGTGTTGGTAACACGCCGTTTACAGAGTATACATAATCGACTACCTTACAATCTAATACGATTAATAACTAAAGTGTTATTAATCGGGGGTTCTCCCTACAATACTTAATATAGACAAATAACATTTATTTGTAGCTTACTAAGTAAGTTCGTATGAGTCAGTGGCCAACTCTGATGACAGAGTTTTTAGGCCGCCCGAAAGCCTCTGTCATGGCCTAACAACTTTGAAAAAGCCGGGACCGACTGCTTAACGTGCCCTCCTAAGCACGGGCGCACATTTGAAACTGCCACTGGCGGTCACCCATGCAAATGGTGACTACGCGGATGAGTGCTTAACTTCGTTGATCTGTTAGAAACAACTTAGCCAGCTACGTCACGAGCGCTCCTGTAGTTTACTAAAATAGTGTGACAAATTGTCATTCTACTAAGTTATGAAAACCAGAAACTCTGCAGAGTGCAGACAACTCACCAGAGTTGGCTACTGACTCACACGAACTTACTAAGTTTTCGAACTGAAAATAAATCTTAAGGCTATCGATTTAAAGTAGGTATTCTTTCGTTGGTTGTCGAGTCACATTTTTTTTTTTTTGTCAGCAAGTGACAAGACAATCAAGACGCCTGCCTGGTGTTAAGCACCACGCCTAACCATAACAGATGCAGTGCCACGCAAAGCTTAAAGTGCTTAAGTTCTGCGTGGCACTGCACTGCGCTCATAACCCCGAGACGTTGTTGTTAAGTCTCTTTCGCTCAGTAATTTCACTTGCTACAGTGCACTTCAAACCTAAACACAGTGCAGCTTGCACACTACTGCTTGGAGGTAGAATATCTGGCACTGCGGTGGTACCCATTAAGACGTACTCTTGCTGAAGAGTCCTACCACCAGGTGAAGGATGAAGGTGCTTACTAAATAGGCCGCCTTAGGTTAGGCGCCGAAAAGCATTCATCATTGGAGAATCATAGCATTACCAATATGTTTTTTGTTTTGTTTTTCATACCACTGAGGTGGCAAACAAGCATGCGACCCACATGATGTTAAGCGGTTACCGTAGCCTATGAACGCTGTGTGATGACACTAAAACTACCGAGTATTTAGAATTTAAAATATTTTTTTAAATAGTGCTGCGAGTTGTCACAACTGAGAAACAATAATAGGGCACATGTAGATGCGGCGAATGAAATTCGAATCTAATTCTGTCTAAATGAAAAAAAATTACATGAAAAAAATATTTATTTCACAGTAAAGCATACATTGTATAAAAACTTGCAGTTGCGGGAAAAACCGCAAAGTAACAATTACAAGGTAAAGATTTCAGTAGCTAACTGTTATATTTTCGTGAAACATTTTATTATTCTCCTTATTATAATCTATGAAGAAAAAGTCTTGGTTTTAGCGCCATCTATGCGCATTACCGTTTACTACTTTGGTTATGAACAACCTGTGAGCTAGTCCGTATTAGTAACAAAAGTGAAACAGAGATGGCGCTATTAGTGTATTTAGTGTGCGGATGAATACCTCTTTGAGTATCTCATTGATGTCCTCTTGCAGGAGAGCGGGGTTCTTCAGTTGCAACTCTTTGTAAAGCTGCTCCTCTAAATCAAAAGGCTCCAATACTCTGAAACGTAACATTTTACAGATTAATGACCGAGCGATCGAAGCGTCTCTGCTTCTGGCAAAATTTGCCTTTGATGTCTAAACTAAAATTGTTGCCGTCCTTTTCTAATTAATTAAAATACAGAGGACCGCGTTAATTTTAGTAAGATAATTTTAGAAAATGCAACAATTTACTTATAGATAATATAAGAGTAGTCGAGTTCTTTGTGATAGAGCTCGTCCGGGGAAGGACTACCACCATACCTATTTCTGCCGCCAAGCAGTAATGTAAGCATTGCTGTGTTCCGGTTCGAAGGGTATGGTTTCCGGTGAAATTACAGGCACATGAGACTTTTCATCTAATGTCTCAGGGTGGCAACCCGTGAGTGATACCTCTGGTATTACAAGCGCCCATAGGCTGCGGTAACCGTTTACCATTTTGTGGGCCGTACGCTTGGTTGCCACTTTAGTTGTATAAAAAAAAAAAAAAAAGATTTCATGACTAGAATTTTATGTTGCGGGATATTTTTAATCGGAGGTACATTTCTATCAAAAAGGGGCAAAAAGTAAGTTTTATGAATCTCCGATATAAGAGATCTGATTTTGATGGTTCTTTTGTTGGTCTTTTAATATTTGGTGAAAGATCTAATGAGGTCGCGAGGTCAACTGTTTGCAGAACTACTAGCAGGACTACAAGTAGCTTATCCGAGCTGTCGACAAGAACGGGAAGAAAGTGAGGGTTCTTTAGGATGATCATAATGATCAATAATATAAATAATGCTGGACAATCCACACAGCATCATCTAGCCCCAAGGTAAGCTGCTGTTAAACAGAGCTGTATTATGGGTACTAGATGACTGTTATATACTTAATACAGTACATAGATAGATTAATTTTTATTATAGAAAATACCCAGAACACCCGGAACAAATATTTGTAAATCGTACAATCATTTGACCCGAGGCGGGAATCGAACCCGCAACCTCCGCGTCGCAGGCGGACCTGCGCCCGCTGCGCCGCATCGGTCTTCAAATAAATCAAATCAAATCAAATGAATAAATGTAATTTCTATATTTTTTATATTTTACGGCACATGTGGCATGGCACATGGCACACGGCACACGGCACGTGGCACACGGCACAGTGGTACCTGGTGAGCAGGCGCGCTCGGTGCGTGAGCACGAGCAGGTGCGGCAGCGGCGGCGGCGAGAGCGCGAGGCCGGCGGGGGGCGCGCCCGCCACGCGCGCCGCCAGCCGCGCGCCGCCCAGCGCGCACAGGCCCTCCGTCTCCGTCTCCCTCTCCGTCTCCACTGCACACGGAATATATTATAAGCGTTCACTATCAATGAGCCGAATATCGTAAAGTTTGCCAAAATTGGACGTCTTCGGTGTGCGGGTCATATTGAACGGATGGAGGAAACCAGGACTCCTAAACGCCTCCTGAAAAGCAAACCAGATGGTCGAAGAACTCGAGGCAGACCCAAATTGAGATGGCTGGATGGGATCGAGCAAGACACTAAAGCGATAGGAGTGAAAGGCTGGCGAGAGAAAGCCCAGGACAGAATTGGATGGAGAAATATACTCGACCAGGCCAAGGCCCACACGCGGCTATAGCGCCTAGGATGATGATGATGAGGTTCACTATCAATCAATCTATATCAAACTATAGCTATGATGACAGTTACCAATAATGAAATGAAATTAAATTCGGTTTATTTGACAAACACACAGAAAAAAAACAAAAAAAAAAAAACAAGAGACTTAAGCAGGTAATAAAAAAAAAAAGAAAATAGGTAGGTAGGTAACATAAGATAAACAACATGACATTTTTTAAGCAAGAATACCTACTAACTGGTGGACTGTGCCCTACTGTGCCAATTAGTTTTCTGCTGTGTGTGGGTCAAAGAGGCTCTGTCTCAGTTTAAGCTGCGGCACATACACAGAGTGTGATGTGAAGCTGCACTGGTTTTCAGACAAAACCTGGGCAAGGGTCATTACTAAAATCATTTATTTTATTTATTTATTCGCATAAAAATATGGTAGAAGAAGTTTCACATATTTTTAATAGTTTAACCGGTGTACAAATAATAAACAAGTTACATAACATTAAAATAAAAAATTACGATTAAAATCATTACGCTACGCTAGGTGTATTTGTAAAAGCGACAAAAACCCTTTTCCAGAAAGTCAGAAACAGAATAAAAACATTCCAATATCAACCATTTCTTCAACTCATAACAAAACTTTTTGTCGGGAAGATCTAGAATTTGCTTTGCTAAAGAATTATAAATGAGAGGTGCCACACAATTTTTCATATAAAGTTCAAGTTTAGGTACTGGCAGTTTTAAATCATGTCTTCACCTTATGAAAAAGGATTCAAGGAATTGAAAAACCATATTTCTTTTTACATTAGATGCGAGATTGATAATATTTTTAGTATAATAAAACTATAAAATACAGCAATCCGCCATAAAAGGTTAAACAATGATCAGGTGACGTCATTATGTCAGTTTTCGATGTCAAATTTTTGCAATAAGGTTCAAAATTCTACAGTTTTGTTTGATGCCACTAATCAGAGAACCAAGATACTAATTGATGTTCAACCTTTTATGGCGGATTGCTGTATTTTGTTTGGCCAACTATTGCAAACTAAAACGATATATCGTGACAGTTTCGGTGGTTCAGCTTATGCCCGTCAATGCTCTGAATGTAATTGTTACCGACATAAGTCGAACTACGATATTTGCTACGATTATCGTTTCTCGCTTCTAAGAGTAGACCTTTTTCTTGGTTACGATAACTGGTTACGCTGTTTATTATATTTGGCGTTGCAGGGCTACCTTGTAGTAATACACAGGGTAATTTTGCTTTCTTGTTGATTACGCTCAATTTTGTGAAGGTTTTAAATCTTCGCGCGCCTTCGTCGCGAACGGAACATCGCACGCACACAAACAAGTGTGTGTTTGAAGGGCATTCAAAAAAACGCTCTCAGCGCGCCCGCACCCGCTTTTCGTTCATAATTCGCTAGACGGTCACCGCAGCCTGTGTATCGTAAAACAAACCTCTCGCGAGCCCGCGGGCCATGACCCAGCTTTTCGAGAATCGCAACATAAACTTGAAGTGAACGTGCGTGGAGTGCATTGGGCTGGAACTGAATTCCAGACCTTCTCAGTACCGGAGCAAGCTTGGGTGGCGTCCTCAGGTCAGTAAAATTACCTATTCATTATGACTGGTGGCCTTTCAACGTCCGTTGCTTCGTGTACAAAGTAAATTGTTTATCAGTGGTCCACCGCATCCGCTGGAGATAGTCAGATATATTATCATCCATTAGTTGGTCCTTCGAGCCGGATTTGATAAATAATTTTCTTTAATTTTATATAGCACCATTGCATATCGTCACACGACCTACGCTCTTATTGTGTTAGAGATAAGGTTCATAGTAGTCTGCACGTATCCCGAACTACCGGTCATTCGCATTGTTTAAATTAATTTTAATTCGCACTATAAGTTATTATTTCTTATAGGAAGTTGTATAAGTTATTTACAATTTCATTAGTTCATGTCGTTGAATAAGTTTTAGCTATAAATACGAGATAATAATTCGTAATTACGCATTTATTCATCGGCGTACTGCGGGTAGTTTCGCGGCTCTTAGCGTGCAAGAACTGGGTCACGAGAACTCGGTTCGGGGTTCTAATTTATGTACTGTTAGACATACACCCAACTGACTAATAACCGATCTTGTTTCACACACACTAATTCATATTGCAAGTTTGCAATTTATTCTAATGTACCAGCTGAGCGATTAAGCTCGAGTAGGTATAGGTCTGTGAGGTCATTCACGTAAATAGGTATTTATTGCCTTTCGCATTTTCTAGTTTATGTTTTTTATTTAATCGCCTCGTTATAATAGTGCATTATACGAGTACCTTACCGCATCGCAATACAGTCCATTTCGCGTATGATTAAATTCTTTAAATTTGTCGTACTTTTCTCTGATACATTTATTGGAGAACTTTAGGTAGGTAAAATTGTTTACTTACTATCGCTAACGGTAGGTACAAGGCACTTCTTGGTTATTTTTATTGCCGAGTCGTGTTGTTTAGGATATTGTATCCATACCTATCTACTTTCGCATCGCACCTATACGTACCAGTGACGTTAGGTATTATTTATTGGTGTAACGTATTTTTGGTTCCCAATAAATAATTTATTCTATTTGTCGCCCTTTGACATTTCTTTGTGTCATTAAGGTATCGCGTGGTTAGATAACTGTTCTTTCTGTTAGATAACCGATTATATTTGTGTTTAAATTTTTGTCCCTTGTGTACCAGCTTACGCTAGGGTTCCGCCGGTTAGGAAACTTGGTTCCATACCTATAAAAATTAAAAACATTAAATATTTAAATTTATTTACACTCTTTAACACCAGCTTGTTTTAGGGTTTCGCGGGTTCGGAAAAGTGGTTCCGTACCTAATATTTTTTGTTAGTGATAATTATTTGCTTTCATTTCGCACCCTTTTACACCAGTCTGTTTTAGGGTTCCGCGGGTTCGGAAAATTGGTTCCGTACTGACTATTTTTCGTAGTAACATTTATTTTGCTATTTTATTTCGCACTCTTATACACCAGTTGTTTTAGAGTTCCGCGGGTCGGAAAAGTGGTTCCGTACTCTTAACTTTTATTTAGTGAAGTTTATTTTGCTATTGAATTTCGCACCTTTTGCTTTAGGGTTCCGCCTGGACGGATAAGTGGTTCCGTACCAATTTTATAAACAACTTTTGTTTACGCGTTTTGTTTATTGTTTCCGTTCATCATAATGGAAGATTTACAACATAAAATCAACCTTTATGAAGGGAAACGCGCTGCATTGTTTTCTCGGGTACAAGAGATCTATGATTCTACATCCAATTTAAATGATGAAAAATCTAAAAAAAGATTTATATCTCGAGCCAAAACAATGGATCAGATTCGTAGCGATTTTGTAGTTACAATCGATAATATCAACATGCTTTCACTAAAGCTTAACCCTAAATATGAGGTTTCTTATCATTCATTGTCCGCCTTTGATGATCTTTGTTGCGAAATTAAGGACAAGTTAAGTTCTTTGACCCCATCTCAAGATTCTACTGTACCTACTGTTCAAGTTACAAACACAGGGTCAGGGTCGTGTCATATCAGAGTGCCTAGGATCGAATTGCCTACGTTTGAGGGTGACGGTCATAAGTTTCCGTTCTTTTACGAAACGTTTAAACGGGTTATTCATAATAATCCCGACTTATCGGATTCCGATCGCATTCACTACTTGCTGAGTCACCTCAAAGGCAAGGCAGCAACGATCGCGGCAGGCATTGTACCTTCCGCTTCGAACTATCGTGTAATCTGGGACGCGCTTATCGATAAATACTTAGATACGCGTGCGTTAGCAGTTAACTATCTAAATCAGCTGTTTTCATTGAAGTCCACTGGTTCTTCGCCTGCTAACGTAGAAAAGGTATTCGATAAATACACCGCGATTATTGCATGTCTTAATCAACTGAAAATAGATAAATTGGATGAATTTATTTTCACGTACATGGGTCTTAAATTGTTAGACTCGGACATCGCAAAACAATACGAAATGTCACTTCGTAACTTAAAAGATCCTCAAAGCGTCGACTATGATTATTTTGTCAAGTTTGTTCGTGAACAAATAAAAATCTTACATCGCATCGCGCCGCAGCGGCCAGAGCGGCCGACTGCCGGCAGCGGCGCCGGCGCCGCCAGCGCGTCGTCCGCCGCGCCCTCTAGGGTTTCGCAGGCGTACGTTTCTACGTCGTCTAAATGTTCTCTGTGTCAATCGACTCATACACACTTATTTAAGTGTAACGCTTTTCAAAAACTTAATGCAAATGAGCGATTTAAGTTTATAAAAGACAATAACATGTGCGGTAATTGTCTGAGCAATCAGCATACCGTATCTAAATGTAAGTCTACATCCACATGCAAGAAGTGCAATGGTAAACATCATTCGCTTCTACATTTTGACCAATCTGCGCCGCCACAGAAACCCGCTTCAGCAGTTAGCGCCGCATCAGCTGAGCGTACGGTAGATACATCCGAGCAGGAACGTATTTCCTTATGCACTCATTCGGCTACCGTCCCAGGTACTACTCGTACTACTGAAGTGCTAGCTACTGCGAAAGTGTTAGTGGTAGGTAGGAAAGGGAAGGATATTATTGTTCGCTGTCTTCTTGACCCAGGGTCACAGAAAAATTATATAACAACTCGATGCTGTCGTAAGCTCGGGTTACCTATCCGCGCGGATTCAGTGACTACTGTCAAAGGTATTGGTGGTACCTCTCAATCCGTACGAGGTTCTGTCGACCTCACCTTTAGTTCGCGCCTTCGTGCGCAGCCCAAGTACACCATGGACGCTCTAGTTCTTGACGAGATAACCGGTCAACTTCCGTTATGCTCGATAGATGTCTCTGATCTCAATCATATCGATTCAAAGCTACTGGCGGACGACACTTGGGGTGTGCCGGGGAACATTGACATCCTGCTTGGAGTTAAGCTGTTTGCTAAGTTATTGCAACCAGGTCACGTGACTTCCACGGCTGGATGCCCTGACGCATTGGAGACTGTGCTTGGTTATGTGCTGATGGGAGACGCGCCCGTTTTAGAACCTCCTAAAGCCACACTGTCTTTCTTTGCTACGTCTTCTTTGGAAAGCTACGACTTGCGCAAGTTCTGGGAAATAGAAGAAGTTCAGGCTCCTTCTATCACTAATGTGGACGATAAACACTGCGAACAGTTTTATTGTTCCACCACTACTCGCACCCAGTCTGGCAAGTATGTCGTTGCTCTGCCACTGAAAACAGACGCGTCTGCGTTAGGAAATTCTTTCGAAATCGCACGTCGTAGGTTTCTTAGCCTCGAGCGTAAATTAAAATCGCATCCAAACGTCAAGTTACTTTATGATGACGTCATAAAAGACTATTTAAAAAATAATTACATTTCTTTCGTGAAAAACATTTTTCCTGGGGAGATCTCGTATTATATTCCGCACCATGCTGTTATTCGTGAGGATAAGGCAACCACCAAGTTACGAGTGGTTCTCGACGCAAGCGCGAAAACAGCCAATGGCACATCGCTTAATGATATTCTCTACGCAGGTCCAGTTCTTCAATCTGACCTACTCAACATTCTTTTGAATTTGAGACTCTTCGCTGTGGCTATCACGGCTGACGTTAAGGCTATGTACCTTCGAATTGGAGTGTGCCCTGAAAATCGTCCTCTTCAGCGCATCTTATATCGCTTTCAGGACGATCAAGAATTACAAATCTTGCAGTTTTCAGTGCTCCCGTTTGGTCTTAAGTGCTCGCCTTTTGTCGCCATCCGTACAATTCAACAATTGTGTAAGGATGAAGGTCATCAGTTTCCTCTTGCCAGTGATATACTGAGTCGTGATATTTATATCGATGATATAGCCAGTTCTATACCTAGCATTGCGCTAGCCGTAAACGCCGCTCACCAACTGATTAAATTATTTTCACTTGGTGATTTTCAACTGACTAAATGGTCAAGTAATAGTCTTGATGTTCTTCAGGCTATACCCGAGTCATTGCGACTCTCGCACAGTGTCGATCTAAGTAAGGATCCGACACTGAAGATTCTTGGGCTTCGGTGGTTCCCCGACGATGATTATTTCGCTTTTCAGGTCAATCCTGATGATCGCCCCTGCACAAAGAGGAATATACTTTCTGCTATCGCGCGCCTCTTTGATGTCTTGGGCTTAGTCGCGCCCATGATCTTATACGCCAAGCTACTTATCAAGGAGCTTTGGCTTGTAAAAATTGGTTGGGATGAAGTCCCACCAAACCGCATTGTTCGCCTTTGGCAACAATTTCAGGCTGAACTGCCTCTTATTTCGCAGATTAACTTCGCACGCCATATTGGCGTAATTGAAAATTGTGAATTTTCAATTGTTGGTTTTGCAGGTGCTAGTGAGAAGGCTTACGGTGGCGCTGTCTATGCCCACGTAGTCAAGCCAAACGGCGACGTCGCCGTCTCACTAATATGTGCAAAGTCCAAAGTCGCGCCTCTTAAAGTTATTTCGCTAGCTCGCCTAGAGCTATGCGCTGCACTCCTTTTATCGACTCTGATAAAACGAGTTTTCGCTATCTACTCCGCCCGATATGCTATTGAAGCTGTCGTAGCTTTTTCTGATTCAACTGTAACTTTGAGTTGGATTCACTCATCGCCACATCGCTGGCACACTTATGTGGCCAATCGCATCGCTAAGATTCACGAGAATCTATCGCCAGAACACTTTTTTCATGTCAAAGGAACCGAGAACCCTAGTGACTGTCTCTCGCGTGGCGTAACGCCAGCTCAACTTGTCCATCATCCACTGTGGTTGAATGGACCGCCATGGCTTAAACTGCCCCGCTCTCAATGGCCAATCAAACCATTCACATCAGGTGACACGCAAGATCTTCCTGAAATGAAGCCCGTCGCTCTACCTGCTGTTGCGTCAGACTGCCCTGATGCAACGCCTTCTACAGAAAATATTCTGTATCAACGCTCCACTAGGTTCTCATCCTGGACAAAATATTTGAGAACAATTTGTTTTGTCTACAAATTTATAAAGCGGCTTCCTAAAGGCCCAGTTACCGCATCTGACTTGGAGTTCGCGGAATTAATCGTGTGGCGCTCTGTTCAACGAAGTCATTTCGGGTCAGACTTGGATAATTTATCTCGCAACAAGTTATGTTCTAAGCCATTACAGAAATTGAGCCCGTTTCTGCATAATGGACTTATTCGCGTAGGTGGACGCTTAGCCAACTCTGAGTTAGACTTTGACTCGCGACACCAAATTTTACTTCCTCGACAGGACCACGTAGTGGAACTTTTAGTTTCCCACTATCATATCAGTAATTTTCATACAGGTCCTAATCTACTTCTGTCTCTACTGAGACATCGGTATTGGATCCTGTTCGCACGGCGTATTGTTCGTCGAATTACATTCAATTGTAATCTCTGCTTTCGTGCCAAGCCGCGACCGGTCTTCCCGATCATGGCTGATTTACCGCGCTCTCGCGTCGAAGCAGCTCCCAAAGCGTTTTCTCACACTGGGTGTGATTATGCGGGACCGCTCATGATCACTTCCGTGCGCGCTAGAGGCCAAAAGAGTCGCAAGGCATATCTATGTCTTTTTACATGTCTGACAACGCGTGCTCTGCATCTTGAGGTCGCCTCAGATCTTAGCACACCTAGCTTTCTGTCAGCATTTAAACGCTTTCTTGCTCGCCGTGGTCCTATCGAATGTCTTTACACCGACAACGCTACCAACTTTGTTGGTGCTAAATCATATCTAAACGAACTTTACCGTTTTTTATCGCATGAATTTCGCCCTTTTTGGGATAGGGAACTGGCGGAACATAAAATCACTTTAAAAACGATCCCATGTAGAGCTCCACACTTTGGTGGCTGCTGGGAGAGCGAAGTGAAGAGTGTCAAGACGCATCTTTTAAAGGTAGTCGGTCAACAAATACTCACCTACGACGAGCTTACAACTGTGTTAGCTCAGGTTGAGGCCCTGTTAAACTCGCGCCCGCTCTATGCTCTGAGCTCTGATCCGTCAGAACCTACCGCACTAACGCCTGCTCATTTTTTAAATACCACACCGCTTGTCTTTCTTCCTGCTCGCGAAGTTACTGAGACGCGCTTACATCTTATTTCGCGACATGAATTAACTGATCAACTTGTCCAGTCTTTTTGGAAGCGGTGGCGCAATGAATATCTGCACACTCTTCAATCAAGGCAAAAATGGAACACTCCTTCTAATCCAATACGTGTTGGTATGGTAGTTGTCTCTATGCAGGACAATGTTATGCCTTTGCATTGGCCGTTAGGTTTAATTACGGAAATCTATCCGGACAAAAAAGGTGTATGTAGAGTCGCATCAATTAAGACGCAAAGTGGTATTTTTCAGAGGCCAACCGTCAAGTTGTGCCCTCTACCCACTCAGTAAATAATTATTATGTACTGTTTCTTTAGCTTAAGACTTTAGTTTAGTTTCGCATCGCATTGCAGCCGTTAGTTTTAATTCGCATCTAGTTTGGATTATACCTTTCTATAAGGTAGAGTCATAGAGTTCGTGACGATATGCAATTTATTAATTCAATTTCGCTTCTTTCGTGTTTTGAAAGTAGGATCTTTCAAGCCGGGGGAAATGGTTACGCTGTTTATTATATTTGGCGTTGCAGGGCTACCTTGTAGTAATACACAGGGTAATTTTGCTTTCTTGTTGATTACGCTCAATTTTGTGAAGGTTTTAAATCTTCGCGCGCCTTCGTCGCGAACGGAACATCGCACGCACACAAACAAGTGTGTGTTTGAAGGGCATTCAAAAAAACGCTCTCAGCGCGCCCGCACCCGCTTTTCGTTCATAATTCGCTAGACGGTCACCGCAGCCTGTGTATCGTAAAACAAACCTCTCGCGAGCCCGCGGGCCATGACCCAGCTTTTCGAGAATCGCAACATAAACTTGAAGTGAACGTGCGTGGAGTGCATTGGGCTGGAACTGAATTCCAGACCTTCTCAGTACCGGAGCAAGCTTGGGTGGCGTCCTCAGGTCAGTAAAATTACCTATTCATTATGACTGGTGGCCTTTCAACGTCCGTTGCTTCGTGTACAAAGTAAATTGTTTATCAGTGGTCCACCGCATCCGCTGGAGATAGTCAGATATATTATCATCCAATAACCTTTCACATACATTATCCTAACCCATGGAAATCCTAAGCAAGTAACAAGACCATCAAGTCGCCCGCCCGATGTTAAGCGCCACGCCTGGCCATAACAGATGAGTGCCACCTAAAGCTTGAAGTTTTTAAGTTCTGCGTGGCACTGCACTGCGCTCATCACCCCGAGACGTCGCCCAGTAATCTATACTAATATTATAAAGAGAGAAGATTTGTATTTTTGTTTGTTACGAATAAACTTAAAAACTGCTGGTTCGATTTCAAAAACTCTTTCACAATTAGAATGCTACATTATCCCTGAGTAACATAGGCTATATTTTATTTTAGAAAATAATAGGGATCCCTACTAAACTTCAATAATGTAACCCAAGGTGTAAAAAAAATTGCCATAAAATGTCTTTCATCGCATGCGCTGCGGAAACTATTGATGATAGAACAAAAAAATGTTATAAAATATTAAAGAACATATTGATATCTACAAAAAAGTCAGCGGTACCATATGTCCAACTATTGTAGTTCTGTAACTATAACTACTTTTTTACATTTTAAAAGTTGGTAGAAATGCCGACCAAAATCAGACCATGTATTCCATACCTATAAATTAATCCTTATCCAAATAAATCATTTCATATTCAAGACTGTTTCAATACCTGTAGATAACTGTTTGAATTATTGAAATCAGACATTCCATTCAAAAGTTATGACGAATTATAAAAATGTCAATCTAAACAAAATACTATGCGCACCCGCGCGCGCGCCGTGGCTAGAGAGGGGCGTGCACATGAACTATGAGATAGGTAGCCGCGCGGCTAAAACGTTCGGTCGGCTCCTACCTTATGAATGACTAGCGACCCGCCCCGGCTTCGCACGGGTGCTTAAGTTTTTATTGCACCCGTGCGAAGCCGGGACGAGCCGCTAGTTCCACATATAACAAATACCTTCATCTGCCATCGCGAACTCCATAATTTGCTTGAGTATCGGCAGCGAGACCGTGTGCACGCCTGCCGCGTGCATTACCGCGTAACTGTTGTTGGAGGACTGGAATTATTACAATTATGGTTATTCTACTAAGTTTGTATGAGCCAGTGTCAGTGGCTCACTGTGCTAAAAGTAAGTAAGTTCGTATGAGTCAGTGGCCAACTCTGGTTATAGAGTTTCTAGGCCGCCCGAAGGCCTCTGTCATGCCCTAACAACTTTGAAAAAGTCGAGACCGACTGCTTAACGTGCAAGTACTGGAGCGCTCAGTCGAAATTACTATTGGAGGTCACCCATCCAAATGGTGACTAAGCGGAACAGTGCTTCACTTCGTTGATCTGTTAAGAACAACTTAGCCAGCTACGTCACGAGCGCTCATCAGCGCTCCTTATGCTGATGACGAAAAAGGAACAAAAAAAACCAAAGTAACAGAGTAGAGAGAGTACTTAAATTAATTTTTTATACTACTAAAGTGGTAACCAAGCGTACGGCCCACTTGATGGTCAGCGGTTACCGTAGCCTATGTATGCATGCAACATCATAGATATCACTTGCGTGTTACTGAGACGTTAGATGGTAAGTCTCATGTGCCTGTAATTTCACCGGAAACCATACCCTTCGATCCGGAACACAGCAATGCGAGCATTACTGCTTGGCGGCAGAAATAGGTATGGTGGTAGTCCTTCCCCGGACGAGCTCTATCACAAAGAACTCTACTACTCTTAATAACTTCATCATCATCATCATGGCAGCCTTCTAATGTTCCCACTGCTGGGACACTGGCCTACTCTCAGGCGAGAGTGATTGGGTCTTAATCCACCACGCGGACCCAATGCGGATTGGTGGATGGCACATATCTTACGAATGGTTAGTTCTTGGGCATGCCGGTTTCCTCACGATGTTTTCCTTCACCGTATGAGAGCACTGGCATTGCGCGCGACCGGGTTTGAACCCACGACCTTAGGATCAGAAGGCGCGGTCACTACCACTAGACCACCGGTGCTCTTAATAACTTACAGGAACCTAACTTAAATCATTTCATATACAGGATGGAGTACTCTCGACCGCCCTCTGAGGGTAAGTCGGCTATAGTTATGGAAAAAATGTTGTCAGGAGTTAAGGGCTCGGGGATTATTCCCATCTATCACCTAGTTTTGTCCCCTTGAGGTGACAGATCGCACAAAAAAGAGCGATCTGCACCCTTTTTGCAATTGGGTGACAACTCAAAACTAAAATACAATCTGCATATAGAAAAACAACAAAAAAATTGTTTAATCTTCGAGAAATTTGATATTTTGACTGTTAATTTTATATAGGGCCGTCAATTATTATGTCATCCGAGGCACAGAAAGCGCTCGTGAGGCCACTTACCGGGTAGATGTGCACGGGGTAGGAATGAAGCTCGTTCTCTGTAGAGTTGAGCTCCACCGCCTCCACGACATAGAGGGCGTGCGAGTCGCTCTCCTCATCCTCGTTCGACTGTAACACATATGTATATATAGGTCGCACATTGAATCAATTCGTTCGTTCGTTCGTATGAGTCAGTGGCCAACTCTGGTGACAGAGTTTCTAGGCCGCCCGAAGGCCTCTGTCATGGCTTAACAACTTTTAAAAAGCCGGGACCGACTGCTTAACGTGCTCTCCGAAGCACGGGAGCCGTACGCTTGGTTACCGGTTTAGTAGCATAAAAATAAATAATAATAATAATGAATAAGTAACCGTGGGCAGCAGCAGTGCGTGGTAGATCGCGGCGGAGGTGGTGGCGAGCACGAGCAGCGGCGCGGCTCGCGGGCCGAGCGCGGCCACGCAGCACGACTCCGAGCCGTAGTTGTCGTCCGCCGGCGGGAACATCGCCAGCGGACCGCGCACCGTGCCCGCCAGCGGACTGCGGACAACCATCATAACTTATGTAATAATGCTATAATAATAAATGCTGCACATTCCACACAGCATCATCTAGCCCCAAGGTAAGCTGATGTTAAACAGAGCTGTATTATGGGTACTAAATGACTGATATATACTTAATACAATACATAGATAGATATTTTTATTATATATAGAAAATACCCAGAACACCCGGAACAAATATTTGTAGATCGTACAAACATTTGACCCGAGGCGGGAATCGAACCCGCAACCTCCGCGTCGCAGGCGGACCTGCGCCCGCTGCGCCGCATCGGTCGTCAATATTTCATTCATACCTTGAAATAGTTAGATAACCTGAACAATATAACAAAAAAAGTTATAGTTTAAGAAACGTTATAGCAAAATAATGTTATGCAACCTGGAACTATAACAAATAAGTGTTCGAACCATTAGTTCGAAGCACTAGTTATAACCATACATGGTAATAATGTTCATTTTCTCTTCCTTATCAACCCATTTTATCACCCAAACTACCAGCTAGAACCTAAGTTAGTAACTAATAAAATGTATTATGATTGTAGTAATTAGGTACCTATATTTTTGGCACAATAAACTATTTCATTTCATTTCATTTCATTTCATTTCAACCATTAGTAATTAGAGCCACTGTACATAGATCAAATAGACGTTATACCTAAACTTGTGTATAGGTAACGCTATTAGTACAAATGGGTTAATGGAACAAGTATGTACACCATTATAACTAGCAACTCTCCGAACAGTACACCTCGCTAAATTTACCAATTGGCAACTTGTGAAGTGTGTGAAGGGTATGGTTTCCTGTGAAATTACTGGCACATGAGGCTTTCAATCTTAGTCTCAAGGTGGCAGCCCGCGAGTGATACATCTGGTATTGCAAGCGTCCATAGGCTGCGGTAACCGCTTACCATCTTCAGTTGTATAAAAAAAAAAAACTTAAAAACTTATTTATTTAATAACTGTCTCAAAAAGCTTACTATAAAATAACTGATTATAGTACTCTCTACGGATCTAGGCTTCCGTGAAGTTAGCCGTTTGTGATGCGCAAAGACAATTTAGTTTGAAAAAGCTCCATTGCGCATTGAAACGGCTAACTTCACGACGGCTGAGATGATAAAAAAGCTTGGGACGAATGTGCTCCAACTCTACTCGGCATCCATAACAATACCTACAAAAAAGCGTTAGGAACCCAGCCGGTGTTGTTGCCAGTTCTTTTACGGCATGGAGCTTGTAAGACGTTTCAAAGTGATCCTTGTGATTTTATTGAAATAAACCATTTATGACTTTGACTTTGACTTCGAAAGAACAAACTTGTAAAGTGAGCAATTTACTGCATTTGAGAAAGTCATAGAACCTGTCTACCAAGTTTCTACCAGATTGGTTGACAGCTGATAGACTGATTGATAGACATTTTTGGCCAACCTCGAAACTGAGACGCTTCGCTCGCTTCGGCTTCGGTTAATAGGAATATTTATTTTTCTCTTAAAAGGTGGCACAACGTGCTCTTAATGCTAGAAATTAGCAGCCTTACCTTACAAATAAACGTTACTTTCGCTTTCGCTGCCATACGCGCGCTTGGACACAAAATCAAAATAAACGCGTGCCTTAGCCCTTAGCTTCAGTGCCGGCGTTCGTTCGTTCGTTCGTGTGAGTCAGTGGCAAACTCTGGTGACAGAGTTTCTAGGCCGCCCGAAGGCCTCTGCCATGGCTTAACAACTTTGAAAAAGCCGGGACCGACTGCTTAACGTGCCCTCCGAAGCACGGGAGCGCTCAGTTGAAATTGCCACTGGCGGTCACCCATCCAAATGATGACCCCGCGGAACAGTGCTTAACTTCGTTGATCTGTTAAGAACAACTTAGCCAGCTACGTCACGAGCGCTCTTAGTGCCGGCGAAAGGTGCCGGCAAACTTGCGACCGGGGTGGAGTAAGTAAGGAGGTGGGAGGTATGGCCATTGTAACACTTATTTGTGCAATAAAATATCAGTTCACCCGTGATCATGCATAAAACTGCGCCGAAATATCAGGAATCAATAAAATTCACAAATCATGGTAAATATCCTGTTTTTAGTGAAAATTACATTACAAAACTGTTAGGTACCTCTTCCCGTCCAGCTCGCAGAGCAGAGTATAAACGTCTCCGTTCCCTCGCAGCACGACCAGCATGTCGGACTCCGGGAGCGGCGTGAAGTCCACCGCCGTGTCGCCCAGGCTCTCCAGCAGTGTGCGCCCCGAGATCAAACTGCACGGCTTCGGACCGATTGTGAACAGCTTCACCAGCTTAGGACCACTCTTTAGAGCTATGTTGTACAGCCTGGAATGCGGAGATAACATAACATAAAACATACAACATAGAAAAAGCCGGGACAGACTGCTTAACGTGCCCTCCGAAGCACGGGAGCGCTCAGATAGATAGTCTTAACCCCACGCTAGGAGTCTATGTGTCGTGGGTAACTACAAGTACTATGGTACACTGACAGTTCACTTGCGCTGTTTTCCTTCATCGGTGGAGAGCACTGGCATTCATACTATTATCAAGTGAAAAACTCATTGGTCGACGGGTTTCGAAGGTCTTGCACCTTCGGATCGGAAGGCGGCGCCACTACTTTTAGACTACCAGTGCTCGTTAAAGTACCACTACTGTTGTACTGTACACTGTGTTATTCCAGGTCTGGAGTCTGCAAATATTTGTCCCGCCGTGAAAATAGAGCCCGCCACCTCTCGCTTCTCAACAGGGCACCAAGCCACCGAGGAAATACGTAACAATTCATAGGATACCAGGATCAGCAGATTACACTTAGAGTTGCCAACTCTGCTTAGAACCGAACCGAGAACTGTACAGATCAGAGGGTCTAGTCTTGCGGAGTCTTGCGGCTTGTCACCAAGATAAGTAGAGCCACGATATTTGTTACGATTACGTTTGTTTTCAAGAGAAGATCTCCAGCTTAGAACCGCTCTTCCAGGGCTGTGTTTGGAATACAGATGGATCAATAATTTTGGCAAAACCTCACCTGATAGTGTTATCTGATACGAGCACCATGATATGTGACAGTGAGGTGGGGTGCCAGTGCACTCGGCGCACCTCACCCTGGGAGTACATGAACCGCTCGTCTAGGGTGTGGCTCCTGGAACCGCAAAATTAAAAATCACTGCAAAAACTGTAATTTGAAGATGTAGGGGTCCTGTCATCGAAAGAAAGATCCAAAATCTCTATCGAAAATACATGACGAAACCAATCAAATTTCCCAAAAACGCTGCCATATTTGATTACCGAGTCTATTCAGGAGAAGTAAATTATTGACTCCATCCCTAAACTCGCTCCGCCAGTGAATAATTCGATGCACATCAATTAGTTCACTTTTCGCGTTCAGAGGTAGAACTCGCCTCAGACTCATAACTGTAGTAATCTGATGTGTGAAATCTCGAGGGCGGTGCATTTGACGGCGGAACGTGTAATAAACTAACGAATCGAAAATTGTTGTTCTGACTTTTCATTCTGATAGAAGAGGAAGGCAGTTGGCAAGCTGATGCCAAAGTTAATTAATCATTACGATCAGCATTTTAATGCTTCCATTCTACTGCTGATACTTATAATGATATTGGCTTACGATAGTCACATGGCCCGATGTAGATTTGTGGCATCATTCGAGTTCTAACTACTAAAGTGCATCAAGATAACAAACTTATCTTCAACATTTTGCTTGACCCAATATAAGAGAGTGAAGCATTGCGGGTTCACCACACCCCAACTCCGTTTCCACTCATTATTATCGGCGCAAAAAAAAGGTTTCATTCATTATTCTCTATGATAAATATGCGGTAAGGAGCGCCCTCACGTGGCCTCAGCTTTGCAATAATTTGCTTACGGCAGCCATGTTTGTTTTCCGAGTTTTTACGAGTGTGAGGAACATATCCAAAGTTATTGCCTAGCTTACAGTATGACTTTGATATTCATAATCCGAAACAGACAACGTAAAGTTGGCCGATATTACGAAAGCTTTCTCCTAATGATAAAGTCTTACAGAGTTCAGAGTTTAACCTTCTAATATAACTCCTACCAGTAATGGTGTGACTCTTATGCGTTTTATTTCATTTAAAATAATCAGAAGTCTAGATCGTCTTACAAGCAAAAAGAATTTACGCCTGTACCTCGCGTCAACAAACACTTTAACCTTACAAGTGCCATGACTGGGTGGCATGCCAAATGAGCCGAGTAACAAAATCATGTAAACAGAGTCATCGGGGTCACAGTAACGATGTAGTAACGTCGCGCAGTAGCGCAATTAGCAGCTGCTAATTGGTACAATGTGTCTATCATTATCATCACCGGCCAATAGACATCTACTGCTAAGAAGTATCCTCCATGAATTTCTTGATGACCTCGGCAGCGCGACGGACCAGTGCCCGGCTGAGGCGCAAGAAGTGCGGGTTCTATAAAATATGTTATCATGATTAACAAATATTTGTTCCAGGTCTGGGTGTTGGGGTACTTGTAGTTTCAGATACCAACGACGACGTGTCGCAGATAATCCAAGTGTAGATTTAGGACTAAAATTAGGTAACTTTTAAGCGTGCTTGTTCGTAATGCGATCTTGAAATTGCCGCCACCATCCACCGATTTTTATGACCGCTGCAATGCATTTGTCCATCGATTGACCGCCTTACACTAAGCTTGTTTTGACTTAGCAGAGAAATGCATTAGCTACAGGAAAAAGCTTTTTTTGCGGGTAGGCACCGCAACAGATGACAATATTTAGCTATTACATAAACAAGTACCTACGTCGAATTTATTTGAGCATTTACAGGATATTATAAGGTTAAGAGAGTTTCTCTTCTGCTCTATTGAAACATGCGCTGCGTCCAATTCCAATGGCAGCGTTGCACTGTCCTGCTTGCGTCGGTCGACGCAACGGTTAATTGTGGACTTTGGATCATTGTTCGTTGTTCAGATACATTAGCATTAACTATATCATTGTTTTCGGAGTTTGTTTATCGACTTTTTTCGCACATATTTTTGATTGTAGCATTTTAGCTACATTTTTATCAGTTTCTAAACACAGTTCAGTAGACGTATGTTGTTGAATTTTTACTATTCAATTAAATCGTTGCGTTACTAAACGATTAAAAACAAGTCCTAAAATCTAAAATTTTGGAGACATATCGCCCGGCCTACACATAGAGTAAATGGTAAGGGGATTTCGCCACTTTTTGTTCATAAATCTCCTGCCGCAGCTATTAATTCGATTGTAAGGGTTTTTGTAAACAAAAAGTGGCGAAATCCCCTTCGTAGGGGATTATCTAAGGGGAGTTTGGAACCAAGCCTTCTTTTCCACT
Source organism: Colostygia pectinataria (assembly GCA_951394395.1). Taxonomy (NCBI): domain Eukaryota; kingdom Metazoa; phylum Arthropoda; class Insecta; order Lepidoptera; family Geometridae; genus Colostygia; species Colostygia pectinataria. The sequence continues at coordinate 9,028,005 of OX596369.1, forward strand.
ACTTTATCAAGATATATAAAAAAGGTATACGAAAACCTGTAAAACGTACTTGTACGTGTCTAGGTATGCCATGGCATGTGCCACTCACTCGACTTTATATCCCTACGAAATTAGTCGAAGAGACTTTGTAGCTACGCATCATCTACGAGCAGTCCAAGTGAGCTACAGAGTTCGTAGACGTCAGCTACGCATTATCTACTAGTGCTACAGAGGTGAAGCAAGTTCGTAGCAGCAGACTTCTTACTATTCGGTCAGCCCCACTAAATGGCTATAGTGAATTTGGGTTCTAGATCAAGACTCATTGCGAACAACAAACTAATATATTTAGACACTCAGCTCTCTTTGAATAGTGATAGTCTTTAGAAGGATTAAATTATCCTTTTTATTTTTTCTTAGCGTATTTTAATAGATGGTGTTATTTCATTGGTTTTTGCTTTGTTGAAACGGCAAAACAATATGAGCTTGAGGAGACTTATCATAAATCCACCTTTTCCACAGCCGAACGGAAGGGTCGCGCCATTAACTACACAACTAAAAAACTGAACCGACCGTAAAAATATAAAATTACAAATGGTCCGGCATTAGAACAAACGGGGCACAAACAGTGGCCGCGGTGTCTCCGGAACAAAAACCTATAAAAAACGGCGCAAAAGGATCCGATCCGGTAAAAAATAAGAATCAGACAAAGCCGCGGGCACCGGACGCCGGACGGCCGGTAACCTCTATACGTGTCCAGTTTTTTTACGAGCGGTAGCCCTTTTGTCCTTCCGGGCTCTTTTTTAAATAGATCAGGGAGGAGCGAAGACCGCGGCGCCCACCCTGAAATATTATTGTGGATTTTTCTGCTTGGCATTCATAAATATTTTCCATGGACCCGCGAGGGGGCGCTCGGGGATTTACTCGAATCGGCGGAGAATTATAAATTCGGTTAATAAAATATGATACGATAAAGCCGCTTTTTTACTCCGCAGACCTCTATAATATTTTGTTTAATTTAAATATGAATAATTAAATTTAAAAAGGAAATCTCGGGGCTAATGAAATTTTTGTTTTCGTGATAATGAATTGAAAACACGGCGTGTCGTGTCGCTCTGGCGCTGTTATTCTTTTCTCGCTCATTCGGATTCAACCTCCGTATAAAACGTCGAGAAAAATTACATTTATTTTCAAAAAATTATTAATTATGATGTGAATTAGATTTTCCATGTTTATACGACCCTTCTACTATCGCTGGCTCCGCGCCGGCACCTGCGATGATATTTTTTCAAAGGCACGCAATCATGAGTTTAATTAGCATTTTTTAAATAAACTGTCCCACTTTCCGTGAGCCCGACCCGACGCCTTTGACATCTGGGAATATATTACGTATATTTATGAAGCTGGAATCAAAGACACGTCTGACCCAATTAATGTGCTAGCTATATCAAAGAGTATCATCCCGATAAATTCTCCGAAAGGTATCGAGTAGGTGACCGCGACCCGATATCACTCCCAGAAGCACCCCTAACGCCTTTAATCAACACACAAACGGTCTGCGATCAAACGGACTCAAAATTAAAACAAAAAGATGGAATATTAAACAAAAAGCATCGATCCGGAACCCGCAACCACAAGGGATTAAAATCGTAACGAACGCACAAAAATATTCAAATACAATACTAACAAATTGATACAAACACTCATTAGGATCGCGGAAGGCGATTCCCCCCATCGGGGGCCGACAGGCGGCGGGAGGGAGGCGGTATCCGACCGACGTCCCGATCTCCAACATTACAATCCACATCCAACGTACAAATATTATCTAAAATTCCTTCTCATTTATAATCCTTTTGTGTCCTCAGAGCGGTGTCCTCCGTCAAACCTCCCTCGCCCCTCGGGTGGTGGGGTATTTTTATATTTTTAATCGCGTCGGGCATTATCCAAATGGACATTGGCGACCGCGCCGACTGCCGCTGCCGTCTAGATGATAAATTCTCCTTTCGTTCGACACCCGGCCGTTGTTTTGTCCCTTCTCGTAATGTGGCCTCCTTTATTGGTATCGGAGTGAAAAAAAAATACCCTCACAGTCATTAATTACCGTCGATTTGTCTGCGAGTGACTGGCGAGCTTTCTTCGTCTATTAAAAATGGTTCGCCGACTGTGCCCTTTACGAAAGATGCTTTTTCTACCCGCGACGGCAAATGAAAATTGATTGTGGCAATAGGCGATCGTTTGATGCAGATTCTGACTCGTTTATTGTATGCGATGACGGTTCGCTTTTGCACGTGATCGATGGTTGACTTCGTCGAATATAATTAACCCTCATTTGTATACGTCTCCGTAGAAAAAAAAACACAAAGGAAAATTAAAGCCTATTGAATGCGTTATACTGACAAACCAATTAGTTTTCATAAACCATTGTGAGACGTTCCGAACTTAGAACTCTTGTGCGCTTTGTTTCATAATCGATTGAAACTGGGGAGAAACAATAACACAAATCAAGGGAAAAAATCCAAAGCTCCATTAAATATTCAAACAAGAAGAACAATATCTTCCGTAACATAAAATTCGAAAAAAAAGTTTAAATGGGAACTGAAATCCGCCCGACCAATAAAACATAAAAATACCCCAATATATTATACCAAATTGAAATTGTATAGATGATCCTATTATTACGGTGGTAGGGACACGGGGCCGGTCGGTTTTGCATATAGAAAAGCGATTTTTTATGAAAAACGATGGAAAAAGTGCAGTGGACTGCGGGCAAGAATTAATGGTGTGAAACTTTCGTGGTATCCTGAAGCCTGGAGCTCCGCGTTTCAAATTTATGTACGTTCACGTAGCCGGCGGAAGGTTTTCGCTTGCGTGGCGCTCCGGACGCAACGCTTTTAAGAATCGCTCCCGGCCTTTCATTTATTGCAGTTCACAGATACAGAATACTTTATTTGTACAGATTTTATGACATACATAAATTAATAGGTAATGCCCGGTTTTTATTAAAAATATTATTAGCTGATGTGTCTTTCAAATATATCATCATCTTTGTTCATTCATATAGAATGACAAGGAAGGACAATACTTAGCAAGCTGCTAAAATGGCAGTTTCTTTTATGAATAAGGGCATTAGAGCCAATGCTTACGATACAAGGGATCCCCCTTGTATAGGTTATACAAAACGTTTTAGATTAGAAGAACTGAGCACAAGGTTGACTCTGACCAATGCCATTATTAATGGAAGCAAGAATGAGGCTGTTAATATCATACATAACATAATATCGTGACGTAGGTTGACTGAAACAGAACGAGTGACACAATAAACAAAAAAAGCACGATTACTACCAGTCAATCCTTTAGCTGATGCCACAATATCATCTCCAAACAGTCCTCTATTGTTCCTACGAAAATAAATCATTGAATTAAAAACAACATTCCATCGATACATCGCAAATCGCTGACGACCTCAAAGTGGGATAAACCATGTTTACAAACAGTGAGGGAGGTGTCGAATCGAGAGCGCGGGCGTGGGAATCGACTGCCAACATACTGACCGCAGTTGACGATTTAAAGCTCTTGATACTTGAACTATTTAAACGAGCTTTAGTCAATAATATTTAAGTGACTGCTTCCAAAATAGATTATTGTAGTAATATGAATATATTACAGTACTTTACTCTTTTAGTAATTTGCGGGAAACCATGTTCCATAATCTTTAGTCTGGTGTTAGGTAATTAAGTTTACATTGTTTTTTTATAAATCTTTACACAAGGACTTTTCACGATTTCCCTTAAACTCTCATATATTATAATTAAACTCAAAAACTACTGGCCCGATTTCAAAAATTCTTTCACCATTAGAATGCTACATTATCCCTGAGTAACATTAGCTATATTTATTACTAGCAACACGATGATGAGCAAACATGATTTTATGTATTAACCTGTTTCCTGATAATTGTGACTTAATTTTTACTTTCTTTTTCTCATTTACTGAATAATTTACTTAATTAATACATATTTTTTTTTATGATAAATAATTATTACTTGACATTTCATTTGCAATTTTCATCAAAATTAAAATTATATATTTGTTGTCTAAATTTGCATGCCGTATAAGTCGGCGAAATATGTGATACCAATGTCTTAATTTAACAACCTTGACTACCATATTTGTGGCTAACAAATTTCATTTCATTTCATTTCACGCCCTGGTTCTTCGCACGGGTTCTTAAGTTTTCATTGCACCCGTGCGAAGCTGAGGTAGACCGGCTAGTTATAGTATATTTTTAACTACAGAGTATCAGCTCGTCCGCTATGGAGTTCCTCAAAAATAAGTGCAAATAATATAAATGAATATTAAAATTGTAGTTTGCATACGTTCAACAGCACTGAATCCGTGCACAACATTATCGCGGCAAAACAACCAACGGTTGGTCCCGCACAGGCCAACGCTTCGCATTTTCCTTTTATTTTTTCCACGTACTCCTTTTTCCGACCACGGCCGTGGTCGAAACTGTTTAATGATTTGAAAAACGTGTTCTATCAGCCTTTACTCGGAAACAACCGAAAAAAGCCGACAACAAAGGGTCCAAAGTGCAAATATAGACTCATCGGTGTCGATTTTGCGAGCGTTTGAACGACGAACCAAACCATTTTGGTCCGTACAGCGGGGTGTTAGAGAGAAGAGCCAAATGTTCCGACTCGCAAATACGTTTTTTTGGCGTCTACGCACAGATCTCATCGGCAATTTATTATATTTTGTCCGTTCGTGAATTTACGATTATTTGAACGGGACAATGGACTGGTGGCGATTGGACCGATTTTTTTTCAAACGCCAATAATAAATGTATGGACCGAAAGGGTATGATTAAAATAATCACCGTGATGAAGGGCTTGGATGCGGGGTGTAGTATATCTGAAATATTGTTAGGAGCTGAGTTATGTAAATGACTCAACATCGAATGATCTACTCGTACATATTTAAAATCTCAGAAAATACTTTGTGAAGTTTACTGGAGAATACCTGTCATTTATTTTCATGAACTGTGAAATGATGGTTTTATTTAAATGCCAAATGAGACCATGCGTTATGTTCTTAGCTAAATTATAAAGCAACTTTCCTAATACGAATTCTTAAAAAAAAAATTAACTACTAGGCAGATAAATATGCTTATAACGTAAACCGACCAAGGTCAATACACCCTGTAAAATTTACGATATATTTACATGTGCGATAAAAAATTGCTGCAACATTAGACAAGGGGTCATCGCGTACTTTAATTAAAACAACCGAATATGATATGTAGACGGGTATTTTATTTATGCGGTCAAACGATACCGTATAGATAGATGCATTATGGGCGGGCGGCGCGGCGCGGCGGTACCACTTGTCAATAGTACCTATGTGAAATAATTTCGAGATAAACGAGAAAGCATTTTGTTGCCAGATTCTTCTAGACAGGCGCGTGGAACTGGCGTAATGAATTTACGCCAGTTAGCTTTTTAAAACCTAGCTTTAAAACTATCCTTGTGGTTTTATTGAATAAAAATCTCGCATCGCGTCTGCCAAACTCAATTCTGGATGGTGATAGTAGAAAATTATTCTTGTTAGTCGTTAGAGTTAAATTAATAATAATATCTGTCTATGAGGCATGTAAAATCAACTGTGGCTTTTCACAAAAGTGATAAAATCAACTGGCAGCCTCGGTTCATAGGTTCGCCATTTGAAACGTTTTTAGAGCAAAGATTGTGTTATCGCAAAGGGCAGAGCGCTATTCCAGTAATGTGTGCAAATGTGCTCCAGACATAAATGTGCATGTGAGATGCACTGAACTCTAAATTAATTTGAATCCGTTTGATTCGAGATTGTTGTGACTTTGCGAAACCAATAGTAGCATCATATCGGACTTATAGGGGAGTTTGAATAGAAAATAGGATTATTAATTAATTGTATTTTTGTGCGTGACGTTTAATATGCACGCGCCGTCTCAGGGGTGCTCTAATGTTTTCTATTTATATCGTGGCGTTATCTGCACTCTTGCGCCATGGATCGCCATTTCCACACCAAAGTATTGTTAACGAAGTTTATAAAAATATTTTGCATTTTTTTTTTAATTCAAAATATTGGTGACAACATATCATATTTTGTTAAAAACTATGTAGATTCGTCTTTTCTGGTGGCAGATTTTTTTTTTATTGCCTGACAGCCTTCTAATGTTCCCACTGCTGGGACACTGACCTACTTTCGAGCGAGAGTGATTGGGTCTAAATCCACTACGCGGACTCAATGTGGATTGGTGGATGTCTTTCGAAATTGTAGTTCTTGGACATGCCGGTTTCCTCACGATGTTTTCCTTCACCGTATGAGAGCACTGGCATTGCGCACATAATTTTTTCGTAGCGAGAAATTCATTATTGCACGACCGGATTCGAACCCACGACCGGCTAGACCACCGGCAGAATATAAGCATTAGAAAGTTCTCCGTCATGACAACTGCCATAAAATTCATTAATTCATTTATTTCGCTACGACTGTCTAATTATGGTGTATACACAATCCTAGCTGCTATCTACAAATTAGGTGCATGTCATTGTACATTTTTCATTTACAGACATGTGTATCATCGCCCTTAAACACAAACTCATCAGCATGTCTGTCATGTACTAGCAATCCTTCTATCAACTTTAAAATACTTTTGAAACCAGACTAATTTTCTCATTTAATAAACGTAATGTTCGAATAACAAAACATTTTTATTGCAATGTTAAACTCGTAACAGAAAATTCCACAGAATATTTTTGAATGAATTATTCAGGCTATCGACAGGGAGGCGTTATAGGTAGAACAAAAAATATTTGGGGTCAAACAGTTTTAAAATTCAGCAACTCTCACTCCTCACCTTCTGCCGGAAACAACAACAATTTTTCCGAAGCGAACGATTGGGGATCTAGAACAGGTGGAAACGACAACTGAAAGTATTTTTCCTTTACACTCTCGCTCTTATAATAAGAACCGTAGACAAATAGTTTTATCTTTTGGTTCAAATAAAGCATATTTTTTTTCTACGTTTCCAGAGAGAAAACTGTTCTCTACCGTTTGCTAGCCAAGCTGAAGTGCGTATAAATTAAACCGAATACCACAAAGAACCACCAACAAGGCGAAGAAACGAAAAGCCTCATTTATTCAACACACGCGCAGTGTGCGTTTTTGATGCCCTTGTTGAATTACCTAATATTGATTCGATTACTTGAATGATAAACTTAGCTGTCAGGCAGGATTTATCTATTAAAATATTTTGTAAAAACATACCAGTCTTGAACTTTAGTACTCAGATGATATATCCACAAATATTTTATTCTCGCGCCAGCCTCATCCAGCTTCCCAATATCCTTGTTAATTTAAATAATTAAATGTATACCGTTGTGAAGTCCATTTTTTCCGCGGCCGTCGATCCGGGATCAGCTGATCAATATTAACAATCGGGACCACTTCGGGATGTTCCTGGCAACGCTTCATTGAATTAGTAATGCTGCGTGATTGGGACGGGCGGGCTCGTCACTTATTGCCAGGTGTGAATGGAGCATTCGCTACGCTAACCACTTACCATCACGGGGGCCGTATGCTTTTTTGCCAACTTCTATAGATACGAGTATGTATAAAATAAAGTTGATTCCTAACGTATGTATGGTTCCTCCCTAATATATATGCATGTACGCTTGGATATTTTAAGCATGCGGTTTACAAACATAGATAGAGTTATTCAGGAGGAAGGTTTATACTTATATTACACTAACAAAGTTGCGAGCAACAGTTAGTAGGAGTTAAAAAATTAGTCTCTGCTATGTTACGTCGTTTTACTATAGCATTGTTTATTGTTAGTCCAAGTGTGTCAATAGTTGAGATAAGTTCGCTAGGATATGCATGATAGCTTCGCTTGTGATGCATAACTAAGTCTCTTAGGATAACTATTGTTTGAGGTACGAATATCAACATAGCTTGTGGGCATTTGTCCACCAGTGCGGGTGCATATGGGAAACGAAATGATTGCAAACCAAACCTCATTAAGTCAACACCGGTAACTTTTGAAACCTTTCCAAATAAACCATGTGCGAAGTTAATGACCAAATGTCGTCGTCGATGTAACTACAAATGTACATGAAACTACAGAGCCTGTAAGAACCAAACTCGCGTGCAGCGGCCTCAATCAGAAAGCCGTGGTCTCCTCAAAAACTAAACGAAGCGAGCCGCGCGATTTTAACGCCAAACGTCAACTACTTTCATTTTTGAATTTCACCCTAAATCGCGTTCATACCAAGTGAGAGCTTAAAACTAATACATCTGGGTGGCGTGTGGGGTGCAGCGGGGTGTAGGTGAGGGGTGCAGGGGGTTCAGGTCGCTGTTAATTATTCACATTTTAATTTACGAAGCCCGGCATCGCTGGCCAGTCCCGGGGAAAAATGTCTTGCAATCCTTCGACAGTTATTATGGTAATACGAGTATATGACGTACTCCGCTGTCGTTTGAAGTTTCACCTCTTTTGACTTGTCGAGGGAGGGCTAACTGTGTGCGACATTCAATGGCGCACTTGATTCCAAGATAATCACTAGTAGTATATGAACTGAGTGCTAGTGAGGGATGCATGAGTTTTAATTACGATACGTTGTATTTTACTTTCATACTTCTTATTTTTTTTCTTTGTGCATCCTACAAAATTCTACAATACTAATACTGATGTCATAATTACTGGTCAATCATTAACGGCGGTTATAGCAGACTGTATGTTAATGTAGGTCTTTCGGCGATTCGCACTGCAAGCGATTCGAACCGCGACGCGAATCGTCCCTTTTTTAAAGGGTCTATTTGGACCGCGGTGCGAATCGCCCAAGAGCTCATTTTTAATGGGTCGATTTGGACCGCGGTGCAAATCGCTGAAAAACTTTTTGTTATGGGTCGATTTGGACCGCAGTGGAGATATGGTATCGCAGCACAAATTATTGTAGACACTTGGATTAGACGGCAACTCATAAGGAGAATATACATAAGAAATAACAAATCTTTTTTCAATAATCGAGATATATTCGAACGTATTAGCCAAAGGAAGCAAGTAAAGCATAATGCCAATTTGCAAATCGTTTTCCAAATGGGAAGGGAACAAAAAGTGTTCGATGCTCATAATGTTCTGAATATTGAACACTCAGTGCAATGTCGGTCGGTACATTATTCAAACATTGAGAACAGAATGCAACCCCTACTGTATTAAAGCATCATTTTCTGACGCATGCTTTGTGTACTGCTATCCTTAAAACCTCTCTTTCTGTTGAAAGGCGGCAGAAAGAGATGGGAGTAAACTTTCTATTCGATAGAAATGAGAAAAAGCGATCACAGCACAGGCACGATTGTCATCTAAATAATTCAAGCATGCATCTCGTTTGCTACATCTCTTTGCTAACACGTTTGCATTTACAGGGCAATGCATGATCTGTATTCTGACGTATTAAGGTTTCGTATGTGCAGTATGGCCGTATTGTGTATGGAGTTTTACAGGCTCTTATACGAAATGTCAATTCGGATCGAGGGGGCCGCGATGAGCTCGCAAAAACAATGAATGCGAATCGTAAAGCTGGAATGACAAGATGCGGCGCGATAAGGGAGGCTAATAACCCGTCCGGCCCGATCATTGCGCGGCTGAGACGCGAGGTGGCAGCGCTCTTTGTGCGATGATATGCGGGCTCCGCGTTTTGCGATTGGCACGTTCGTTTTTGACGTTTTTCTCGTGTGATGGATGAAGATTGAGATATGCTCAGAAAGGTAATGCAAGGTAATTTGCTTTGGTTTATCTTTATAAGCAGGGTTTTACTTTTTGTGATGAAAGGTAGAATTTTAGCAATCCTACACGAACATTTTTTTTCTTTTGGTTTATTACGATTTTAATGTGATTTAATATAAAAAGGTTTTCAGGCATTTTTGTATTTATATACTATTAACATTAATTAAATCTTATTATGACCAATTTGTTACACGTAATGTAAGTACAATCTCTTGTAAATGTTATTTATTATAATGTTAATTTCAAATAAGAATTTTGTATTTGGGGTTAACAAAAGAGTTTTTATTAATGTATTAATGGCCAAGCGAACCCACCTCGCCGGCGACCAGTCTAATCGAATTACAAGGCATAGAATATTCAAAGATCCACACTACATTGCTTAGCTTAAAGACATAATCAATTTTCGCCCGGTGTGAGTACAGGCACAATATAGTAAACATGCAGTAAAGACAGTTTTTTTTAATACAAAAATCGAACTGATTACAACAAAACCATTAGCAATGGCAACATTCAGGCAGCTTTGCCAGAGCAGATAATATAACGAGCATAGTAAAATTTGTTACAGCCATATTTAAAATTATTTTCTGGTAAAAATAAAGGATGTTTAGTAATGAAATCGTGTGGAATAAAAACATAAGATTTTATTACTTTCTCCGATTAAGCAGGAGGTAATGAAATCGTATATGCTACAAAATTTCAAGTTCAAAGCATCACACAGAGTTTTGTCCAGTCCGTCAGAATTCTCTCGAGTTTTTCCCGCCTTTGTTTTAGCTTTGGTCGTAAATGCATGATTTTATAACAATTATATTAGATGACGAATCTCATTTTTTCAGATTTATGCTAATGATGTAAAAGTCTCGTATCAAAACTTAAAATGGTCTATCAAGACATCACAACCCTGAGATAATAACCCTACTGTTTGACACCTCTATTGGCGCAGAAAGTAAATTTACATATTTTTGCGTTGGCCGTGTTTTCAAAGGGTAGGTTGATGCGAATTTCAAAAATACGCCAGTCGCACACACTCATTAAGTTTGGAACACGTAAGGAGCTGCCTGAATGCTAATTGAGGCGCTAGAGTGACGCGCAGACGAGACACGCGATCTAGCTCCTATTCGTAGGTACTAATTGGACATGTCCTTTGTGAAGTGCCTATAGTATTGTCCCTCTTCCAGTTGAATAAGCAGTAGAGAAGAACATGCGATAATTAAATAATATAAATATTCAGTTCACCGGTAAACATCATTTTCAAACGCATCTCTTCGTCACTATGATGACAAACAAATAAAATATTAACAGAACCGTAAGGTCGTGATTCGTTTACAGGCAAATTTTGTTGCCGATTCGAGTTTCGAGATCAGCGACGATGACCAATAGCCACGAAGCTAAAATCAACAACTTGAGATACGTACATAATAATGTAATAGCCATAAATGTAAACAGCTGTCCTTAAGCAAAGTATCGCATCTCCACACCTGAGCTCGTCTATGCCGGAGGTTGCACGGGCGTCTGGCGGGGTGGCTATGGTGTTAATTATACGATTTTCTTTGAAAATAACTTAATAAATATTGGATAAGCCCACCCCAGGCTGGCCCTTTAATGAGGGTTCATTCGCAACTATGTGTTCACGGCTGCTTTATCGAGATCGTGCAGGGTGTTTTGTGAGTGCATGAAATCTTGATTATTATTTTTTAACATTCTAAAAAATTTCTAACAGATCAAATTTGGTTTTAGATTTTTTTTTTATACTACTAAAGTGGTAACTAAGCGTACGGCCCACTTGATGGTCAGCGGTTACCCTAGCCTATGTACGCATACAACATCATAGATATCACTTGCGTGTTACCACCCTGAGACCTTAGATGGTAAGTCTCATGTGCCTGTAATTTCACCGGAAACCATACCCTTCGAACCGGAACACAGCAATGCGAGCATTACTGCTTGGCGGCAGAAATAGGTATGGTGGTAGTCCTTCCCCGGACAAGCTCTATCACAAAGAACTCTACTACTCTTAGAATGTTAAAATGCCTTGTCTAGCAAAACATTCTAACTGTTATTATTAAAAATAAAAACAGAACGTTTGGATTCGTAGTTCAACCACGCTGTAACAGGTTAAATATTGTTAATGACATACAAAAACTTCAAAGCAAAAATAGTGTATTTTGTTGTATATTTTTTTGTAATAGATAACTGACGAACGACTAAAATAAAACCATATTTTAAAATAGATTAGACTCCTCTCGTCTCAAAAATGAAGAGAAAAATATAATCTCTAAGCTCATAGGAGATCATAAATTAATCATATCACGAACGCCCCTTGCAATGTCCGAATGAAATAGGCCCAAGAAGCGGCCGCAACGTCACCTGCGCTCGAAATACGAATACGGACGAAACCGCAACGCCTTGCCTAGAAATAACACGGAAACTGGGAACGCAGGCATTTACCTTGCTGCTTGACGCAAGACACGACACGAGCATGGTCAGAGTCCGACGTAAACGCAGCCGCAAATGCGTCAAATGCCTGAATCAAGATGTGCGCAAAGGAAAATATTCTTGGATGTAATATCATTTTACAGAATATTAGTGAATTTGTATGAATGAAGTCGTATAGACTGTAGACGAAAAGTTTATCGTTTAATTTTTTTAACACCATATAACGAAAATCACATCATATCACACCATACCCACTTATATTATAAAAAAAAACAAATAGGATATAGGCCATACCTATTTCTGCCGCCAAGCAGTAATGCTCGCATTGCTGGGTTCTGGTTCAAAGGGTATGGTTTCAGAGAGAGAAATTACGGTTACGGAGAAATTACAGGCACATGACACTTTAGATCTAAGTTTCAAGGTGGCAACGTGCAAGTGATATCTCTGATGTTGCAAGCGTACATAGGCTACAGTAACCGCTTATCATCAAGTAGGCCGTACGCTAAGTTGCCACTTTAGTGGTATAAAAAAAATACCTAAAATAAAAAACCTTTGTCTCCACCAAAATTTAGCTCTGGCTGAATTATTGTAATTTGAAATGTCTATTTTGACCGGGCTACAAGCTTTGATCCAAAACACAGTAATGCGAACATTACTGCTTGGCGGCAAAAAGTATTTCCCCGGACGAGCTCTATCACTAGAGCTAGAGCTCTATGTTATATATTATTTCGTTACTACTAGTTATATTGTTGTAATTTTTCAGCTTCGCCGGCTAGTGTTGTTCCCTTACACTTCACCGCATACGACCGTGAGCGTAAGTTAGCCTCCGGAGCGAATAACACTAAATCCAGACTAAGTTGCCTGCACTCGGCTATTTATTTAGCAACTTTTCTCGCTAATGCCACTTAGGACGCTCGAGATTGGAAAATCGAAAATGTTGGAGATAGGTACATCAGAACAGTACAGTTCATCTACAGAACTACTTTCATGGGTTTGATAATATCTTAAAAACTACAGAAAGGTTTTTATAGGCGTAAACATAAACTACATGAACAAAAAACACCTATCGAAATGGATCACTTCGATTGAATCATCTCATTCATCTTCGGAAGTGACCGTCAATAGTAGTAGTAATATAGTTTAACAAAAAACATACTACTTATAATATATATGTTTCAGTCTCTTAACAAGTAAGTGAGTGATTATTTTAAGATACTAATTAGCTCTTTTCGCCTGAAATACAAGATTACCTAATTCAGGCTCAAGTGTTATGTATACCTATGTCTAAGTTTTTGCATTTGTTATCCTATTGTACCTCGTTAAAATTGAATAAACTATTTATTATTATTATTATTATAATAAATAGAAGCAAGTCAGTGCAGCTACCTTCCGCAAACACGCGGTCTGACGCGGTGTGGACTGACCACCGCAGGACACTGCTAGTGATGTGTTGAACTGGGAAATTACGTATCCCACCAAAAACATTTTACACGCCCTAGCTCTACATCTTAGTCAAAATATGTGGCACCATATTTTTTTTCTGGAGAAAAAAAATAGCTCTCTTTAAATAAAAATAACTTTATAACTTTATTTATTAATTTTTTCTTAGTGCTAATACAACTTAGAGCTAATTTAATATTTATTTATAGAAATAAATGAATGGAATTTTTCTCTATTCTTTTCGGAATGCTTAGTGACGAAGTTAATAGGCTGCCTTCGTGGCCTAACAACTGATGAGCGGAATGGTTAGACATTTTGGTGTAGGTAGTATTCGTATTAAAGGATCCAATTCTAAGATTCAGCGCATCACTAGACATAAGACTCTGAGTAAACACTGGCTAGTGTATTAGTGATTATGGTGTAACGTCCGATTTTGGATTACCACTGCTCAGTTTGTTGATATAGGGTAGAGACTGTTAATAGATTGGTCACTTACTGAATAACTAAACTTTAGCTGTACACTTTGAAATTAGTTTCAAGGGTTGAAACGTTGAAATGTTCTAACTCGCATAACAGTGTCGATGTCTCTAAGGTTTTATTCGATTGGTAATTTTTTTTGCTTTGCATTAATGAGAAAACCAATACAGGTCATCGTAATCTGCCGTGGTTAAAGAATGTACAGATCAGTTAAGAAAGAACGCTATCCAGCTTATCAATTTATAATAACAAATGGTAATTAGAATGTTCAGTCGGAGGGCGCGGACACCGCAGGCGGAGCTCGTATTAATATTATCACGTATCCGGACCTCAGAGCTCACTGGAAGAATTTTTAATGGTATGCTTTAATTATTTTGCCTCTGGCCGTCGACGGACGCCGCTCTAAGTTCCATTCACATTAGAGAATTCATTTTTAGTCGACCAAAGCGCCTACGCGATGAATTATTAAGCGACTTGCCGAAAACTGAAAATTCCCCGAGATCACTGCTCACGTGTATTTATGAGTGCGTAAATTTTAAGAGAGGGATTTCAGTAACCGTTTGTACATTATGAAGAGCTAATTAACTGGGACGAGTGCCGTTAATAATGGAGCAGAGGTGCGCCTAGCTCCAGATACATCATCCCAGCGAAGAATCTACTCAAAAACAACATTGTAAATTCATTGAAATAACACGGTGAGCTGACCATGAAGCGGAAAACTCAAGCGATGCAAAAAATCTTAATTAAAATTAAATCTTACCCGGGGTACAAAGACACGGACGCGCCAACAAAAATGTAATATGATTAGAAACAAATTACACACGCGTCCGCGATAAGTCCGCGCGGCAGCAGTGGCCGGCCGGCGCCGCTAACCAACCGACCCCCGCCCGGCCACTTTGCCTTTGTCCGGCCACTTTCTTTTATATTGTACCATTTTCATGCAAAATTTAATTTCGTTTTCAAGACTCGCGCGGAATGATATTACCGCGGCCGCAGCAACCGCCGTTTGTAATCTCGTTCCTCCTCAAGTGTGTGTGGACATCGTGCCTTTTTCATCACATTCCCTCTCGGTGGCTGGTCACACGGTCGCGTTTCGTTTATTGCGGTTCGGAATTAAACGTCGGATTGTGCTCCGTTAATTGCTTAACAAAACTACCTCCACATGACGTTGTTTTATCGGTCCACTCTCTTTTGGATACCTGAGTTTGGTTTACAGCAAAACAGCACTGAATTATGTTTTGTTAACTCAGCTACCGAATCGCCCTGTACAAATAAACCAACCTTACCTTATTTCTTTTTTAACCCCAAAATGCCAGCTTTTCACCAATTTCTAAGCGATATTCCCTAAGCTTGTAATAAAAGCAACAAGTTGTTTGGACAGTATCATGTCATGTTAAAGCACCCCGATAAAATTGTCGAAAAAAGGATTCAATAAGTGCACCCTCTTACAAGAAACTTGCTAACCCTTTAAGAAGTCGGGCACCCCAATTTGTTATCGATAGCTGTAACACAGTCCGAGTCAAGGGCGCATCCCTGCCTCCCTAAGGTGAAGGGATAAAAAAGGGATTCTTTGTGTGTCTACCCGCAAATCGGTGCGGCGCGCTCAATGGGGGCGATTACGCAGCTTAAACTCAAACGTGAGAAGAAATCTCCTTGGACATTTTATTCGGGATATTTGACGGGGATTATGGGTTCACCGATGGAATATTTATAAGGTTCAAAAAGCTTTTTTTATTTCAATGTGATTCGGATTTGAAAATGATCAGCATTATTGCATTTGCCTTTTTCAATTTAACTAAATCTACATAAGATTAAGGCTATAGTCTCATGAAAGAACGAGAGCTGGTAGTTTAATTCTCATGGAAAGATACACTTGACAAACAAGGCCTTTACTGTCTATTGAAGATGATTTATACAGCATCTAGTGGCAAGTTACTTACTCTTGTTGCCCACATGTGGACTTGACTTGATAACTCTAATGGAAATTCTATGCATTTACATGTAAGTACAAGTCAGGCCCATCATCTTTATTATTATCACATCACAAAATAACATATTGGCAGTGGCTCCGAGCGTTCGTTAAGGAACTTCCCTAGAACATTACTGGTGTTATTAAATCACAGCTCACAGCTGTCTCAAATGTTATTGATCAACAAGAAACGTACCACTCAAAGGTACGTACTGCCCAGAACAGTTGATCACAAGGAATCTCGAGCACCATCGAGCGAAAAGCCACAAGTCAATCTTACACACGCTATCGCGCACGGGGATGTTTCCGAAGGCGCCGCACACACCGGATTAACCGGCAAATTGGCTAAGCTATCCGGATCAGGGATGCCCGCGAATCAATCACGGAGCGAGTGCGGGGAAGAAGGCAGTTTGTTTAGCTTTGCTGTTATTAGGAGCAAGAAACACGATGAGTCATAGCTTGAATATATTTTACCGTGTGTTTAATGGAGAAGATTCGTTTTATCATAATATTTTGATAACTAGCATGATGTACCGTACCTACCGTTCTTTCTTACGACAACCCATCCCCTATATGAAGAAAACTAATCTTGGAATATCCACATCTTCAGCACAATTTCAGCCAGTAGACGTCTACTTCTGAACAAGGGTCTGTTGTATTTCGGGCTTTCAGATCGTGCCATTTAGTTCGAAAACTTTTATTACTCGGGTTATCAGTTCTAAGAGCTACATGGCCTGCCCAATGCCACAATTTTATTACATGACAATCTAATGAGGAAACCTTTTGGACATTTGTTCACCATTTAGCTTTCCTCTCACGTAACGATCACAATAGATTCTAATAAGATTAGTGTTGTCACACCGTTTTCAGATAAAATAGTTTGTGGTCTATAATTGGGGATCAGGCCCACACCGTCTCGTCCATTCCGTACAAACAAAACTGCACCCTTATACATTGTTAGAAGGTATGTTTCCCATTAGGCAAGATAACATTGGTCATCACTCGCATGACTAGACAATATCGACTTGGAAGGTGACGTCTTGATCTGGCAACAGCAATTTTGATCTTTGACAATTTCAGATTTAGGTTCATTTTGGGACGATGAATGTGCTGGTAGTTTTCTCCGATCGGGTAAGGTTTACAAATTGGATCGGTCGCGGGTAAATCAGGGTAACCCAGTAATTGAGACTTAGAGGATCATTCTGTTCGGATCGGCGGTTAAAGGATTACGGAGCGATGTATCGCTATCTATTGATCTGTGTCGTTGGGGTCGGAGCGATTTGTTGACAAATTGTGTGGTTTCAGACACTTTAGTTCGCTAGTTTGTCCTTTTTAGGAAAATCAGGCTGTTTTACTGCTATATTGGAATCTAATAACCAAACTGATATTTAACTAAAATGCGATTCACGTTTGTCATGTCCTGAAGAATTAAATTGTCAACCTATAATGTACCTCTCATGACAGGATTAAATGCTTCTACACATCTACTCAGCAAACAAATCAAACGAAGCAACAGACCGTAAGCCGAACCCATGTAAAACTAGCAACAAGCATGAAGCAGGTTCAATTCCCTATCCGAGCATGTTTTATTTGTGTTTACAGAGGTTCGGATCTTGTTTAGCGTCTGTCTGTGCCAATAATGGACACAGGATCAGTTGTTGTATGTCATTAGGAAGAGTACGGTCTATTGGGGAGACATTGTCTTTTGATGTTGCTAACCCGATCCATGTCTATATTTGGGAGCTTTGAGGTTGAAAATCCTTGCTTAGGTCAATATGGTCAAAAGCAGTGGCTTGCGCCTTAAGATTGCGGAGCTTTTTAGGTGTGCTTACACATATATTTCTATAATTGAATATATAAAAGGATACAGCACATATTTAATGCTTCAAAATAGTTAACATTACGTATTTTTTTTTGGTAAACTAAGTACAGAGTATACTTATTTTTGAGGCATGTAAAACCCAAGTAACCTAAAGATCACCTGGCACAAATCTATGATAAAAAAAAATTAAGAAGCATTCCCGTATTCCGAGAAAACTAATTTAGAGCCGACGCGGCGCGGCGAGGCAAAACATGCCAGCGTATTTAAGAGGCTCCCGGAAGATGCAGGAAATGCACCCGAACACCGGCGATAAGGGGTTATCGAGGGAATTACGAGCGACTCCGGTACGGTAATGCAAACAGAATGAACAAAATTATTTATTTCATAACGTTGCCGAACAGACTAATAACTTATTTTATAATGATCTTGAACTTGTGTGCTGTTCATGACACTGAAAAGAGCCTGATGACAAAGAAATGTGGGAAAATAACTCAGTGTTCAGTGTTCAGATTCAGTACAGCGTAATAGAATTAGGTTCTACTAAGCTTCGATACTTCGGTTTTAACTTTCTAAAATCTTATCTTAGTACAACCAAAAACAAGACATTTCATTCATTACATAAATGCCAAACAGAAAGATAACACTGACAAAAGAAATACGAACCGAGAGCAAACAATTTAAGCCAACAACCATAAAATAAAGGCTTAAACATACTTAACCGCTTCTAGTGAAGAAACTAAACACCTGAAATCTAATAAAGGCTGATAAGTTCGCCTGAAAGCCGGCACGTAAGCATCGTGTATTTTCTACTATCACGGTAAATTTTGTTACCTATTAAACTCCTCGAAGCGACTATAATGGTAGCCTGAGGTAACGATTACACCATAGATTAGTAAGGGGACGGCTGACAGAAACGACTTGTTACCATCAAACACATGCATAGATGGACGCGTAAACGTTACTCCAGTCACTTACCATGCTGCATAAGTAAAGAAATGCGGGTTCATTTGGCGTAAGATTGAATTTAAAAAAAGTAGCCAATCATTTGTACAGAAATTTGTGGTAGCTAATGGATAACCAAGTGAGTTAGCCTGTTAGTTAGCCGCCATACTCGTAAATATTAATTGTTTATTTGTTGCCGGCGGCCGGCGTCCCGGTGAGGTAAGGCCTTAAAAATCTGTTTCCAATTAGCCAATGTGATTTCAAGACCAGCGTTTGAGCTATAACGTAGGTTGTTAAATCTGTCTAGTCTTTCGACGCTGCTCTATGAAAATCGCGCGCTCGAGTCACCACTCTTTTGTACACGTTATTAGCCGAGCTATATCTCGTGATTTGCATATTTCGGCAGTAAAATTAATTCGAAGATTTGCCCGCATCCCGCCTAGACGGGGCGTCTTATGGAGGGCGAGCGATGTTATGTTTTGGATCCTTGCAGTCGGAGCATTCAGATTTGTATTTACCGATACGGATTGCGGTTGAGTCCGTAATCCGTCTCGGTTGCTTTCAATTAAGCAGGTTCATTCAATTATTGCGAATGGTTTTTCTGCGCGCGGTTTGAGCGACTCTTTGAAGTTTTGATGGATTCTGTAATTGTCTTGATTTTTTTAAAGAGCTTCAGATTAAATATTTGAGTCGTTTTCAGTTCACTGACCGAGCGAGCGAAGCGGCTCAGTTTCAAGATTGGCCAAAAATGATTTTGTCTGTAAGTCAGTCTGCCTGTCCGGCTGTCCTCGCCTACAGGTCGCATTTCTCAACCGATCTGGTTGAAACTTGGTATACATACATACAGGTTCTTTGGCTTTATAGAATTTGTTTGTCGTGGACTTTGATTTGGAGGCGTACAAAAAAGGACAAAAAAGGGACTCTTGCTGTCTTGTTTCTTTTTTATTTGAAAGTTCTTAACTTTAAATTGGTCTCATAAAAATTTGGCGAAAATCTGATGAGTATTTTCAGCGTGATGAGCAGAATAGCTCCTCAAAATGCAGTAAATTGATCACTTTTAAAGTTTGTGCTTGTGAGGTCTTCTGTTCGGAGAACATAATATCTTGAATAATAAGATCACGACGGTTATAAGACGAACAATCAAATTTATTTTTGGCTATAGTTTTGCGTAGTGCTTTTAGTTAACTACTTATGATAAAACTTAAAATACTTGTGAGTTTTTAACCGGATTGCACTACCATCTTAGATTTAAGCAGACTTATGGTAATGTCCCCCGAAGGCGCATTTACCCGCGGACCGCCTTTAATCCATACAACTAATATTAGCAATAAACGGCCCCTTTCGGCTAATTATGCTAAGATGTTGCCGAGTTGTCTGCAGTCGGATTAGAGTTTTACAATTTGTTTGTGTTGCACTGTGTGTACGTAGACGATAGTGGCGGCGCCGGCGGTCACGTGCGAACTATCATTTTACCAAAATATGTACGCTTATTATTTAACGATGAATTGGGGTGGAGACGTTTCTTTAAATGTCTTATCCTAAGATCATGCTTAAGAACCTGAAGTGGATGAGCAAAGCCGGTTGATGGCGAGTCAATGATAAGACCACCCGACGGTATCTATATCGGTGACTTTTATAGCGCAGACCAATAACTTACTTGCATACTTTAGTGACTACAGCACTGGTGGTCTAGTGGTAGTGACCCCGCTTTTCGATCCTGAGGTCGGGGGTTCAATCCTTCAATCAATTAGTGCGTAATGCTTTAGCACGGTGAAGGAAAATTCGTGAGGAAACCGGCATGCGGCACGTCCAAGATAAATTCGAAAGACTTGTGCCATCTATCAATCTGCATTGCGTCCGTGTCATGAATTAAGACCCAATCATTCTCGCTCGAAAGTAGGCCAGTGTCCCAGCAGTGGGTTTACCTGGTGGTAGGACTCTTGAGCATGAGTCCGTCTTGATGGATACCACCCAAGTGGCCAAATAGTATGCCTCCAAGCATTACTGTGTTTAGATTTGAAGGGCACAAAAAATGAGAACATTAGAAGGCTGTCAAGAAGTCGAGAAATCCATTCAAACTGTATTTCCCGAATTTAAAACTAGACATATTAATAAGAAATTTGTATGTGAACGCTATAAAAGTTTACAATAAATTGCCTGATACATTTAAAGGTTTGCCAGTCAATGGGTTTAAGAATAAGTTGACTAAATTGCTAGGTGAACACTGTTTTTATGAGATACTTATATAACTTGTAATATGACATTTGCACACCATTTTGATGGTAGAATGTATAGGACTGAAAACGTAACACTTGTTTACGCACTTACATTCATGCAAATAAAGATTTATGATTTAAGAGTAGTAGCTTCGATGCTTACTTGCATAGTACGATCTGGTTGGTAGCTTCGAAGAGTCCCGCGCGGCCCCAGCGCGCCGGCAGCTCGGCGACGGTCACGCCGCGCGCGCCCCACACGGCTAGACGGCTGCCGCACGCGCTCGCCAGCACGCGCTCCACGGAGAAAACCGGCGGCGTCAGCAAATGCAGCACCTGTAGTAAACGTTACATCATAGAAAAGTACGGAATGTTGCCACAAGAACTTACGTTACCCATCTTACTAATATAGTAGTAAGAGTAGTTAGTTCTTTGTGATAGAGCTCGTCCGGGGAAGGACTACCACCATGCCTATTTCTGTCGCCAAGCAGTAATTTTTATTTTATTTATCTTAATCTAAGATTCACAGTTTTCTTATTGTGTAATATAGGAAAGGTCCAATAGGCACAAGAAGAACTGGCAGACCACTAGCCCGATGGGCAGATGAAATAAGAAAAACAGCAGACTCATGCAACTGGATTAAAACAGCAGCTGACCGCGAACAATGGAAAGAACTGGAGGAGGCCTTTACCCGAGAGGGGTCCTAACGAAGGGAATTTTATATAAGAAAAAAATAAAAATAAGATAGAAAATTTTAATTAACATTTAGCTAATATTGTAAGTAGTATTAAGTTATGGAATAAACAGGCTTTTTATAATATAGGTAAGAAATTAAATAAGCCGTACATAAATAAACCAATATGAATCCATATTTTATAGATAGATCGTTCAAAATACAATAATGCTAGTTAATGCTCGCATTGCTATGTTCCGGTTCGAAGGGTATGGTTTCGGGTGAAATACAGGCACACGAGACTTTCCATTTAACGTCTCAGGATATCTATGATGTTGCATGTGTACATAGGCTACGGTAACCGCTGACCATCAAGTGGGCCTTACGCTTGGCCATAGTGCCATAGTGGCCTAATGGTAGTGAAGTACGCGGAACAGTGCTTAACTTTGTTGATCTGTTATAAACAACTTAGCCAGCTACGTCAAAAGCGCTTCAACGATATTCGCTGAACGACAGATTCCGAGAACGAATTTAAAATGCTCGATTGAATTCCCCGCGGGAGTGAAGCCCAAACAGCAAAAACCAATAAAACTTCGCAGCTCTCGTGAACAACAGTCAAAAACAACAAATCAAGTTACCGCTGCTGATAGTGAACTATCGCCGAGACGAGCGCCAGCAAATATGATTAGGAAACTTTTTTAATCAATACAAAGAACAAAACTCAAGGTTTTCCGTTTTTTCGCTTTGTTCCTCGCTAGTTGTTCTCCGCTGTTTCGCTTGGCATTTACTATATCAATAAGTATCATTTTTCACCATCAGCTTACGTTAGTCCACTGGAGAAATAAAACTAGTGCTTGCGAGTTGCCACCCTCAGACGTGCCTGATGACAGAGAAGACTCATGTGCCTGTAATTTTACAGGAAACCATACCCTTCGAACCATAACTACACAAATATTAAACGTTACAGGCAGCAAGACGTTGCCTTCTATAAATAGAGAGGATTTTTTCGCCTTATTTCTCATTACAAGGCGCGTTGGCTCGTTTCCTCGCCGTCATAGTTATAATCATTTATCGTTTGACGGGCCGCGGTCCGACGACACCGCTCACGGAGAGGAAATTGAAAAAGTTGTCTTGATCGTACACTGTGAAATGGGATCGGGATCGTGTCACACTAATGCACTTTGAAGATCATCTAGTAGACTTGTGAAGCCAACGAAATACTATTATTTAATTTCAAGACTGCAGTGCTCGTCAGGTGATATTTATGTCATTAATATGAATGTCAACTTGCAAAAGTTTACGCGCACTTTTAAAATACTACATTGAGTGAAACCGAATTGTTTCGACCTCGATAGCGCTGTCATATTTTGCACGAAGATAAAAGCACAGTACCAATGTAGTTAATTACATGTTAGACTGACAAAAAGCTGAGAATATAATCAGCTAGAAACAAACGCTGCTTGCTACTAATATTTAACCACTAACAAGCATAAACAAAACTCGTTAAAGGTGCCTTAATCATTACCATTCACCTGTTTCAAAGTTACCTGGAATATTGGGTAAATCCCTAACGAAAGTAGCAAGTAATCTGTAAATCCCCAGCCAAGGTGGGAGAGTGCATTAGCGAGTGATTATCGAAAAGAATCAAAGCGGTTTAACCCTTCTGTACCTCCCCGTTGCGCTCTGACCCCCGCGGTAACATAAAGGCGGGGCTCAAGTATAAGCGGATTGAAAAATTAAATAAAAACTTTAAAGTTTTGGAGTGAATAAGTCGCAGATTCGAAAGCTCGTCTAGATAAGTCGGTTGTAGATGGTAAACCAGAATCGTGGTGGCAAAAACAAAGTCAGGTTAAATTACTAATTTTTCAAACAAATGGGCTTCATTTACGTTGCGTACCTGCTTAAAAAATAAGCACAAAATCGTCAACACCAAACTAAGACAACACAGAGCTAGCTAATATTTGAAAAAAAACGAGGTTGATGATGATGGTGTATTTCTGTTTCATCCCTGGTGGACCCAATCACATATCATATAAAACCGCATGCAACTATCTTCGTTCCTTTTCTTATCTCCCGAACGCACGTACGCCTAATAAGTCGTCCTTGTCAGACGACCGACCGCTGCCCCAGCCTGGCCAACAGGTATTTGGGAACCGTTAAACTAGACGCTAATGAGTCGCGAAGATGGCTGCGCGCGCGCCAAAACAACCTCAGTGTTTTAGCAGTAAACTGTCACCAAATAAGTAGATAAAGTGCCGTTTTAATGTGTCTGATTGTTACGTGGTCTGGTTAACCCTGGAACTCTCGTCGTATCTAGACCACTCTGAAGACTCTCGCTCGCTCCTGGCTTGGACTTCGGAACCACAGGTTAGTGCATGCTTGCTTGCGACTGTATTATTTCCTGTGTTTTGCACCTCTACAGCAGCAGTCACTCGTCCTATCCAATTAGAAGATCGTTGCAAGTGTTATTAGGTATTCTAAAACATAGTATCTACTTCTAATACTCAAAAGTACAGTCCACTTATATCTACCCTTAAAAGGCTATCGAAGAGACTCTGGTATGAATCCTCGGTCATGCGCCTATTTGCGGTGAGTGAAAATCAAACCAACACCTGAAACTTCCCACCAATCCCATAATTTCAACCACATGTATTTTATTAATATGTTTCTTTATAGGTGATGAACAGTTTAAACGGTAAACGTGCTGCTGACTTAGTAACATACTCGGAAAAAAACCGCTCAGTTCACGCCCGCACTCTGTACTGAGAAGCAAAACTCGCGAGCTGCGGTCACCGCGGGTGGGCATAAATTCGTCGCCGAGCCACACCGACAGAACCGGTGGAAAAGCGATAATGGGCCTGAATCTCACACTTAAGTAATGGCTGTTCCATCGGCCATGGTTTAATTTATATTGTAATTTTAAAGAAATGAAAAAAGCAGGCAATTAGTATATTGAGGTAATTATTATTTTCTACTATTTTCGTTTTAATAACTTTGATCAGAAATAACTTGCAGAAAGCGGCACAATAGTTTTTTTTTTTTTTTTATACAACTGAAGTGGCAACCAAGCGTACGGCCCACAAGATGGTAAGCGGGTAACCTTAAGGCTAAGATCGAAAGCCTCATGTGCCAGTAATTTCACCGGAAACCATACCCTTCACACCGGAACACAGCAATGCGAGCATTACTGCTTGGCGGCAGAAATAGGTATGGCGGTAGTCCTTCCCCGGACGAGCTCTATCACAGAGAACTCTACTTCTCTTATTTTTATATTTTGATATTTTTGGTGTGGGATATGTCAAAATTTACTTATTGAGCGCGCCTTAACCCACGCAGGAAGATTTTATTAGATCACCAAAATAACCCATAAAACAATACTAAATTACGTATGTAAATTCAGTGGGAAAAGTACAATAAAAATAAGGGACCTGCGGATTACTGAACGTATTAAAATTCCAGATACACACGTGGCTAAGCCGGGTACAATTATACCAAGGTGGGTGCTTCTGAAGGGGCGCGGGTTATTTTTCCATATTTAATAAAATAATATAAAAAATTAAAATATTCCGCCCGCGTGCGTACGTGTATCGCGATCGGTGTCCGAGGCAGATATGCTGTTTTTTTGTCTGCCCGCCATTTTGTTTTACGTGACCAGAGAAGCAGTTTGCGAAGATTGCGGTGCATGTATTACAAAATTATTATTGTTTGTTTTTTAATTCAACTGTCGCGTTCGGAATGTTAATGTCTGTAGATAAAAGATTCAACTTGATGTGGAATTATTTGTGTTATATTATTCGCGCTACACTTTTGATGCCGTTCACATTGTAAACTTTCTGATTTAAATACTAATTTGTTTGTTAACTTCAGCATTTTGTGTGAAACTTTAAAGATTCCGAAGGTGTCACCACAACTCATCTAACTTCGTTTCTCATCGAGAGTCTATTAAAATTCAAAGTACAGTCAACCGAACGAGCAGTATAGCCCAAAGTCTCAGCAACATGAGGAATACTAAATAATATAATGGGCTACTCTTCGCAAAAACCTAAACTAAGTTACCCATATAAATGAAATAAGTACGTAGTAACCTGATGTAAGGTACTTAATTATACGAGTATCTACCAAAAAAAAAATTTACATTTATTAGATGTAAATAATACAACACATTGATTTAAACTTAACAATTCAAACTGGACTATTAAACATTTTTTATCTTGTTAAGAGCGTATACGTACTTTACGTACAGCTACCCGCCGCTAGATGGAGCTAGGAGTAGCCGTTCAACAACATCAATCTTCTCTTTTGCCTAAACAACCATGTTTCTGCATTTACAATAAAACTCAAAAGCAAGCTGAGTCTAAAAAAATTACTAAGATGGCAGTATCATTTATTTAAAATAACTCAAGACTCTTCCAACTTAGTTTAGTAAGTTTTTGTTTTAAGCTACTTAAACCTCAATTTCCTAAAGAGCTTTATACTCGGCAAAGAAGGCAGTTGATAAAAATTTGGGCTTTTCGCATTAGCCTCGCACCTTGAGCGTCCACCTGTTCCAGTGCCTGAACACGACAGCACAACTTCAACTTGAGCCGCGACCACACCAACGTCTGGACGCCTCTTTGCGACAAAACATTTAACCATACTAATTTTAGTATCAAGTACTCAAGATAATTTATAGATTCAGGCGTTACTTTGCGGAAATCCATTACAAGATAAGAAACAGACAAAAAATCTTTGGCTCCAGCGCTCGATGGAGCAACACGTCTGCCGGAGTACAAGTCGATGGTCCTGATGATGTCCCGTGGAGGGATGAAACACGTGTCGATATTTTTCTTTTGACGTTATTGTGTTCACTGTGAGACCTCATTAGTTAAAAGGTTAAGCGGAAGATTTTTCGTCTGTTTTTTATCTTATTAAGTTCTCGTAAGTTCTTATGAGACTGTGGCCAACTCTGGCGACAAATACTAATAGGCCTCTGACTTTCTTAACCATTTAGAAAAAGCTGAGACTGACGGCGTAGCGTGCCCTACGAGGCACGGAAGCGCTCAGCCACTGGTGATCCAATCGAAATAACGACCCCGGGGAAAGTGCTTCACTTCGTTTATCTAATTACGAATAGCTACTAACTAGTAATATCAAAAATTAAGGTATATTATATATAATGAGGTATGGATATTTATGTTTAATAAATGATTAAATAAATTTACTGTATTATTTATAATAAATTTATTTAAAACCGATTTGGATAATACTTGGATTACCAATAGTGGATTTAATCTGTAACCTAGGCACCACGCGAGCTAAACCTAGTTGGCTATACATATTTTTGTTTTTGTAAGCCTACGCGGATCCGTAGGCTTGCGTAGCACTTCGTAGCATGCTAGTATAATTAATTATCATTATTTATTGATTTATTTATTATGTCTCGTAGAGTTGCTTGCTATAATTAATTATAATATGAACATAATTATTAAGTGGATTTTACTTTTTCGATTGATACAATATATTATTAAATTGATAGTGTTGCGGACTACCAAGTCTATAAAAGTAGTTTCTATAGCGAATACCGTGTAATTTAGAAACTAGCGTCCAAAGGCTAGCCAGCCTTATACAGACGACAGCAAAAGTAGAAGTTGCCCACATAAATCAGCAAGTCGGGCACATCGCGCTCTCACGGCGGCCATTAGCATTCTTTATGCATAGGAATCGATCCGACAAGTCTAATGCCTCCCGCGATACATTAATATCTTACTTTTTATGACTCTTCGAGAACAAACCATCGCGTGGCGTAAGTGACGACTCGCAGAGCCGGAAAATTCATTCCTAAATCCCCATGATTATGGTTCTATTTCGATCGGGTAGAAGATAACGAGTCGCAAATACGCAATGGAAAGGAATTAAGCCATGTCTATACTTTCATTTGGCTTTGAATTACTGTTGGAGGCTGTGTTTCATAACCAGATAGGAACTCCCTTCGTGGCTTTTTACCTCGCGATTATCATCAACCAGACCACTCAAAATGATCCTTGTGATTTAAATATATTACATAGATGGATAGATAGATAAAGTTTTTAATTTCGGCACACTGGACACACAAGTAAGTACGTACTTAGTAGTACTTAGTAGGCATACATACACCTACTTAAACAAACAAAAACACTCAAAGAAAAAAAAAAAAAAGAAAAAAAAACGATTCGTTTTTATTAAGTTTCAAAGTGTCACCACCTTATTCTATGATCAAGTCCTACACAAAGATTTCGATAAAAAATGCTGTCTACATAGGATAACAAATTTAATCAAATGTGCGAATATTTACCCCCACAAAGTAAACCCGCCCTTAAGCAAATGGCAGTTGATAATAGGTGGCGCTGGTGATTTCCTTAACGCTTCCATTTTTCTTTCACGGGCACTTTGAGATTAAAAGTTTGGAAAATGAAATGAAAAGTTCGACGCGAGCGTATACCTCGTAATTCTTCAAAGATATCGGGAGACCGGCCATTGGGGGTGATTCCGAACTTACCAAAGAAAAATTGTTATGGAATTCAAAAGTTGCGAGGGAATGGTAATTGGTATTGAGGTCGTAAGGAGTTTTTGTAGATCTAAATTTGAACAAATTAGAAAACACGCAGCAGGATTCGACTCCGCTACTTTTCTTAACCGCGCCACCTACCGAGGACTTCTTCTTTTCCGTTTATGGCTTTTGTGGCTTATTTGCCACAATTCAGTAACTGTCAAGTAATTAATTAACTTTTTGCTTAGCAACGTTGACAAACAAAATGTTGAAAGAAGTTCCCATTAAACGCATTCATCACGATGTAACGAAAATTTCTTAAAACAATGCAACCAAGTAATGCGTAATCGCCCTGCTAACCGTTTATTGTAATGGGATTACATACAGGTTGTGCTAGGTAGTTCCTGTCAAAATTAATTTACTTTTATATCGCACAACACCGATAGCGGAGAAGGATTTTCATAAGTTGGCGTGGAGCCAGCAGCTTATCGGACGGTAGTATGAGCAAAATAACGCTACCACCAACAGATACGACTCTAAAATAGTACGGGAAAGGTTTATGACCACTGCTGGTACCTTTTCTGGATCTGGCTAGACGACTTCAGACTTCTTTGATTACAAATTGAGTTTCAAAACAGTTTTATTCAATAACCGTAAGAATCACTTGATCCTGAAGGTCTACTCTTAAAAACTATAATTGAGGCAAATATCGTAGTTCAATTCATGTCATAAAACTGAACCACGAAAACTGTCACGATATGTCGATTTTGCCCGCAAGAGTACTATCGTCCTTGGGAACATTTATTTGAGTCATATTTCTTCATGTCTAAAGTTTGAGTAAAGCAAGCTGTTTTCAGTTTCGGGTGCTGGTCTTTTTACAACCTGTAGGTAAATATTTTTTGTAAAAAATCTCCGAATCCGGTCATATTATCGCGGTGGGCATCTTACAAAGTACCGTCAGAGGGCCTCGCTAAATGACGTCACGTATTTAATTACAAAGAGCCTCGAAAGTGACGCTTTTGAATTGAAAGCTAATGTTGTGGGGGCACTGGATGGTATAACAACAATGTATTTTACCAAGTGCTTGCTGCTCGTTGAACATGGAAAAACTGTTTAACAGTCGTCGCAAGAAAAGTTAACCGGTCTGATTTGTAGGTCAATGTAGAACGAAATGTATTTTAAACAGCATTCTTTTTGAGACGAATTCACTTTAATGCAGCAAATTAGTTGGTTGATTTAGTGTGACAAGGTTCTTCTGTAGGGGCTTAAACCAGGTTGTGGTCGACCGTATCTAGGTCCTGGTAGCATCAACACGTGAAATTAAGAAAATGAATCTCTAATCATAATCATCCAACTTTAATTAAAAGTAAGGTCGTATGAGTGGCCAACTCTGGTGTCAGAGTTAATGTGGTGAAGCGTCCAGAGCATTGTTTAACTTAACTTAATTGAAAGTTACAGTAAAGTTACATAAATGATAAGATATTCTTGCTCAAGCATCTGTTAAAACAAAGTACCAAAACAATTTTTATAATTTTGTTTTATATGAAAAACAAATTATTGGTACAATTTGATTGTCCATCACAAAGGAGATCCCCCAAATGACTACAATCTAAAACGCAAATGGCCGAATAGTCGAAGCCACCGTTAACATTATTCAGAATTTTAAATTACATCCTTCAAAACGAATATCAAACGTTACGTTAACTAAGAGCGGAACACGAAAATATATCAAAGCGGAGCGCTTCTGAGGATACAGGGTTACCAACTCATCGGGTCTATTTTTTTGTCTCTAAACAAGCAATCTGTGTCTTCGTCCGTAGTAATGAAGTCTTTATAGGTTGATTTTGACCCTCTGATTTAAACATTGTGTGCATCAGTAAGCTTATGCAGTATGTATCGAAATGTGAGACATATTCCGAAGGTCAATCAAGTAAAATTCGTTTGACAATCGTTAACGTGAAGTCAAGTTGCATTTTTTTCAGGACTCTTTAGTGCGAAAATGATCGGGTCTTTCGGCGATTCGCACCGCAAGTTCCGATCCGCCACGGTGCGAATCGCCCAAAAATCACATAAAACTGCTAGCTGGACGATACGTTTACGTTAGTCAAACGAATTTTTGATGATTCGTTTTTTTTGTTGTAGATTGTGTTGTGCGAATTAAGCTCAGTAATGGTAGGCAAATGCGTTTTATAAGCGTCCGAACTAGCTTAATCTCCCGAAATCTTACTCGTTGGCAACCCTGCGCAAAAACGTTTTGCCATAGCGTTTACCGGAGAAAAATTACATATTCGCGACTCGAACGTCTCAACCGACGGCTGCAACAAAGAGCCTTGTTACCTTTCGCCGCCGAGCGCGCCCTAATGGCTCGCTTTGACTTACTAGATGGAATTTTTAATGCAATAATTTCGATAATTTATCGCTAGATAGCGCTCCTTTGTGCCGCGGCCGGGACGCAAATAGGGTTTCTTTTTTATCTGCGGAAAGTGGCCGTCTCGATTGACCTCCGGGTGTTGCGACTGCTTCGCGAGCGACGGAGAAAATGGACAGGTTTTTCTTGGAACTTTGTTTACTGACTGATACCGTATTCAAGAAGCTTAATTGGTAATTTTGTTTCGCACCCAAGCCAAGGAAACTTTTAAATAAATACGCCAGTTTCAGTCGTTTGTCCGTCGTGTCACTGGTTCTTTGTTGTTCGCCTGGCGCTTAGTTCATTGACCAGTTGAGACCAAATAGAAAGGTCATGAAAATATCTTGTGAAGTACCTTTACTAATCATAGTAATATTATACTCTTATAATTGTCTCTCTTTCACTTTTTGAACCCGATTTTTCACTAAAATCTGTGAGCGTTCTGTCTGTTTCCGCACAGCAGTTCAAACAGTCTTAACTAGGCATAATCGAAAATGTGTTACAAATCTTCGTTACACAATATTCACGTTACCAAACAGCAGGTAGGTAGTTAAATAAGTACCAGTCGGTAGGTACGAGTACAATATAAGCCGATGCCGTGGGTGCTGGGTGCTGCAGCCAATTTCCTCGTTGCAGCTCATTCGAGCTAATTTTCATATTAACGAACGTGTCTAGTCTGCCCCGAACGTTCAGTGTACTAAACTAGGAGTGCTGGAGCTAGCTATGGAGCGGGATATCAGCTCGCTATGAACTTAAAGAGTTTATAGTATGCATGTTGTTCTGTGAAGTCAACTAACTTATTGCAGCACTAAATTAGGACAGCTGTAGAACAAAGCACACAGCTGTAATATGAGCTGCACGAGTATTACTGCCATAGCAGTACGTCTTCTGTTCTAAGTGCTGAATTTCGGCTTTTCAAAGGTGCTATTCGGCCATGACAGAGGCCTTTGGGCGGCCTAAAAACTCTATTAGAGTTGGCCACTGACTTGTACGAACTTACTTATTTTTTTATGCCAGCAAGTGACCGGACAATCAAGGCGCCCACCTGATGTTAAGCACCACGCCTGACTATTATAGATGCAGTGCCACCCAAAGCTTAAAGTTTTTAAGTGTTTGCGTGGCCCTACACTGCGCTTATCACCCCGAGACTTGTTGTTAAGTCTCTTTCGCCCAGTAATTTCACTTGCTACAGTGCCCTTCAAACCTAAACACAGTGCAGCTTGCACACTACTGCTTGGAGGTAGAATATCTGACACTGCGGTGGTACTGGTACCCATTAAGACGGACTTTTGTTGAAGAGTTTGGTTTTGGTGCTAATTGACGTAAGCTTAGTGATATTTCGCGACTGATCGCCAGTGTCATTAATCGAAGCGCTTTCGTGATTCAGAGGGCACGTTAAGCTGTCGGTTCTGTGAGTTTAATTTATAACTTACATTAATTTATGTCGTACATCGTAAACATCGCCGTTTGTCCCTTTGTATGTACGCTTAGATCTTTTGCTGTGTAATGGATTTTATTGCGGTTTTCAGCAATAGATAGAGATATCAAGAGGAAGGTTTATGCGTAGTTTAAGCACCTGTGCAAAGCCGGGGCGGTTCGCTAGTAATATGTATAAGTTTTTTTTTTTTTTTTTTTTTTATACTACTAAAGTGGTAACCAAGCGTACGGCCCACTTGATGGTCAGCGGTTACCGTAGCCTATGTACGCATGCAACATCACAGATATCACTTGCGTGTTACCACCCTGAGACGTTAGATGGTAAGTCTCATGTGCCTGTAATTTCACCGGAAACCATACCCTTCGAACCGGAACACAGCAATGCGAGCATTACTGCTTGGCGGCAGAAATAGGTATGGTGGTAGTCCTTCCCCGGACGAGCTCTATCACAAAGAACTCTACTACTCTTAAAAAGTCTTAAGTAAATCATTAAGCATCAGAAGCTGGTGTATTCAAAAAATCCTTGCTTGAATTTCTTGTATAGAAAATAAAATATTATACTGCTACCCTCTCTATAGCTAGTTCCTAAGTTTAAATAGGTTTTTTTCAACACACTTGCTTATAAAGCGGCTCTATGGTCATCGCAATTAGGCACAGAAAGACACCCATAATCAAACTATGACTTTTCATTGCTATACTCACTAGTAAGTCATAGATATTTTTTTGTTATTTTATTCACAAGTGTGTTGAAAACGTCGTATGATAAACGTGTGTATTGATGATTACCGTCCTCGGCTATCTTAAGACCCTCGCCTACGGCTCGGGTCTCAATGGCGCCTCAGCGGTAATCACCAATGTTACACACTAGTACCATAATGTACTATAATTAAACCGTGGTAAACGGTGTTGGTGTCACAATTACAAAAACGTTAAATTATATGTATCTCTAAGTATACTCTATTGTGTTACTGTTTGTTTACCCAAATAAGCCATCATTCACTATGTTATTCGCGTTCTACAGTCAGTTCACCTTTACTCTGAGTTATAAAACGTACGACTACGGAATAATGAACGATGCATTGTTTATTAATAAAGCCATAATAGACGTTTTAATATATTTTGAGGAAGTTTGCTCTAAAAGGCTGAATTACAGCACCTGCCCAATAAGTATTTTAAATTCAGCTTTTATTACAGATTTTCTGATGAACCTTACGGTGATACACTGTAACACGAATAATACTAAGAGTAGTAGAGTTCTCTGTGATAGAGCTCGTCCGGGGAAGGACTACCACCATACCTATTTTAGCCGCCAAGCAGTAATGCTCGCATTGCTGTGTTCCGATGTGAAGGGTATGGTTTCCGGTGAAATTACTGGCACATGAGGCTTTAGATCTTAGCCTCAAGGTGGCAACCCGCGAGTTATACCTCTGGTATTGCAAGCGTCCATAGGCTGCGGTAACCGCTTACCATCTTGTGGGCCGTACGCTTGGTTGCCACTATAGTTGTATAAAAAAAAAACTCGTAAGGTAACAGTGTAAATAACCTGGAAAAAATAATTCTTCTTTAGTAGCACCGTGACAGGGGCCTCTGCCCAGCAGTGGGGACTATGCAGGCTAACAAAAAACAAACATAATTTTTTTATAATACTACCTGCTTCTGTCTTCTTTCTATTCGATTAAATGATAGAACTGGCAGAAAGCCCACCTGATGATAAGCGGTAACCTTCGCTAATTTGCATCTACAGTGCCTACCGTAACTAGAATTATTTCACACGAAAGAAAAGCCGAAATACATTAGTTGTGTTCAAACTGGCCCATCACCCACCTTCACCTTTTAAAACAAGCTCATCAGCAATTTCCCGCGTCAATAAGGCACGTCGCGCACCTGGGGAGGAGAGGCGGAGAGGGGGGGACAAACAATTTAATTTACTACAAGAAGAGGAAACCTCCCGAACTCACCCGATAATGTTCCCCTGTATAGCGCCCTTGTTAATACAAATTTTGGCGGGCCATCGTCCGACGCGTGTTATCTTAGGGAAATAAATTAAAAATATACAGGTTAAGGTGGAGTATTTAAGAGAAAGTTGGTTCCGTGGGTATTTGAAAGTTGATTAAATTTTTTTTTCTGAAAAAGGCGACTTCCATGTAATTTCAACACTACTTAGGTACTTCTCTAAACTAAAAACCATGGAAATCTTTTCCTTTTACTCGTTTAATTGTGTATTTGAACTAAAATAAATAAAATATTAACAACAATATAATTTAGTAATCAGTAAGGTAAAAGAAACACAACTATTATTTTTCCGAAATGAGCACGAGGAAAACCCGAATTAAACTACTCTGTCTGTACTCTGTACCAATACTGTGTGTATGTATATGTACGTGACATGTTTAACCTACCGGAAAATTACGATTAAACCACAATTAATGCAAAAGATATTTCACTACCGTTTTGATAATATTTCTTACTGAACCCTAAAATCCAAAGACAAAAATCTCACGGTCGAGTAATAAACGCGTTCGCTAATTCATCACTGCTGTCGCTAATAAAAACACGACAAAAACACGTCTCCGACATCGAGAGCCGCCCCCGCCTCCTGGCGTGGCGATAATGGACTACCAGGTTATATAGGCTCCAGGACGGAAGGTGAACATTGGATTTTTTCAACATTATTATCGAGTACAAAAATGATTGACATTGTTTCAAAAATTAAATAGGTTCTTTGTTATGTGACTCGTAGGAGGAGCGATTTTATTCTTTTGACCGAGCGAGAGAAGAGACTGTTTTTGGAACGAAAAAAAAAGTGTTCTTGTCCGTCTGTCTGTTCTAGTCTACAGGTCGGGACAGATCGCCTACAGGTGATCCGTTTTCGATGGTTATTTTTTAAAGATATCATTCATTCATTTAAATCCGATGAGAATTTTCAGCGTGATGGGCAGAATTATTTGAATTAAGAGTAGTAGAGTTCTCTGTGATAGAGCTCGTCCGGGGAAGGACTACCACCATACCTATTTCTGCCGCCAAGCAGTAATGCTCGCATTGCTGTGTTCCGGTGTGAAGGGTATGGTTTCCGGTGAAATTACTGGCACATGAGGCTTTCGATCTTAGCCTCAAGGTGGCAACCCGCGAGTGATACCTCTGGTATTGCAAGCGTACATAGGCTGCGGTAACCGCTTACGATCTTGTGGGCCGTACGCTTGGTTGCCACTTCAGATGTATAAAAAAAAAAAATATATATATATTAGCTCTTCAAAATGCAGTAAATTGCTAACTTTTAAAAAATTGTCTCCAGGTCTTGTTCGGTGAACTATTAGTATTTATTTGTAACATGGTACGAAAACTATAATATTATGAATTGTTTACTTCACAAACAAAACATAATGACAACGACCCCTCACCTTGTCTCGTAGATTGGGAATATTTCAAGTGATGCGCTCGGTGCAAATAATGAAATTATACGTCGGGGGAGCAGCGGGGCGACTTCTTTCCATTGTTTGTTTATTCGTTATTTATCGGGATATAGATTAACATCAAAGGTATTACTTCCCGGCTAGCTTGAGTACAGTGCGCAAAAGTGTTCTCTACGGGAGTGTAGTGAAATAATCGTTATCTTAGTGATCATAATATAACTAGCCCGGCACTGTTTACTGTCTTAAATATTCAAGGTAGTACTTACATCAAAACCACAAATAAACAAAAGTAGAAGTAGGTGGCTTTTGGGACGCTGGCTAAGTAGTTTATAATAGATTTATTTATTTATTTACAAGGAAGTTAAGAAATATTTCGAGAAGTATTCATTTGTATGGGTGACCCCCAGTGGTATTTTAATATGATAGCTTCAGTGCTTCGGAGGACACGGTAAATTATCAGTCCTGGCTATAAAAGTCCATGACGGTTCTTTCGAAGACCTTTAAGCGTCCACCAGTCAACTCCGACACCAGTGTTGGCAGTTAGTGGCCTACAAACTTACTTAGCGGCTGACTTACTAGCTCTGCTTTAGCGAGGTCTTGGCCGCTCGTGCGTTCAGAACTGTTATATATATACTGTATAGGTAACTACATGCTAAGTTAATTCTAGTTATCTGGTCCTAAATGCCTTAGAACAATAGAAAGAGACAAAACTACTCCTTAGCTACAATATTTTAATTAGTAACTGAACTGTTCTGTGTCTGTTCTAGAGATTTCAACGCAATTTGAAACAATAGTCGAAGTAACACGATCATATAATCGCTGCCGCGTAGCGATGTCGGTGCGAACACTCGTTATTGTGCTTATTGTTGTTTTTAATGAAATGTGGCCGAAATGGTCGAAGCATTGTCCTCGGATCGGATCCATTATCCCCGTTCCCAACACCCTGAAGGACCCGCAATAAAATTCGCAACGCTGTCCGGACCTCGGTGCGATCGACAACTTTATACCATTAAGTTTCACGATAGTTTGACGTCCACATAGAGATTCCTTTCATGATTGCCGCCCACTGAACCCCGCTCATTGATGACGCGGAATACTATTACTACTTGAATTCTAGTTATATTTTGTGGATGTTCTGGCGTCACTCATAGTCTTTGCTCTTTGTAAAGATACTTCTCACGCCATTGTATGTCACACGAAAGTAAAAGTACATAGAACCCAAGAAACGTTCTGAGAAAATTAATAAGATACCAACTTCGTCGATCCCCCAATTCGGATCTGTTTTCGACTATCGGCGGACAGAATGCAAATCCAACAAAAAAAAAACTGCCGAAAAAACGTTCGGTAAATTAATAAAACACCCACTAAAGCGAAAACAGGCGGAAAAATAGAGTCGAGGGAGACGAAAAAAATGTCCACCGAGCAACGTGCTCTTCATTAAGGCGAAATGGAAACACCGGATGAATTGATCAATCAGAAATTTTATGGGCCAGAATCACTCAACGAAAAATAATTCCCCGGCCATTCGGCTTGGCTCATCGCCGCCGTTTTAATTTCGCCCTCTTGGGGAGATCGAGTGTCATCCAATCTATCTGACGACTGGAAAAAATAGCACCTCTCACCCCCGACCTCCCGTTCCGGCCGCGGACGCCTTAAGACGGTAATGGACGCTGTGGGACTTTTTAAATCGATTGTCTTAACGTCAAGAGTGTCATAAACTGGTCGGATCACGTGTCGGATACGAGAGCAGTGGTGGTCAAAGAACGCTGAACTATTTTTGACTTCTCTTGTAATCCAAAATCGGATGCGCGCTAAAAAATTTGTTGAGACTTTTTGCACACGTCCTGAGAAAACCGGGTACCTATGCTGGTTTCGCTCAATAGCTGTCGCAATAAGACACATCGTTTGCTGTCCGAGTTGTCTAACCAAACGAAAAACGATAAATTCAAACGCAGCACTTCAAATAGAACTGTCTTACCTAACAATGCGCACGCAAGAATGGTCAGGTTTTGTGGCACGGCAGTACGAGCAACGCATTTTATCGTCGAACGATATTGCGGCTAGGACTTAGCATCAGCAACAAAGCAACAAATTGGCGCTCAAAATTTTCATAAAAGTTCATCAAGCTGTCCCGCTGTCAATTTCCTAAACAAAACATTACGTCGTTATATTTTTCAGCGTAATCACAATAGACAGGCCGGGCCGCGCTGACGGATGCGCGATTGTTGCTCTCTGATCTTGATTAATTAGACACAAACGGAATGGGATATTACGACACTTTTGATGCTAATTATTTGGACGATTACCTGCTTAATCTGATCGGCGGTTTCTAAATTTGTTGGATTAATAATCGTTCTAAGCTGCGTTTACTCTGTATTACGTTCTGAGTTATACTGGTTTGATTTCTAATTTGTTTGCGGAATTGAACATGATGTTTTTTCTTATTCTCAAAAGAGGTTTAGATTTAACCATTGGCATTTGTTAAAAGTTTAAAAAAAGTCTCGTGAGATGCTGGTAACCACAATTATTTTGAAATATAATTTTGAAAAGTTATAATTCAAATCTAACGAAATTGAACGATGCCGACTCCCTATAGCCTTCAAACCTTATTGCTATGCATACAATCGCCATTTTCATTCGCCATTATATTCAAATAGCCAGCCGTTAGAAGTTTATCATAATCCCGGATAATTTCCTGAAAGAAACCCGAGGAGGCATTAAAATAGCAATCAAACCGGCAATCGGGGGAGTCGAATCAAATCTCGAAAAGAACGTACCGATTTGTAATTCAAAGTATTTGGGAAGTATTTGGACGCACGACGGAGCACTAAGAGCCAGTGTTGATTTGTTTACGTCATTAAACATTGAGGACACGTAGCAAAAATGTTTTTATGTGTTACCCACATCAATCCTATCACTCGAATTTAGCGGTATTAACTTAAAGAAGAAATGACACTAGCCGCAAGAAAATTATATTAGCGATGTCCAAATTTTTTAAACTCTTCTTTGAATTTTTGTTGAAGTTGACATCTGTTTCAGACATCGTTAAGGTCGTTAAAATTATTCCCAGAATTCTAAACACCACTATCATTTTGCTAATACGTAATGGGTACCAATGGCTAATTTAAAGTGCTTATCAACTGCACGCAGCGCTTGCGGCTACAAGCTCATACGAGTTTTTTTTACCATTCAGCAATATTTAGTCTTCTTATTTCAATATAACGTAAGAAAACCGGCACCAGCTTCCGCGCTAGCGAACCAAATGCCATATCCGATCTAAATAGTCGAACAGATTCCGCGCGGCGAGCCCCGCTGAAAGAAAACGTTGATTACGCGCTCGATTAACCAATACGCCACGAAAATTTGATTTTTAAATTCCGATTGAATAAGTCTGAATTTAGAGTAACCTACAGCCTGACTGGCTAACCGACCCGTGGGGTACCAAGCTGCTCACATTGAACGCCTTTAGTTTTTACAATAGTGCGGAGTAAAATGCTCGAGCTAAGGCTTATAGCCGAATGAGAGTAGTAGAGTTCTCTGTGATAGAGCTCGTCCGAGGAAGGACTACCACCATACCTATTTCTGCCGCCAAGCAGTAATGCTCGCATTGCTGTGTTCCGGTGTGAAGGGTATGGTTTCCGGTGAAATTACTGGCACATGAGGCTTTCGATCTTAGCCTCTAGGTGGCAACCCGCGAGTATTGCATGCGTCCATAGGCTGCGGTAACCGCTTACCATCTTGTGGGCCGTACGCTTGGTTGCCACTTCAGTTTTGTAAAAAAAAAAACTTATATACTAGAACTTTAGATTATTAGTAATCTATTCTAAGTGTGTCTGTACGTGTGAGTCAGTGGCCAACTCTAGTGATGGAGTTGAAAGGCCGTCCGAAGGCCTCCGTCATGGCCTAACTGTTTACTCGTATTACAGTGATGGTCACCTACCCAAGTACTGACGCAGAACCTGGCTTAACTTCTTTGATCTGTTAAGATCAACTAAGTGAGCTACACTACGAGCGCTTCAAATCAAGTGACATTATACTCTTATTACTCTGCCTGAACGTTCGGTTTACGAGCAATATTCGTTTAAACCGTTTCAAAATCTTGATATCTCTTGTTATTATGCGATATTTTCCCCATAATTAGACACACCGAGAGGCGAATTCTCCATCAGCGAAGAGAAAAAAGAATAATTGCCATTAAAAATCACCCCCGCGCTAGAGGTTCCTCGAACGATCAGCCCTGGAGCTATCTTCATTAATGAAAACCATAAAACTGGGGGCCGGTATCCGGCTCGAAGCTCGAAGGCTACCAGCATAGAGCAATTGCTAACACAGAATGGAAATGTCTGCGTAGATCGCCAACATTCTCTATTACTCACAGAAGAACAAGAGATGTTCCAAATACACTTCGGAAAACTATAAAATACAATTTTGGTGCTTTATTAATTACTAATGGAACGCCCTGCGACTTTGTCCACGTTGAGTTTTCTGCACATGCTTTATCTTCCCGCTGTGTCTTCTAGGAGTTGAGTTTCGGTTGCAAATAAAGGAGATATGAAGTAAGTTGGTAGTCAACATAACTTGAAATAAAGTGTAACAAGCCTGAAAGAACATCAAATCCAAAATGTTAGTGTAACGTATAGCCAAAAATGAATCCTAGAAAAAAGCAAACCATAATTTACAAATAGGCATTATTCTCAACTGCACCTATCCGAGACTCTTCTGCACCCCTCGGAGATCTCTTAATGACAGTAGCGTAAAAATGCGCGTCAAACGAGCATCGCCTTATTAAGCCCGCGAGGGATGCAGGTGGGGTAGAAATAGTATTTAACGACATTTACTTATTGAAGCTAGATTGGAAGCATAATTGCTTCGTTGACGTTCAAACGGCGATAGGCATTCTTATTATATTTTAAAATTAACCATTGATTTTATTTACGTCACACAATGAGATGGGCAGTTGAAGTCGAAGTCGGCAGAAGCACTGGTCAGACGATCTCTGTATTTTTCATAGCCTTTTGGGAAGCGGCGACGCGCTCTTGCGCTAGCTAAGCTTAGTCGATCCTAAAAGACCGTCGATGATCTGCGCGGTCATCATTTGAATTGGTGACAGCTACTAATATCTGTTTTGTGTCTAGACGCTTCTGCGCTTATGATGTGTCCCGGCATTAGGCCATGACGGAGCGGCCTTCATCTATAAACTTTGTTATCAAAATTGGCTACTGACTTCACGAACTTCACCATTGGATGAACATTGAGGCAAATATGTTACATGGCATGAACACGTCTATAGAAACATTGTCTTCTGGAAGCTCGTTCAAACTAATGATCCCCCATGTCTCTAGAGCAGAAATGTTTTTATTTATGAAAATTACGAAGATATTTCGAGAAAAATGAATTTATCATATTCCCAACATTAAAGTACTAATTGTCATTACGAGCTGCTCTGCCGATAACAATGGTCCCACATACGTTATTAAATCATACAAGTGGCTTATTAGTAACGTACAAGACTCGTGAAATACCGACGGGGGAATAGAGGGAGAATATACTATAGAGTACAGAGGCAGTAAGCTATCGTCAACGTCGAAATATATTATTGTAAGAGATGACGTCACGTCTCGGGCAAACAAAGATGACAGTCACTTGCAGTCTTATATTTGCCATTTTATCTGCTAGTTATCTCTGTCAAAGTTCGAGCGAGATGCAGATTGATTTTCATCTATTTGGTATTCCTAAGCTGATCGATAGAGATTTCTTAATATTTTAACACTACACGCTCATTATGACTGATCGTTTATACCGTTCATACATACCCGTACATCGACGTGTTTCGCAGTATATTACTTTAAGGATAAG
Source organism: Colostygia pectinataria (assembly GCA_951394395.1). NCBI lineage: Eukaryota > Metazoa > Arthropoda > Insecta > Lepidoptera > Geometridae > Colostygia > Colostygia pectinataria. Next base: position 9,069,391 of record OX596369.1, read on the forward strand.
GGGCGTATAGGGAAAGCTAAAAAATGCGATATTAAAATTCACGATACATTCGCGTCAGGCGGCCCTTTAGACCGGCTACAAGATATGTCTCATTTGACGAGTAGTAGGGTTGCTATTAGGTGTAGAGTTATTGCTATGGCCATAATAATGGAATTAATGAATACTAGATGAAAACTGAATGCAGAAAACTCGAAAATAAATTAACTTTACATTCTGTTAGCTACTCGTATTTTACTATTACCAGCATGAGCTGACTTGTATAAAATATGCAGTAATTATGTGATAAGAAATATCACCGTCAAACCGAACCCCAAACGAAACAATACCGACACTTCATCAACATTCACTCCCTCCATAGTGCTCCGGCCGCGCGCCGGCCAATAGGTACCGCTATCTCAACGGCGATACGTAATAAAAACCCTCAAGTATCGTGTTTTTGGGTAACAAGCAGTCTAAATTACAACAATTATTCAATGTTGCCGTGTTATCGGCAGTTATAAAATCGGGAGACAGTAGGGGGACCCTCATTAAGGTGCGACAAGCGGGAGGGGGGAGGATAATTTTGATAATGTTGTGAAAAAAATGTTTTAGGGAGAACGAAGGAAGTTGAATGATGTATTGGCCCGCTTTGCGACTGACAACCGCGGCAGGTTGCACGGAGACGAAACCAAATTAAATATTCGTTTGCATATCTGAATGTTTTGAAAGTTGCCGATATTTTGCATGTAAAACACAGTTCAAATATTTTGAGCATTGAATGTTACTGGGGATGTTATCTAATAGCTTACTATACGATGAAAAACTGCATAAACAAACTTTGATTATCAAAAAAGTTTCTAAGCCCAAATCGTTAATGAATGAACAACGCAATTTTCACTCACTAACTCTAAATCATATTGTATACTCAACTTGCTCATAGAATCAGCTATTTTTCCGCTCAAACCAAAGCACACGGTTCCGCAGATGGTATGCTTAGGGATCAGCTAGTCTCCAGGCTGAATGGTCGGCGGCGCTAAACTACCCAACATTCTTGACCATAGTATATTACCGATTAGGTACAACATTGAAATCTAACAAAGCATTTAGTAAATATCTTAAGACAAGTTGGTGTGAAACTAAATAACAATGCTTGGGACCTTAAAATGTATAATTTGTTATAGACGGTTAATTCCTCGATATAAACACATTGAAACCACAACTACATCAAGTGGAACTCGAGCTATCTACAAACAGACAGACGCTTTTATATAGGCAAGTTATTTCTACCCAAATCACTCGCACATCTCCGAATCACTAATCCTCGTCTGGGCCAGTGGTTCCTTTAGGACCCGCGTCACAACTATCAACATCAAAGAAGGTTGTAATTGACTGGAGTCGTTCCGCACCAATGACGCTCGTGATTACGCTCCGATCTGACTGCTGGCATCGGGATCTTTGACTGGGTAAAGAAAATGATTTGATAATCGTGTAATCGCTAGAAGTTATGGATTTATACATTTATAAAGCTATGCTTTTGTAAAGCTGGGTTCCACTAAGTTATCTCTCGGATGGTTAAATTGTTTTTAATGTTTTTTTTTAAATTTCAAGTAAGGTTTTATAATTTAACTAGAGAAAACTGATGCAATCGTACAGGTTTCGCATTAGGTAGGTATATCATTTGGCAAAACCATACTGACAGTCAAAGTAAGTATGGATACAAAGTGATCCTTTGTTTCTTGGTCAAACTGAACAAACTTTAAGCAGACGGATGTTGTGCTGTAGTAGTTTTTTAATAGCAACCTATATGACGTGCAGAAAATATCTACTCATTTTCAGTTAGAAGCACATGGGTTTAAATCGGCAGTATTTGAACCACACAAGAGTAGTAGAGTTCTTTGTGATAGGGCTCGTCCGGGGAAGGACTACCACCATACCTATTTCTGCCGCCAAGCAGTAATGCTCGCATTGCTATGTTCCGGTTCGAAGGGTATGGTTTCCGGTGAAATTACAGGCACATGAGACTTTCCATCTAACGTCTCAGGGTGGTAACACGCAAGTGATATCTATGATGTTGCATGCGTACATAGGCTACGGTAACCGCTGACCATCAAGTGGGCTGTACGCTTGGTTGCCACTTTAGTGGTATAAAAAAAAACACTTCCAAACATAAACATACAAGGCAAGTTACATAAAAGCTTATAAAAAGTAACGTTTATTCTACGTGAAGTGTCAGCGCGACGCCAGCAATGATGAGTGGCAGTCGCAACAGACGCCATTTTGAAGCCTGGAGTAGCAGTAGGCTTCCCGCTTTCATGTGCCCGTTCAATGATTAGTCGCTGTGAGCTGCCTAGATACAAATGTTTATGTTAAACCGGTGAAGTGCGTTGCTTATTCTGTTTTAGAATGGCTATGTTTTAGCAAACGGACGACCGAATACTGAAACGCAACCCAACTAATTATTTCTTAAGTGATGATGATTTTGATGTTTCTCTATGCTTTTTTTTTTTACCACTAAAATGGCAACTAAGCGTACGGCCCACTTGATGGTCAGCGGTTACCGTAGCCTATGTACGCATGCAACATCATAGATATCACTTGCGTGTTACCACCCTGAGACGTTAGATAGAATGTCTCATGTGCCTGTAATTTTGAATGCTATTTTGAAAGCTAACGTAGTATACAATCCCAATATATGTAAAAGTTGAATCATAAGCTTGGATATACTATGCCATTATTACTTCTATACTAATATTATTAAGAGACAGAACAAGATACAAATTTTTTGTGTTTCTTTGTAACTACTAAAAAACTACAGGTCCGATTTCAGAAATTCTTTCACCATTAGAATGCTACATTATTTCTGACTAACATAGGTTATATTTATTACTAGCGACCCGCCCCCGCTTCGTACGGGTGCTTAAGTTTTCATTGCACCCGTGTGAAGCTAGGGCAGATCGGTTAGTGTTATATAATGACTCTGTCACCACTAGAATAATTTGGTTCTAAGTAAACTGTACGTAATAACGCAAGCCTCGTGCAAAGATCCAGTTTGCATAAAGAGGTGCCTTACGGGGTACGTTTACGGGTAAAACAAATGAAACGGCAGCCCGCGAGGTGGGGAATTGATCCCCGTGCATTATTGTATCTATAAACATTTCAATTGCGGCCGCGGCTTATCCGTAAGATCACGGAGGGCGTCTAGGAGGGTAGCGGTAATCAAAAATTCTTTACTTATTCGAAAATTACTTTTATAGTCTCGTATGTGTTCTACAGGTATCGTCTGCAGATAACTGGTTTTTCATTTCTGTTTTTTTTTTCAAATACATGATTAGCAAAGAATTTGTACGTTAATTCACTAGCAGAAGGGCCTTTCATTTACGAATATCTTTTGAACATGTATCGCAAAAGATGGTGTTTCGTTAAATGCTCAGTCGACGCCTTTTTTCCGTTGTGGCACACAAATACATGACAGCTGTCAATTGTTGCTGTTACTGATTTTCTTCTTTCATTTTGTTTGTACTGTATGTGTGTGTCTTAACAGCTAATAAAATATGTCTATGTCTGTCTATGTCTATGAATTTGATCAGTTTTATAATCTACACTAGCTTCACCTCACTAGTGGGCCACGAGTGCAGGTGAAATCACTGTTTTTCATAAAATTACTCTAACCTCTTTTATGTAATGTTTTAAATCTGTCATCTTTCTCCATTGAAATAAGAATAACAAGGAAAGACAATGTTTAGCGAGCCGCCAAAATGACAGTTTATTTCATAAAAAAGGCCCTAACATATTTCCAATCTTCAGTAACACCCTCGAATATACAGTTGTTAGTAAAAAGATGGAATTCTAATTATAATCCCCGCCGCCGCGTCGTCCGAATCCTCGAAAGCCAGGTCGAACTTGGCTTATTATTTTTGCACAGGTAATAAAATAAATGATTTTTCCCTTTTTCATCACTGGCAGTAATCCGGCCGCGGCTGTTTGGGCTCGACCACGTTCGCTTTAGTGATGCGACATTGAGTTCAGTCTTGTTCAAAGTTTTACTTACATACTGTTTTTATCTGAACTTCGAAAACTAGATAACTGTACGTTACGTTAAAAGATAACCAATTTGCGACCAATACAAATTATAACAGAGAAAAAGTAATGATACTGCACTAAGTTTATTCTGATTACTTGATTAGGTAACTGATAGTAATCTGCAAGGTAAAGTTAATCTATAACCAACACTCTAAAACTGTTTCAACATGGTCGGAAGGAAGGAATTGCTTGCGGTTACATAACTACCGCACAAGTAATACGAGGATAGTTCCTTGTTCCTATCCTCCTCCTTATTTCTCGTGGTTCCATTACTCGCGGTAGGCTCGATGTGGCGCGGTGGGCAAAGGTCCGCATGCGACGCGGAGGTTGCGGGTTCGATTCCCGCCTGGGACAAATGTTTGTACGATCTGCAAATATTTGTTCCGGGTGTTCTGGATATTTTCTATGTATAATGAAAAATATCTATCTATGTATTGTATATTAAGTATATCAGTCATCTAGTACACAAGCTCTGCTTAGCTTGGTGCTAGATGATGCGGTGTGGATTGTCCTGCATTATTTATTTATTATTTTGTTCCATTGATGAAACCACGAGTAAGTTATAAAAGCAGAATAACTGAGATTGTTCCGGCCATCACTAGTTTTCGTTTTATTTAACACCGTCGCTCGTCGTCGGCAATAATTCCATCTGCATACATATCGGCCGTGAGAACGAGGCCTAACATAGATTACTTTGTTTCCTTTTTCAGGGAAAACCCGATACCACTCCGTTGATGGTTGGAGAATTCTTTAGGTTATTTAAAATAAATTAGACATAACATGCCAAAAAAATACAAAAAGTTTGAACTATATGTTTTATTATTATGCGGTTTAGAGATTTGAATCAAATCGAAATACAACATGATTGTTGAATTACCAAAAAAAAAAGACGGATATACACCTTTTTCAAGTTTCCACGACCAGTGGTTTAGGCTGTGCGTTGTCATCGGTCAATTAGGACAAAGATTCTTATACTGTGTATTGATATTGATTGATTGATAAGACGAAGGTCACACGCAAGTTAGCTAGATTGTTGGTTAACTAGGATAACTTAGCTACTAACCTGCGGTGCGGCCTTGGCCTCACTACTGAACTTCTTAAATCTTAAATCTTAATGTCAAATGGACTGAAAGTTAAAACTAAGAGTAGTAGAGTTTTTTCTGATAGAGCTCGTCCGGGGAAGGACTACCACCATACCTATTTCTGCAGCCAAGCAGTAATGCTCGCATTGCTGTGTTCCGGTGTGAAGGGTATGGTTTCCGGTGAAATTACGGGCACATGAGGCTTTCGATCTTAGCCTCAAGGTGGCAACCCGTGAGGGATACCTCTGGTATTGCAAGCGTCGATAGGCTGCGGTAACAGCTTACCATCTTGTGGGCCGTACGCTTGGTTGCCACTCCAGTTGTATAAAAAAACTAAGATCACATATCAAGATATTATATTTTCTTTGTTCGTTCTCTCGCTCCAGATGATTATCGATTGAGTTGCTCAGTTTACAAGTTAGGAGGCTGATAATGTGATGCCGAGATGCGTACAGGTAGCTGCTTGATCATTACGCTAGAGCTGTTTGCACTGTGACAGATATTATTTTGGTGTGATAAGCAAACATTAAATGTTTAGAGAATTTTGAACTTTTAAACCGTGAAAGATGGATACGGCCTTTTCTTGGCTCTAATATTCGTTTTAAGCAGTTAGTCAGACCTGTACATATCGTTAAAAAAATCTCTTTATGTTTTTCTATTGTGTTCTACGGAAATTACATTGGTACGTGTAAACATGATTAAATGCGTAATGTAACGGTATTTATCGAAAGTTTCGCGTGTAATCTAACTAAATAGTTATATATCAATAACATAATGCTTAGTAAATACGGATATTGAATCAGCGGTACTATCATCTCTATAGTAAACGCGTGCGCTCCCCGAGCGCGCGTTTTTCGCGGGGTATTATCAATTATTAAACATCAGCATGGAAATAGCACCCCAGAGTCCGCTGCCTACCCCTACTTGTATTAAATATTCGTGGATTACGTTACGTGGCGGGCCGCTTCGGCACCCGTGAAATAGCTTTCGGTTTTGTGCAAGTTATTAGCGGGATTTGCATGTTTCTGATTTATTGTATTATTTTTTGGATCTCGAGAGGCTGGGGTGCTATGATTGGCTCTTGTTCTAAGGCCTCCTTGAGGGTGTGATAGCGATATATTAATTTTCATGATCCATATTTCTTTCAATCTCATTTCTGGTTATAAAGTTTGTGATCTTTCATCATCTTCAGTTCGTTGAATTCAATTAGGCAACATTGAGTTCGAATAAGCGGTATCTGTGAAACGTCGTGAATTCATCACTCAATCCTAGTTGAGCTAATTGTGGAATACCGGCGGTGGCGGGCTGGCTGGCGTACTGCACCAGAGCCGCACAGTTATTAGCCAATTGCTTCAAACCAAGACAACGCTAACAGATATTTCAATTATCACCTTAAATAATATAACGCTGCATCAAGTCATTATCCAATCTTGCCATATAAGAGCAAATTTAGCATTGAATCAATTTTAAGTATGCAAGTATCTGCTACGTCTTCGCTTTTCATTCAATTTTCTAGTCCATTTCGAAAGCATAATTAAATTTGTCCATTCCACGACGAGGGGGTGACCATTAAATTTGTACCAGCCTCCGTATCAGATGAATCTGTCCGATTCCTTAATAATCTATTAGATATTTTGCATTTTACGATTGTAATTTCAGAGGTGATTAAATTTTGGGCAACATTTTATCTAGCTGGTTGATAGGCTTAAAATGATAATAAGATAAGTTAAAGTTTGAAATATAAGTTCGAATTAATTGGGTTGAGAGGTTTTGATTTTATAAAAGCAGGAAAAGTTTCAATTTACTACTCAAATCGTAATGCGTTGGGGCATTTATTTTTTGCAGCCTACAATTATTGAAAGAAAATTGGCATTTGTGAGGAATACGCTGGTGAATATGGGCTGGTATACAATTGTAAAAAAACTGAATACATGGTCTTCAAGGCCGCCGGTAAAGTTCCTGAAATGGTGCCATTGATTAAACTCAATGGAACAAAACTAAACCGCGTAAATAGGTTTAAGTACCTTGGTCATATTATTACCGATGCCCTTGATGACCAGGATGATATTGAGAGGGAGCGTAGGGCACTGGCAATTAGAAGTAATATGCTGGCACGCAGGTTTGCTCGGTGTAGTAGGCAAGTAAAAATTACACTCTTCAAAGCTTACTGCCAATCCTTCTACACCAGCAGCCTGTGGTTCAGCTATACCAAAAAGTCGCTCAGTGCCCTACGGGTTCAATATAATAATGGATTTCGGATGCTGTTGGGGCTGCCTCGCTTCTGCAGTGCATCTGCCATGTTTGCGGAGGCAAGGGTTGATGGGTTCCATGCCATCATCCGCAAGAAAACGGCATCACTGCTCAGCAGGCTGCGGAGCAGCGTCAACACCATCCTGCAGGTCATACCTGACAGATATGACCTGCCTATAATGAAATCTTTCATTCGGGTCCTGATGCGAGTGAAATGTTTTAAGTAGTAGGTACCTATGCTTTTATTGTGTAAATCTGTCACTGTGTCAAAAATTAACCTAGCCTAAAATAGTTTGTAAGCTTCACTAACACCATTGGACTACAAGTTGTCTGAATAAATAACTATAATAATAATAATAATAATAAAACTGACACGATCAAAGGTGAATGATTATTTTTCGAAAGACCATATTCTGGTATTTCTTAGAACTAGATAATCAAAATCCAACAAACAATTTTCGCCTTTATAATACATTTACAAACATCTGTTGTGAGATAATCAAATTAATCCATCTACTGGCAGATCGAAACGTCAGGCCGGACTTGTAGTGAAAATAATTTCATCTAAAACACGTCCACCTTCAATAGACCCTCGCTACCCTCAGCTTGCAACTTCGATAGAGATCTTGACGTACCGGTTTGGGGAAAAATCATTATGATGGATAGGATCCCGACCCGTTGGTCTTTTGACACCTCCATCGTTCAATTGTCGGCGATCATTCTTTGAGAGTGCTCCTTCGGAACGATTGGCTCCATTATTTTGTTCGTGTACTGTCATATGGCTCGGCGGGCGCTACGTATTTGGGTGGATTGATTGAGTAGGACTAGTTCGCGTCATTTCCAATAGTTTAACACAATCATATTATCTTTTTACACAGATTTGTGAAAAGGGAGTTTTCAGAGTGATATGAATAGATTTATATTTATCAACCAACTATAGTTAAATAGATTAAGGTTGTTTTATTGAATATTATATACGATTCTAATAAAATTTCAACTTTGGAGCAAATCTAACTTACATTAACGGGACAGAAAACAGTTGAGACGCCCAACATTCTCAGCACTAACTTAGCATACGAGGTAACAACAGAATCCAATAAGACCCTACTCGCCACCAATAAACACGAAACAGAATTTAATATAGAACCGCAACAAACGTACACAAACATACATATTTTCCGTCGAAATAATACAACGGTAGTAATTGAATCGGCCTCAGGCGTACTCGGGGTTCAAGTCGTTAACGTTCTTGAGGGTACCGCTACCCTAGGATATGCACTAGACGTACTGCTACAAAACAAACGCTCGAACGAGACCGAGATAGCCTTCTGCTGCGGGTGGAAACGAGATGGGAGGGATAGAAAGTGTTTATAATAAACAAAGGATGGAGTTCTTATTGGTAGTAGGGTTTTAATAGACTATTGGACACCCGTGGAAATTTCACCTCGCCGGAAGACGGGACACAAATTGTGGGGTTGTGTTAATACCGATGTTTGGGAGCCGATTTGGCCGAGAGCGTATTAAGATGCCCTTTGATGTCCGGCTCGAGGCTGGACGGTTAATTAAATGTAGATGTTATCTTTGTTGTCCGGCCGATAGCGTTTGATTTTAGAGTTTTTGATGGGTTCATCTTTGGTGCTTAGTGAAAGGGTTGATTTTCGATTTAGGGAGATAATTAACTCAATATTTTTAAATGACATACAGAGAGATACAATAAAAACACTGTTTAAGGTTTTGCATTTACATGACATTATGCTGCATGTGTTTGAATTCTCGTCATGTTGTGTTACTCCGTGACGAAGCAATAACTAACACTTAAGTTTGCGATAATTTAACGTTATTTAAATAAATATTCACAGAGCCTATGAGCGAATCCGATTGCAATAACGATCTCAGATTATGTAATTAAAATCTTCTCTAGCGATCCTCTGAAATATTCAATCTAAATCTTGCCTATGGCTTCATCAAGTGTCAATTTGAAACTAATAGATTTAGATGAACCACAAGCGGCCGCAATCTGGCCGATAGCTCTTAACCACTCGATAAGGTGTTATCGGGAGCCTTCAGGCCAATTTATAGGGAGTTAATAGTACCCTTCAATGAGCAAGGGCCTAGTTATGGAAGTTACTGTGCTTAAGATGAGTTCGATTAGCGTTTATGTATGTTATCTACGGGAGTTTGTAAAGGTTGCATGTTAGGTTATCTTGTAGTTAGTTACATTAGACTGCGAGGTGCGAGTAGGATGGCAAATTATGAAGCCTAAAGGCTGGTTTATTCAATGTAAACAAGTGCCTAAAAACGTCCGTCGTAAATTTACATTAATTGCTGCGACATGATGTGGTATCAATGTATTTTTTTAATCGTTTAAGACACCCTATTATCACTCCGCATTCCGCAAGTCTACCCCAGTGTCGGGGCTAGTGATCGGTAGTCAACAAAGCTGTTGAAAGGGTCAAGTTCGCTTGCTCAAGATACCTACAAGTCAAAATTACCAATTTGTGAAACTAACTATTAAACATGGAACTAGTTGCAGATAAAGTCTACAGTAGATTTTTCTATATCCCGTATCTTGTATACGATACATGGTATATTAATATTTCAGACAGTGATGCTCTTGAGTCGTCGTCGTCGCCTCTGGCGGCGCAGACATACTGTTCAGACGAGGAGCAGCAGGGCTGGAGAAAGGGGTGTGTGGGGAACTAGTTTTTCACTGTAAATGTAATTGAACGAAAATTATTAACAACAATCATACATGATAAATAATACTGGTGGTCTCCTACTTACTACTGGTAGTAACGATTTTGCCAATGGATTTTAAATCTGAACAAAACAATGTATGTGCGCTTCGTGCTCCACCGTCGGCCACATCATCGCTTTCCACAAGGCGAGATCGTGGTTAAACGAAGGTCTATTTTTGATTTAAAAAAAAGCATGTGCGCAGTGCAGTGCCAATGCTCTCAAACGGTGAAGGAAAACATCGTCTAACTCGACAAACAGACAGAGTGCCATAAATCAATCCGCATTGGGTGTCCCTCATTGTGGATGGACCCAATCACTCTCCCTTAATAATACTGAAATGGTTTGAAATTTAATAACTTCACTCGAAAAAAGTTACGTGCGTTTTATGAGTTACGAAACCTGTAGTTTTTTCTTTCTACTATTGTCACTGCGATGTAAAACACGACAATCTAAGTATCACTATTTTATTAATATTTTTTAAGTTCTTCCTCATAGTGTACCTGTAAGTTTACTCAAATCTTAAAATTACCCATCTCTCAGTCTACACATCCGTTCCAGTATTTTCGCGACTTGCCGAAGCCTAATTTGTTTTCCCACTTCCCCTTATTGTCTCCCACATCTGGAGGGCTCCTATGAATGATCAATTATAAGGTTTTCATATGCAAATATCTCGGGAGCTATTCTAATTACGTGTTCATTGCATTTGATTATTGATTGAGTTCGTTAGGGCGCCGTTTTCGGGGTAACGCTTGATTGGCTGTGAATTTTGTATGAACGCTACACCTACGAACTAGATTGCTTGTTTTGTATGTTAATAACGAAGACTCGTATTATAAGCAGGAATACGAGAAACTATTTGGTACTTATATGAGCACTAACTTTTATCTATAAAAACATTACTCCAATTTGTTTTTACATTTCATATTATAAAAAAAAATATAATATATTTATATTAATAATAACTAAGAAGGTCATTGAATCTGCAATACTTCTCTGTAAATGAACAGTTGAGTAAGACAATTGAAGACGAGTGGACACAAATGACAATGGTCTATCTAGAACTAGATTCTTTACTTATTAGAATAAATACTTTTGTTGATAGGTATAGTTTAGTTTATATTTGGTGAATACCGTAAAGCGGTATTCACATCTTACTAAAAGCCCCCAACTTTTTAAGAGACTGACTTAGCTAGACTCCGGTTTAGTCACAGCTTGTCTTTTTATACAAATTGTAATCGATCGCCGATCTATCCTTCGAAACAGTAGCACCTTCGCCACAACAGCAAAGGAACCCACCCCGCCAGTAAATATTAAGTGTTAATAACGCCGCTGACACCCCCCCGCCCCGCGAGAGATCAAAAATTCACCGATTCGTTACGCACAAGTTGTCACAGAAGGGTTGAAATATAATACAGTCGAAGGCTTCCGATATTGAGATTATATTAATCTGTAAATGTCTGAAGTTACCTTTGATGTAGATTAGGTATTGGGGAATAGGATAACAAAGAACCAGATTAACTTTGATTAGCAGCTTAGTAGGAAAGTTAGCTAGAATTGAGCAAGTTCGGTAAAAATGGGGTGTGGATAAATAGATAAGCATAAAACAGCCCTGTCCAAATGGAAAAACATGTATCGTATGTACTAATAAGCACAACAAATAAAGGCTATTAATATAATATAGGCTATATATAATAAAAGTGCCTCGCCGAGATTGAGTGAAGGACATAGCATAGTGTTCATGATATTGGATTGAAAGTTGAATAACTCAGATGATCTCGTAAAAACAGAACTAATAAACAAAATAAACAGGGATCACAATACCATCTTTACATCGACATCATCACGTCACCAAAAGCATCAATTAAAATCGACCACCGCCGCCAACAGTAGGGTAAGTACTAAAATTGCGTAAAACCGCACCACTCTACTCAAAAGTGGGGTGAGCGACATTATTAGCGGCACCGAATTTATCGTGCAATATCAGCTAAGTAACAACGCTCGAAATGCCCAATTAAAATATTAATTACTTTGAGTTGTGACACTTCGGCGGTCGACGCGCCTTCTTACGGTTAATAGCTGGGGGGGTTTGAGAGTTTAAAGTTTTACGCATCTTTCTGTTCCTCGTATCGCACATAATAAACAGAAACATTGAGTAAGAGACGGATAGGATTATTTTACCAACTTTTTTTATTTCCTCGTACATCGATAAGCTATTTTACTTCAGACAGGATGACAGTAAAAGAACCAGCGATACAAATTAGAAAAGGATAAATAATGTTACAATATTGTAAAACTGGGCGACAAAGACTTCTAATGCACGCGCTATCGACACCTGCTCTTCAAGCGCAATAAAATCGAACAATTACACGATTCACGTAAAACTCCATAAAATTTTAATGATCACCACAAAAAGACATCTACCGCGTTATTCCAACAAACGAACGCACAAACCGAACAGCGTTTATCGCTTTAATCACCGTTTTAAATTCCAATGAGCAGACGAGTACTGGAATCAAACGTTCGGCGTGGAGGTGACACTTTTGTTGGCCTAATGAGTACGGGGGTTAGGTTTTACAATTTTCGTACATATGCGGTTTACGCATTGACTGCCGAGTTTAGTGTTATGTCGCGTCGGGTAATTAAATATGATTAGAGATCATACACGAGAAGGCATTCTACTTCTTTTTCAATGTTCACTTGAGTCTCAGACAAATGATTATCAATATTTCCTTGGATGTTCTAAACGGGCTGACTTTATAAGTATACCTTTTTGGCCAGATAGGTCAAGTGCATTATTAATGTGCCAGTGAGAATATTATAGGCCAGATACTAGATATCAATAATTCATAGAATTTTTATTCTAAAACGCGATTTCGGATCGCGCTTGTAAGCTAATCCAATGTGGAAACCACCTTTAGGATACCGACACGTACGTTACAAGAGGTATAAACCGTGTCGATACGAGTGCTCTACCGATGCTGATCGGGCGTGAGTCGTTCCACGTGCTAATTGCTGTCTTTGATTCCGCGGTTTCATGGGTAAAGTGGCGATGCGAGTGTACGAAGGGTGCATTGGTTTTGTAAAAGGTCATCAATGATATCGTTAAATGTTGCAAGTTATGCTAATTTTTATTTTATTTAAAGCGACTATGTTTATCACGTTATATCAGCCACTGGAGGTCTACTACTGGTCATAGACATCCCTCAAGAATGCCACCGACAACAGATCTTTAGCATTCATCATATCCAGCGATTTCCTGCGATCGCTGGAATATCATCCGTCCATCGAAGACCTTCTACATTTAGTTTGACAGTTCGTTGCCATTAAAGAGCTTTTACTCACAAGCGGTTATCGCTTCTGTTACTGCTAATGAGACCTTTCTCCTTTATAGCGATTTGGATGATATCAGAATCAACGACAGATCGATGGGTCCAAGTCCACTTTGGTAAGAAAACTACAATAGCAAAACAGATACTTCAATAACAGCCATCGCCTGCTTGATATACGACTACTGAAGGTTATGTACAAACGGAAACCCAATTAGTCAGATGCTAATGAAATGGCGGGTAGCAATCGCGAACACCGCGAAACGGTCCCGGGGCGGTCGCCTTCGAATCAATAAATCAACGCGTCTCAAACTACGCGGTTTGTTTGTTTGCCGAACACACAGGCCGACAGTCTGACCAGCCTGCTGGCACCTATTGGTCTAGCAAGCGGGACTCGACGTACGAATTGAAGTACGTAACATAATTCTAAGTCATTGGTCAGCGTGATGAATCGTTGCTCAACTTAGGATTGAAGCGAGCACGGTACGCTATGAGCTCTTTAGCTCAAAACATTTTTCTACTTATGAAACTATGTAGCTCCCTCAGCTGAGATATCGGGTAAGCGTGAAAAAGTAACATACCTACAGCGTTGATTTCGCATTTATGATATGAGTATGGATGGACCGGTTGTCGCAGTAAAGCACTAGGCTAGTCGTTTCGTCGTCATTTTCTCTTAATTAGAATAGTAATAATAAATAGAAAGTACAGCTCACACTACAAAATGCGAATGTGCTGCCCTCGCCGAACATTCTGCAAAGCAGTGTATCACAAATGTATTAGCGAAACAAACTTCCATATGAGCACTTGTAGGCTCGGAGTCATTCGCAAGTCCACACCGCAAAACGCCCTCTCGAGACCCTCGCTTGAAGGATCTATACGAGCCAGCATCTTATTGTCACAGTTCACAGTTAGGTTGTAAAAGTTTATGTGGATCTGTAATTCAGCTGCTGTAATGAAATATGGGCTACATCACTGGGCTAAAGTATGTTTGTAAGAGCTAATGGCCAATCCTGGAGACAAAGTGTTCTGACATGGAACTACATGGAACCCAAGTGTGGGGAAGACTATTGCTCTTATTCAAAACTGTCATTTTAGCAACTTGCTACGTATTGTTTCTTGTCATTGACAATGAATAAAGACGATGACATATATTAGCTAACAGAGGTGTATAGTTCGTTTATGAGTAAGACCCGATGTAAATGACTGTTGAGTGTGTTACGTTAATAGATCGCGATTACGCGACCATCCAAGTTTGCGCAAATCGGCCTACATAATACTTATAATAACCGATTAGGACACTTTATTGACACTTTTACGTTGGATCCCTGGTTCGTAAGTTTAGAACTATGCCAAAGGCCAAGATCGTTTGTAAAGATTATTATAGTTGGGATAGTCAGCTTAACCAGCACGGAAATCTCTATTGTGAATAGCGCTAGTGGTCACTTGTCCTACGCATCTAAATTTTGCCGCGCACTGAATGTTTAATCAAACTTTAGGTATGGCGTTGTAGCTAACTCAGAAATATGAACATAAACCATTGGCATGACACGATTCAACCTCTGTTGTGTCGAAAACAGAATATGACCGATTAGGGACGCTTCATTTGCATAATATATCGATGATTTATTACGATCGATTTTACTGATTTAAAAAAAACTTTGATGGTCAAAAGTTTAGACTTATTATTTTTAGTTAAAACTTGTCAGAGATTAATTTAAAAAACCTTTTAAAACTTTTCAAGATCAAATAGATTTTGCTCGTTGGGTGATGAACAATGACTCGATATAATATGAAACAAAAGTATGAATCTAAAGATTGCTAGCTATAAAACTCAAGATTACGAGACATCGATAGATCTTACTTCCATCCGCATCGATACGTCATCTCAATCGCATCCCTACGCGAGACAAAGTGTCGGTGTACATTAACAGGGGGGTTTTTATTGCCTCCACACCTTAAAATATTGTCTGATTCATTAGCGGATATTTCACATTTAAGTTCGCGCGTGTAGCCTTCCTTGCCGCACGAGCAACTTCTCGAGGTGATCATAGGGAGGTGTTGTACTAACGACACTTACAATTTTCTGTAAGGGATATCGTTACGTTCGCGTAATAAGACGCTAAGATTCCGTTATGCCCTTAATTATTGCAGGGCGTGGGGTGGGGGTGTAATGTAATGACACATGTATGTAAATATTCCGTGTAACGACCGGAGGTGGCGAACGCTGCACGCTTAATGTGCCCTCGGTTGTTTTCTTTGATTAAAGAATTTTATTACTGGGTATAATTCACGATTAGACGCCAAAGGGTTGGGGCTGCGTCTTAAGATAAAACGGTGTGTAATGACGGGTGCGTGATTCTGAATCGTAATTGTTATTGTGGCGCGCCGCCGCCGCCCCGCGAGCTCTCGCGTGATAAAAATTAGCCTCCCGTTTGGAAATATTCAGATAGGAGACTATAAATAAGGGCATAACAACAGTTTGTCTATTCTCTTTAACAATAAGTACGCTATCACTTTGTCATTCGCTCTTCAACGAATAGTTGGTGCTATTTAGTTGAATATCATTATTTTTTTACACACTTTTGCATTCCGAAATTTCCTAAAGATGTAGACCGAGAGGGTCTAAGACAGTTCTTGACAATTCTGATCTACTGCTGGATAATACAGTAGGTACTTAACATTTACAGTCATATCTGCGATCTGAGTTAACAACAAAGCTCCAACAAAAAACACATTTTACTGGTCATCAACACTGAAGTAAATTCCACATTGCAACGGATAAGATACCAGTCTTATGGTTTAGGACCGGTATCTTACATGTCGCGGCAAAACGCTTAGGTTTTAGCGACCAGCAGCGTCTGATTCTAGTAGCAGAGGTCCTTAAATAAATTCCCCTACCAATGCGAGGCCATTGCCCCAGATAATTACGCAAATAATCACAATCACCAAAGAGTATTAGAAAGATAATGTAGGAATATATGCGCGTACTCACACATAGGTAGTGTCCTATAACACACCCTCCTTTTGAATCTTATAGCCCGCTCGCGTTTTAAATTTTAATGAATATAGATATCTTTATTCGCTTTGAGCGAGCTCGGGCCTCGGTGCTGGTGCTGGGTTAAGCCGCGTTCTTGTGTATGCGAACGTAAGAAACCTTCATGAGCATGCCTCTAATAAAAACCATACTTCAAATTATTACTTTACAGTTTTTTGAACTTAGAACTTATAGTAAAGCAAGTCAACAGGTCGTCTTTGCTTGCTGAGGCGGCAAACCACTTGATGCAAACGCTTGTTTGTTTGACTCAGTTCGCAGCCGAAGTCAGCCAAATAGACTAGGTTCTATATCCGTGTCGTTTCAACGTACCTAAATCCGCAACCATGTTCGACGTTACTGACGAGCTTTACATGCCGCAGTACAGCGACATTTGGTTGCATAATCGCACAAACCAATGTATCTTGTTTAAATCATAGTACAAACTGTACAAACTTACGTGTTTCACTGAATCGAATTATGTAGTTTTTGTAACACCAACGAACATTCGCACCTCGGAATGCCCCCCTAATTGTGATTAAAACATTCGGAGCGCGCCATTAAATCTAATATGCAGCGGAATCATGCGAGTACGTGGTACGGATGCATTCGGTTTTTTCGCCGAAATAATCGTAATTAGGTACACACCGAGAGCTCGCTTGCTTTTGCTTTAAAACTCTGGGGAATAGCTTCAGAGGATGTTTTTACGACGATTTTATATATACACATTATTGATGTCGATCTACTCGTTCGTGACAACTATCTACGAGCATCTATAATGCGTAAAACTGAGCAAAACTTCAGGCTTAAGTTATGCATGGTAATTTTGCCTGTCAAACATAAACAAGTTTCATGAAACCAAGGTGACTATTTGGTTTAATCTACTTCAGTGAATATGGTATTATATTTGTCTTAAGCCCATATTCAAGAACCATACTTCATAATGTGTATCGTGACTTAAGCATCGATTTGACAAAAGTATTATATCAAGAACTGTAAAAAATATATGCTTAAGTATCGTTTTGAGCTTGAGTTTCGTTCTTGAATACGGACGCTAGTCTTATCAACGTTCGTCCGACTGTGACGATTCAGGCTACAGAGCAGGTGGTCAACCTTTGGCCCCTCTTCGAAAACTACGCAAAAACCAAAAACCTAATTTGTAGCTTTTTCACGGTTTATGCAGTCGAGTAAAAAGGCAAGCCACAATCAATTAGCAGTTGATTGTACATTCCGCGCTAATCACCGACTATCGCGCATTATCGCCGCGCCCGCCGTCAAACGACGATATTAATTGATGTTGATATTAATGCCAACTAATGAAATTGCCTCGGGTACACACGTACGGGAAATTACTGGAAAATACACGCCTTTTTATGGCGAAATGTGACAGCTAAAGTATCAGGGATAATTTGAATAGCTATATGAATTTAATTAAGACGAATACTAATAAAGCAGCTCTTTCGCAGCAGGATAAATGACCACTAGAGACATTTATATATGAGCGGTTCTATACCTCAAAAGGCCACGACTATAGCTTAGAAATGCGTCAGACCTGGCTTAAAGAACAACATACTCGTAGCTCTCAGCTACAACTGCGTAGCGTGTCTACAAATCCGCGTAGCTGCTTCTACAGACGACTCGTTAAGTCGTTACTGGTTCTACGAAAAATCTGCGTTTACAGTAAATCATACATCTCGGTCAAGAGATTTGAATATAAATTGTCAATTGAAACTTCAATTATAATTCAATGTATTTACTTTGCGTGTAAAATTTAACGCTTCAAAAGACCAATAATTTCCGTCGCATGTTCAACAGAAGGCACACCCATAAGAGTTCAAGAATCGATTCTGTCCTAAGCCTATCATTTATGTCGTATTGCGCCGTAATATTAGTGATACGATCGTCAGGCAATCCACTGGGATTTAATTTGGGCCTTTTACGGTTATTACTTGTAATTGAATTGTGTGATCTATTGCGGTGTAGGTGTTATTATTGAGAGGTCATGTTATACCGATATCAGAGAGTAATGACAAGTTTGCTACGTTGTAAAAATGTTTAATATGAATACCGGGTATCTTAGCGAAGTAAGTTTAGCTTTTGTCCGCTTATACAAATGTAAAACTTACGATACCAAAAACAATCGGTAGAGCTTGATCGTAGCAAGGTCTACAAAAGCACGTAGCAAGTACTACGAAATAAATCTCGTAGCGCACTTCTACGCTTTGTGTTTCGTAACGTATGCATGAAGACCAAACGCGTCTTCGACACATGAAATCGATCAGCAATCTTTGAAAAATATAGTGCTTATTACCACCACTTATTAAAAGTAAAAACTTATCTCAATAGCGATTTAGAAATCCTCTCTGGAGATTAGTCTCACGATCCTGTAACCGACTCTTGTATTTCCAACACGTACAGTTACGATATATTTCTGTTATATCGGCAACAATACATCGAGATATCACCGACGCCCCTGGTGGCCAGCGGTCGCTAATCAAATATCTTTCCTGGAGCCCACTGCTAGGCGACAACACTGACAATACACGACTGCTGTAGCGATTCTCAAACTTTTACTCAGTGATCAAGATTAGAGGCACTTTTTTACAGCCGCTTGGCTAGAGCGATAGACCATTTACTACCTTAATTGGCAACAACACTTGCTACTATTCTATTCTATTTTGCACTAAAGTGTAAAATAGAATAAAGCGGTGTTTGAATGAGTCGACTTACTTGAATGAGCTGCCTATGATGAAAATAAATAAATAAAACGCAAGAAATATTCACTACACTGATTCATTTTTTGTCTGTTAAAAAAACCCTGACGCAAGCATGTGACACCTAAACAAAAAAAAGTTAAAAAAAAAGTTTTTTACGAGTATTTTATCTATTTTTAGAAAAACTGTATTTTCTCGAGTCACATACTTTTTTGAGTTAGTTCTAAAAATAGCCTTAAAAAACAGGTAAGGTTTCAAAATTTGAGAATCAGTGACCGTACGAGGAACGAATGGCGAATGATTAATAATGGTAATACCATTAGCCGGCCTCGGGCGCGACACATTCGATTACAGACACATTCGATTTGTCTATTGGCGCTAGGCGTGCCCGCGCGTGACCTACGCGTCACTGTCACTTTGACATTGCTACTGTTCAAGTTTGAGCATCTGGTATTGCAATATGTCTTTAGATTTTTTTGTTCTTGGACTCTTCAGCAAGAGTTCGTATTGGTGGGTACAACCGCAGTGTCAGATATTCTACCTCCAAGCAGTAGTGTGCATTACTGTGTTTAGGTTTGAAGGGCACTGTAGCAAGTGAAATTACTGAGCGAAAGGGACTTAACAACAATGTCTCGGGGTGATAAACGCAGTGCAGTGCCACGCAAATACTTAAAAACTTTAAGCTTTGGGTGGCACTGCATCTGTTATAGTTAAGCGTGGTGCTTAACATGGTGGGCGCATTGATTGTCATGTCACTTAACCCTTTTCAATGAAGCAACAATATCACTGTTTATTCAGTTACTTATATTAATTTTAAATATACAAATAATTATCGCGCAGTAGTGTAACAGCAGATCTATTCTTTCTCCAATCGTGATAAAACAACTGTCGCATGATTCGTAAAAATATACAAAACAACATCAGTAATTACTCAGAAACACGGCTCATCTAGAACACCGTCACATTATACGACAAACAAGGGGACAGCGGAGTCTATAATCATTTATCTCGACGAGTTTAATAAAAGGAATATTATTTACGGCGACCGGCGCTAATGTCGCATGATTTAATCCCATTACATTGGGAGCCGTGCCAGCCAGCAGCCCGAAGATGGTGAATAATGCGTGCTTCTGAAATATCACGCTAAAAACTTTCGCATCTATTGGGGAACAATGAGTTATTTCAGCGTTTGTGTTATTCGTTGCTATTTCCAATTTGCGACACGAGCTTGCGAGATGTACGCCAGTGAAATGCATAGGCGTTAGAAAAATATTTTAAATTTAGAATCTCAGAAAAAGGCATTACAGCATTTTTTTTATTTATTCAATACGTCTTATATTTTGCACGATGCAAATGTTTCTAGTTGTAAAAGATACTTATCAAACTTATTTAATTCATTACAGTTTCTATCAAAAGAACCTTCACGACTCGAGTTTATGAAACTTTCGTTAACAGCACACATTAGTATCAATTGACAAGCAACTTTGAACGTGACGGCAGAATTGGCGCCCAACTTGGAAACTTCCGGAAAGATCTCGCAGTAACTATTAGGTTGGACATCGGCGACATTATATCCATATTCCGTGCCCCGAATACAATTGTCCAGAATATCAGTGACGTGGCTTAAGTTTTGAGTAATGGCACTCGCGACAGACAGACGGTGAGACGGATACGTTAGTTCGGGCGTGGCCCTTAGTTCCAGTCGTTAATCATTGAGATGTCCCCCAATACTTGCTACATGTGAGTCTTTGTTATTAATTGGCTTGGATAGCGATCATATCAGAGCACTGCTGGTCTAGTGGTGGTAGCTTCGCCTCCCGATCCTAAATCGTGAGTTAGAATTCAGACGAGCACCAATGGGTTTTACAGTTCGAAAAAATGGTGAGTTCAATTTGTTAACGTGACTTTGACTGCCTTGATAAAACACAAACAAGATCTTGAGTAACTAGAGCTGATCTAAGAAAATTTAGGCAGGAATTTTCATTTCGTAATAGTTTGCCTTCTATTTTCTACATCTTTTTCGTGACAAGGTTTATTGATTGACCGTTTTCAACAAATCAGATAATCAGATCATCGACTCATACGAACGAACGAACGAACAAATCAGATGTATCGGTATAATTATTTCAACGACATACAATTAGTAGAATGACTAAGGTCTCGGAGAATGACTAAATCTCGCGTAATTCCGGACAATAGCGATATTTCTCTATAATTAAAACGAACTAGAATGGCCACTGACTGGGAGGCGGATAAAATCGGGAGATTTTTAATTATGTTAGTGAACCGTTCTTTGTTCGGGACGGTCCTCACGATAGCTTTTTTGCGATATCCTCCACTTTTTGCAGACTTGAAGCAACTAACTAGGGCATTTCGTAAATAAAAGGAGCTTTAAATCTGAAATGTTTGGACCATTGTTTCCGTTCATTATTTTGCAGAGATTATTTTTGTCAGTCCTCCGAGGGATAAACAAGTGCACGACACGAGTGCATGACAAAGTATGTTGGCACGCCGTTTACACGTACCATGCATGCATAGCATTACAGCGGGTGGATCCTCTCCCTTAAATTGAAACGCAGTCATTCCTTGGAATCTAGAGTTCAAGAGACAGGTACATTTACGATTAAATTTTCTGCTCGACCATCTCCCGAAATTCGCGTTCGTTTCATGTTATAATTAAATTTACACAACAAATATTTGTAGCTCGTTTGATTGTTAAACTTGGCGTTAGTTTTCATCAACAATCACATACGCGCGGGCATCAAACAAACTTCGGATTTTGATATTCACAAACAGTTGTGTAATCTCGTGCGGTGAAATTTTAGGCATGTCCCGGGGAGCATTGTTTGCCCCAGCCACTCGGACCTCTCGCGCGTAAAATTACTATCACCTACACCTTAGGTAAATATGTCGGCAAGAAACGCTTTGAACCCTTTCGGCCCTTTGTTGTACAACTAAAACTATTCACAGTTAATCCCTGGATAAACACTGCTTGTTGATAAATTAACGCGTTATTAATATATGTTAGTGCGACCCGCGGCCAGGTGTCCCCTCAGGCCGCTGTGTTCCAACAAAGGTTAAGAAACGGTTTAGGGTCAACAGTAAATATTGCGGGTATTCCGCTTTTTGCGATGTTTCATAAATTATACGGGCGACGTGTTTGTTCTGCGCTCATTATACCGGGGTCTTTGAATGCGACCGTTCTAACCGTAGAACCTGTTGCTCCTTTTATGTGTGCGCCTCTTAGTAATTGTCGGTAACCTCATGCAACTTTCTGTCAAGATTAAAGCCTTATTGAAACCGTATCGTAAAACTTAATAAAGCCTCCGCCCGGTCCCTACGACAGCACTTTAATAACAATATTCATCAATAACCTTAACAAAATTAACAGCGCCCAATAAGATCCCAGTCTTATCCCCGTCTATATTGCATTCCGAGAATAATCCGGGTTTCCATCCTCTAATATATATCTTGGGTTAATAAATAGGAGAAAAAGTCGGTCAGAGTGAATCCGGGGGTCGGTTAACTGAGTGCTTTACGTCATATCCGAAATCCCGGTAAAGTGAGTTGAGCAAAGCCGCGCCGTTCGATGGTCCAGCGCGATCTCTGTAATAGCAATACTTTGTATTAAAGCTTCTGGGAAGATGGTGAAGGGGCTGGCCCAAGGCAGACGAACTGTAGGTATTAATACAAGATTAGGTACATGTGGTACTGAGCAAGTGCTAATTAGCTACAATATCAAAAGTTGCTAGGTTTCTTTCTCGGTTTGGGTTTATTTTATTTGCGAACTTCATCCTTTTTGAATGATAATTTTCCTAATCGAGCCTAATTTGTCTATGCGTACTTGAACGAGTGTTCATTTGTTCATTAGTTGTAATACACGCCTTTGTAAACGCTGTGAGCTCGTGCCTTAAACGGCTATTCTATATCGGCGTGGCTTAGCGCTTTTTCATCAATCCTGCTTTATTACGGTGGATTCGCTTCTGTCTACGGGCCGGATGCCGGTCATTTAGCCGGACCGCGCGTCTCTATTACCACCAGCCGATTCCATTCGTATCTGTCGCCCAAGACCGTCCGGAATCCGTCTTCGGACGTCATCTAGCCGTTTACGACTTTCGGTCGAATCTTCTTTTTTTGTAACCACTTCTTTTTAAGACTTGATGTATAGCAGTCCGCCATTGTCGGTTTGTTTTCTGTTTGGCAATTTTTAAAGGGATTACACGCCGCTGCCGGGGACTTGATCACGTCTTCGCTGCCCTCTATTTATGAGGCAATATTTTACGGAATATTGAGTAAAGTGGCCTTTAATCTACTCATATAATGGCGGTTTCGTCGGTTATTTCTCGAGGTTCAATTGTGTTTTGGTTTTCTTATTGTCCGGCGGCGGTTTTACTGGCTGGATTATTGTCGTATGAGAAACGGCTGGCTTTTAATGGATCTTAAATGTTATTAAGAAATACAATATTACAATATCTAAGATGCGAAGTTAGCCTTTTGCTATTAATTATTTTGTTATTAGTAAGCTTGGTGTTACCCGCTGCATTAATAAATACAGTGGCAAATAACAAACTAATATGTAGAGTTTACAGCACAGTTGAGAAACTGGTAAACAATATTGCGCTCCCGAGTATATTTTCAAAAGCAAACAGGTACACGGTCATTTTATTGAATCACAAATGCAAACTCCGAGTAAACGCCCGGCTCGGACCAACTCGAGAAACCAACCGACCTCAGATTGATATAAAATTCACATTAATTAATATTGTTGAACAATAGTTTCATTTGCTCAGCACACGGACGGACATACACACGTATGTATGTAGCGTACAAAGAGTTTCTCAGTATTTATTTCTATAGAATCGTGTAACGTTTAATTTGGAGCCAGACGTAGGGTAAGTTGTTAAATAGTGCAACAATAGATGGTGGACGTCGGTCACATTAATGATTCAAGCTTCGGTTGGACCTTTGCCTTTTGTGATCCTTCCGTTTGTTTGATACGTGAATATAATTGTTACTACTACCCACTTCGAAAAATTCAAATAGAAAGAAAGAAAGAAAGAAAGAAAGAAAGAAAGAAAATAGTTTTATTTATGACGAGCATAGAAGTAGGTACAATATACAGAGTAGGTACATACAATTCTAATAAGTCTAACAATAAAAAAAAAAACTAAAATTAAAAACTAAGTAAGTTTGAATAGGTCGTGTGCTTTAGTTGTACCTACACAAAAATGCAGTCGCCACAAAAAGGCTCCAACTCAGCATTTGCTGGGTCGCATAGCTACCCAGCGCTTGACTTCCGTTGGGGCCTACTTAGAGGAAAGAAGCACGGATGTCAGCCCAGTAAATACAGTACCTAATAAAAATAAAATACTTAAATAAACGTATTCAATCAGACAGTAATTATGCAACATAAGTAAAACTAAATATCAATATTCAGTTTTTTTTGTAATAGTGCCACGCTTTTTTGAGATACTGAAATATGCAGAGTTTCTTAGAAATCTATGTCTAATGAAAATATTCAGCAAGTACTTACATAAGTACCTATATTCCATCAAAAATATTGACACTCAGATTTTAACGTAATAAAAGTAAGTTCGTATGAATCAGTGGCCAACTCTGGTGACAGAGTTTTTAGGCTGCCCGAAGGCCGTAATTAGAATGAAGAATGAAGATCATAAACTAATTTTATGAATAACAGTTTATTAATAGATTGATTGATAATTATGATTATAATAGTGGTAGAGTTCTTAGTCGTAGAGCTGTAGGAAGTACTACAACCATTCCTATTTCTGCTGCTAAGTAGTAAAAATGCTTGCATTGTTGTTTTGGGCCGAATGGTATGGTCACCGGTAAAGTCACCGGCACATAAGTTTTTTGATCTACGAATGGCAACGCACTAGTGACTTCTGGTATTATCAAGCGTTCATAGGTTACGGTAACCACTTACCATTAGGTAGGCGGTATGCTTGTTTACCATTTAAGTGCTATAATAATGGTGTTTAGTTTATAAACCCGGAACAAAAGCAATGCCACAAAACATCCATGTAAGAAATAAGAATTACACAACAGAGCAATAATTTGTAAAATCCGGCCGCGCGGAGAAAGAATCAGATTTCCTAAGCACTCTTCAACTGAGTGGATGGATAATTATCCCGTAATGATTCGTTCGGTGTTGCCATCGACAGAGGTATTAATATTCCATGCATTGTGAACGTACATACTAGAGCGAGTTTTCTCTAATAAAGTGAAAAATAAATAAATAATAAATAATGCTGGACAATCCACACAGCATCAACTAGCCCCAAGGTAAGCTGCTGTTAAACAGAGCTGTATTATGGGTACTAGATGACTGATATATATTTAATACAATACAATACATAGATAGATATTTTTTATTATACATATAGAAAACACCCAGAACACCCGGAACAAGTATTTGCAGATCCTACAAACATTTGTCCCAGGGCGGGAATCGAACCCGCAACCTCTGCGTCGCAGGCGGACCTTCGCCCACCGCGCCACATTGGTCGTCATTCAATCGTCAAAAACAATTTCACTTCCTTGTAAAACCATCATCAGTCGTATAAAAAGAACAGAACGAGGAAAGGTATCAATACAACAACAGCTAATCTTCTAAATTTAATTAAGGTTCAGATTCAAGAGGAAGATTTTACGTACACTTGAATTTTGGTATCTGTATTTTTTTTTTAAATATGACAATAATTGTTCAAGACGTCGGTCGGTCGGAATATAAAACAAGTCGCAGGTTATAAGAATCGTTTCGAAATCATCATGACAGCCTTCTAATGTTCCCACTGCTGGGACACTGGCCTACTCTCAGGCGAGAGTGATTGGGTCTTAATCCACCACGCGGACCCAATGCGGATTGGCGGATGGCACATGTCTTTCGAATTTTTAGTTCTTGGACATGCCGGTTTCCTCACGATGTTTTCCTTCACCGTATGAGAGCACTGGCATTGCGCACATAAATTTTTCGAACAGAAAAATCCATTGGTGCACGACCGGGATTGAACCCACGACTTTCGGATCGGAAGGCGGGGTCACTACCACTAGACCACCGGTGCTCTTTTCTCGTTTCGAAATAACTTAGGTGAATTTAGAACCTCTGAAACCATGCCTGCAGCGAAGTATCAAAGTTCATAAGCCAACAGCGAGTCTGTACACAGCTCACGGAAGTGCGCTTTCGACTCGATTGTTTCACGAGATTTTAATAACGGTGCAACGCAAAGGCCGACTCGGAAACCCATTGTTGACTTGAAGACGGCCCCCCCGCACCTGTATCCGAATTACGTTTCGGCCGATCGACTGGCAAAAACTAATTATGTACGTAATTGAAAAAAATATTAAAATCTTTATATATACCTAGCATAAAATAAAGAACGCTTAGCTGTCTGTCCCTCTATATGTATGTACACTTAGACCTTTTAAACTACACAATGGATGTTAATGTGGTTTTCAGGAATAAATAGAGTGATTCAAAAGCCGCTCGGCTAGTTGATACTAGTCGAGGCTACTAGTTGAGGCTAATCGCTAGTTGATAATAAGATAGGTTAAAAGATTTTAACAATAAACGTCTGATTCAGTCATATTAAGTAGGCACTCAACGATAAATGTTACTTGTCGAAGATTCTATAAATTCTGAGATAAAAACTTTGAGTTGAGTTGATGCGATTGTGGATGTACCAAGTATTATTGTGTTGAAGAATCGAGCACAAATAATGCTAACAGAGCTCAAAGTCATTGAAGTAAGACCTTATTAGACTAAACAGCATTGGATGATTCTACAGAATTCATGAAAATATCACCTTCAATAGGTCAGTCAATTCCAGAAGCGTCTAATTTAATCTTCCGGTTCATTAAGATAGCTTATTCAGTCAGCTCACCGTAACTGCCAACTATCATAACATTAAGACGACCTCCGACCGCATTACCGTCCTCCAACTATTCAGACTCTTTGTCTCCGCGCCTCAAGTGGCAATAAATAAGGGCATTACCTGTTCCGGGACATGAAGCATCTTCGGAGACAATACGCAAATTCCGGCGGCCATTAAATACATATAAACTGGGTGACACCGGTCGCTGTTTATTAAGGGGCCTGAAAGGGCAGCGTCATTTAATGCGGCTGTAAATTACCGTTCGGAATAGATGGGTTAAATAGAGCAACGCTAAACTAGTTAAATAGTTTGTGTGCTTGTCGCAAGCTATAGTTTTTTTAACAAATTAGTTCAGTACATATTAGTTACAATCAAGATACAAAGAAGTTATTAGGTCTCCCTGATACTCCCGAACTCTTGCATTGTTTTGCTTGGAATGTAAGAGTGACAATTCTCAGTTTTTCAAAAGCAATTACTAAGAAATTTCTAAGATTAAAATAATGCGACAATTTCACAGACTTGTAACAAATAGTCACGATACCTACTAGCACCTATTTCAATAGACCATCTATCAGAAAACTATAAACTACGGAATCGATTCAGAGAACAACAAGATCAGAAAAGCAACATTTCAACAAAACAAGGTCACAGTATCTTCAGGCAGAGCGTCTCCCTCCGGGAGTCAGCGGGGGCAATTATCCACATCTCGGACACAACAGCGCAGACGTCCTCAGCTCACAATGGCACCACTCGAGGTCGCGCTGTAACGAATCCACTACTGCCTACCTACCACCAGCAGGTCCCTACAGCGAAACTAGAGCGGAATTGTTTGCGAGACACTCCTACACTACCAGTTAATGATGTATGGGAGGGGGTTCATTAACAGACGAGCGTTTTTTGTCTCGCAAGGTCTACGTGTTGATTTATTGCTGTGTGATAGTTATAATGATGTCTCCGAAGTTGACGGCACGTTGACGGCTCTAAGGATTAATTAGTGTTCCTGTTGTAGCCTACATGCAAGTGTTATGTAATACGGTAGTACAATGATTACTAT
The DNA here is from genome assembly GCA_951394395.1 of Colostygia pectinataria. NCBI lineage: Eukaryota > Metazoa > Arthropoda > Insecta > Lepidoptera > Geometridae > Colostygia > Colostygia pectinataria. The sequence continues at coordinate 9,097,541 of OX596369.1, forward strand.
AGGAAGTGTGCCATCATGGATGTTGGGTCGGAAGGCAGAAGGTATTTGAAAACCAAGTGCTTGTATTGCGATCAGTCAAGTACTTTTGCTTAAAATAAACCTATTCCTAAACCACTTTTATCTCCAATTTGGATCTGTCAAGCTTCAAAACCTCATGCATGTCAAAGTACAATGTAAAGTACACTCACAACATCCCATCAGGAGCGTACAAAGGTGACAACCTCCAAGTATTTATTGGCCGGATCCCGCACAATCCATCACAGGTCAATTGTTCGACCCCACCGAGGGTCGCCTGTGCCGTGATCATTATTTAAAATATAGATGAGAGTGTTTTCTTTTCGATAATCGAGGCAGCGATTGAGGGTTGAGCACAATAGCGGGTTTCTTTTGATAACGTCGCCTGTGTAGCGGGCGGGGTCTGAAGTACCGCGCCCGGTTATTTGTATTAGTAAATTGAAGGTACGCTGTCCGTCCACTCTGTGGGGAGTTGCAAGGCTGTATCGCTTTTTTTCTGGGACCTAACTGTGGAACGACATAAAAAGGATGCAATTTAGATTGAGAATTAATACTGAACAGCGCTTTTAATGGGATTCTCTTCATTCTACAAGCGGTCTTATTTAAAGAATACACCATGCCATGCTCATTGAACATTGCTTATGAAACATGTATAGTAAAGCAATCTGATTGCATCAAGATCATCATCCCGCATGAACAAAGCCCTTCCATAAGCCATATTTTCAACCGCCTTTCCTGACTTAAAGACGCAATCTCCACTGAAGAATATGTTTACCACTGCCAAAATATATGAGTCGGTAACAAGACGCAAACCCCCAGTTCACCTGCCGTTTCTACATTTCCAAAGCGGAGTACGCGAGGGGATCAATTAACGTGGTCTGTGTGCACATTATATCGGCGCCCATTGAAAGAGTTGTGATTTTCTTTGATACAGCCAGACGCGGTTTGCCGAGTGAAAAATCAAAGGCACCAGTCGCGATGCATGAAGGGTTTTATTAAGATTTAATGCAGGCAACGACACTCCGAGGCGGGAAAAGAACGGCGCTTCAAGTAGCGCGGCGATGTGCGTTTTACATTTACGCCATTTTGGATTTTGTTCGTCAAGTGCCGGGGGTGGCGGCGAACGGTGTAAAAATATTTATATTTGCTCAAGTTGGTGCTAGGTTCAGGTGATAAGCAGGGGTAAATTACTCGAATAGTATCACGCGTAAAAACTATAATTTGTTTGAAACTTTAGGAAAGTTTTTCTGCAAAGCTACTTTTGCCAGACCTCTTAACTTCATACTTCAACTTGGTGTGGTTCTGAAAAACACTAGACAAAGACCATCTACAAAGCATGTCATAAAAACTACTTTAAGCCGCCACCATCTACCGTTTTTCTGCGATCGCTAAAATACCATTAGTGGACGGCCCCACACTTCGTCTTTCAGTTAGTGGTATTCAGGAATCTTGATGTACATTCTACATTCGTATTCGTTCGTGTAAACCTTTATATAAATATCAATTAAGGGACTAGTTACTACCCAAACATTGTGAGATTCACCTCTTCAAGTTGCTTCAAGTCTTAACATAAGGTTTCTTGTATCGATACGTCTCGGATTAGACCCAAAAGGCTTTGCCGGCCCGGGGGCGTGCCTTTGTCTGCCCGCTGGGACAGGTACGGGCTTCCTTATACGGATTTTAATTAATAATGGACCGATAGTGTACTGCTGATTTACGGGCTCCGAGGAGCTATCGATTGCCTTTGTCTTGGAGATGTTGATTGTGCTGGGAACACGGGAGTAGGGTTGCAATCAAATTAATACTTATTAACGTAATCTAACTACTATATTACCGCTACGTAGTTTGTTTTGATGATGAGTTCTCTGAACGTTTTCTGAGATGAAAGAACAAGCAATTGAATAAGTTTTCTAGTAACAATTAAAAACTTCAATTACTTAAAAAAATATATATATATATATAAATTATAGGTCATAAAATTACTTCAAGTATTTTTATAAAAAATCTGTGATGACCCATAACACGTCCCATACTCGAATACTCATAAAGCGTGAGACTGACAAAAAAATTTTTTATTATGGGTTCTTCTTTTCAAAGATCACTTCTATTGTTTTATGGGTAAAAATTACTTATATATACCTACTCATTTTATGAATAGGCAGTTCCTACAATAGCATTTATGAGGAAACATATTTATAAACGGACGCTCTAGCCAACCATATGCAAGACATTGACGATTTCAATATTTGCATACCATAAACCACAACCGCACAGTAAACAAAACTACTCAAGAAGTTCCCCTATATCTTCATTGCCCGTTTAACGGGTGAATAGTTATAGCGCACATTAATTCACCATCGAAACATCATCGACGCACAATGCTCTTAATAACGGCACAGTAACATACCAAGCAGTACAGACGCAGAAATAATACATCAAATTATTCAGAAAATTTCGACACTACAAATACTGTCGTCTGCGCATGCAATAACCGTTGGAGGCGCTCCTGGAGTAGCTTGCTTAGTCTTTACCAAGCAACGTTAACCGCGGTCACTATTTGGGTGGCTAGTGGCATTTGCAAGTGAACGCTTTCTTGCTTCGGAAGGCAAGATCGCGAATTTCTATCATATAACAGAATTAGGAATTTTACGCACGATTTTATGAACGCTAGACAACGCAACTTATTTATAAAATTGTCAGCAAACGATAAATTTTAAATTCCCTTGAAGAAAGATTTTGACGAATATTAGAGAGTTATTGCTAGTCAACCAACTATAAGTTAAAATTGACAGCAAGCGCTCAAAACAAGTTATTCCACTGAAAAAGTGACAGTTTAGATCTTGCGGTTGGTAATCTACAAGTGTCTTTACTGTTCGGTATCGTTACTGTGGTAACGAGCCGGGAGATAAACAAGTCCCATTGAGGCGATATATCAGCCCCTTCGACCTTCTGAAACAGCGCTGTAGTTGAGATATTAGCGCGATCTCGCGAGGCTCGTGCCAATAGTGGAGCACACATTAGCGAATACAAGGACGCAAGAAAAGTTAGCAAGAAATGTAGCAAAACTTGTTATTGGGTGTAATCGGAAAGAAATTGAGCTTTCTCGATTAGTTAGCTTAAGCTACTTTTAAGCTCTCCACAGAGTGCAAATATCCCTTCTAATCGAATAATGTTTTAGACTTCTTCGAACTTTTAGGCGGATATATTTAGTAATTTGGGTTATGCCTAGTTGGTTTATATTGGCAGGTTTACCGATTCTCTAATTAATAACAAAATATACAATCGTTTTTTGGTTGTGCTTCAAATAAACGCAACATGTATCTTTTTACAAATACACTAAATTGTATTACTTATTTCATTATTTAACGCTGAGATACTAAACAGGCTCAGATAGACAAGTAATAAAATTTAAGTTATCATTGCAAAAACTATCCACCTAAAGAAATACCTTTTATTTATATCTTTGAACCCTGCAGCAAAGCTCGAGCGCCTTCCGGCCAAGATAGCTGGGTGGGTAAAAAATGAAGATGTTTTATTTCAAAGCGAGTTAATAGCGAATCTGTATCCTGTGTGGGCACGTCTCGAGTGAGGTGGTAAGACGCGGGAGTCCGCCCACCACCCTGTGAGACCAAACTATACAGATAGCTCACTGAGGGAGTGGCTACTGGTAACCAAGTTTGTCCCAGACCTAGAAGGATACTATCATAGCCTAACGACTGCTGTAGCGAATCGACAGCTTTCCGTGTCAAGACGCACGGAAGCGCTAAATTAAATTGCAGTCACCCAAATGACTTTGCGATTATCATTATTGTAAGCAAGATATATTTCCCTACGTTGCTGGTAGTTTTACATAAATAAATATTCGGGAATTTTTTATTACGTACAGGAGTATTTTTTCAAAAAAAGGCTACTGGACATTTCCGCCTCATGAGATTTGATTTCAATGATTCTTTTTGTATTTGAAAGGGTAATTTGATCGATTTAATGAGAATCTTTGGCGTGATGAGCAAATGAGTATTAATATCATCATGACATTTTTCTAATGTTCCCACTGCTGGGACACTGACCTACTCTCGAGCGAGAGTGATTGGGTCTTAATCCACCACGCGGACCCAATGCGGATTGGTGGATGGCACACGTCATTCGAATTTTTAGTTCTTGGACATGTCGGTTTTCTCACGATGTTTTCCTTCACCGAATGAGAGCACTGGCATTGAGCACATACATTTTTCAAATAGAAAAATCCATTGGTGCACGACCGGATTCGAACCCACGACCTTAGAATCGGAAGGCGGGGTCACTACCACTAGACCACCACTATTAATCTACTACTATTAAACTTTTTACTATTATTAATCTAAAAAATGCCTTAAGTTTGTGCTCGCGAGGTAGACCTTGTAAATACACTAGTAGTTCTTCGAACAGTGGACTGTTCGCAGAACTACTAATATAAATATTTCAAAGTGAACTATCTCCCAAGACAGGAAGTGTTCCGTACTCGGCGTATTGAAGCCCACGGGTGTTCATTAAGCAGCAGGCTAAGCCGATGATGTTGTACCGTGCGCGCTGCCCTGGACCGTCCGAGAATCCATCAAAACTTGCAAATCTTCCACTATTTAGCACGGTCTTAGGTTGTCTGGACGAAACTTGTTAGGTTACTTCGCAAACCGCATTATATTATACTAGCGCGCGAAGCCGGGGCGGGTCGCTAGTCATTCATAAGGTAGGAGCCGACTGCACGTTTTAGCCGCGCGGCTACCTATTTCATAGTTCTTGTGCATAGTTTTTATAGTTCGTCATAACTTTTGAATGGAATGACTGATTTCAATAATACAAACAGTTATCTAGTATTGAAACGTCTTGAATATGAAATGATTTATTTGGATAAGGATTAATATAAAGGTATGGAATAGATGGTCTCATTTGGTCGGAATGCCTGTGTGGCTTCCATTACATTTAACCAATAAACATCTAGGCTAGGTAACTAACCAAGCAATCACCATCGATAAACAAGTTCGTGAAGTGCGCAGGCAATCTGCAGCGGCGCAATAAATACACGCGAATCGGAACGAATGGACAGGCGGCAAATTAAACCGACGCGAACACTGAATGTGGAGTGATCTGCACTATACAGGGTGCCTCGGGAATACGAGAACCGGTTTTGTAGTAGAGAACTTTTTGCAAGCACTTATTGGGCTTTTAATGTATATTGTGTGATTAAAATCTTGTAAAAGAATTTAGACTTATACGACTTTGATGGAATTTGTGCGATAAAAATCTTGTAAAGTTACGAGTAATTGATAGATTGATAGATTCAGACGTTACTTTGCGGAAATCCATTACAAGATATAAAACAGACGACAAATCTCTAGTACTATTCCGCTTAACCTTTTAACGGGTTGCTCCGTCGAGCGCTGCCGGAGAACAAGTCGATGGTCCTGATGATGTCCCGTGGAGGGATGAAACACGTGTCGATATTTTTCTTTTGAGGTTAACTGTGGTAACTGTGTGACCTCATTAGTTAAAAGGTTTAGCGGAATAGTGCTAGAGATTTTTTGTCTGTTTTTTATCTTGTAAAGTTATTTATAATCTAGCTAGAATCTAGAAGGAAAAGTTGACGTTTTCAAAAAGCTTATTGAAAATAAACGTTTATTTCACTTTAAATGTATATTGCGTGATTAAAGTGTTGTAAAAGATTTAGAGCCTTACTAAAAAACGAACTTAAGAGCACTGTTAGCATAAGTTTCTTTCTAATCTATCATCTTCTTTGTTCATTGACATAAGAATGACAAGACAATTTATTAGCAAGCCGCAAAAATGGGTTTTTTATGAATAAGAGCAATAGAACCTAAAAGAACCAAGCAACTCAAGCAGTAATATACACCAGTATTAATGTGCCAACCTGTATTGTATACTCCATTTCGATCTACACATACATTAAGCACATCGATCTAACACGTCCAAACAAAGGCAGCGGCGAAACGTAGAACACACGCGATCGTCTTAAGACCCCCTAAAATCTAAGGATCTCTAATCCGGTGCCGAGCGAATTTGCACCGAAACTCTGGGGAGTACGGTTGTAAGGAGATTGCGACGTGAGTTGATACACTTGTTCTACTAACTTGTAATGAGATTTTGAATGAGACCCAATTCATCAATGAAACTCGATAGAGTAAATTTCTAGCTAGAGAACTAGTACTTCGAACAGTGCAGTAAGTTCGTATGGGATAATAGTAAACTCGATGACGGAATTTTTGGCCGCTCAATTTTTTAGGTTCTAGTTACGTCTAGGTTATTTAAACAGAGACCGATGGCTTAAAGTGTCTTCCGAAGCACGAAAGCGTTCAGATTTAAAATACACCAAACCAAATAGCGACAGCTTAGGATGTTAATTAACCTTAATCGGCTTTAGACTTAGCCGTCATCAAAGAAATATTAATACCTTTTCCTTCGATGACAGGATAACATTTCTATCATATTATTTTTACAGTGCTCAGCCACGTTGATTTCTCTAGTGGTCTCAAAGATTAAGAGGCATTCACACTGCGAACCTTGGTGTTGATTATATGTCAGTTGTTCGGCGTTACGCGTCAGTGTGAGCGGCGACCCTGCTTAATGCGAGCGGCCAAAAACAAAACAATCCGATGCTCACCTCTCCGCGTCCGGTTCCGTACACTAAATTTACATCCCCCGCCATCCATCCCGTCCATCCGGGCTGGTAATAAAACGATCTTAGGGCACGGACGAAAATGTCTTGAGGAAATGGCTCAAGGCGAACGTAGAAGCGATTTGAGATCAGTTTGGCGAAAATATCGGTCACAAGGACGGCGAAAGCGATTGAAATTTTGAAACTACGAGTATTACGTTATCAAGGGATCATAGTTTTGAGCAAAGAAGTACATAGTACTTTGATCATCGTTTCGTGTAAACGCTGTCTAAACGCATGGTTAAGTATAATATCTACGCTTTATAGTATTTTTTTCTAACCCTAGGGCTTGTTAAAGGGCTTTTGAGTACGTATTATTCAAACGATAGTCTGAAAAAAACCTAAGGGTAATATACTATTGAATAAGTAAGTAAATAGGTTCGTGGGAGTCAGTGGCCGACTCTGGTGAAGGAGCTATACCTGAACGCTTAATCCTCTGCATTCAAGGACAATCTTTGAGTAAACATTGCAAGATACAAAAGTCTTAGCACGATTGTTATCAGAATAGCCGCATGAAGCTCTTGCTAATGCAGATCGCAGGCTCTTCCAACTCAGATCCCTGCCCAATTGCCCCACGAGCCTTAAGTCCTGAGATACTGCCCCGGGCCAGCACTCTTCGCTCGTGTGTTTACAGGCCGATGCTATCTGGTAATTGGGACAATATTTGTTCTAGCCATTTATGTATGGAAGCCGGTTTAGCCAAATTGGTGGGCCCACCTTACCCTGGAATTGGCTATTGAGTTACTGATTAAATCGCGAGACCTGTTTGAACGGGATGCCTGGAAGATATGAGAGTTATTTTGGAAATTTGAGGAAGAATTTATGAATGCAGTAAACGAGGCCGAGATTTACATAAATATGTTCATTAAGGGGCGTTTCTATGTAGCTTGTGAGTACAGTATGTTGAGTGTCAATATGCGTACGGCGGAGCGGGCAGCGTGCAATGCGTTTAGATGTTCCACACTTGCAAGTTTATGCACACGACCTTGGCGAACGTTAGGGCTTGAGCTAGCAGAGTTCTTTGTGATAGAACACGTCCGGGGAAGTACTACCACCATACCTATTTCTGCCGCAAAGCAGTAATGCTCGCATTGCTGTGTTCCGGTGTGAAGGGTATGGTTTCCGGTGAAATTACAGGCACATGAGACTTACCATCTAAGGTCTCAGGGTGGTAACACGCAAGTGATATCTATGATGTTGTATGCGTACATAGGCTACGGTAACCGCTGACCATCAAGTGGGCCGTACGCTTGGTTACCACTTTAGTAGTATAAAAAAAAATGGAGAAGGGTATGGTTTTCGGTGAAATTACTGGCACATGAGGCTTTCGATCTATGCCTCAAGGTGGCAACCGCGAGTGATACCTCTGGTATTACAAGCGTCCATAGGCTGCGTTAACCGCTTACTTGTGGGCCGTACGCTTGGTTGCTACTTCGGTTGTATAAAAATAAAAATATAATAGCACATAGTTTTTCCATTGTCAATATATCATACTCGTTCGTTCGTTCGTATGAGATGAGTCAGTCGCCAACTCTGGTGACAAAGTTTCTAGGCCGCCCGAAGGCCTCTAGAACCATGCAAATGTATTTTCAGCAGGAGAAAATCGCAGCGTTTTTTTTTTTTATACAACTGAAGTGGCAACCAAGCGTACGGCCCACAAGATGGTAAGCGGTTACCGCAGCCTATGGACGCTTGCAATACCAGAGGTATCACTTGCGGGTTGCCACCTTGAGGCTAAGATCGAAAGCCTCATGTGCCAGTAATTTCACCGGAAACCATACCCTTCGAACCGGAACACAGCAATGCGAGCATTACTGCTTGGCGGCAGAAATAGGTATGGTGGTAGTCCTTCCCCGGACGAGCTCTATCACAGAGAACTCTACTACGCTTGGTGCAGCGTGTTCTTATTTGCATCACAATGACATGTCCTACTACGCTACGACCATTATGATCACAGACTGTAGATTTCTTATTCGTTATATACTATTAAATTTTGAGTGATTCTAGAGTTTTGTTCGCTTCTGCCAAGTCGAAGTAATAAGACACACACTAACAGGCCAATGGTTATCTATCAGCTCGATGTCTCATATTCACCGTTGCTACAACAGTTACGAGTAGTAACAGTGGCAATTTGGTGTATGTATGTGTATCGCTTATATATTTTAAACAACGCAACGTATTTTTATGCAGTTTTCTTCAATAGATAGAGTGATTCAAGAGGAAGGTTTATAAGTATAGTTCAAGCACCCGTGCGAAGCCGGGCGGGTCGCTAGTACAGGATACAATGGAAAGGAAAAACTTCAGGAGAAACAGTAAATTCAGAAACAAGAGCGTAGCAACAAATTGCCGGCGATTTAGTAGGCAAGGGCCGGAGGTGAGAAGTACCCAAGTTCAGATTAACAATCGTCCCGAAAGGGCTACTCGCCGGACGAAGGGCAATTCCTGTACGATAAATTCCGACCTACTAAGACGTACTGTGTGTGCAATTTCGAAGACGCTGGCGTTCTAAGGATTATGTTAGCTTGCTTTTGTTTTCTTGTTATTACTGAAATCGGATTAATGGTTGATTTATTGAATAAACTGTAGCATGAATATTGATCCAGGATAAAATGGCGGGACGAACTTGACTCACATATAAGCTCATGGCCTGTCACGGCGTTAGATCGCTAAGAGTGGAAGAAAGGGAGGAAGGCCTTTGCCCTGCAGTGGGACAGTGATGGCTAAATAACCATCATGACAGCCTTCTAATGTTCCCACTGCTGGGACACTGGCCTACTCTCAGGCGAGAGTGCTTGGGTCTTAATACACCACGCGGACCCATTGCGGATTGGTGGATGGCATATGTTTTTCGAATTTTTAGTTGTTGGACATGCCGGTTTCCTCACGATGTTTTCCTTCACCGTATGAGAGCACTGGCATTGCGCACATACATTTTTCGAAAGAAAAATCCATTGGTGCACGGATTTAGGATCGGAAGGCGGGGTCACTACCACTAGACCAGCGGTATTATGGCTAAATAATAAAAATAAATATGAATTTGGGCAAATATTGAAATTGTCTTGGCAAAATTTTATATGAAAATGTTTCAGGTAGGTTGTATATTTCCATACAATAGTATATTCGTGCTAGCTCCTATCACTTCTTATCTTATTGGTTATCAAATATCGCAAAATTCACAAATATTCGTTAAAACGAAAGAATCGTCCAGAATATTGTAATCAGATGTACCGACAAGAAATATTTTTCTATTTCTAATTCATGTCATGCCTCATTCCTCCAACACCACAACTAATTGAATGTTAAAAACAAAACTTGTTCCCATTGAAAAGAGCTTTCGCCCGATAGACGCCATTAATCTCGTAGAATACCGCCGAATTAATTATCCCTTGACCATACGATTTAATGGGCTTCCTGGGCCCTTGAGGTTTCCGATTAAATCACTACATCTCATTGGCCGATTTATAGTGACCAAACGGCATGACGTAGCCCTAAAGAAGAAAGCAAGTTTACTTGGCTTCTACTCTTGTTACATGAGACACTGGCTTAGGGTACTTGCACCGATCTCTCGCCTAGTCTCTAATCTAAGTCATTTTATGTTAAATGAATATAAATTGAATTTATTAAATTGTTACGTTTAGGTATGGGCAACTGTGTGCTTACTAATCTATACTAATATTATAAAGAGAGAAAAATTGTATTTTTATATTTTTGTTTGTTACAAATAAACTCAAAAACTACAGGTAAAAATTAATTCACCTCACCAGTGCCAGTGGGAACATTAGAAGGCTGTATTGATGACAAATAAGTGAAGTAGCTATCTAAATTGAGCTACGACGGGTCAGTCGGGTAAAGGAAGTGATTAACTGTTATGAGCAAACTCCTTAACCTTACAATCGGACTTGAGTATTATGGAGGTGAGCCACTTGGAAGGGTGAAGTCGGACATCGCCTTAATGCGACCGATCCGGGCCTTAACTGGCTTTGGTTATTATGGTAGAGTACCTACTTCTAAAACAAGTTTTTTTTGTTAATTTTTTTTATACAATCTCTAAGTAAATCGCAACGAAACTGTATATCAATTCAATTGAAGAATTGAATTGATATTAAATTAAATACATTTTTATTTCAGACAATTATGAAGTCCATACAGTAAGAGTTACAAACACAAAAACAAATTAAGAGTACAGATATGCAGTTGATATGCAGTTACTGCTCTTAAGCAGTGAAAATCATTATCATCATACCTATCAGCTGATAGACGTCCACTGCTGAAGATATGCCTTCCCAAGGACCGCCATGACGACCGATTTTAAGCCTTCACCATCCATCGACTTCCTGCGACCGGTAAAACGTCATCGATCCATCGAGTGCGGGGCCGTTCTATACTTTGTTTTCCAGTTTGCGGTCGCCATTAAAAAACCTTCACTCCCCTTTATTAGTGAAAAATTTGAACATAATAACTATACAGGGTCATTCATTATCAACCTGACAAACTTAAGGGATAGGTTTCACACATAAAAAAAAATAAGGTCTTTGATTATTAGCATAGAGTTATTATTAGTGCGCGATATTCAAGGAATATGTTCCATAAACAAAAAAAAAATACATGTTTTTTTTTTCTAAAAATTTTTTTTTTAATAAAATAAATATATATACTTACCTACTAGGAGAGTATACTAGGAGTTGTGACTGCCACCTTTATAGTATGAGGCTTGACAACATTATGAGATAGCGAGAAATCAATAGAAATCGGACCAGCCACTACGGGTAAATGAATTAAAAAATCCTTAAATGCAGAACGCCTAACTTTTTTTCAAGTTTGTTGAAAATAAACTCAATATGACTACTATGAAATAAAAATTAATTTAGTAAAGTCAAAACATAAACACAATACTTTAAATTCCCACCACTGTGATGTAAAACACCTCACCAAAACCTGCTTGTTTAAGCATTTATTTGAATACTAGCTGTTGCCTATGACTTCGTTCGCGTGGAACTCGGGAACCATACTTTTTTCCGGGATAAAAAGTAGCATATGTCTTATTCTCGGTCATTATCTATTTATGTTTTTAATATCAGCCATATTGGTTCAGTGATTGCCCATAAATAAATAGACGCAATATGTTAATTAAAAATGTGCTTATTCAGTAATAAATTTATCAAAGTTCTTTAAGAATGGAACAGTCACAGCAATAAACCAAGATCCTGTCAATTTGTTTTGTGTCGTCGTCCGTCAGTCGAGTGATATAGGAACAAACATCCAACCTTTCGCATTTATAATATTAGTGTGATTATAATAGTGTGATAGTTTGATACAGTATTTAGATTTTACCCTCAGACAGTGGTCAAGAGTACTCACCCTGTATACATATTAAAATAAACAAATAATTTCTAAATAAGTTTTGGTTTTCTTTTTTTTTCTTTTTTTTTTATACAACTGAAGTGGCAACCAAGCGTACGGCCCACAAGATGGTAAGCGGTTACCGCAGCCTAAGGACGCTTGCAATACCAGAGGTATCACTCGCGGGTTGCCACCTTGAAGCTAAGATCGAAAGCCTCATGTGCCAGTAATTTCACCGGAAACCATACCCTTCACACCGGAACACAGCAGTGCGAGCATTACTGCTTGGCGGCAGAAATAGGTATGGTGGTAGTCCTTCCCCGGACGAGTTCTATCACAAAGAACTCTACTACTCTATAAGTTATAGCATGGTTGAAACATAAACATACAAAAATCCTAACTTTTGCCTTTCTAATATTTATTAGTAGGTTACCTTGAACACTCCGATGATTAGTAGATTCTATAGTGCGATGGGTTTATTGATTTATTCATTTTGGTGTAAATTCTAAATCTTACAGCAGAAAATATAGTTGAAAGATTGCGGGTAACTTTGTTCACTTACCTGAAAAATAAAAAATGTTTTAATTTTTATGAAAACATGGTTCTGTAGATTATGCCCTTTCAATCTTGGATCAACAAAGTTAAGCACTGCTCTGTGCAGTCATCTAGTGACCGCTAGTGGCTATTTTAATTGAGCAAAACCTGTTCAAAGGTTTAGCCGTGAAAATTAACAGACAAAGCTACTTTTACATGTATAATTGAATGAGAGAGTGAAGTGTCTCTGCTTTAGGTCTGGCAAAATTTGCTTTTGTCTTTCTTTTCACCTACGCTCACATGATGCATTTTGGTACTAAATTTTGATGTTTATAGTATAACAAACTGGAACAAGTTTTGTACAAATATAAAATGAAACTGCCAAAAGTAACCAAAAGAAAAGACCCATGGCCGCATTTCTGTTATTATGAGATGGGCAGCAGCAAGCATTGCATGGAGTTTGAAGGAAAAGTTCTTAACAAAGGTTATAAAACCAATTTTACTATTGAGTCTATAGTCAGATTTGGATTTTTTTAATATCTGAATCTGAACATCTGAGCATTACTCTGTTAACTATACAAATAGAAAACTGAAGCATTAGCCATGAAATTGATGTGTTTTGAATAAGAAAACTATAGGGAACAAGGAAGTTAGCACCTATCAAAACAACAACATAACCTCAAAATATTTACTATCGAATCATGCCGGCAACATACATTACCTACTACCAAATTCACACAAAATAACTCGGAAATTACCTGATATGGCGTCTCATCACCGTGTTCTTCCAATTGCTTCATGTTTAAGCACCACAAACAGTTTTCTTCAGGATTCCAAACATACAAAACATCGTCTTTGAGTTCAAGCAAGTTACGCAGCCGCCCTGGCGGATTTTCTTGCAATTTATCCTTCAAATCTATAAATATTTTATGGCTGGCTAGTTTTTGTTCGTACAAATGGGAATCCATCATAAATGAATTTAAAAACTAAAGAAAATTCAATGCTAAATTCCGCTGACCAACAAGCAAACCTATCAAAACAAACAACCGAACGCGAACGGAGACGGAAAATTTTCTTCTTCTTCTTTCTTTCAGCTTGGCGTTGACAATGACATTTTAATGAGTAAAGTTTGCTATTGTTTGACAGTTTTTACTGACACACAATGTAGCCTAATTTAACCAAGGAAAATTTATAAGATAACAACTATTAGAGTACTTATTAGTTAGATTCATGCATTCAATAAGCTCGTAGGGCTCAGACAAATTAGAACTTGTCTGAGTCGTAGGGCAAACTCAAACACAGCCACAGACCCCTTAAACTTTATTTAGGAAGAAGATTCTAGGGCACGGCATCGGCAGTGCTCCTCGTCAAGTCGAGCAAAAAAGCACCAGCTCCCATTATCATATCTCGATGAGCTTGATGGCTTGTTATACAGTTATGCTTTTTGTTTCCCGCCACATTCCGTGTCCTGGCAGCGTACAAAAAAAATAACAAAACCATGAAACTGGCCTCTGGACAGCACGGACACACCCCGAACACTCTCATTAAAACATTGAAACAAACGCGTCGTTATCACCACATGCATAGTTTGTTTATTTAGACAGTATCATGGCACAGAACAGTTATTGGGGTCGAAAATGGTCTGAATTTTTTCGAGAAAAGGATGCTACGGCCTTAGCCGCTTATTGCTCGACTTGGCGGAGGCACTGTCGCCGTACCACAGATATAGTATGTTACTTTGTGGCCGTGCCCCCAGATTTCACCCAGTAATAAAAAACTCACAAACGTTTGCGGTGATGATTCTTCGAACAAACAAATTGTTTGAAGTGATGATTTTATGCAGGTCCTTCTCTGTTATGTAGGTAGGTACCTACCTACATGGTATGCCTATCCACAACAATTCAAGCTGTATTTCACTTTGATTTGGAATGGTATCACGTAATTTCATCTCCCTGAGCGCTACAGTGCTTTCTTATAAATAAACCAGCGTATAGGCAACAATAAATTTCCGTTTCAGACGTGTATCGTGTTGATAATTTAATATTTTACTTGTTTTAAAGGCGGAGATGGAGGTTGGCGTTGAATGAGTGCGTTGTTAGTTGAATTAGCTGCTCTGATTTATTCGGTAAGCACATGACTGTCTATGACCTAGAATTGTGCTTTTATAGAAGTAGGTAGCGCAGCGGGTAACCTAAAACCTATTTATGTTATTTCTTACCTTTTCTGAGTACCTAGGTAACAGGTAGGTAGGCTACAGTAGACCTCGCAAGCACAAACTTGTAAAGTGAGCTTTGAAAGTGAGCAACATACATAGTTACTGCATTTTGAGAAAATATTCTGCTCATCACGCTGAAGATCCTCATCAGATCTTCACCAACTTGGTTGTTTTGGGCAAACAATTAGTTAGGTACCTACCTACACCTACAGATTTAAATGTTACCTAATTGTTAGGTTTATTATTTTGAGTCTGTTTTAAGTAGCTTCTTTATTATGTAGGTACATTATGTTGGAACTCTAACTGGTACTAACTTCCTATTAAAGGTAGATACCTAGTAGGCACCTACTTATAATGAAAAGTCAAATAAAAGATTAGGCGATCACTCACGAACGAGATTCAAGCAGAGATCAATGTCAAAACATCGCAGCCTGAATAAAATATAAGGCGCGGCACACACGCTCAGTGCCCGCGATATAATTCTATTGATAAATTTACCAACGCCTCTCACATGATATTAGGGGGTGATGCCACCCCGCGGCCCGATCTATTATTATGCTGTGCAAGTCGCGAGCGCGACGTACGAATTTCTCAGGGTTACTACTCGAGAGGTGATAGGTAGGTGCCTTCAGCCTTCTCTGCTGGAGATTGTAGAAATAGGTCAAGACTAATAACACACTAATATTATAAATGCGAAAGTTTGTATGTTGGTGGATGTTGGTTCAGACAACTACTGAACCGATTTGGCTGAAATTTAAAACATAGATAAAATAAGGATCAGCCATAGGCTACTTTTGTCCCGGAAAAATACGGTTCCCGAGTTCTACGCCAACGAAGTCGCGGTAAGAGAATTTATTTTAAGTTGACTTTCTCTGCTATCTAGGGTAAATGAATGAGTTATTGGCTGGCATTAGTTATTGGCTACTTCATACTCAAACACTTCCTAAAAGCTACTGATGCTAAGTACAATATCTCCTTTCATTCTAGAGAATAGTTTACATATTTAGCTTTAATATTTGTGCCGATTTGTACGACCTTTCTAATAATTTCGTATAAAAAAAAACATAATTGATTGACAATCGGCAATCCGGCTACTATGGTGGGGTTTTGTTGTGAAAACGGTAAGGATTGCGTTTGACTACAATTCGAATGAAACTTGTCTCATACCTCATATCTTTGTAGTTGATCCATATTTCGTTACTATTTAAGTTATTTTATCTTAATTTAAATGTATTTTATTATTTTTTTACTTTAAAACATTAAATTATGGTATAACCAATAACAGAAACGAAAAAAACTAAGTTTTAAGTTACTGGCTATACATGTACATCACCGCCAGTCACCTACGAATTCAATTTATAATTTGTCAAATTGGCGAAAATGGCCTTCTTCCGCCAATCTGACGTTTGCATAGATGCCCAGTTGAGTAACCACCGCATGCAGAGATCAGTTCAAGATCCGATGGCCTGAAATAAACTTGTGCCGAAACCGATACTAATTCAGTTTGTCTGGTGAACTTTGTACTGTAATTATTTATACAAGGGCTTCGAAAAGTTCGTTTATACCAGAGCTAAGAACTCGATAATTATGTTCCTTGTATTTCTTAAAAAAAATGACTATAATCTGCTGTGTTTCGTAAAAAATACTACAGCCAATAACTGAAACCAAACATGCCAGTAACTAATTCTGGGGTGCCAGTAACACAATTTTTATTTGAATGAATATTATAACTTTATAAGCAATGTTAATTATTTTTATTGTTATTAAAATGATACTAGAACTTTTTCCGTCTCCACTAACACCATAAAAACATCATTTGGATGACGCCTAAAGAAACTATACCAATTTAAATTGACCAAGGCGCTTAAGTTGCTAATAACTGGTGCTTTTACCCTATTACTTAGGTTCTCTCTTTTCAGATCCTAAGAACTTGAGGATTTCTACGGCTACTTGTATCCACCAGAGATGTGTTCATGTGTAGCGACTAGTGACTAGCTAGGGATGTGTTTGATAGTTTTTTTTGTGTAGTTTTAGAAGAAGAAGAAGAAGAGAATATTCAAATATAATTATGTCCACCAATCTGCATTGGGTCCACGTGGTGTATTAAGACTTAATCACTCTTGCTTGAGAGTAGGCCAGAGTCCCAGCTGTGGGAACATTAGAGGCTGTCATGATGATGATGATAACTAAGTAAGATTACCTTGTAACTTGGCCGATTGAATCCATTCAGCAAATGTCTTGGGGCAACCCTGACACGCCAGTCCTTTGGGACGTCGCCGATGACTTGTCATTAATAACGACAGCGGAAATGTATCAAAAGGTGACACGTGTCCCTCCGTCTGTCTCGGCCCTTATTTATGATCCCAATATTTATGTGTACCTATCATCCTATAACTATGTGTCAATTTGCTTTACCTTCAATGCATTTTCAATTAGCCTAATATCCCTGATATAATTGCGTTAATTTTTTAAATGAATTATTAATAACTAATTACTTACTATTACTTTGTTATGTAATTTTAAGTCGGTTAGGTAAGGTAATTACAAAAAGTAAAAATAAATATTACTCCTGCGGCGGGAATCGAACCCACACCCTCGCGCCAGGTTCTTACCCGCGACGCCACTGACGTCACAAGATCGACTCCCGTTTTGTAGTTGGTAGTTTCAATTTACACGAAATTGTTATTTTTCGTTGGTTGGTTAGCCCTAGGTACTATTGACTAGCACGTCACAATAGTGACGTCACGTAATACGTCACCGATACCCTACATAATACTTCTACTTTTACTTCTTCTTCTTTTATGGACTCTGTGGCTTATTTGCCACAATTTTGCCAGTGTCAATAAGTGTACTAGTTTAATGGTCGCTTAGCAACTTAAACAAACGAAATTTGGAAAAAAAATGATATCGTCATACGACCTGTCACTCCTGTCAGGCAGGAGACCCCTGACGTCAGAAATTGTTTCTTGCTGCTACACATACCGGTACAATTAGTGGAACATGGGCTTAATGTTGAATTTAATTAGAATAGTTTTTTTTATCTGTTTCATCCCAATGCATTGAAAATAATTAGTCTGATTTTTGAATGGATATAGAAAAATGGGTGTAGGATACGTCCAGTCACCTCACAATATTGCAGGTTTAGGTAATGGTTGAGCGAAATGGTTTCGCATAATACTAGCGTGTGTTGCTAAAACAATAGTTATTGACGCCGTTCTGCTGCTGTTGCTAATGTTATTTCGGTTTGCGTTTACATTTTATATTATAATTTATTTCTGCATAATAATTTGTTACATATTTACTTGTACCTACATGTATTTTGTACTCTTTGTTTGGCTAACTGTGCCGACCGGCGTGTGTAGCTACATTAGGAGTCAGCGGCAATTTTCTTACCTCATGCTGCTGTAACTTAAACCTGTCAAAATAGCGTTTATAAAGTAGGTTAGGTACTTTTTATTTAGAAAGATACTCTCATTGTCATTATAATTTGTACCTGATTCATGGAATGGCCGCTTATCTGCAATTTGATATTGATGCCGGTACACTATCGTTGAAAGTTTGGAACGAATATGCTATAGTCTAGGTAATTTACTCTCAACATGGATCATGTAAAAAATTAGAGGCTGTTGCCTGATTCTTCTTACGGCTTCGGCTCGTATAGAACAAGTATAAATTCACCCAGCTTCAGCATAACCTATTAAAATATTTATTTTAATTTTATTATCTTTTATTTATGCTCCTTTTGCTGCCATTTACTTGTTTACAATACCTATTCTTTGTGGTCCATGATTGTGATTTTGTAATTTCATTATGTACCCAGGTACCTACCAATACTTACCAAGTTTATTTCAGACTTATATTTATTTTTCTTATTCAAGTGATAGAGTCAGTTTTCAGTTGAATTCACAATAACTTTTATTTTTGTGCTTGATGTGGTCACCTCTAATTGAGAGAGCACCTGACCTGAGTACCTCTGTAATTTAAAAATGTGTACCTATGTATCTTTCGATGGTGATCCATAATAATAAATAATAAATAAATAAATAAATTATGTACATAATTACATAACATTACAAAATATACAAAATACATATGAAACAGTTGAGCCATCTAAAGACCGTTACAAACGACCTATAGATAGCTCAACTGATCCAAATCACTACCAGTAGGAAGCGTTCCCAAAATGCTGGCTGCATTGCCACGTTGAATGGCAATGGTGATATATATATAATATAATAAATAAATTGCAATAACTGTTTTATACTGATTTCGTTCACCTAAATAAATAAGCTTATGCTATTCCAAGCCCAGAACTATGCCAAGCTTTATCCAAATCGGTTATTCAATCAGAAACATGTCGGATGAAGAAAGAGACTCTATTATAGTTCGCACAGCGGATCTAGGCTTCCGTGAAGTTAGCCGTTTGTGATGCGCAAAGACAATTTAGTTTGAAAAAGCTCCATTGTGCATCGAAACGGCTAATTTCACGACGCCCGAGATCCGTTGTGAGAACTATACCTAGCTCCTGGGCTACTGCTATCTATTACCGAGCCGGCCTGGGAATTGGGACTTTGATAAAAAATTGTTGTTTGGTCGGTGTCGTGTTGTAATTACGATGATTGATAGCTCGTTTTGTCGGCTGGAAGATGCAGCTGATATACAAATAGCAATCGTAGTCGATGAGTCTGTAAGATCGCTATTTGTGTACCTACTTAATAGGTATCGAGAATATGACGAGAAGGTCAAGCAAGCTTGATGGTAGTCACGACTGACTGATGGATGATCATCGATTCATAATTTTTTTGACGGCAATAGATTCTTATATATGGCCGTGTTTAATAAAGTTTATACCACTATGTGGATTTGTCTGTCTGACTGTCTGTACCACCGTAGCTCTTTAATATGTGAACCGATTTTTTTGAAAGCAGGTTTTCTAGTGATTATTATCAAAATCGGTTCAGCCGTTTCATTGATGAAAAGTATTAAGAATGTTAGAATGAATGTTTTTAATTTCAAATGGAAAATTTAAAAACTTGATTAAACAAAAACTGTCTCAAAAAGCTTATATACTATAAAGTAACCGATTACCTAGATGATAAAAAAGCTTGGGACGAATGTGCTCCAACTCTACACGGCATCCATAACAATAGCAAGGCTCATGCCAAAAAAGCGATAGGAACCCAGCCGGTGTTGTTGCCAGTTCTTTTACGGCATGGGCGCGCATTGGAACTGGTGTAAATTTTCTTAGCTTTGTAAGACGTTTCAAAGTGATCCTTGTAATTCTACTGAAATAAATAATTTTTGATTTTGATTTTGATTTTTGATTCTTAAAGTCGTGTATTCTCGATGTCCTCATGGTTTTGACCACATTAAATGGGACAGTGGGAAGTCAAAAAATAACTTCCCGTTGTCCCCAATACGCTTTATCTTCAATGGGGACAGTGGCACGTTACATAAAGCCGTGCCGTGTCTTTATAGTTACTGCGACGAATCGGTCCATCGAGTGGGGGGCCGTCCTACGCTTCGTTTTCCAGTTGGTTGTCGCCATTCGAGAACCTTTACTCCCAAGTCGGTGGATGATACAGCAGTGGACGGATGTTATATGATAAGATAATGTATTTATTTTCAAATAAGGTTAACAACAGTTTTAAAAGTAGGTAGCTTTGAGTAGTTTGAATAGAACATTTTATTAACAGTGCAGCAGTATACCTATGTTGCTGTAAAAATTTAGCTAATTGTAATACCTTATAAAATAGCTTAGAGTCAAATACTTTGACTCCTCGCTCTAAGTTATTACTTGTATGTAGACGCTAGGGCTTTCTGCTTCGGCTCGTTACTTAGGTAAACAGAAACAAAAGATAAGCTAAGATACTAATTATGTGGGAAAAGAGGAAAAAGAATGAGACAGTTAACATCTAGAATTATGATGACAAATCGCCAATGTCGTGTCCCGTGTGAATAAGGCGTTGTTTGTTTTGTGTTAGATACCTCCACGACATACGACTGAAGTAAATCTAACAAGCAGGCGGCGCAGAACCAATACGGACCGAGTATAAATCCGCCCGCGCGTCCGAAACACTTCGGTAGTCTTACCGCTGCGCACCTTGTGCTGGCCAGGAGTCTACAGATCCTGGAATGGATCATGCGAAATAGGATAATCCTCCTAATTAATTGTATTATTATCTCGGAAGTGACATTTTGTGGGCTGAGTCCTTTCAGCTTAACGACGTCCAATTTTAACTCTAGGGAATAAGATCTGTTTGATTTTCATTATCACTCGTTCGTTCGTTCGTATGAGTCAGTGGCCAACTCTGGTGACAGAGTTTCTAGGCCGCCCGAAGGCCTCTTCATGGCCTAACAACTTTGAAAAAGCCGGGACCGACTACTTAACGTGCCCTCCGAAGCACGGGAGCGCTCAGTTGAAATTGCCTCTGGCGGTCACCCATCCAAATGATGACCCCGCGGAACAGTGCTTAACTTCGTTGATCTGTTAAGGACAGCTTAGCCAGCTACGTCACGAGCACTCCCTATTATATTATCACTGAATAGTAATAACACAGGTAGTCTAGAGGTAGTGATCCCGCCCTTTTGAACCTTAGGTAGTGGGTTACAACCCTGACTAATGGACTTATTACACAAAAAATTGACGTTCGCAATGCCAGTGCTCTTATACGGTGAAGGAAAACATCGTGAAGAATCCAGCATGTTTAAGAACTAAAAATTGGAAGGACATGTGCCATCCACCAATCCGCATTGGGTCCGGTGGGAACATTAGAAGGCGGTCATAATAAATAATAAACTCTGATATGTTTAAATGGTATGGTCATATCCAGCAACACCTAGGATCCGCGCCCACCCATATGTTAGCCAAGAAAGGGTTGAGCAAGTGCTACCTGTGGGGTGGGGGGTGGATTTACACCCCTCATTTGTTTGCGATGACCCCCGAGCTATCTCCGGCGTCTTCGTATCGTGGAGATTAGGCGTGGCTTACATTATTGTGCTTTTGTTGGTGGAATTACTACGTGGACTCTGCCGGGGAATTACTGGGTGCAGGGAAATTACCTACGAATGTTTTTTTAAAGCTTTTGTTGAATTCATATTTTATTATGCTTGTTTGGATACGTACCTACAACTACCATATTATGCAAATGTACATTACTAACAAAAATAAATTTCTAGGAGATGATTATTTGACGACCGATGTGGCGCGGCGGGCGTAGGTCCAACTGCGACGCAGGAGGTTGCGGGTTCGACTCCCGCCTTGGATCAAATGTTTGTACGATCTGCAAATATTTGTTCCGGGTGTTCTGGGTATTTTCAATGTATAATAAAAAATACCTATCTATTGTATAGTATTAAGTATAACAGTCATCTAGTACCCATAACACAAGCTCTGCTTAGCCTGGGGCTAAATGATGCTGTGTGGATTGTCCAGCATTATTTATATATTTATTTATTAGGTAATCATCATCATCATGACAGCCAGCGTTCTAATGTATCCACTTCTAGGATACTGACCTACTCTATAGCTAAAGTAAATTGTGTTTTAATCCTCCACGCGCACATTACGGATTTTAAGTTATTTGAAAAGTTTTATTTCCATTTTAAAAACTCATTAGCAAACACGACTCTTCTCAGTCGGACACTCTTAACAGAGTGGTCGTGGTTATGTAGTTATGTATGTATTATATTGAGTAGCAGCTGTTGCAATACGTCTCCACTCAGCTCTGTTAGCTCTGTCTGTTAACTCAGCTTTCCAAACACGACTATGTAGTTTTAAACCCGCGACTTTAAGATCAGAAGGCGGGGTAACCGTTACACCAGAAGTGCTCTGGTATCCAGGTATCTCCTTAAAAAGTATAATAGTGTTTTTAAGCGGTGTATGCATGGTCGTTTAATATTAAGCTTTTGCGCGATATTTACGCGTAGAATTAGTGGCAGGCGGCCCTCACGAGCTCCGTAGCTCTCCTCTCCTACACCACTTAAGCTAACGGTTTTTACTAAGATTGGAAACTTCTAAGTGATACCATATCTCTCAAACTTGGTGTTGTGGTGAGATTTTATGAAGTTTGCCGTGCATCTGCAGGCAGATTATCTGGTTTACCGTTTTACCGGCCGAGTCAAATAGTGAAAATGTGTCTTTGTTGAATTAAAGTTTTTTAGAATGCTTGATTCATGAGATTTCAGAACTTTTCATCAGTGAAATAGCCAGATAAGCTACGATTACAATATTTACATTAAAAGTTTTGGAGAGCCCTCTGTTGTTGAAAAAACAGGATATTAAAAGGATTTTCGTTGTCAATCAAGTGAAAAAAAACTGCAATGCGTATTACATTATAATGAAAACTGTCGTAGGTTTCATCTAACTAATGAGAACACCACCATCAATCACGTAATTGCTACCGGTGATACTCTTCGCCTTTTCACTTGCCAGGTACAAAACTAGTTCCGCAACCTCCTTTGGCTGGATAACAGATTTCAACGCTGTAATTTGCTTAACATCGTCCCACGTACCGCCGTAACCGCCAATCTTCAAGATCGGAGTTTCCACTGGCCCAGGGCTCACTGTGTTCACTCTTACTCCTTTAGGGGCGAGTTCCACAGCAGTCATTCGAGAGAAGTGGGTCAATCCGGCTTTCGAAGTGCAGTAAGAAGCATTACCAGCAGGCGCGAATGACTTTAACGTGCCCGAACCAGCGACGCTAGATATGTTTACAATGTTGCCTTTTGATTTGATGAGGTAGGGGATAGCCAGGTTTGTAAGAACGACCACTGAACGCAGGTTAGTGTTTACCACTTGATCGTAGATATCCACAAGGTTATCGTCTCCCAATACCGCTGCTCTGTAAATTCCTGCGTTATTCACAAGCACATCTAACTTCTCGAATTTTTCTATGGTTTTCTTAACGATAGTTTTGACGTCGTCTGTGGAGACGTCTGCTTTGATGATGAGAGGTGCTTTGCCGATTTTGCTGATTTGAGCGGCGACGTCGTTGAGTCTGGTTTCGTTTCTTCCGACAATGGCGACCTGCGCGCCTTCCTCGGCGAAGTGGAGAGCGGCAGCGGCGCCGATGCCGGAGCTACTTCCTGTAACTATAACGACCTTGTTCGCGAAACTCATCATTGAGACTGAAGGCAGCTTTTGCGGGCGTTCAATTATATACGTTTATCTGCGTGAGTAACATCGGAGAGGCAAATCTTAATTTGCTTGAAGATAAAAATAAATAAGTGTTTGACTACTTAGTTAATATAGATTATCATGTAAGTGATACTTTGTGATATAATAGTGGCCGGCCGCGGCTTTGCTCGCTTTGTACCTTGATAAAAGGTAGTATGTTATTCCAGACTGAAATAAATTTTCCAAGATTCGTCCCTCGGATAAGCCGTTTACAGCGTGATTGGGTTGCACCTGACGGTAAGTAGTAGAACTACTTATTAGTAGTTCTACTACTAATAAGTAGTTAGTAGTAGACGGTAAGTAGTAGAACTACTTATTAGTAGTTCTACTACTTACCGTTAGGTCCAAGATGTCCTTGTTGTATTTTGTAGTTTTATTTCATTAAAAATATTATCAATCTCGCATCTATGTAAAAATAAATATGTTTTTATATTCCTTGAATCCTTTTTCATATGGTGCAGACGTGATTTTAGTAATTCTTGGTTACTGTTATCAGCTTCTACTAATGCGGATGTGTACCGAAAATAGAATAATATTTCGCATCAAAATTTATTTTAGCAGTCTGTATTTACATAGCCTTGAACAACCTGTGCTTATTATTTTAATGCTACACTAGTCAGGTTACCTATTATTTCTGTCTACTTAAAACATCGATGTTGCTAATGCAAACTAGGTACTTATGACAGATACAAATAAACATACTACTAGTTATAAATGATAATAACAATAAATACCTAATTCAATTTTAAAAGTCGCTTTATTGATCTTATATTAATTTTCACTCTACTGAAAGAACCAATTTCATAGTGGCCTAGGTCTTAGTAACACCACAGAGAAATTGGAAAAAAAATTAAACTAACATTATAATACAATTTTATTTTTATGTAGACAAACAAAGTTCTATATGAAAAAGGTTTGTTGTGTTGAGTTTCCTAAAACAGGAACACTGGAGGTCCGCCATGACAGCTATTACCCAATGATCGTGACGCATCTTGACTTTGACAGTACCTAATAACCCAGTTGTTCGTTAAACCCGCCATGTTGTTTTGCATTGTGTTGCACTCCTTCACAAAGATAAACTTACATAAGATTGTGAAAGAAGCTAAAATAAATTAAATAAACAGCTTAAAATGGTTTCTTTATTGAATATCTAAATATCTAGACCCCTACAAAGAACCTATCCCGGCTCCATACATCGAGGAACAACTCCTTTAAGATCTTAATATTTAGTACTAGCAGTCCGTCCCAGCTTCGCGCGGGTGCAATCAAACCGCGCCCGTGCGAAGCCAGAGCGGGTAATAAATATAGCCTATGTTACTCAGGGATAATGTAGCATTCTAATAGTAAAAGAAATTTTGTAATTGGAACAGTGGTTTTTGAGTTTATTTGTAAATAGATAGACTAGCAACCCGCCCCCGCCCGGTTTCGCACGTTGCTAAACATTTATTTTTATCAATCTATTTAGTGCTTAAAACTGCATTTAAGTCGTTGCGTAGTTTAAAGGATTTATATGCGTACACACATACAAGGGGACAGACAGCGGAAGCGACTCTAATTTATGTACTTAAAGAAGTTCGAAGTCAAAGCCAAGTTAGCAAGTTGAAGTGACAGTAGGGCAGGCCTTAAATAACTTGTAGAACCGATAACAGCTGGGCTATAAAGCTTTTCCAACGGCGACCACGAACTGTAGATTTATGTATAGAACGCGATGGACCTATGACATTGTAGCGGTCGCAGGAAATCTGTGGTGTTTCTAGGTTTTTTATAGATGGTTACATATTGATTTGCTAATTTTTTGTCGTTGTTTTCTAGTTAAGCATTGTGTGTCTATCAGTGGAGACCTTTAAATGGCCTCTTAATATGTATTTTGTGCCGATGGTTTTCCAATATATAAATAAATAAATATTGTTGGTGAATATTTAGGTAGTAGAGATCATCGCGCAAAGCAGCAATGCTCGCACACTTGTGCTCTGGTTTGAATGGTATGGTTGCTTGTACATAACTTAAACAGGCTATATAAGTCTTATAATAAAGATTGAAATGGTTTTCTATATTAGCTAGAAAACTGGTAGTGGATCATTTAGGAACTAAACGCATCTTTCATAAAAGTTTAGAGGAAAGTTTATTTCTGGGGAATTTTGGGTTTCATGGTGGCAACGCACGGTACCTCTAGCGAACATCCAAAGACTACGGTACCAGCTTACCAACACGTGGGCTTTGCAAAGTGATAGAAAAAAAATTCTAGCTCTGGTGATTATTGAAAAAAACTTTACTTTTCCTCACCTCAGTGTTATAAAAAAATAAAAAGTTTTTATTTCGAACAACATTAATCCATAGTGTGTTAGTAACAAAATTTAAAACAATGTGGTAGTAGTAGAGAAAAATAAAAACTAAGTAGGTGCTGGGTGTAGAGGCTTAAGCTCCTATGCTGAGGATGATCCAAAAAGAAATATAAGTAGAATTCTCTTTAGATCACCCTCAACACAAGGCACTTCCATAGCGGTGATGTGTACCTGTCCGCTATGGTCTTCAGGATATGTTAGTCAGTCAATGTTAGTCAGTCTTCAGGATAGTAGTTAGTAGTCAGGATATGTCAGTTATGATGACAGCTTTTACCTTAGCGTGACAGTTCCTCAAGTGTAAAGAAAAACAACCTCATCTCATGGAGTACAAGTTTGTACTAAGGCAACATGCTATACTTGCCACTCAAGGTCGTGCCGTAGATTCTTTCAAATTTGAACTCTATTTACCTAAATAGCTTTTCTGAAAAAACAAACAAGGTTAGATACTAACCGGAAATTTGTTTTAGATAATCGCGAATTTACAATATTTTTTGTGGTAAGATAATGATAAGTAACCAAAAATAATGATAAGTAGGTATTATAAAATGGTTTCAACACCTCAATCGTATTGACCGAGTTGGCTTACATTACACGGTGCGGCGTGTAAAAATTCGCAATTGTAGTAAGTACGTTATATACTTATATATAATATTTAAAAGTAAGTATTTAAACACTAAATTAAATAAAATACGTGTTACTTAAAAAAAACGGTGGAAGGTATATAGTGGCCATTCTGTGCGTAGTATTAATTTCTGTTCTGTGCTTCTTTTCTTTCTTCAGGATACTGGTGATTAGTATACCATTTTACCTTGATGTCTCTTCAGTAAGAGTTTGTCATGGTGGGTACTACCGCAGTGCAGTGTCACGCAGAACTCTACCTTTGGGCACAGAACAGTACTGCGTACTCTGGGTGATACCGCAACTATTATAGTCTAGCGTGCCGCCTAACAGCAGGCAAACGACATAAAAGCCTCTGCATTTATCTATCATTAGAAAAAAACATTTACTGATAGCATCTTGTCATTTATGCAAATTGCTTTTGATCGAGTAGGTATATGATTATCAACACAATGACACGACATTTTATATGAGAACACTTCTTGATGAGGTTTATGAAAACACTCAGCAACAAAATAGTTGTTAACAGACACAAACACTCGAGTCTTTGGGGATGTTACAGTAGTGCTTGTAGCTCCAGTAGAAGTTCCACCACAGTACTTCCATTCGACTATTCTATATTATAGGAAGCCTATGTCTAGCAGTGAGCGTCTATTGAGTGTTATTTACTATGATGATTGTAGTGACACAATTTATAGTGTTGTCAGCAAAATTATGTCAAATTATAAAGTAATTTTTGTAGCATAAATATTCCGCTTTTTACAATTGATAACATTTCCAAATGGGGTATGTGTAGTTAAGTACCTACTGCAAACATTCAAAGTAGAGATAATGTTTGATAAGTAACTCAAACAAATACAATAGATACTCATGTACGACCTTCAAACATATTATCGCGTAGGTACTATATAAGCCCACTGCTGCTAATAATTGGGTTATTTGTTATTTGGAAACGAATAAAAGTCGAGTGAGTTTTGTCTGAAGCTTAATCTAGCTCTAATACAATGCGTTTTGAAAATAAAGTTGTTATAATCACCGGAGGTAGTGCCGGCATAGGAGCTGCCATATGCGAGCTGCTTACCAAAGAAGGAGCTCAGGTCGTCATTGTCGGCAGGGACGAAGCAAAACTGGATTCGGTAACCAAAAAATGCTCTAAAATTGGCAAAACACCATTACCCATCAAAGCCGACATCAGCAAAGACGAAGAAGCGGAACAAATCATAGAGAAAACCGTTCAAAATTTTGGTAAAATTGATGTGCTTATCAACAACGCTGGGATCTTAGGAAAAAGTCAAAAGATCATAGAGAAAAACTTACTTGCAATTTACGATGAAGTGTTGAACACGAATCTGCGGCCTGTGTTTCAGCTGACGAACCTAGCTGCCCCTTACCTTGGTAAAACGAAAGGTAACATAGTCAACATATCTAGTGCCGCCGGCATCAGAGGCAGCCCTGGTTACGCCACGTACGCGACGTCTAAAGCTGGCCTGAATCACTTTGGAACCGTAGCTGCTTGGGAACTAGCTGAAATAGGAGTGCGAGTGAACACAGTGAGTCCCGGACCAGTGGAGACGGAGATAATCAAGAAAAACACAGACATTAACGTAGATTTATTGAAAACTAGGACAGTTCAGAATAGAATCAGCAGGCCGGAGGAGATAGCTGAGGTTGTCGCGTTCATCGCGAGCGACAAAGCCGAGAGCATTACAGGATCTAACTACGTCATCGACTGTGGTGTACTTTTGAAGAGGTGAAGTTCCTAACTTAACCATTAACCAAACTAATTTTTAATCCTGACTTAACGAAAATATACAATTTTAAATCTTCTACTAATAATATAATAATCGTTGCAATACTGATTAACAACCAACGCGCAGTAAGGTCTAAATCCTATAGAGTCCTGAAATACGCAGAGTATTTTTCTTTTAAAATGTGTGGACGCACTAAAAAAAGAATTACCGATATTCAACCACGCATCGAAAAGATGGAAGTTTGTATCCAAGAAAAACTAAACGCGGCCAAAGTCGCGGGATGTTGCACTATTAACTATTAATTTAGCAATCTAACACGAAAATACTAAACAAAAAATACAAAACAACCATAACACCGAAGATAATCTTCAAGGCCGTGCGCCGCCACATAGTTAATCCACGATCAAACATAACCCTAATGGTTACCGCTAAACCTATAGAACCGCGACAGAGCATTGTTAACACGACATAACAATAAGGTAGGCATTATACAAAACGGTAGGTATAGTAGGCATATTAAACGGTATTGTTCTACTGTCATGGACCTTGGCCGAACTAAACCATATATTCATCCTATAATGCCATCATGAATGAGGCCGGTTGTCTTGTAGATGGACTTACAGTCGCCGAGGATGACAAACTTTAATACATGTTTGAAAACCAACGTCTAAATAAAACTAGCCGCATATCGTACTTGTTATCAACTTATAGAAGAATAGAATAGAATAGAAAAATATTTATTTAGCGCAACATAATAAACATAAAAATATCAATACAAATTGAACTAAACTATTGTGAAGAAAAAAAAGGCAACCATTCAGCATGTGTGACTTAATGTGTCTGTAGCGCTGGTTTTCAGTGTATATCATATGAGATTAGGGCTCCTGAGAACACCTTTTGAACAAGCTAAGGTAATATTTTATAGCTGTTGAAAGGTGGTCAGATCGGAGGCAACATATTACTAGCAGTTCTCCGAACAGCAGACCTCGTAAGCACAAACTTGCATTTTGAGGAACCATTTTGCTCATCACGCTGAAGATCCTCATCAGATCTTCACCAAAAATAAGACGAGTTTAAAGATGATGAAAAGGTAATCTTAAAGTTGCAAGAGCACAAAAATGATGGTAAGCTCTTAGTATTTTTTTAATTGTTGTTCAGGCCTGTGGTCAATTTATGAGTATCCCATCATCGCCATTCACAATAGTTCACAGTTGAAAAAGTACTTATATTAGTTTTATACGTAGGGGTTCACCTTGAACTTTGTTTGAACAAGCTGACCCTGAATCTTGGCATAGCAGCACATCGAACTTTGAATAGTTTAAACCACGAAAAATGCGTTAAAAGCTGATACGACTAGGATTTTAAGATATTATTTAAGAGTAGTAGAGTTCTTTGTGATAGAGCTCGTCTGGAGAAGGACTACCACCACACCTTTTTCTGCCGCCAAGCAGTAATGCTCGCATTGCTGTGTTCCGGTTCGAAGGGTATGGTTTCCGGTGAAATTACAGGCACAATATGAGACTTTCCATCTAACGTCTCAGAGTGGTAACACGCAAGTGATTATGTATGTTGTTGCATGCGTACATAGGCTACGGTAACCGCTGACCATCAAATAGGCCGTACGCTTGTTTGCCAATTTAGTGGTATATAAAAAAAAGAACGTCATATCTACGCAAAAACATACCATTTTTCCAACTTCTTGATGCGTAGACTTTGCATTTTAAAGAACTTGCGCGAGTTAAATGCCTCGTGAACTCGACTGGGCAATCTAACTCCCGTGAGTTTTTGCCCAGTCGTTTTTGCGCGAGTTATTTGAGCAGCAAGCAAGCCTACCATGAAAATGTTTGTCCGGAACTTCGGACCCTAACGAAGTACGAACGAAATACGAAGCACTTATGTTAAGAGCTATAAAGTTTCAAAGGGTTTATGTCATCGTCACGTGCCGTCTTCGTGTAATTGTATGAAATTTCGTTCCGATACTTTGTAACTAGCAGTTCTCCGAACAGTAGACCTCGCAAGCACAAACTTGTAAAGTGAGCTTTGAAAGTGAGCAACATACTGCATTTTGAGGAACTATATTGCTCATCACGCTGAAGATCATCAGATCTTTACCAAATATCAATACAACTTAAAGTTAATACTTACCTTTCAAATAAAACAAAAATCATCAAAATCAAATCACATTAGACGGAGATATCCAGACTATAGACAAAAAGGGGACTCCCTTTTTGTCCCTATTTGGAGAAAGTCTATGAAAAACCCCCGATAACAATCAAATTCTATAAAGTCATAGAACCTGTATACCAGGCGATAACAGCCGGACAAACTGACTGACAGCCAAAAGCTTTTTTGGCTAATCTCGAAGATAAGACGCTTCGCTCGCTCGGTCAATTTGGTATTTTGTATTTAGAATTGACGTTGTCATTCACTTGCGCATGCAAAGGCTGCTCACGCAAGTAGTCCGAGCAAGTTCCTTGCACTATATCACCGGAGCCGTGTGTCTCGCTTTCAATTTGACAATTAAGATTCCTCGGCTCATTGTAATTACACCTATGCGGGTGTCTTAATGAAGTTAAAGGGAATTAATTATTTTAGGGGCATAAATTTAATCTGGGCCGACCTTTGCACAATGCGGACCTAAAGTTGATTACAAGCGTTTATCTTCGGGTTATCGCGCGCTAAGACATTACACGTTAAATGGACTGAACCGACGTTTGGAAAGGTATCTGTTTTAACACTAAACTGAAGTCTGCTGGATAAAAATATAAACTCCAAAAATACGTGCTGTTTACTTCAGCTTGTCTGAAGAAAAATCGACTACTGCCATACCTTTTCTGCCGCCAAACAGCGACAATCTTTACATGTGACGTGTGCGAATTATTGAAATTCTAAAAAGGGACTTTCATTGTAAAATAGGACTCTTTTCATATGGTATTGTGGCGGATAAGTTAAGTACTTACATTCAATTGTCTAATGCAGGTAAGTTCTAGTCGTGCTTTACAAACCCTATTAATGAAGATGAAATAAGGCAAAGGATACCGCTTAGGGCTGGGCTTTTCGTTAGTTCCGAAATCCATGAAAATAAATTGAATTAAAATATTATAGTTTTCTCAACTTTTGGTAAGAACCCGTGCGAAGCCGGAGCGGGTAATATAGCCCATGTTACTCAGGGATAATGAAGCATTTTATTGGTGAAATAATTTTGAAATCAGACCTGTAGTTTTTGAGATTATTCGTAACAAACAAAAATACAAATCTTATTTCTTTTTTGGTAACCACGAAGAATGCGTTAGTGTATCGTATTCATTGCGTCGTGGTCAGCCAACGTCGTGTAACTCCAAGTTGTCTAATAACTAAGTTTGAATGGAAACGGCAGAATAGAAGCATTCCATTGCTCCACAACCGACCTTATTAGAAAAAACTTTATCGGAAAGCTGGGCCACAGCCACCTCTACAAGCACATTTTAAAAACCCATCTTGAGCTTTATAAATATAAAATTTAAGGTTCATAATACTTTAGAGATTGTTTTATTAGACGCAAAGAATAAAATTGCAGTTTTCTAGTTAATATTGACTCGTCAACAGTGGATTTCGTTCAAAACTTTTCTCATTTCGAATCCAGTCAAAGTATAAATAAATGTGAAAGCTGTTTTTTGCTTTCGTTCTCAATTGGCGATAATACAGGATTTTGCCATCAATAATAAACAATATTTATTCTAATCCAATTAAAGAACTGCAAAAAGCTGCTGAGAACTGGAAAAAGTGAGCAGAACCCCCTACTCGATGGACCGATAACATTAATGCGGACGCAAAAAGTTGGGGAAGGCTCAAGATGGGTCGTCTCTTTGGAGGAGACATTGTTCTGAGTGCTTAGCACGAAAAACTCGTTTGACTATAGTAAACGTAAACGTATCGTCCAGCTGTCAATTTGTATGAAATTTTGGTAGTTCATTTAAGGCACTAAAGAGGCGCTGTTAAAAATCCTATACTAACGCGCAACACACACAGCGGGCGGGCGCGGGTCGGGTCAGATCCGCCGCGGGTGTTTTTTGTTTTAATTTGTATGGACGACAAGGATGACATCACACTGAACGCGAGAGCGGCTGCCGCTTCACCCGACCC
Organism: Colostygia pectinataria; assembly: GCA_951394395.1. Classification (NCBI taxonomy): domain Eukaryota; kingdom Metazoa; phylum Arthropoda; class Insecta; order Lepidoptera; family Geometridae; genus Colostygia; species Colostygia pectinataria. The sequence goes on from OX596369.1 coordinate 9,130,362, forward strand.
GCGCCCGCGTTCTGTGTGTTCTCTTCCTTGACGTCAGTACAAATACAACAAAAAACACCCGCGGCGGATCTGCCGCGGGCCCGCGCCCGCGTTCTGTGTGTGTTGCGCCTAATTGACAGCTGGACGATACGTATTACAATTGTCAAACGAACGCGATGTCAAAGCATTCCTAATCATTCTAATCGACTTGCAATCTTTATGTAAGAAATTGTGATAACTATCTGTTTGTAGGAGAAAATGCATTGAGAGCTATTGAATGCTATGCAATGAGCCTGCCGCCATAGACAAGAGCGACTGTTGTCTATAGTGTATATCATATAGAGTCTTAAAGAAGAGCGTCCATAGAATGTGAATGCGAGAAGCGAGCTTAATGATTGCAGGAAGCTAAGTGGTCGAATGACAAATTAAAATCCAGAACGCTGTGAAACTAATATTTTTGAACGAGCTTTTGTAAAAATATTGTGTCTCTCTAATTTATTGGAGAGTACACCGCTAAAATAAAGCGGTCACGTCGTAGCTGGCTAAGTTGTTAAGTTAAGCACTGTTCCGCGACGTTACCATTCGGTTGGGTGACCACGAATGGCAATTTCAACCGAGCGCTTCCGTGCCTCGAAGTGCACGTTATGCTGTCTGTTCGGCTTTTTTAGGCCATGACGTAGGTGTTCAAGCGGCTTATTCACTCCGTCAACACAGTAGGCTACTGACTTATACGAGCTTACTTATCAATTTTGTTTTGAGGTGAGCTTTATTTATGGAAAACATTGGTATACCCGATTTCCTCACCTACAATAAAACCTACACATGAAAACGAATTATTAGGGGGCACAGAATGCAATTTCCCAGGACCAAGGCACCGATATGTCTCCCGGATGGCCGGGACGCGGCAAATGAATAAAAATCAACGGCATCACCGCGCTCTGTGGGCAGGGAGGTACCCAGACGCATGAAAGTTTCACAGATAAAACTAGTAAGTTCTCTGAACAGAAGACCTTGCACAAACAAGTACTAACTTTTAAAAGTGAGCAATTTACTGCATTTTGAGGTGCTCAAAATCCTCTTAAGATTTTTTACCAAATTTTTATGTGACTAAGGTTGTATTCGTCCAAACTCGAATGGGCGCTATTCTCCGAATAAATCATAGTTATTTGCGACTTCGCGAGTAAACTAACAGTTTACTTGTATTTGATATTTCTTCAAAGATTTTTATATGTATATAGTCAAAGCATTTCTTATTCTGCGGAATAGTTATTCCCGAAGTTGGTCGAATCCAGCTTATGTAACTTATTGAAACAAATAAAATGTTATTTGTAACCAATAAAGTGGCAACCAAGCATACGGCCCATTTGATGGTAAGCGGTTACCGTAGCCTATGTACGCCTTGCGAGTTACCCTGAGACGTAGATCGAAAGTCTCAGCATCATCATCATCCACAGCTTGACTTTACCCACTGCTGGCCTCCCTTAGTTTGTGCCATCTACCGCGATCCTGGGCTAATCTGATCCACTTACGGCCCGCAACTTTCACTATGACATCTACCCATCTCCGACTTCTAGACGACCGACGTTTCTATAGCGAAAGTTTCATGTGCAAGTAATATCGCCGGACACAAAAATCTTTCGAACCGGAACGCAGCAGCTTGGTGGTAGAAATAGGAGTAAATAGGTTATGATTACATATTATGTACTACTCAAAGTTGATTTAAAAATCCTGTTATTGTAAAGTGAACATACCTTTATTTAAAGATTATAATATCCCAAAAATTATTTCGCCTCAAGCGGGATTTGAATCCGCAACCACCGCTTGATATGCGGGTGCTCTTCCAATTGAGCTATCGAGACATATCTCGCTTGGACGAAATAATCATTGGGATGTCTTCGGCTCGAAGCGCCGATAGCTCAACCTACATTTTTACTATTCCCTTAGTGTGATGGTTAACACTATAAAAACAAAATTAGCTTTATTTGTTTTATGATGCCATCCTGTCTCCAGTCCTGGCTCGGCAGCAAAGTAAGAGAAATGCCACGGGGCACGCGCGCCGGGAAAATGATGGCAGTAATTCTATCAGTTTGATAGTAAACTATTTTTAGTTTTCCATGCCTGGATAACAGAAATGCTGACTGCTAGAATTTCATTAAATTCTGCAGAAAATACTAATCAACCATCAACTGGCTGTAGGTTTGATTTCCACTTGTATTCGGTCAGTATTAGACCTCGCGGGCGATTACATTAATTCATTAATAAATACTGCTTTTATGTTTATGACTCTACGCATTAAATGAAAATCATATCGAAGAAAACCCTGTTATCCACCAAAGAGATACGATCCCTCTTAGCAAAGGTGTTTAGGTCAATCGAAAAAATATCCCATTGAATTAAAAACATTTCAATCTATATATGCAGGGGTCATTTCACCCCTCAGTCTTACAATCTGTTTGAATACATTTCAATACTCTCTTATTCGGACTACAAGTGTTCGAGTTGTTGTGCCCTTGAGGGCATTTGGAAACGAAATTCTTTATTATTTTTCAATAAAATCGGACGTCTTGAGGGGCTTGAAGATGGAAAGAGGTCTCGACTTTTGATACATAATGATGGTTTTGAATTGATAAAGGTAAGCCCCACAGGTAAGATGGTAGATACGATATGTAAAATTTTGATAGGAATATAAATATGTAATCATTAATAGAATCCAAGATTAGAAAGAAAATAATTAACTATGCATAAATTATTAAGCAATATTATAATTATAATGTATTCTTTCTGTAATAAAAAGCCGTAATAATAGAACAGATAACGTGCACTAGCTGGAAACACTTATGTGTGATTAAAAATGGCGACCACTGACGTCGCATAATAAATTCTGCTTTCCTTTTCTTTATTTTCGAAAAATGGGAAAACTGTCGTATTTCCCACTACGCTCATAAAGTATCCTGATGTGAGAGCAGAATACAATATGCACGCCCGATATTGTTTCTTTGAATTTTAAATAGAGGTACAAATACGTTTGCCGCCGTTTTTGTAACCTAAAAATCGTAGCCGCCATGTTGTAAGAGCGAATTTGGCGCGAACTAAGATCTATAAGTGTATTGGTACACTTGCAACACATGATACTGTTTGGGGTCGTATGGTATTGGGATTTCAAGCTAACTTATCCATTTCTTTTGATTTAAATCTTATGACTAGTGCAATAAGGGCGATAATGTACAGTCAGAAGAATTGGTAAGTTTGTTAGAAGCTCACGTTTACGGAGAATGTTTGTAAATATTTTAAAATATGCAAATATGGAGCTTCGTGAAGTCTGGTGTTATTGTCATTCGGTACATTCGTTGAATGATTGTTGCTTTATTTGTCTTTGGGGTGATTTGTAGGAATATAAATTTTATGTTTACAATACAAGAAAACGCACCAATCCCTACAATTTTAGTAGAATAAAACTATTAAACAAGGTTTTTTTAAATAAACCTTCAAGGACATATTTAGCAATACTTACACGATTAAATAATTGCAGTAATAATGCGCGATTCAATAACTGTAGGCAATAATAATAGCAAGCAATATTTTTGCTGAACTAAATGTTTGCAATTTTTTTGAAAGGCAATTATTATTGCATGCTCTTTGAACTTTATTTTTTAATAAGATACTACTGAAACATAGGCGGTAAAACGACAATTTTGTATGTAAATGATTAAGCACAAAGCCCCATTAATCTTCTGACTTTAACTTTGACCTCCATTATGAAGTCAGTCAAATGCTAATTTCTAGTATGTTATAGGAATGAACAAACATTCCCATTTACTAGACCTATTAGTCCGGCTAAAAATTACTTCCCGTAACGAAGAACTGACAGGAAGGCAAAAGAATGGAAACTATGGTAACTTGACGCGAGAGACTTGCAAAAACAATACCTAGTAGATGAATGTAGAAAGGTTCAAGTTTCGTAAAATGTGGATATGGCATTATACAATCTAGCGCCCCTATCCTACAAGATCGAAAACTTAATTTTTAATTAGTAGTTTTTAAGATAGTATATCCACATGCTTATTCAGTTAAGAAAAGACGAATTTGTCAATCTCAATGGCGCAGTGGGTGTGGGAGTGCATGGTTAGCGAAAGGTTGCGGTTCGATTTCCGCAAACAATTTTGTTTTGTTTTTAACTTATTTCATCATGGCAATCATCATTCATGTATGACATTTAATTCAGATTTTGGTAATTGATTTATTAACTTAATATTTATGTGTTAAATTTTTTAAAATGAATTAATAACTTCAATATAATGTGTACTTATTAATTATGATGTTAACGTGCCTGTACTCGGGCGAGATATACAGCTCTATAATTTATATTTTCCACCTAATGTAAAATGTACCATGTCTTTTGTGAATAAACCTACTGAATACTGAATACTCATCATGACAGCCTTCTAATGTTCCCACTACTAGATGGGACACTGGCCTACTCTCAAGCGAGAGTGATAATCATCAAATCAGCTAAAATTCGCTGGAGATAGAATCCTGTAAAGAGTTCCATGACGCCCGATTTTATACTTTCACCATTCACCGTCTTTCTGCAACCACTTTTATAACATCGTAAATTTATTTACGGTGACACAAATGACGTCAGCCAGCCAGCCATGAGAAAACCAAAGCATAATTTTATCATGTCGCATGACGCATCCAACATTTTCTGAGTTCAACGTTGACTTCAGTGCCCATATTGGAGTGGCGAGACGAGGTCGGCTCCCTTTGGGTTATCTTGATGGTGTGCGCTAAAAATATCATACGGTTGAAACGAAAATGCAGTTTTTAGTTAAAGGAAGTACCTACCTATTTCATCAAATCAAGATCCAGCTCTGACTGTCAATTAACATAGTTTTTGTGGTTTTAGAACTGAGGTAATTCCTGATAATTTTTTGTAGCTTGTTATGAAAGTTTAACTACTAAAATTAACCAAGGCGAGAAACAACCTAGGCTTTGATAAGTTAGTACGAATATAAAATTACGTACTCTGGTACCGTGAAATAAACCAACTGAAAATGAACAAAAAGTCTGTGCGTTGCTACAATCTCTCGTAGCAAGTAAAAATTCGTAGACTCCACAACCCTCTACGAAAAAGATGACTTGAACAAAATTAAAACATGCATCGTTCCCCAAAATATAAACAAAAACCACAATACAAACGGATGCACAAAAAATGATAATCCTACGCATTGAGCTTAACCCCGGGTCTTCCACTTGTCTCGTCCATTTTTGATGAGGAATCTTTTGATATTGCCCCCAAACCCACCTCGATGATGTCGATAACGTACGGCGCACACGGCCAAGCAAACTTACAAACAGCCGGTAAGTTATTTAAAAAAACGGGTGTTTTAACGTACCGGTATTTCGGTGAAGAGGCACCGACTGACACTGTTTCGACTCAATTTCGAGAGTCTTCATCAGGGTGGAGTGAGTGACACGGCAATCGCAGTCAGTGTAGATCGCGACACGAAAAAAGAAAACAATTCATAAAATTATTATTGGTATAGAAATCGCGTAACAAACATTTTTGAAGGAAGTACTCCCCGAATCATAACGACAAAAATAAATCTATTAAGGGTGGTTTCGACCAACATCTATTCTGCGGATTAAGAAAATAATATAAGCAAATTGTCATCAGCTAACTCGCAAATAACTGCGATTTATTCGAAGAATATAGCATAATCGAGTTTAGTCGAATCCAGCCTACGTCATAGAACCTGTATACCAAGTTTCAATTAGATTGGTTGAAAAATGCGACCTGTAGGCGAGAACACAAACTGACCGGACAAACTGACAACCAAAAGCATTTATGGCCAATCTCGAAACTGAGACCTTTCGCTCGCTATACTCGATCGGTTTAAATTTTAATTAAAATAAAATAAAGAAAAAGGATATGATTTCTTTATTTTTGTTTGTTACGGTTAAACTCAAAAACAACTGGTCCGATTTCAAAAATTATTTCGCCATTATAAGGCTATATTAATTACTAGCGACCTGCCTCGGCTGATAAAATGGTTATTTAGTCAGTTCAATCATTGCAAGCAATTATTTTTGACTAGGCAATGATTACATACTGCTTTTGAATCGTGTAAGTATTTCTTAATGGGACTTTAACGACTACTAAATTGCCCGATGATTCATATAGATTTCCTATGATTAAAGCAAATTACTTCTTCTACGCCCGTGTGTAGTGTAAGTAAACCCCACTCGAAACACGGAGCGTATTGAATTTGAATGCTCAGATCCAGCCAGCTTTAAGTGTATCTGCGAATTTCGGCGCAATTATGAGAAAAATCTTCTGCACGCGGCTTTGCTCGCATGGCACCGGCCCGTTTAACATTTATTTAAATAAGAGTAAAAAAAACGATTATGTAGTTTTTCTCAACATTTCTGTAGATAAAACTGTTATCTATGGTGCTTATGCCAGGTTGCCAGGATAATAAGTATCCAAAGTGTCTAAAGCTACGTCATTAATATCCTCTTAGCAAGCTTCGTCAAAATCGGTTCAGCTGTTACAACATCAATCGAGCATTCGATCCAACATCGATTGCAGATCGATTACAACATGAAACATAACAAAGTTTTGCATTTATAACGTCTATATTTCTTTAGCAACATTGTAGATAGAGTAATAAAGCTATAATTTTTGAAAAACATCTAAATATTACTCATTATCTGCAAATTCTATTCAATTCCATGAAATAACAATGACAAAGCATCCAGAACCCTTTTCAATCAAACCGTAGAACAATGAAAAGTAACGATTCACAACAGCCTTGTCACGGCCATTAGCCACCAAAATCATAGTTTTATAATTAACTGGGCGTGTGCTGAATCAAAACTCATAATAATCGTAAAAACTGATAGTTATCGCACCTCATGGGGTGATTTTAATTTTCCTAATAGATTTAAATGTGTAGAATTTTTGTTATTTTGTTTTGCATCATTGGGCGACTTGGGCGTGTTCTGTGGTCATTATAAGTTTATGATTTATTTACCTACTACCAGAGGCTTTACTATTTTACATAATCAAAATCGGTGTAAGGTTTAGGGAGGATTTAGTGCTTGACGTATACCGTCAGCGTTGAAACCTGCGTTTAGAATATGCGTAGATGCGTAACATTTATTAATTGGCGTAGCGCTGATAATCCATGATGACAATGCAATAAGCTTCGCACAACCAACAGCGTCACAATTCTGTAGAGCACTGCAGCTGCTTTCTTATTAGGTGCACAATTTTAAGAGTTTTATTGAATAAAAATAACAAAGTCAACTTTGAACTACACACATAACCATCTATAGATATCTCAGTTGATTCAGATTTACTTCCTAACTGAAATGACTGTTCAATTAGCCGATTGGCCTCGATATAATAAGTGGCTTAAGAGGACAGGTGAATGATTAAATCAAATTACACACACTACTTGCTAATCGCCGTTTGGCATGCAATACACGTTTACTTGTTCATATTCGTAATTACATGTTTCATCGTTTTTTTAAATTTAATAATGTTAGACCTAATAATGTTTAAGCCGGAATGTTTGTATGTTTGTGGTTCAATCACTCTGTAACGTTTGAAACGATTTATATGAAAATTGAAGAACCTAATAGCTCTAGACCTGGAATAGCACAAATTACTTTACGAGCATAAGCTTTTGTGCAATTAACAAAGTATTATATTCGAAAAATGTCCGCCAATTTCATTATTGATTGAGCTCCGGTGACGAACTATACCAGCAAAACTTCTCTGGCATTATTTTTTCCCACAGCTGGGCAAAGAGCTCTCCCAAGTCTTTGTAATTTTTACCTGTCCTTGGTGGTTTCCCACTATTATTTCCCAAATGCAAATAGATAGCCCCGCCATCGCTTTTTAGGCCGATCTCTTGGGTTGCCGGGCATGATCAGGAAAACACAAGAAAATATCAAATATCTAACATACTGCATACTGACTAAAAAGGACCAGTTTTAGTCTTCATACAAGCCAGGAAACTTATATAATGTATTTGACAAGCCAAATTTAGGCCACAAACAATAAAGCCAGACATAAATCACGCGTGAAGCAATCACATCATCGAATCCGCACCCACGCGGCCGCAGGACGTATTTTATTAATTACCAAAACGCTATCACGAAATATTACCGTTATGTCCCATACTCATATTTGCATATCGTGTTGATACTAAGGCGCGGCCGGCCATGCGAGCAAGCCCAAGTGAAGAGCGGAAACTAGTAAGTCTTCATCATTTATCTACAGTTTGGTATCACCTTCTGCTGACCTCCTTTCGCTTCTGCCATTCTATTCGGTCTTGGCAGTAGGGTTTGAAACCAGGTATGTTTTTCAAGCAACTTTTTTGATGCCATCGACCCAACGCGCTGATGGACGACCTGTAAGTTATAGTGCCTTTAGTTACCTTTGGAGCTAGATGGCGCTCTGCAAAATGTACATAACGCATCAATGATGACCTCGGTAATGCTATCACGGACCGTCAGACGGTCTAACAGCATAATAATATAGTCCACAAGAAAAAAATATTGGTAGCATAGGCAAGAACCCACTTAAGAAGAGAGAGCTGAAATATCTGCATAGTCTGTAGATGTTCCGGGTCCCAAACCCAGAACCAACACGTCCTGTTGTGTTAAGGTACTCGTAGTCTCTGGTACACAAGACACAGGGTATTGTGTGGAGTTCAGGACTATGTTTTTGAGTGTAGTCTTTAGATTCGTCTGCTTAATTATTTTTATTCTTCGCCTGTGGTGGACACCACAATAAAATATTTGATGTAAATTCGGGCGTATCCATCGAATTACGAGCACGAGTGTAGCTTGCGTTACTTTTAATGATTTAGATAGTGCCTATCCTGTAACGATTTGTTACTTATGACGTCACTACTCACCAACCAGCAGGCTTACTATGAGCCCTTATTCAGCGTTTTGTCAGCTTTTTGACTGGAAGTTCATTTATATTTTTATATTGACAAGAAAATGTATGTTGCTAAATCGTTCAATTGCACAATAGCAAAGCCGTATTTGGTTCTAAACTGTCTGTAGAGGCGGCTGTACACTCTCACCGAGGCAGGTCGAGACAGGGCGAGCGCAAAAATGTACATGGTAGCGCTCGCCATACGAAAAATCTGGTTTTCATTATATATTTCAGCATTTATATTATCCTCGTTAATAATACCAGGCACCATTAAACATCAGCGTAAGATCGACCATCGGCTATTGACACAAACTTCCACACAAACTCACCTACCTCAGAACCTTGGCAAACAGCAATTACGTGTGTCTGCGTGTTTGCTCATGTGTTTGCTATTTGCCTATAACAGTAACTGGGTTAGCGGCGAATCGCGAGAGTCAATACCGGTCAGTAACTTGGAGCGCACACATTGCACCTTTAGCGAATCTTGCGGTAGGGTGACAACGTTTTAGTATTTTTATAATTATCTCTTAGTCCATCTTGTGTTCTGGTGGGCGATTGCATAACTCATCGATGTTGGCTCAACAAGCACAATACTCAAATGTCAAAAAATGTCCAGCGAGCAATGTGATTGAATTGCAAAATGCTTATTTATAGCTATCTCGAAGTTTTATCTACTCTACTCGGCATCCATAATAATAAATAAATAAATAATACTGGACAATCCACACAGCATCATCTAGCCCCAAGGTAAGGAGAGCTGTGTTATGAGTACTAGATGACTGATATATACTTTAATACAATACAATACATAGATAGATATTTTTTATTTTATATAGAAAATACCCAGAAAATCCGGAACAAATATTTGTAGATCGTACAAACATTTAACCCTAGGCGGGAATCGAACCCGCAACCTCCGCGTCGCAGGAGGACCTGCGCCCGCTGCGCCACATTGGTCGTCATGACAAAAAAGCGATAGGAACCCAGCCGGTGTTGTTGCCAGTTCTTTTACAGCATCGGCGCGTTGGTACTGGCGTAGATTTTCCTAGCTTGTAAGACGTTTCAAAGTGATCCTTGTGATTCTAGCGAATAAAGCACTTTTGATTTGATTTTATCATATTTGTTTAGCAACAAATCGATGCTTGTTGTTATTTGTTAACAACCAAGACAGACTCTTACTGAAGATTACCAGGTAAAATTATTACTTATTAAAATTACGTTAATTACTTTATGAGTAAAATCCAATCAATCTATTCTTAGCATGGTCGCACTAGCCAAACTTGAAACGTATGAGAAATGTACTGTTTAAGGGCCAGGGTCTTTAGGTAAGGGTTATTGTTTGATTTTCTCTAATCAATCTAAAGAGCCACCCGGGGCTCATATAGCTAATACCCATATTTGTTGAGCACGTGATAACTTTTGCATAGTTAATAAAACATTGAGTTTTAGTTAAACGTGTATTCAAAAGTTTAACTTTTTAATACTCTTCTCTTGCTTTTAGTTTAAGTTTTTAAACTTTATAAGCAAAAGACAGTAATTTAGCTTCTTCCCACTCACGTGGTACATAAAAGTAGCCTAAGTAGTCCATAATATTTTCCTAAATTCCTAGCTCCCGTTTATTAATAATTTGTTAATTACTGTTCAAAGTTTTATCCGAATCGATTCAGCCGATAACGGCATGATTAAAATCACAGTTCTAACAATATCCAGACTTCCTTATCCCTAGCAACAATTTGATTATTTTCTTACAGAATATTATAAAAGGTGCTTACTTTAAAACTTTTTAATAAACTAAATTAAAGTTGTCAGTTCAAAAATGCAAATGAAACGGAACTTGATCAAAACTCGCCCGATACAACTATGGTTTAGCATTTACATAAAATAACACTCAGAATTCCCTCCCGTCTTAAAGTTTATTAGAAGATATCTCGGCGATAACTCCGCAAAATATAAATAAAATGACAATAGAATAATTACCTAACACAAACAGTAAGGGGTAATATCTCTGGCTAACCCTTTCGTTTACGCTTGAAACCACCCCTGTATACATTCTCTTTCTTTGTACCAAATTCGGCACGATTCGACACAGTATTCGTATGGCAACACTGAAACACCTTTGCCACAACAGTAGAGGAATTTCAGTTTTATTTGTAAAGTCGTAAAGATGAACTTTCTTAAATTCATATTACCTATGCGAGTGGGATAGGATTTCTGTGTAGCAATAAACTCTTGTTATGTTAATAAAGATACGGGGCAAGATTATGTTAAAGAAAGACAATTATTATCGATATTTTGTTTCGTAAAACAGAGCGAACGTTTTAAAACTTTCTTTGATACTTACCAGTAATCAAGCATAATATTCCAAAAAATCTTTCTTAATTTTAGGGAAAAAAACCGTGAAATAACTAAGCAATTTTAAGAAATAATACACTAGCAAAAAACCTACAGGTTGAATACTGTCTAACAAAAAACAAGGAGTTTCATGATTACACGCCCCTCTATTCGTTGAACCGATAACATTGTAGTGGTCGCAGGGTGTCGGTGGACGGTTAAGGAATCGGTTATTCGGGCACACTATGTAAGAAATCTATGTCTACCATTGAACTGAGTCTATTGGCTGATATGCTAATGGTGACCTACCACGAAACCTACTGGGTAACAGATAATACAGATGTAAGGCGCGTCTTGACACAACTAGCATACAGTGGTCACAGACAATATTTGTTTACAACTGGTCATCCCGTTTCCATAACGCAGGGTAAATGTTGACCGACTCAGCAAAAGCCAATGGAGCTGCGTTTAGTACGGAAGAGTGATGCTGAGCTAGTGGCATGTAACAATTCACAGGTAAAAAAGTTACCGGTAATTAATGCCAGGTTTTTAATAACAAAAAAGGCTACCAAGGTCTACTAATATTACTACGCAAGGACGCAGTTTTTACACGACTCTACATTGATTTTAAGAATAAATAAATCATCGTCAATCATGGGATCAAATAATTGACTGTAAATTTATTTCGGGTTTCAACATCAATTAATTCAATGACGGTTTGTTCAAAATAAGAAAAGCAAGTGTTATAATGTTTTTGTTAATTATCAGGAGAATGTGATCTACGACAGATAATCAGCAGGTCCCTAATGAAACATTATTTCGAAGCATTTTCATGAATTTCGTACCAAGAATCGCTTTACTTTCGCAATTGGTCCCAAAGACGACGCGACAGTGAAATAAATTATGAACTTCATAGCTAGTGCTTCGTTTTTCGTTCTTCGAAATTACGGACAGACATTTTCATGGTAAGCCTGCCCTAAACTCTGTTTACTAAATAGCTAGCAAAAGAACTATGCATTCCAGTGGCTTTCCCGTGCGAGCGCTCGCTTCATCCGGTAATGATGTCCTATTGACTACACCGGACTGAGCATTGAAAGAAACGTCTTCCGGTCAGTGTAAACAGCGCCTAATAGCCGCCATTCACCTACAGATACTGCGCTTCGGCGGGCGATGAATGGAAGCTTTACAGGTTGACTGAAGAAAAATTTAGTTCTTCGTGTTGATAGCAATTTGTGTCATAAAAAGATTTTTTTGCGTTTGGTAAAGATCGTTTCTGAGGTTAAGGAAATTAGAGTATGTTTTTGACAACCTCAGTGGCACGGTTGGTGAATACCCCGCTTTTAAGAGTTGTAGAGTTCTTTGTGATAGAGCTCGTCCGGGGAAGGACTACCACCATACCTATTTCTGCCGCAAAGCAGTAGTTCGAAGGGTATGGTTTCCGGTGAAATTACAGGCGCATGAGACTCAGGGTGGTAACACGCAAGTGATATCTATGATGTTGCATGCGTACATAGGCTACGGTAACCGCTGACCATCAAGTGGGCCGTACGCTTGATTACCACTTTAGTAGTATGAAAAAAAAACCCAGTTGAGAAGTAAGAGGTTGTGGGTTCAATCTCCGCTGCAGGACAATTGATTGACTTAGCATGACCTGCATTCATTTGTTCCCGGTCTGAGTGTTTCCACACAAACTTATAACACCCCTCTTTTTCGTCGGTTATTAAAAGAAGAGCCACAGGCGGAAGCTAGCTAATAACAATATCAATTAAATCCTGAACATAATAGCAATTATTAGCTCCAGTGTTTGAGTAACCGCCGTGCGTCATTACGACTGTAATATGGCGGGCTGTTTGCGAACGTATTGACTCTAACTTGCCCGCGCATATTGGACAAGTTGCATGCTTTGTGAGTTGGTTCTAACTGAGCTCATTCTACATACATCATACTCATTTTATTTGAACTAGGAATCAAATTGATACGTTAGATTTATGTTAGATTCTATTTTGACCAAGCGAGCGAAGCGTCACTACTTCAGGTCTGGCAAAATTTGCTTTCGTTTGTCAGTTTGTTGTTACTTATATACAGGCCGTATTTTACAACTGACGAAACTTGGTTTTACGATTATATAGAATTATTATTTCGTCGGGGTTTTTTATTTGGAAACATTACCGCCTTAAAAAATCTGTTTTTTTTATTTGAAAGGTTGTTCGCATAAAAATCTGGTGAAGATTACGACATATTATGACAAAATTATTACTTCATAACTTGATTCAACGTCGTTATCATTATAACATCCAACACAACTTTGAATTAACTGTATATCGTAACTTACGTGAAAAAATCTCAAGTTATATCCAAACTTCGTTGAGAACAGAGCTTGAAATTGTAAATTATTGCAGACTAGCGGAACCCCCGCTGCTTTGTTTGTAGATAATACAAATAGAATTATCTTTGTGCACCTCTAAACCACGAAAGAAAACTCTCAGATTTCTAGAGTTTACGTTTCTGCTGTGCAGTAATTTTCAGTCATGAAGTTACGCAGTTTTATGTATATGGAGAGATAAATACGAGTTTATTTTATTGTAACACCTTGCGACTCAAAAGTGGCAAAGTTGGGGACATTAATAGCGAAAGTAACGTCTTCCCGAGTTGTTTGGGATTAATAAAATGCTGCCACACTTCTTAATTAATAGGACTTCTCAAAGAAAACAATATCATTTTATTAGCATAAACTGTAAAAGAGAGTTTACACTTGGATGCTCAAACCATTTTCGGCACTACTCTAAATCATTCAGTACAGTTTGATTTTACTGCTCAGCAGACATTTCAATTTCATTTGAATGTTAAATTATTGAATCTTTTTTTTTACAATTAAGGCGCCTGCCTGACTAAAACAGATGCAGTCTGCGTGGCACTGCACTGCGCTTATCACCCCAAGACATTGTTGTTAAGTCTCTTTTATTTCACTTGCTACAGTGCCCTTCAAACCTAAACACAGTAATACTTGCACATTGCTGCTTGGAGGTAAAATATCTGACACTGCGGTGGTACCCACCAAGACGGACTCTTACTGAGGAGTCCTACCACCAGGTAAAATTATTTGAATGCATTTATCAAATCCCCATAAAAAGAGTGACAAGAACTGTTCAATAAGCTCGTAATTGCAAAGTAGTTTTTTTTCTATAGCTTATTATTTATAACAAAATTGACAAACAATTATGAAGAAGGATTTAAGTCGTGGCTGTTAAAGACTTTGGTGTATAAAAAGCGTAAACTAGCTTTAGCCTGGCCTATAAGAAGCTAGAACAACGTAGATAGAATAGAATAGAATAGAATAGAAAAATATTTATTTAACGCCACACAATTAACATAAAAATAAAAATAACAATAAAAATTAAAACTTAACTATTGTGACGAAAAAAAGGCAGCCACTCAGCATGTGCTGCAGACATAATTCTGTCGCACGTGCCTTTCCCCCAAGTGTGTAAGCTCCCACACCCAACTCTAAATAAACCGATGACAGTAAAGCAAAGTTCGCGACTTTAGGCCGTTACTGTTTAAACAAACTTTTTTGTTGACTGCTGATGGCCCAGTGTACTTACTAACTGGTACTTAATCTATGAGCTGTCGCGTACTAACTGGTACGTGAGCTGTGGCCCAGCATTGATACATGGAGCCGTTAGGGCCACTTGGGCCCGGCACCTTTACGTCATATTTATTGCACGGTATAATTTTGTTTGGAATTACTTTGAATGAAATGGGAGTAATGATTTGTAGGCTTTGTTAATCTTGGCAGATGTTTTATTTATCTCAGCAAATTATTTGTTTATTTTTTAATAGCTTTGGCCCGCGGCTTCATTTACACACTTTCAATATTACGTGAAACAAAATACCAAAATATTTATTGAAGTTTTTACAAGTTTTTCATTTAGGTGATGCACGTGTCAATATGTGTATTTTTTTCATTCATCACACGATAGATCGATGACATTGTGGTCGCAGGAAGTCGGTGGAAGGCACAGTTTTCAGTCATGAAGTATCAACCGCAGATAGTATACCTATGTAGGGAGTAGGTCAAACTAACAAAGAACAATAATTTATTATTATGCAACATTTTTATGCTCATTAGTACTAAACTTCAATGACAACTCTTAAAGTTGTACGCAAACTTTTACTCAACTTCCTTCCTAAACAGTCTCCACAAGAATAAATAAGCAGCACTCAGCACACGCCGTAATAATTGCAATTATAATTAGCCGTACTCGTACGCGGGTAATGCGTTACAGTTTTGAAAATTTGATAACTTTATCCAAATTCATAGGTCGAGGGCACGTTTGGGAAATCTCTCGTCTCATTATTGTTTCGCGGCCGAGGGCGATGCGTTGACGGAGCGCTAATGTGTCCGCCGCTACACCTTGCGGGACGCAGCTACGAAATGTGGAGAAGGCAACGGCTACGAGCGCTCGTGACGTAGCTGGCTAAGTTGTTCTTAACAGATCAACGAAGTTAAGCACTGTTCCGCGGGGTCATCATTTGGATGGGTGACCGCCAGTGGCAATTTCAACTGAGCGCTCCCGTGCTTCGGAGGCCACGTAAAGCAGTCGGTCCCGGCTTTTTCAAAGTTGTTAGGCCATGACAGAGGCCTAACAACCTTTGCGCGGCCTAGAAACTCTGTCACCAGAGTTGGCCACTGACTCATACAAACGAACGAACGAACTGCTAATCGTAGCCTACACTGAAAACCAGCGCTACAGAAACATTAAGTCTGTAGCATATGCTGAGTGGCTGCCTTTTTTCGTCACAATAGTTTAGTTTTAATTTAAATTGCTAATTTTATGTTTATTGTGTGCCGCAAAATATATTTTTCTATTTCTATTTCTACGAATATTCGTACGTAGTACGTAGGCTTTATATTACAACAGTGACAGTGTGCATAACTGTTGTAATGTTACACAAAACAAAGCAAAACTTAAAACTCTGATCCGTTCGCTGTCAAAGACCACACTGTTAGGGCGCATTCGTAATACTTCTACCTGTTACAATAGCGCGGAAATTACGCGCAGAGAATGTCCATTATCTGTCAGATTTGTCGTGAAGTGTGATTGAACCATAAAACATCTGAACCCTTTGACATAAAGGCAGAATTACCACCTCCACGCCAGCTACTCCTCCAAGACCCGCCGAGTTCGCGTCGCGATGGCCCTAAAGCGACAAGTTCCAGATGGATTTTTGCTGTAGCCGAGTGCTCTTAATTATGTTGTGCTATTGGCCGTATTCTAACGCGTAGTGAAGAGATTTAAATTCATTAGGTTGGTAGGTTCTGTAATGGAGGATATCCGCTGGGAGGCGAGAGTGAAAAGTTGAGGATTTCTATTCGAGATTACTTGTTATCACACGCTGGTGTCACTGTGGGTCTTGTCTATTCGTAATTATTTTATAAGCCTCACGTAGCTAAAACAGTGATATTATCTTTGTTTACGGACGATGATTGACATGAGTTTGAGTAAAAAAGTTGGTTTCCTAAAAATTCAAGCAGTCTATTATATACCATATCAATTAGAGCAGTAAATAGTATCTACTACTCTAATTATTAAGGCCCGGATACACGTAACCCTCTCCTTCTCTGACTTAGTACTTTTGGTGCCTCTATCCTCTATCGTTCTAATTTCAGGAAGTGTAATAGTCAATGCAATTGCAGTTCTCCAGGCTGAACACAAGTTAATTTAACTAAGTTATGTATTTGTCTTTCAACAATACTAAAAATAGGTAAGAAGTAAGAAATATTTTACGCTAAAGCAACAAATATGTTTCAAACGCGCCATTGTCAAAGCGGACTAAATAAATAACAACTTCTAACAAAAACGTTTGCTGATTTGTCACTAAGCTACAGGAGGGAAATAGGAAAAAAAAGAAAAAAAATAGGATGTTTCTAAACATTAGAATATAAAAAGTTGTGAAATAGCACAACATTGTATCGACGTCATTCGACGCTAATTGGTGACACTCCTAAAATAGTTTCCTCTGTGATGACAGGCTTCAGAGCACGAGAGCGCTCGGAGATGACGTTTTACAGCTAATTAATGCAGACGCTCGTGTGAAGTGGGCCTAGTGGACGGAAAATAGGTTTTTACACGTTTGGAAAAGAATACATTTTGGATAGCTTTGATTCATAAAAATACGCTTAGATGGGCGTAATATTGCGGTGATAGAAGAACAACAAGTAGGTTAATCATAACAAAGAAGAATATACCATGGCTCCAATTTTGTTAATTCTACACGGAATCACAACTGCTCGTACGCATGATATACTTAGCCTTGAGTTGGTAGATCGTAAGAACAATACAACACAAGAAAAAAAAATCACAAAGAATAGCGTAGCGACAAGCCCGGCATACAATACCATTGTGACAAAATCAAAAAGGTACTAAATATCAGCACCTTTTTGTCTACGCTCGCAAACTTGAAAAGTATTGAATAAATAAATAAATAAATAATACTGGACAATCCACACAGCATCATCTAGCCCCAAAGTAAGCTGCTGTTAAACAGAGGGTACTAGATGACTGTATTTAATACATAGATAGATATTTTTAATTATTTAATAGAAAATACCCAGAACACCAACATTTGTCCCGGTGCGGGAATCGAACCCGCAACTTCTGCGTCGCAGGCGGACCTGCGCCCGCTGTGCCACATCGGTCGTCGAATTTATACTCTCAGCATAAATCCAGCATTTTCTAATCCATAAACCACAAAATTAACTCTCATTTGCGTACCGGAGTTTCGAAGCTGATTACTCAAAAATGCCGACCTCCGATTTGAAGACGGTAACTATTCGACCGGCGAGAGTCTTATCCGTTTGGATTTGAATAATTTTTACATTTAAAATCATTCGCAATGACAACATCCAAAGGGTAACCACTCCGGATCGCGACCATTGCGCAGATAAGAAGAACACTCGAAATGTCGGCGCAAGAGATAGGCTTCAGCGTGTTGTGGAAAAGTTACTCGGAAGTTAGCTTATAATAAAGGTACGGACATGGGTGTTCACATGTTTAAACGTTCAAATAGCTCGATTATCTATGTGCTAAATGATACGAAAGTCAAAATGCATAACAGGCATGTTGAAATTGCAGTGGGCAGGCATTTAACTTGCTAAACCAATAACCGCTAGGGAGCAAAGATTCTTGAATGGTACGAACTGGAAAACAAAGTGTAGGAGGGCCCCCTACTCGGTGGACCGATGCCATTAAAACGGTCGCAGAAAGTTGGTGAACGGTAAAAAAAAATGGTGAATGGTAAAGGCTTAGGATCGGTTCTCACGGTACTTTTTGGAGAAGCCTGTGTCCAGCAGTGGACGTCTATCCACGTCCACGATATTTACCACTGTTTGTGACTGATAACTTTTGCCGGGCGAGCTGTAGAGACAAAGTTGATTAGTGTGCCTTTCCTGCCCTGCAGCAGAATAGAACCAGCACCACTCTCGTATTCCATTCAGGCACTTATCCACCGCGCCGGCTTACATAATAATAAGACTTAATATTATTTCAATTTAATTGTTATAAGTTTTATATACATCAAGTTCGCTATCAGCTTACACTTAAAACCGTTTCCCAAATAAATTCAGAGTGATTCTTTTAATACGGATTTTAAGCAGATTTTCTGTGGAATAAGTAAAAACGAATCCGTCAGTTGCTAAAGGTTTAACTTCTTGAATATTTATAAGTTTTCCTATTATTTAATATTAAATTCTTCGAAACCTAGAGCTTTTATTTTAAATAGCAATTTAGATTAATTTTGGCACTTATTTAAATACATTTAATTTCGATTTACTAATGGAATCGCGTCAGATTATTATATCAGATTTCAAAAGCTTTGAACAGTTAATTAAATTTGAACTGGATTTTTTATGTTTAAATAAATAAAGGCATTCATAAGTTCATTGAATGCATCATTAAATGCATCACAATGCTAGTACACTTACTAAAATAAAGTAAGTAGTTTCGTCAGTGGCTAATTTTAGTGACAGAGTTTTTAGGCCGTCCGAGGTCTCTGTCATGGCCTAACAACTTTGAAAAAGGCGGAGTGACTAATTAACGTACCCTTCAAAGCACGAGAGCGCTCAGTTGAAATTGCCACTGGCGGTCACCCATCTACATTGTGAGTACGTGGAACAGTGCTAAACTTCGTACTTAGCCAGCTACGTCACGATCGCTCCAGTGTGTGTAAGAGTAAGTGTACACTAACTGCTTGGGGTAGAATATCTGGCACTGCGGTGATACCTACTGAGACTAATTCCTCGTAAAAAGTCCTACCTACTAATTATTCACCTCTCTATTTGAAAATCTGTATTAAATCAAATAACACCACAATTTGTATAATACTAACACTTTCATTATTTTCTACTACATACTTGTGAAAATTCTACCAAAGGCAATGTAAAATTAAAATCTGCAGCCGACTCAATAAGTACCAAAACTAGTGCATGCAATCACGCCCGTTGGCTCATCTGCACGACTCCCACTTGGCAGCTATTTAGCTGAATAGATGATGACACTATCGCACTCCTGAAAAGCTTTTAATATCAAATGAACGCAAAATTGGTACGTGTCAAACGGCATTATTAGGCGTGCCGTGGGTGTGGCACTGAAAACAGCGGGTGTGACAAGTGTGTGAAGTAGTGTGACAAGTTGAATCTTTTTCTGCTTCATATTCAAATCAAACCAAAAACTTCTGAAGATTTATGCTTTATAATCAAACTTTCAGTTATTCAAGCCTGCTGATTAAAGATTTTCACTTAACCTTGTATTTGAAATTTAACTTTTAATTAAATACAAATTTAAACAAATAAAACAAGCTACTTCAAACTAAACAATGTTTTTAGCAGGCTGGCAACAAGGCGATGTGGTTATTGACACCTTTTTTATGAATTAATCAAATAGTACTAACTGATTTCGATAAATAAATTATTATTGGCGGAGAAATCGCGTAAAATACATGGGTACAGATGAATCTCCTTTTTTGAAATTGGTTAAAATAAAACGAATTCACTCAATTGAGTAGTATCATTCTTAGAGTATTTAGTATTTCTGAATTTAGGGTAAATATTTTAACCGAAGCAAGTGTTGCGAGACTCTTCTAGGCTGGTGCGCGTGGAACTAGCGTAAATTCACCTAGTTTTAATTTCAAAGTGATCCATGTGATTTGAATAAAACTAAGTACTCGTATTTTGAATTTTAAATCTCAACTTTTTGTGGCATCTAGCAAGTTGTGTTTTTCAATATGGTATTTTCAACTTTTACGCATATAATCGACGGAATCGTTCGCCTGCTCACGAGGCGCACTAAATAATGGCTCCACTACACAGCGCGTAATGACACATTATGCTTGGCGAGGCAGCTCTGGCGAGGTTTTGTCGCAGGTCGTCTGTGCAAGTTTCATGAAGTTGCGTCCTTTTGGACAATTGGCATACTGGCACAAAACAGATAGACTAACGAAAATTAAATCCCCGTTTGAATGATCAAGTCGATTATGAACATTACATTTTCACCAGTATTTTTACCCAGTATTTTACCAATATTTTTACAGGGCACTGTTAGTACTAGCTTGAGCACCGTATTAATCGGTTTTCTCTACAGTGTATTCATTTATCGTGTGTATTCTTAATCATGAATTCATTTTTCTAATATTTTTTTATTAATCAAGTCGAATTATAATAGAAAAACTCAGTTAGGTCTGATTTTTTCAGTTAGGACTGTTTTGCCAGCACATGTACTGGCAAAACAGTCGAAGGTAACCTTAAAAGTTAGTATTAAAGCATTTTTAATTGTCTAACCGGAAATTCGAACCCGCGGAAAATTGCGTGTCCTATCGCCCGCTCTACAAAACCTTTGTTCTTAAATCGAACCGTTACATTTTGCAAGAGGTTTCATCTCGATAAAAATTCAATTTTGCGCCGCGTTTTTTGACGACACCGCGGCCATCTTAACCCTTCATTGTATGCCGAAGGCCGATACAACCCCAGAATGTGTAACAGTATTAGCAAGTATACATTTCACTGTAGCTTTGTGTGTGGCTCGCAGTAACATCTACCATTATAAGTAATGGTAAATAAAATCTTAGCTTAAATTTTGTTTTGCACACAATTACAGACCCATCTTTAGATTTGCGTCTGAAAATCATTATTTGAAATCAGTACAATGAACACTATTTTACACAGTTAGTCAATTTAGAGTGACAGAGACTGATATAGCAGAAAAGGGTTAAGATGGCGTCGATAAACAAAAAAGGCAAAAAAGTTAATTTAACTTCTAGCAAGGAAACGAAGGCGAGGCGCGGAAAAATGTATATTTATCCGTTTGGTATAGAGCTGGCGGGTGTGACCAAGAAAGATTTAAGTGTGACAAAACTAATAAGAGTCATCATCATCATGACAGCCTTCTAATGTTCCAACTGCTGGGACACTGGCCTACTCTCAGGCGAGAGTGATTGGGTCTTAATCCACCACGCGGACCCAATGCGGATTGGCGGATGGCACATGTCTTTCGAATTTTTAGTTCTAGGACATGCCGGTTTCCTCACGATGTTTTCCTTCACCGTATGAGAGCACTGGCATTGCGCACATAAATTTTTCGAACAGAAAAATCCATTGGTGCACGACCGGGTTTGAACCCACGACCTTCGGATCGGAAGGCGGGGTCACTACCACTAGACCACCGGTGCTCTAATAAGAGTGCTTCTTTGATATTAAAGCATGTTAGTGAACATTGATAGAGATTTAAATAGCAATCAATTTCTGCACTAGCAGAGATATACACATTACATTTATACCAATGCATTTTTGTATGAAAAATGCTTAGCTTACGTCACACTTGCCACAGAACAGATATTAGTACTACGTACAGAATGGCCACTCCCTACCTTCCACCGGTTTTACTTACCCAAGTTTGCCGGCTCCTTGCCGGCACTCAAGCTAAGGGCTAAGGCACGCGTTTATTTTGAATTGGTGTAGGTCCAAGCGCGCGCATGCCAGAGCGAGCGCCAGTGTGCTTCTCGCTCTTGCTATAGTTGGGTGGGGACAACCATGAAACTCACACAAACTATGCGTGTGGTAATTGCGTCGTGTTTGCTTCATACATTTTATTGAGAGTGTCCGGGGTGTGACCATACATTAATGTCTCTAATTTTTCTAATTATAAAAACCATTTGGTTCCTCTACTGGGAGGTATTATCACCTCTATGCTAACCTTAGCCAATGATCAACAAAGAAAGAAATCAGAGCACAATACAAGGACATTCTTCTAGTTAACTCCCCATTATAATTTACTCCTGATTGGGATCAAGTGAAATTAAGAAAAAATAAAGAACAAAGGGCGAGGAATGATTGTCTTTTTATCGTGGAGCTGATTTCACAAACAACCCTCGTTCCTTTGCTGCTGATTAAATAGAAATGCCTTTGAACCGATACGAGAACGAATATTTAGGAGGTACAAAAGTACCTACATCTTTAGTAAACTAATATGGTCCGGTGTAAAGAGAGAAAGAGATGAGTGTATTTTAGTGGTTTTGTACCATAAATTCATTTATAAAACATTGCTTGCTTGACTCTCTGTAGTGCTACGATGTTGCTACGGTTTGGTCAAGAAAGTGCTACGACGTGATTTTTGAATTATGAGGATTGCCCGGACTATTTAAACACTCGAAAGATTGACCTGCATTCGTAGTAAGCGTTGAAGTCAATCTTAATTGGATATCACACTGTCACACTAATAGTATAAATGCAAATGTTTGGAGGTTTGTTCCTTTATAACTCGACAATTATTGAACCAATTTGGCTGAAATTCAAAACATAGGTAGATAATGACCGGGAATAGGACATAGGCTTTTATATCCCGGAAAAAAGTACGGTTCCCGAATCCCACGCAAACGAAGTCGCTGGCGACAGCTAGTACCTAATAATTGCGAAAGTTTGGACGTTTGGATATTTGTTCCTCTATAACTCTACAACCATTGAACCAATTCGGCTGAAATTTAAAACTACCAGAAAATTACCAGAAATAGGATACCGACAACTTTAAAAAAATATATGGTTACCAAGTTCCACGCGAAAGAAGTCGTGAGCAACAGCTAGTTACTAATAATTGACATGGCGGACCTCTAGTCTTCACCTAAAAAACTCGTTTCATAAACAAGTTTATTTGCCTACTTAAAAATATATTATCTTAGTGAGATGACGAAGGCATTTAGTTACACTCCATCCTAAAGGGCTAATTTACCCTTTTTTTTATACAACTGAAGTGGCAACCCACAAGATGGTAAGCGGTTACCGCAGCCTATGGACGCTTGCAATACCAGAGGTATCACTCGCGGGTTGCCTTGAGGCTAAGATCGAAAGCCTCATGTGCCAGTAATTTCCCATAACCATACCCTTCACACCGGAACACAGCAATGACTGACGAGCATTACTGCTTGGCGGAAGAAATAGATATGGTGGTAGTCTTTTTCGTTAATGTCATGCAACATTTACATGTAAAAAAAAATGTTTAAATTCAATACTCAAATATTGATCATAATGCAGTGATTATTTAATCGTGTCTACAATTTTAACATAGCTCTCAAAATGAGTAAGTTGAAGTTGCGGTGGCATTTATAGCTCGCAGAACCGATTACCACTGGGAGATAAAGGTTCTCGAATCTCGACCACGAACTGGAAAACGAAGTGTAGGACGGTCCCTTAATCGATGGACCGATGACATTAAAGCGGTGTAGGCTTAGAATCGGTCATCATTGCGCTCTTTGGGGGAGGCCTATGTCCATCAATGGACGTCTATCGGCTGATATGATAATGATGATGATGACAGTTTTAATAAACTGAAAATGTTTTTTGACATGTTAATTCTTCTTTGAACACCCATTTTAGAGTGAAATGTAAACCTTTTTGTTTTAAAACTCGGTATTGTTGGGTCACCGTTAACAACTAGGTACTAAACTAGACAGAGAGGCAAAGTGTCTATAAAACGGAATGACATGACAGTTCGAACCTGAACCCTAAACGTAGTGCTTATATTCTCTCTGCTGAACCCTTTCTGAACCTGCATTATTGTCTGTAATGACAAATGGAAATAAAATTTTCGTCACATCGCCGATACTTATTTTTTAGTGATATACAAGACGATCAAGAGCCCGTCCTGATGTTAAGCACCAAGCCTGACCATCACAGAACGTTAAATTACTTATAAATACGAAGTAGCCGTAGTAGGAGGAGCCGTAGTAAGTTTGACGCTAAAATATATTCCATAACCATTGTTATTTTTTATTTTTTGTTCTCAAACTTATATCATACACAAAAAAAATACAGGTTTTTTATAATAATAATAATAATAAATAGTTTATTCAATTTTAACGAGGTACAATAGGATAACAAATGCAAAAACTTAGACATAGGTAAACATAACACTTGAGCCTGAACTAGGTAATCCTGTATGTCAGGCGAAAAGAGCTAATTAGAATCTTTAAATAATCACTCACTTACTTACTAAGAAACTGAAACATATAAAAGCAGTATGTTATATATTTTTTTTACACTAAATAATGCTAAAAAGTAGCTAGAAGTAGGATAGGTTCTATTAGAATAAAATTTGAGTTTGAAATAAAATAAATAACATTTACTTCATCACAATCAATAAAAACCTTTAAACCATACTTGAACACTTAAATTCGAAACACGTTCATTCAATGAACAATGAATGAATATCTATCAGTAGTGAACTGAATCAATTAACTCATAGCTCAAAAAATATTTATCAGTTCACCACTGATATATTATTTTAATCATTGGTAAATTTTTTCACATCACTAATACATTTAATTCAGAGAATGGCAGCACCCTATCTATCAACAGGTGCAATTGTGAATTATCAAATAAATCGATGGAAAATAGTTTCAAATCCCTAGTTTGTATAACATGAATATCAGTGTAAATACAAGAAACTAACAAAAACAAGGTGGTCAACGTAAGTGGGGGGTGGGGGAGGATCGTAAACCAGCCGGCCCTTGGCTTACTGCCGCTGCTGATATCTTTACGATATCCGGCCGCCTGATGAACTGACCTGACACAGAGGCGGACTTGACCGAAACTATAACTTATTCCTGTGACTTGTATTACAGGTTTACAAACTTATCTCAAGCACCAGATTCTAGCAAAGTCGGAACTAATCATGTCCTTGAACTAGCTGTTACCCGCGACTTCGTACGCGTTAGATTACTTATATAAGTACCTAACCCTCTTAGTGCAATTCTTAGGAGTATTCAGGGGTTGCTTTTTGAAAAATCCTGCTTTAGTTGGTAGTTTTGCTATTTTTATTTTTATTTTTTTTATACTACTAAAGTGGTAACCAAGCGTACGGCCCACTTGATGGTCATCGGTTACCGTAGCCTATGTACGCATGCAACATCATAGATATCACTTGCGTGTTACCACTCTGAGTCGTTAGATGGTAAGTGTCATGTGCCTGTAACTTCACCGGAAACCATACCCTTCGAACCGAAACACAGCAATTCCCCGGACGAGCTCTATCACAAAGAACTCTACTACTCTTGCTATAAAAGGAAGCTGTATAGAAAATCCTATGACATGTTAAAAAGTTCAATTCAAATGTTACTAAAGGGGTAAAAAGGTGGTCCCCTTTAGGGGAATTTAGAAAAATCCCGCCTAAGTGCAATTTAAATTGCAAAAAGTTTGGTTATACAAGGAAACTACTTTCTGTTTTCTAAGTAGTCCAGTAGTTTTGGCTCGGTGATAATGAATCAGTCAGTCAGCCAGTCAATCAGGTTAAGCTTTTTTATAGGTTTTTTTAGCATTTAGACGTTCTTTGAAGTCTACTAGAGTCCGCGACTTTGCTGGCATTGAACGTGTACAATAATGTAGCCTATTTAAACTATCTCAACATTTTCTCAATATCTAACCATTCTTAACCCATCTCTGCTAACTAATGGGTCGGACACGACAGAATTTAATTGCAATTCGGCAGTGGACAGAGGGCGGGAGAAACAATTTAATGTGAAAACTAGTCGTGTGTGCCGACCTTTATCTAAGACGATCGACAGTTAACTGTGCGCGTGCCCTTAGTTAAGACTTAAGTTTAAATAGATTATCTTAATTATTGTGCCACTGCTACAGAGGTGGCTATCATTGGATTTTGAAAATAAATACCTAGCAGAATTACCTAATCCTTAACCATTATATTATATTAACTGCAAACACATCTCGGCCATAGTGAAGTTAGCTGATTAACACTTTGAAACGCCGGGACTGACTGCACGGGAGCGCTCAGTTGAAATTGCCACTGGCGGTCACCCATCCAAATGGTGACTACGCGGAACAGTGCTTTACTTCATTTATCTATTAAGAACCACTTAGCTACGTCACGAGCGCTCGGTTATCCAGATAAAATAGGAACTCA
Source organism: Colostygia pectinataria (assembly GCA_951394395.1). Lineage (NCBI taxonomy): Eukaryota > Metazoa > Arthropoda > Insecta > Lepidoptera > Geometridae > Colostygia > Colostygia pectinataria. Next base: position 9,157,092 of record OX596369.1, read on the forward strand.
AATTCCGATTCCCAGCCCGTATCGCACGCGCTCAAATAAAGCAACACCACTTTCTAATTAACAGTTTAAAAATGTCTGAAAACAAATAAGTAACTCACGTTAATCCTTCGAAGGCAGGTGCCCGCATCCAACTTCGACCTAACCCTTCCTTCGTAGGTCATTACAGGACATTGAAAAGTGCGCAGAAGGGACTTCTCGTCTCAATAAGGAGTCAGTCGAGACCAGACTTTTTTTTTGTATGTCAGCAAGTGACAGACAATCAAGTCCTGATGTTAAGCACCACGCCTGACTATTATAGATGCAGTGCCACCCAAAGCTTAAAGTTTTTAAGTGTTTGCGTGGCACTGCACTGAGCTTATCACCCCGAGACATTGTTGTTATGTCTCTTTCGCCCAGTAATTTCACTTGCTGCAGTGCCCTTCAAACCTAAACACAGTAATGCTTGCACACTACTGCTTGGAGGTAGAATATCTGACACTGCGGTGGTACCCACCAAGACGGACCCTCGCCGAAGAGTCCTACCACCAGGTAAAATTAATAATTAAATAATAGAATAAAAATATTAAAATTTTCGCCTCATAAAAGAAACAATACAAAAACTAAATTAACGTGACAAAAAATGGCAATAATTCAGTATTTCCTACAGATTTTCATGTAACTGTAGCGCTGGTTTTCAGTGGACGCGGACCACAAACCTCTCGCATCTCAAACGGGCATTCATTCACCGCGCTAACGTGGTCTTCTGTATTGAATGCAACACAACAAAGCTAGGTACCCAGCCGGGTTTGTTGCCAGATTCTTTTAGGCTGGGGCGCGTGGAACTGGCGTAAATTCACCTAGCTTTAAGACGTTTCCTAATGATCCTTGTGATATGATTGAACAAGTATATTTTTACTTTACTTACATTTAGTTATGAAAGCTGTTACATCTGCACTTACCTACTCTTACGTGGTCCAACCCCACCGGTCATCTTAATCAACCCTTCAAAGGACAATCGGTCCACTTGACCCTTGGGAGGGCCCGAACTAATTATTGTTATAAGCCATTATTAGTGTATTAGTACCTTCAATATTTATGTTTTCATTACTTCGGAACTTGGAGTTTGTGGGAGTCCGTTAATTTGGTAACGAGTTTTTGATTGTTCGATTGAGGACCGATTTCACGACAGATTTTAGTGAGTAAGGCTCAAAAGCTATGACCACTAATGAGCAGGTTATAAACCGCTGTAAAATTGTTTGCAGACCTCAGTAGTGCAGTGGGTGGCTTGCTGGCTGAGACGCAAGAAGTCTTAGTTTGATTCTCAGATATTTGTTCATCATAGTTTCTGCTAAAAAAAAATCTCCTAGGGATTTCTTGTATGAGGTTTTTTTACTGCTACTGAAATCGATTTGGGTGTGTGGGTGTGTGTGTGTGTGTGTGGGTGTGTGAGTATGTGTGTGTGTGTGTTTGAAGTTTTAATAACAACTGATTATTTCTGTTTCCTCAAAGGTGTTTTTATGCTTTGGTTCCTACTTATCCAACTTATTCCGACTAATTCAGGAAAAGCACACTCCATCATCACAATTTAGAACCGCAAAACAATGCACCCTGTATTTTCATTAAAAAAACACACAAATTCAAAGCATTCCACAATGAGCCCCGAACAATAGTACGACTGGATCGGACAAACTAATTTATTTGTTCCCTCCATCGCGTTTTATCTATCTTTCTTTCGCCTTAAAGGATAAAAATAATTACAAGATAAAAGATATTTCCTACGCGGCCCGCGCTCTTTTTCATTTTTGCCGAAGTTTTTTGCCGTTTTGTCCGTCGGAGACGCGATCTGTCGTCTGCTCTCATTGTGTTATCCATCGGCGGTGTTAGGTAGAGTGTGGATACGCTACCTATTCATTTCTACACTTATCAACCTGTTTTTATCTTTTTTTTAAATCCTGTTGACTGTATGTAAAATAATAGATATGTATTTTTATACTTAGAAAGATAAGCTTCTAATTCATAATGGCAAAAACACAAATTAATTTAAAAAGTTTTATAAATCACACATTAATATTTTCAGATACTTTTCCTCTATTATAAAAAAACTAATCTCGTTTCTCTCGCTCGATCAACTAAAGTAGTCGGAAAACATAAAAAGTAAAGCAGGTAATTGTAATTATTCTTTACAAACATGCAGAAATGCTGCAGCAAAAGAACTGCAAGTATTATTTAAACTAATTAGACTTGTCCACACTAGCTACTACGTAATGTTTTAATTCAATTCTTGGTCCATACTAATTAACCCCTTCCAGAGAACTCTTTGCGAAGACAATAATAATAAGCGTGCAAACGAACACAGTGCTGACGGCATAACTCGATGTACAATACAATATCAAAAGAGGAAAGAAAACTTCATTATGCAGCATAATTAGACAGATATTTTTACATATATTTTTATATCACTGTTTAATATTATCTAATGCAGTCAGTGGAACGTTTCTGTTATAGAAAAAAGTAAATATTCAAAATATAATAAAATTTAACACAATTTATGACTGGTAATAATGTATTATTTCCAGTATTTGTCAGTGTTGTTATTTACTAACTTTCCGTAAATATTCATTCTAAAATAATTCACAAGGTACTGCATATTATAATTTGGACATCATTTAGATTTGCAATCAAATAATATGATGATGTGAAGAACATGACCATTTGATTCTATTAATGAGTTTTAAATAGATAGTTATTCTCACGGCGCAGCTGTTAACTTCATAAAATTAAACGCCGGCACTCTATCAATAGCTCGGAAATAATTTACATTTTTGTAATAAAAACCTCCTGAAATCTCTTTTATATGGTAATTCCTACAGGAGTATAAAAATCCGAGCCAATCACGTCGCATCATCGGCTCCCGAAGCGCGGAACCGAACGGGTATTGGTAATCGATTGGTTTCCGATCAGCCAATAGGCGTGCGGCCGGCACGCCCGCCACACACGCCTACAGAAGATATATCGAAGATGTGTCATGAGGTGGGACTTTTATAAGGATTTTATTGACTCCGACAAACTCGTGAAGAAGGCACAGAATCTTGGAACTAAATAAAGTTATGACTGTAATGCTTATGATTGTAATTTTCAGGTCCCATTTGATCCTTGAGGATGTTTACGAGGGGTAGGCAAAGGCAAGTCCAATCAAATAGTTATAACATGTAATTGTTGGGCAATTGTTCATTTTTTGCACTGTAGTTAGCATAATGTAGTCTGTTCTCTTATAATAAAATCCTTAAATATCGGTTAAATTTATTATACCACTGGTTTTTTCATGGTCATCTGGCTGGCTAATTTCTAAAAAGAGTGATGGCAAGGTGACTAAAAATATTGGCCTTAAAATCTTTGTCAAAGTAGAACCTATTGAAAAAAGTCGCCAACAACCTATATCTAACTTCTTACTCAAAGCTTATAACGCACAGTATAAATTAAGAGATATCGATTTATGAACCTTGACTTTTAATACAAAGTTTGTTATTATTATTGTGAGTTTGACCAACTTTTGGTTTTGACTTTTAAAAATAAGAGTAGTAGAGTTCTCTGTGATAGAGCTCGTCCGGGGAAGGACTACTACCATACCTATTTCTGCCGCCAAGCAGTAATGCTCGCATTGCTGTGTTCCGGTGCGAAGGGTATGGTTTCCGATGAAATTACTGGCACATGAGGCTTTCGATCTTAGCCTCAAGGTGGCAACCCGCGAGTGATACCTCTGGTATTGCAAGCGTTCATAGGCTGCGGTAACCGCTTCTTGCGGGCCGTACGCTTGGTTGCCACTTCAGTAGTATAAAAAAAAAAAAAAAGGTAATGCTCGATACAAGTAAAATGTCAAGTTACACTTGGATATATGCGATTTGTTCTGCAACAATGTGTAGCGAGTTTGGTAAAAAGACATAGTAAAATAATTTGAAATATGCAGAGCGTAAAGTTTTAAGATAGATTCTCTTACTTTTCTCGTCCCAAGTTCCAAAGGTCAACCGCCTCGTATAACAGCGACCGATTGCTTCGATCGGACATGCGCGCAGAACGCAGTTTTTTCTCACGAGCTCGCAACGGGCGTGGCCGATACCTTTCGATATCGAACACGCCTGGATATCGATAGGCACGCCTTATTGGATATCAATAAACACGCCTAAAAGGGTATCGATTCACTTTTAGGTATAATTATACCATCCAATTATGATCTAGAAACCAGATAGTGTTCTTACGGAATGGGTTCATAATGAATTCGTTTTGAAAGCATCACTATTTACTAAGACTGATGGTATGGAATAGTTCCACTAAAATAAATTCCACCAAAAACATTTTAATGGAAAATTCAAGACGAGACCATTGACTCACACCATCACACTATCAAAAAGATAAAAGATTAAATGTAGAGCTAAGCTTCTAACTCCACACGTCCTAACTCTGCAAGCTCATACTTTACCGACTCTACATCTTAGTCAAAATATGTGGCTTGGCCGCTTTGTTGGCACTACCGCGCTTCCAGATACAAAAAAGTTTATTACATGAAAAACTTACCAAAGTAACATAAAATAATTGAAAGGAAAACCTATTTCAAAAACCTAAAAATAAAACGATCAGCTGAATTATTTATAGCGTATACGTTAATTCAAGTCATCATTTTCCTGCCCTTTTTCCCACGTTATGTGGGGTCGGCACAACATGTTCCTTTCTTCCATTCCTCTCTATCACCCGTCATCTCAGTACTCACTCCTTTCTTACTCATGTCATCTTTCACACAATCCATCCATCTTTTCTTTGGCCTACCTCTACCTATATATCCATCCACATTCATATCTAACATTCTTCTTGTCAGATGACATTCATCCCTCCTCATAACATGCCCATACCACGCTAACCTATTACTTCTCATTTTCTCCGTCACTGGTGCCACTTTCAGACTTCCTCTAATGTATTCATTCCTTATTTTATCCATTCTCGTCACTCCACACATCCATCTTAACATTCGCATCTCCGCCACATGCACTCTTTTGTCATCCGTTCCCTTGGTAGCCCAACACTCAGATCCATACAATACGACAGGTCTTATGATCGTTTTGTAAATTTTCCCCTTAAGTTTAAGAGGCATTCTTGGATCACACGTAGTTCCTGTGACCTGTCGCCATTTCATCCATCCAGCATTTATTCTACTTTTCACATCCCGATCAATCTCACCATCCTTCTGTATTACTGAACCGAGGTACGAGGTATACGTTAATTCAAGTCCAAAAAGGTAAACAATGGTGATACTACAGAAAAAAAATATTTTCTTTTTGATAGGGAACTATGTTACGTTATATTAATGAGTAAGAATTTTTAATTCTAGCCATGATAAATTAAAATAGATGATTTAGGCATAGTTTTGTTAACATATTAATGTTTGTTATGTAAATATTTAGAAAAACAATATATTTTTGGGTAAATATTTTATGGTACTTGTTACATTCGGGGGTACGGTAAGGTTTTGCAGTGCTATTACACATTTGGTTTATTATAGCGTAGTTATTTTGTTTTAAAGATTTCAGTCGATTCCTGTCGCTAAAAATAAAAACAAAACAAAAGTTATGTTTTCTCAGCAACGGTGTTGATACACTGAGGTGAAATTATTCAATGCGCTCCGCAAAGTTATGTAATTTACGCGCCTTCAAAATCGAGTAAAAGTTTTCAATCGTTTACGTCCCGGCAACACACAGCGACCGTTAGAGAGACGCCTCATTCGATTTTTTTTGTGTACCTGGTAGTATAATCGCCCATTTTTTTTCTGAACTTTACTGACAATATAAAAAACAGACGAAAAATCTCTAGTACTATACTACTTTTTCGTCTGTTTTTTATCTTGTAATGGATTTCCGCAAAGTAACGCCTGAATCTATCAATTATTTTACTGACAATGTTCTATAATGTGTAATGTATGAGTGCCTATTTGCGTTTGGTCGATTCCAACCTAAAAAAGGAAGTAACTAAGTTCGTATGAGTCAGAGGCCAACTCTGGTGACAGAGTTTCTAGGCCTCTGTCATGGCCTAACAACTTTGAAAAATTATGTTAATTTTTGTTAATGTTTTAAAATCTATAATTTTGAAAAAGCTGGGACCGACTGCTTAACGTGCCCTCCGAAGTACGGAAGCGCTCACACAACAGTGATTAACTTCGTTGATCTGTTAAGTACAACTTAGCCAGCTACGTCACGAGCGCTCCAACCTAAAGCGAATTGGACTGACAAGTGACTCATACGAACATACCTTCCCAACATATAGTTTTATCATAAAAGGCAGTACCGATCATTAAACTGCGCAGACTCGAACCGATACTCAATACCAATAGATGGCTACGTGGGCGGGTCATACTCAGGGCGGGAACGATGTGCCAATGAGATAAAAAGTTTTTTTCGAGTTGCTTATTCTTTTAGACACATCCCTGAAGTATCACCAACAAATTATTATTTTCAAAACTTGCGTTCCTTTCTTCATTAAATAAAAAAAAACGTGCCTGGAACATAGTACCCACTTATAACTACATAGTTAATAGTTAACTTATACTTAGCTACCGTTCGCGACTTCAGTTGTGTCGCATAGGAGGATAAAAAGTGTATAAGTAAAAGCCTTTGTTAATTCAAGTAACATACTATAAATCAATTTTAAGTTTAATTAAAATTCGATCAAAAACAGTGTTTTGTTAGAAAAAAACAGCCTTTTTTGTATTAGATAATAAAATAGGATGCTCAGCAGATAAATCTGTCCGTCCGTTGTCGAATGTATGTTGCTAAAGTTCGTGCGTTAAGATGACCCTTGCTTTTTGATTTTAAACATAACATGGTTGCAATTATGGTTGAAACTAAAATGTGTTTCGCTGCAGTACTTTATATATAAACCAAAACTTTTTCGATGCGTTTAAATTTAGCGCAATTGCTTTGGTACAAAGAGGAAATTTCCGAAATTTAACCCCTAAGGGTATACGTACGCAATATCAAAAAGCTAACATAAAAACACAATTTCCCTCAACTTTTAACTCAGGCTTCCTCATTATGTAATGAGGTAGCAGAGATAATAAATATCACTTCCTTAACCCGTTTTAGTGAACACAATTTTCATTTTAAGCCACGCGACACGTCTTTATTGTTATTTATAATGTTACTTAGTTATTTGTATTAGCGGGAGTTTTCTGCTGGGCGTAATGGATTTGTATAACCGGTGGAAATTACCATTAATTTTTATCATTAGTTGTATCATTATCATTAGTTATATCAGAGAAGGCATAATGCTTGCATTGCTGTTCACAGAATTTGTTTCTAAGTTGTTTTAAAAGCTTCGAAGCATGGGACATTGGATTTTACATAGAAAATAACCAGATTACCCGGAACCAATATTTGCAGATAGTATAAACAATTTGTCTCAAGGCGGGAATCGAACCAGCAACCTCCTGCGTCGCACTCATCGCAGGCGGATATTCGCCCGCCGCGCCACGTCGGTCTTCGAAGTAATTCTTTAAAAGTCCACCTTGCACTTGACTAGTTTGTTTAAATATTCATAATAAGAGTTAGCGGTACCTTTTTCTTTGATGTAGTTACGTTTGCTTGCTACGAAGTAATAAAAGCGTAGCAGCTACGTAAATCTCGTAGAGGCGTAGAGATTCTAAAACTTGCAATAAATATTGTAAAAATATGTTATCCTTAATTTTAAGTACCAGTGAAATAATTTGCCTAAATAAAAGTGGAATTATTTGCGTAATAAATATAGAAAATTTTATAAATAATAATATGTTTTGTCAGTTACAACTACTCGACGCTAGATGGCGTTGCTGGTATTTTGTTTGAAAGTTTCGCGAGTAGGTATAAAGGTATTGCTAATACGTTTGTAATTAGATTTAAGTTTGATAATTTTGACTAATAAATAAAATAAAATACAGCAGTTTAAATATCGTTAGTGTATTATTTCTCAGAAGGGAATGTTACAAAGTTACTTCCTGCTAGTTTTAATTGCACAAGATTTTATTTTTAAATTACTTTGTGGTTAATTACTGTTACTTATTGTAATTAGCGTGTTAATTACAACGAAAATAACCTTGTGCAAGTCGATGTTAAAATGTCTACGACCATTAGGATTGTCTAATTAAAAAACTGACTTATTTTATGGATTTATTTTCAAACGATTCAATGATATTTCTTGAGTACGTACATTGGAAAATCTTCAAAGCGAAAATTGGCCCGAATTTACATGGTACGTATTCCACGCATGTAGCTCTCCAATCTCACGGCTGGGTATAAACAATTCCGTATCAACAATTATTTATTTGCGAGGCGCAACACTTACAGCGAAGACATATTTATGGCTGGAGTATAAATAACGCGCGTTAAGCTCGAGCGTATACCAGAGGTAAAGTGTTCCGTCAGTTTTTACGTTTGAAGTGACGCGCGGATTGATAGGCTTTCAGTTTTGTACGCAGTACTATCGTTGTACGCATGCTGTAAGCAGTACTATCTATCACAAAGTTTGTAGTCAATTTTTAAACTGAAAAATCTTTACCTCGTTAAAAGTTACTATCATAACGGAATCTGTTAATTTTTTGAAGTTTTGTTCGTTAGATAGAGGGTTATGAGTTTAACTTTTGAAACTTTTATAATTTCACATAGGGCTTTTTATATGCCAAATTTGTCGTGGTTGGTAAAACAAGACAGTTGTGTCGATTCTGTTGTTACATTTTCTAAACTAAACTAGCTAAAATTGTCGCCGTCCTTTTTAAGTATCAAATATCTTTAAAAAAAACGTTGGTTAAAGTTTTGTTTGTTTTAATATCACAGAGAACCCTAAAATATACGCGAAGGTAAAAAATACACATAAAACACGTCACAATAGGCCGCATCGCTAAGCAGACAGCTTGATGCATGTCTTAAATTAATTCTTTCTTAGGGGACAGCTAAGTGACATTCTTGAGACGGGGGACATCAGGCATCTACTGATCGCTAACAGAGTATTGACAAGGGTACTGCAATTTGTAATGTCTATTTGAAGTGGAAAGAAAATAGAAGGAAATTCGAAGTCCTCGAGTTTTTCTCGAAAATAAACATTTATCCCTACAGGAACGATGATCTTGATATTGCCTTGGGGCTTATTTTAAAATTATTATTCACTCAGCCAGATCATGGCAGACTTTACCTTAGGTGTTAGCAAACCAAGCTCCCGATCAATGTGTCATTTGTGAATTCATCAAACCCAATAAAATCAGTGTGGTTGGCAACAGAACTAGTGGGTACCTTTCGCTGGAATCATGGTTGTATTCACAGATATTCCGGATATTCACTATTCTGCACAGTCAACATTTGTACGGGTGACCGTCAATGACAATTTAACTGAGCGGCTTCGTGTTTCGGAGGCCACGTTGAGCAGTCGGTTTTGGCTTTTTCAAAGTTCAAAGGTCATCGAACCCCTTCGCTGACTCATACGAACTAAATAACTAACTAACTAAATCAGAAAATCAATGGCCAAGTCTCTCATCTACAATAGTTTCTGACCTCCATAACAGTAGCAAGGCGTCATCATACCAAAAAAGCGATAGGAACCCAGCCGGTGTTGCCAGTTCTTTTACGCCATGAGCGCGTTGGAACTGGCGTAAATTTTCCTAGCTTGTTCTTACAAGATCACGTTTCAAAGTGATCCTTTTAACGGAATATAGCACTTTTGAGTTTGAGTTTCTCAGCATTAGATAAATTATAATAGATGAGAGAGAGATGTAGAGAGATATTTGAACCAATCGTTCAACTACACTTCCTAGGCAGTCTGCGGTACCGAAAAACCATCATACAATAACTTGGCGCGACTTATCCGCTCCTCGGCCATAACTCATCAGCACAATAGCAAGTCGGTTCGAGTTCGGGACACACCGGGCTCCTTGAGAAACTGAGAACAAAGCGAGAGTTATAGCGTCCTGAGGAAGCGGAAGGAAAAATGGCGGATTATTTGTAAGTGGGAGTTCGATGCAGATACAACGTCAGCCTTACCTTCTGTAACCTCCTGTCTACAGTTACTGTGCTTCTAGTAGAAAGAACTAGTAGATAAGTCAGTTATTTTTATATTAAGACGTCCACTGCTGGACATAGGCCTCCCCCAAAGAGCGCCATGACGACCAATTTTGAGCCTACACCATCCACAGACTTCCTGCAACTGGTTTAATGTCATCGGTCCATCGAGTGGGGGGCCGTCCGGACTTCGTTTTTCAGTTCGCCATTCGAGAACCTTTATTCCCCAGCGGTTATCGGTTCTGCGAGATATGCTCACTGGCACTTCAACTCTTATTCTAAGTGCTATGTCGGTGACCTTGGTTCTTCTACGCATTCATACTATTTATTATAAATGCATAAGTAACTCTGTATGTCAGTCTGTCTCTTACCTTTTAACAACTAAACCGCTGAAACGATTTCGATAAAATTTGATACGCAGGTAATTTAATACTCAAAAAAAAATATTAAGTACTTTTTATGTATGTCTGGAATAACACCTATCATTGTTACAAGCGCTACGTTGGATATAAGTTAAATGCCGTCATCATCATACTTCTAATGTCCCACTGTTGGGACACTGGCCTCGCGAGCAAAGCCGCGAGTAATAGTTAATAGCTGAAGTAACATTTACCACAGCAGCTGGCTCGAAGACGATATTTTTAATGTTCATTACACATAAGAATTCGAGACAATCTCGAGTTTAATTGTGCTTCATAAATTAACTATGGGATAATTATCGCACTTCTTTAAAGAAGGTACACACTACGGAGATTTTGTGTTGTTATTTGGATCGGTGTTTATAATTGATAGATTCAGGCGTTACTTTGCGGAAATCCATTACAAAATAAAAAACAGACGAAAAATCTCTAGTACTATTCCGCTTAACCTTTTAACTGATGAGGTCACACAGTTAACACACACACACACACACAGTCAACTGTGTGACCTCATCAGTTAAAAGGTTAAGCGGAATAGTACTAGAGATTTTTCGTCTGTTTTAAGTCAAGTAAAAAAGTTTCATGTCTTCGATCTGCGATTCAAAATAATTTTTCGAATCTTTATGTAGGTACTTAAAACTGCTTTTTGTCTTTTGGAAACGTCATGACCGAGTCGAATACCTACTCGTGCTATTCTGAATGGTATAAACTACTTAACGGAAACCCGAACAGTTCTGTAAAACAGTTTTTTGTATACCACTAATGTGACAAACAAACTTACGGCCCACCTTATGGTAAATGGTTAGCGTAGCTTAGGGACGCTTGTAATACAGTAGATATCTTTCGCGCGTTACCAAACTGAGACGTATTTAAAAGTCTCAAGTTCACTGGCAACCTTAAGCGAAACAGCAACGCGAGCATTACTATCTGGCGGTAGAAATAAGATAACTTCCTGGACAAACACAAAGAGCTATTTATATACACGATTCTACTACTGTAGAGCAGGCGGGGTAAAGTAAATCAACAATAAAACAAGCTTGTAAAAATGTTGAAACATTACTGAGATGGCAAATCAAAGTTTTGTTTATTTCATCTTAAAACTAACTATTTACATAACTTAAGACTTTTTAACTATAACTTATTTTACTTATTTCCCCCAGTTAAATTCAATTCTGCTTTGATTCAAAAACATTGCACTGCATGAATTTTATTTCCTTCGTAGTGTGAACTCTGCCGCTGCCGCCGTAGCAATAATACGTGCTACATAAATCCTTAGAATGGAGCAATTCTGAATTCCTCAGTATAGGAAAAACGAAGGGGTTGACACCGGCCGCCCGCCCGGAATATTTCTAGTTTATTTTAAGTTCGGCTTTATCTTTGAATCAAGTTTAACTTGGCACCCATAACTTAAGCTATAGTTTAAGCTAGCTGTTGCCAGCGGTTTTACGCGTGGCAATTTTGAAGTGAAACGTACATTTTCCGGGATAAAAACCAGCCTGTGTGCTATTTCAGACAGCAGTAATTATTTGGCGAATGATATTAATTAATTATGTCTTGTGGTGATGAGCGCAGTGCAGTGCGAGAACTTTAAAACTTATGGCTCGTAGCTTATTACTGTACTGCAGCTAATATGGTCAGGCATAGCGCTTAGCACAGGCATGAGGCATCTGGTAGAGATCGCTTTTAGCGATAAGATCGGCTATTATAGCATAGATTGAACATGTTTTATCTTTTGTGTTTATTTTTAATTTAAAATAAATGTCTTCATAGTAAGTAAGTATTACGATCAAATAAGATTTATCTCCAAACTCAATCAAGATCTCATCAGGGGCTAATTACAAAAAACAATCTTAAAAACAATACAATTAAGAGCGAAATTACAATGATGTGTAACGAAGCGGATTCAGTTGAAAGATGCAGGTTATTCAACGGTAAAATGGTGGCAAATGTCTCAGAGTACAATTAGACTGAGAGCTCGTGAAAAATAAGAAATAAGAATTACTTTAAACAATAACATGAAGCGAGGGTGACTATTCTTCCGCCAGTCCACCACGCAAACCCGATGCGGATTGGTGGATGGCAAATGTCTTTTAAATAATTATATCTTGAATATTTTGGTTTCCTCACAATGTTTTTCTTCATAGTTTGTGAGTGAATACATACGTTTTTTGAGTGAAAAACCTAATGTTTTTCGACTGGTTTTGAACACACGACCTTAGCATCGGACGACCATTAGACCACCACTATTAGAAATCATACACAAAATAATAACATAATAATAATAATACTTATTAATAAAACTTATTAATATAAACTATTTATTTTATCAACTACATACACTTTTTCAACCAAAACAGTAATCAAAATATAGTTAATCCGTATTTTTTTTGTGAAGAAATCACGTAACTTTTTAATCATCAGCTCTTGCTTTAATTTACTCTATGTCGCTCTGTACACGATTATAATTTATTATGAATAAATGAAATATTATAAACGCATCGGCGCACCGTCCCGACAACGCCACTGGCAATGGCGTTTGCTTTGTTGCGTGAGGGATGGGCACCATCTTTACATCGATATCGATGATTTCAAAGATCTTACAGAACACTAGGCGAATGACTCGCTACTTTATTTGCGATAACTTTTTTAATATTTTTTTTTCCCTCTGTTGTGGTGAGTTGATTTTCTGTAGTTCCATTCTGACATCACTCCACATTTAAATAACATACCCTTATAATTAGGTGACACTGGCTTGTAAAACGAAATAAAAGGAAAAGTAAAACATAATTGGACTTAAAAAAATAGCAGTTTTGGAACTGGAGTGGTAATTATGAGGTATACGTTTTGGTCTAACCATGTGTATGAAGTCGCATAGCCATTTAAATATAAAAATGTTCAAATTATTCGACAAAATTCTAAAGAATGTCTTCCAGTGTGTGTATTCTATGACAAATTTCCATTGAATATTGTCGAATAATTAGAAAATTTGAAATGACTTTGGTCTGACTTGCCTAAGTATAAGTTTATCGATGTTTAGTACCAGTTCTCCCCTCCCTAGGCCCCCTAGCTGCCGACTTCCTTCATACTCGCGAGCACTCGTTCGTGCCAGCCTTTGTCGGGAACAATTGTCGACAAATTAGAAACGAATTGAGTTATTTAATATCAACTGTTAATGCCGAGGTTATTGTTTATTACGGCGTCTGCTAACTCAAATGTTATCTTTTGAAAATAAGTGAATAACATCTAAAATAATCTTGAAGGAAGTCTAAGTAATTTGTGGTAGGCATCTAAGGGTTTTAATAATTTGGTGAACGCTCTTGTAACTATTCTAATACAGATATTTTAGAATTCAATGCAAGTATAGTTGATAGAAACAGTGTGTCTTTTAAGACGTTAGTAAAGTAAGTAATTTTGGATTTAAACGAAACAATTTTTATTTTTTTTATTATACTACTGAAGTGGCAACCAAGCGTACGGCCCACACGATGGTAAGCGGTTACCGCAGCCTATGGACGCTTGCAATACCAGAGGTATCACTCGCGGGTTGCCACCTTGAGGCTAAGATCGAAAGCTTCATGTGCCAGTAATTTCACCGGAAACCATACCCTTCACACCGGAACACAGCAATGCGAGCATTACTGCTTAGCGGGAGAAATAGGTATGGGTATGGTGGTAGTCCTTCCCCGGACGAGCTCTATCACAGAGAACTCTACTACTCTTTAAATAATACTCTACATTCGATGTAACAAAACTCTGCTTGATTGTCAATGTTATGGTAGCAGCACGTAAAATCAGCGTTTCCCTATAATTCACAAACATACTACGCATACTCGACAGTATAAATCATACACTCAGTGGCAAAAAACCCCTTTTATCACTCCCGATAGCAAAGCCCGTGATTTATCCCGCAAATTGACAGAATGTGTACAACGTCGGATATTGGGCAGATCATATTTTATACTTTATTTCGGAAGGGTTTCCACGCTTCGAGCGCCGATTTCGATTGCGAGTGCAAAAACACTGATGTGTCAACGTACTGCCTGAGCAAGAAATATTGGAAAATTCGTTGTTTTATAAAAATAATATAGAAATATTGCGTTTTGCGAACCCCAAAAGCGTAATAAATAAAAACTAGTTTAGTTGTTACAATTTACAATTCTTGATACAATTTCTGATTTGTATAAGAATTCGACATCCTAAGCTTGGCCCCCTGAAAAGTTTAAAATCACAACTTTTACGAGTTTTAAAATTAGTGGTTTTACTAAATCAGTTGAAATCACATTCGCTTTATTGAACCACCATCCAAAAACTATTGTGTTTGTAAGAGTTCTTTGTGAACGTCTCACTTACCCCGGTCCTGTCGATGCAAACACCCCCTTGGGGGCAATCGCCGCCGATTTATAAACACTGTATCATGTACTGAGTGTGGCCCTGGTTAGGGCTGTCAAACATGTTTTGGCTAGTTATTTTTGTTTTTATAGTGTTAACCATCACACTAAGGGAATACTAAAGATTATAATATCCCAAAAATTATTGTGCCTCAAGCGGGATTTGAACCCGCAACCACCGCTTGATACGCGGGCGCTCTACCAATTGAGCTATCGAGACATATCTCGCTTGGACGAAATAATCATTGGGATGTCTTCGGCTCGAAGCGCCGATAGCTCCACCTACAGGGGAAACGTTGCAGTTATCCAAGCCTGTTCAATGACTAAAGTTAATTTAGTTCATTGACGAGAGGTATCGCATTGCTTATTCAATTGGTTATTTTTGTTTTTATAGTGTTAACCATCACACTAAGGGAATACTAAAGATTATAATATCCCAAAAATTATTGTGCCTCAAGCGGGATTTGAACCCGCAACCACCGCTTGATACGCGGGCGCTCTACCAATTGAGCTATCGAGACATATCTCGCTTGGACGAAATAATCATTGGGATGTCTTCGGCTCGAAGCGCCGATAGCTCCACCTACAGGGGAAACGTTGCAGTTATCCAAGCCTGTTCAATGACTAAAGTTAATTTAGTTCATTGACGAGAGGTATCGCATTGCTTATTCAATTGGTTATTTTTGTTTTTATAGTGTTAACCATCACACTAAGGGAATACTAAAGATTATAATATCCCAAAAATTATTGTGCCTCAAGCGGGATTTGAACCCGCAACCACCGCTTGATACGCGGGCGCTCTACCAATTGAGCTATCGAGACATATCTCGCTTGGACGAAATAATCATTGGGATGTCTTCGGCTCGAAGCCAAGCTCAAGCGGTGGTTGCGGGTTCAAATCCCGCTTGAGGCACAATAATTTTTGGGATATTATAATCTTATGTTTTGGCTAGTTGAGATTGAAACACTAAAACGTTTTTTATTTTTCAAATTCAAAATTCAAAATATTTTTATTTAAATTACACGTTTAACCCAAAAATCGTTGGTATGACCCTGAGGATATATCTAAAGAAACTTCTTCAACTTAGGTTGGATTTGACCAAACTTGAATAGGCAGAATAAATCGTAGTAATTTGAGAGTAAATTGACAGGTTACTTGTATTAACATTGTTTTTTTCCACGGAATAGTTATTCCAGAAGTTGGTCCAATCGTATGCAATGCTATCTTATCTTATAACATTAATCTTATCTTATCGTAGGTTAATGTGAAACTAGCTTCTGCCCGCGACAGCTCGCATTGTACCTAGGTACATATGTATGTAGGTTCATATGCTATTTTAGGTTCAAAACTATTACTATTTCAAGTATCGTTCAAATCTGATAAGTCTTTACTGGCGTGACAACGTTTCTAACCTTTTGTTGGATTTATAATTTTACCTAGCATGATAACATAATGTGAAACGTAATAGCTTTCATGAGCGCTCTCGTACTTCGGAGGGCACGTTAAGCAGAGTCGGTCCCGGCTTTTTCAAAGTTGTTAGGCCATGACAGAGGCCTCCGGGCAGCCTAAAAACTCTGTCACCAGAGTTGGTCACTGACTCATACGAACTTACTTAGCTATCGTATAATAATAATACTTATTTTGTATTTTGGTAGGTCACAAGACATAAATACGAAAAATAGTTTTTTAATAAAACTGCCAACCCTAAAACTATGTTATATGGAGCGAAAAATACTATCTATTATTTTCCGATTGTAGAGGCCGACCCTTTCCTTTATACGATTGACTTGGGAATAAAGTTTTGATTTCTCTTCTTGTATTTTACATGTTTTGTTGGTTCTTTATGTTTTAATAAGATTTCATATATTTATGGCAAATAGGTTTACAGCCATTGTGATGGTAAATGGTAACCGAGCGTAGTTGTATAGGCTAATTTGAAAAATTGTGAAGTTTTTTTTTTAAGTTGTGTTTATAAATCCTATTGGTTATTTAGTTCCTAACATACAAGCTTTACTTAGTTTAGGCGCTGGGAAAAAATGTCCTTCATTATTATTGATAATTCCGATGCCATTTTGTTACAGAGTCACAGAATCACAATATAAATCTATATAACAACATCTAATTGTACCTAAATCTGAATTGTACAGCCAAACGAACAGCTATTGCATCTAATATCAATAAGTTTGTTGGGCGGTGGCAGCACTTTAGTGTAACGGGGTACGCTCGTGGTTTATTGACACTATTTCTATTGCCGGCTGTATTTGTAAATATTCTTGGATTTAGCCGACAGAACAAAAAAAGGGATTGAACAAGCGAGGAAATGCAAAGTTCTTCGCTTATGATTCCTGTGGCTTATTTGCCTTTGCCACAACTCTATCAATGTCTCTGCACTCCTATGCCCTTATTCATAACTTTAATTTTAGCGTTTTACTAGAATAAGACAATGGTCTTTCCTTGGCTTGTCATATTTACTTCGAACAAAGACGATGAAACCTTTGCTAACAGTGGTTTAAGTACGTTTTAGAGAGTTTAGATAGAGTTCGTATGTACATATATGTTGTAAGAAAAACTCATCATAGACAAATTTGTGAGGCGTTTTACTACATAAAACACAAACACTTTCTCAAAGGAAGACACCCGCGTAAATTACATTAGAATAAAAATTAATATGACCACACCACGAAGTAAAAATTACATTCATTTTAAACATAGCACATGAGCAAATATCAACCCATATCTCAGTGATTTACGGTATATTTTCCAGTGCTTTGCTCGGACATTCATATAGTATGTAGGAAAGTATGGAGCGTCCGTTTGATCATGCTAAGGTAATACTGGTGCCTAAATAATGTAACGTGTGCGGAATTCTAGCAAAAGTATGCAAGATTCCTTTGAATTTTATGTACCTTCTTGTCTTCATACTAACTGTTTTTATTTACTACTCAGATGGCAATCAAGCGTATGACCCACTTGATAGTAAGTAGTTCGACGACCAATGTGGCGCGGTGGGCGAATGTCCGCCTGCGACGCAGAGGTTGCGGGTTCGATTCCCGCCTTAGGACAAATGTTTGTAGGATCTGCAAATATTTGTTCCGGGTGTTCTGGGTGTTTTCTATGTATAATAAAAAATATCTATCTATGTATTGTATTGTATTAAATATACAGGGTGTAATCGTTAAGTGTGCACAGGCGATTATTCCGTAACTATTGCAGATATCAAAAAACTTTAAACTGATATCGAAAGTACTTTACCTAATGAGTAAAATGACATTAATAACTTTATAAAAATAAAACGAGAAATATCCAAAAAAGTTACATTAATCACTCCCATACATTTTATTTCTTAGTAAGTACAAAATTTTGTGTTCAAAGCATATGTTCGAAGTGACGTCCTCCTTGTGCAATACAATGACGAGCTCTATTTACAGTTTCTAAATGAACTTTCCTTAACATTTGCGGAGTAATTAAAGCAATTGCACGACGTACACGATTCTGTAACTCTTCTAGGCTGTGTACTCTCTCAGCGTACACGTGGTCTTTGACAAATCCCCATAGGAAGAAATCACAAGGCGTGAGATCCGGGGATCTGGCAGGCCAAGGGGTTGCACTATTATTGGCTATTAAGCCATTATAATTGTTTCGTAAGAAATTCATTACAACATTTGTATTATGTGCAGGTGCTCCATCTTGTTGAAAAATTATCGACCTTCTTTCATCGTCTGGAATTGGTTCTAAGAGACTTGGCATATCGTTTTGTACAAAGGAGAAATATCTCTGTCCATTTAAGGTTCCACTGTAAAAATATGGCCCAATGATCCGATCTCCAAGAATACCACACCACACATTAATTGAGAATCGCACCTGAGCTCTAACTTCAGTAGTTAAGCGAGGATTGTCAATTGACCAATAATGCGAGTTTTTTCTATTGTAAATGCCGCAGTTTGAAACATTACTTTCATCGGTCCATAAAATTGACCTTACATTGACATAATTATTGACTAGCCAATTGCAATAGACCAGCCGACGAGCAGGATCATCATTGTGCAGCGTTTGAGTAGGTTTTATCTTAAATGCTTTGAAGTTGTGTTTTTTTAATAACTTGTGTACATAATTGTGGGACACTGGAAATGATCGGGCCACTGAACGCGTTGATTCTTGTGGATTATCTACTACGTAGTTAATAATATTGTTATCTAAGTCATTATCAAATTCTGGAGCTCTTGTTCTCGAACCTTTTTTTCTGTTAAAAGATCCATAATTTATCAAATTGTTATCCAACTTACGTAAATACGTACCAGAAGGAACTTCTCTATCTGGGTACTCTCTTCTGTAGGCGATAATGGCCGCCCTATTGTTACAATCATGTTTGTAGTACATTTTTAACATGTCCCTCTTTTCTGTATTGGAATATGCCATTTTTCAATCAATAAATGCAACAATCACGATTATTAACGCAAATTGAAAAATACAATAAATTGGCGGGAACGAGAACCCGCGATAAAGAATTTGAATTTAGAACGAACACCAAAGAGTATCTTTCTTTTTTTATTTAGTATGTTGCTTTTCAGCTAGTTCAAATCAATACAACAAAAACAAGGTTTATTATAAATTTGAAGTGGTAAGATAATTAATCTACACGTGTATCTACTTGAAATTCATTAATACCTTTATATCGTACATAATTATAAAATGACAAGGGTACAATGAGTAGGTACTATTCCACTTAAAATAAGGAAACTAAAACCTTTCTACTATCTCATACTAAATGTATGGGAGTGATTAATGTATTTTTTTTGGATATTTCTCGTTTTATTTTTAAAAAGTTATTAATGTCATTTTACTCATTAGGTAAAGTACTTTCGATATCAGTTTAAAGTTTTTTGATATCTGCAATAGTTACGGAATAATCGCCTGTGCACACTTAACGATTACACCCTGTATATCAGTCATCTAGTACCCATAATACAGCTCTGTTTAACAGCAGCTTACCTTGGGCTAGATGATGCTGTGTGGATTGTCCAGCATTATTTATTTATTTATTTAAGAGTAAGCAGGTACCGTAGACTATGAACGATTGCACTACCGGAGATATCACTCACCATCCTGAGACGTAAATCGAAAGTTTCATATGCAAGAAATTTTGATTATTATTGAGTTTACGTATTTGTAAATCATCAAGCAGCTTTTTGCGTACAAAATATATGTGCTCAGTCCTCTTCAACTAATAATCCGCCGAAACATAAACTCACCTCAGATCTACCCTTCACCCCCTTAACCCTGTACCATTATAATTATTTTAATATGCAAATAATGATAATAAAATTCCTTTCCTCGCTTTTTGTTTCGTTTGTGGCTCAGCTTATTGGGTTATACTTAATTATATTTGGGCTAGGTGGTGCCTTAATTTTTATTTATGCCTGTTTATATTCATTCTTTGTGCATTAATTTATGTCCCTCAGATATTTGGAGTAAAGGGTTTGTCAAATAAATTATGGTTTGCCTTTTATATCTTGAAATTTTTAAGCGAATATTTTTTTATGATATTATTACCTAGGCATAATAATTTTACCTGCAAATTGGTTAAATATATCGGTTTCGTAACTTTTCGATAAACCAACGTTATTGTGTCAGTCAATGTTAGAGTTTTATTTAACAAGCAAGGTCAATTTAAGCCAGTTTCAACGCGCATAAAGCTATACAAAGTATCTGGCAACAACCACCGATTCCTATCGGTATTTTACATTACATTACCATGCTATTTATATTGATGCCTAGTAGAGTTGGAGCACCATCGTCTCAAGCTTTTTGCCATGAAAATATTCTGTTTTTTTAAAAGCTTTTTGAGATAGTTTTTGTTTAATAAAGTGTTTTATGTCTGTAATAGCTAGCTTAAGTTTGATTTATATTACGACTCCTGATTAGTTATTAAAAATTTACAGTGTTAGTTTTTGTGTTATGAAGTAATTATCGATTATAATTAAGTAATTATTATGTCGACAACGATTCCTCGCAGATATCGTAACCAGCCCGCGTTTGGTCATAGCGAATAAGGCTCCGGATCGGTTGAAAAATGCGACCTGTAGGCGAGAACAGCCGGACAGACTGAGTGACTGACAAAAGCATTTTTGGCCAATCTTGAAACTGAGACGCTTCGCTCGATTCGCTCCCTCGGTCAATTATAAAAACTTGCCTTTATCTGTGATGTGAAAGTATTTGAGCTCAACAGATAAACGCGTAATTTAAACGACTTTCATCCCCATAATCTCTCATCGCAAACGGGAAAATTCTCAATTGTCCGAACTCCGAAGTATTTTTCCAAGATTTTGTAATCACCTCTCACGGATCACTTGTTACTCGCACAGTCGGTTAAGCAGATAACAATTACTTTCTTTACCCTTTTCACGTTTCACTTGATTTCCGGCTTAAAAATTGTATGATTACTTTTAAAAATCCTTTGTCATTTCGATTCAATTAGCTCGCGTTGAACTAACTTATCTGCAATAGTCTTTTTTAAACTTTCGCGATCAGAACTCATAGTTTTTTTTATCGCGTAATTACCTTTTTATTTCCCCGACGTTTGGGGAAATAAATAGGTAATTACGCGATAAAATCCCGCAAATATTATAAAAAACTATAACTTATATGCGTTGGATAAATGCTTGAGAGAAATCAATTATAGATAAATATACTTTTTTTTGGTAATTATTTTTAACCTTACTTAACTTAGAACTTGAACAGTCTCTAACAGTCTGTAATGCTAGCACTTGGCATATTTACTCAAATATTTGCGTTAGTTCATCAATACAGACCGAGCTTAATAAATTTGTTTAGTATTTTCACTTATTTGACTTTGTATTGACGAAAATAAGCAAACACTCGATCAAATATGCCAAGTACTAGCATTAAGAAATATATCATAAGCCCTGTACTATATGAGTAGAGTAGGGATCATAGTCAGTAATAAAAGAATATTCATTGAGCTAGTACGCCTTTCTTCTTTTGCCATATAAGGACGGGAGATTGAGCTAGTACGCCTTTCTTATTTATCAAACTCCCGTCCTTATATCCTTATGTCCTTATGACGACCGATGTGGCGCAGCGGGCGCAGGTCCGCCTGCGACGCAGAGGTTGCGGGTTCGATTCCCGCCTCGGGATAAATGTTTGTACGATCTACAAATATTTGTTCCGGGTGTTCTGGGTATTTTCTATATATAATAAAAAATATCTATCTATGTATTGTATTGTATTAAATATATATCAGTCTTCTAGTACCCATAATACAGCTCTGTTTAACAGCAGCTTACCTTGGGGCTAGATGATGCTGTGTGGATTGTCTATCATTATTATTATTATTATTATTATTATATGGCGACCCTGCCACGTAAGGCGGTGAGCCGCGTCATCAGGTTGCCGTAAACATAGGCTGACGCGATGCCTTGCGTGTAATCGAACTCGGTGATCGATATTACGAATTAAATTAAAATGGGTAACACTTACTCAAAAGAAGAGGTCATCATTGCCCAAAATGCTGCGGGTTCAAATGAAGCAAATCTAAGAGACATCGGGCATCACATCGAAACAAGCAATACACTATTGATTGCAGTTTTAGTAATTGTGGGTTTGATTATAAGTTTGGGTACAAATATTACAAGAATTGCCATACAGAGTGGATTCGTCAGGAATTGGTGCGAGGTCAGGTGCGACGCTCCTGGTTCGGGAGACAGGTGCCGCAGGTACGAGATGTTCGAGCGCATTCAGGACAGGTGCCCAGGGATGAGGTATAGTGCGGAAATGCGGAGTTAGTGCGCGTAACTGGTGAAAGTGAAGTGTTATAAAAAAAAATAATAAGAAAGGCATACTAGCTCAATGAATATTCCTTTATTACAGACAAATATGCCTATTCTACTCATACAGTACAGCCCACATCACA
Organism: Colostygia pectinataria; assembly: GCA_951394395.1. Classification (NCBI taxonomy): domain Eukaryota; kingdom Metazoa; phylum Arthropoda; class Insecta; order Lepidoptera; family Geometridae; genus Colostygia; species Colostygia pectinataria. The sequence goes on from OX596369.1 coordinate 9,179,870, forward strand.
TCACACACAAATATTTTAGTATGTTTTATTAAATCTAGCTATATAGTGGAAACTGGGCCTTGTAGACGAGAATTACAAGTATCAACGCCAAGTATATTCCCGAGAGGTCGTCTCGGGCAGGTGGGCTTGCTTAATTAATAACAGCAATAATTGACCGCCCCCAGCTGTTATTGGGAGCTATCACAACATTTGGGTCACGAGTCTGCATCATACGCTCTACGGGAATTAATGCTCTTGGTACTTGCCCGTGGTAACGTTTGCACCATTGAGATGCCCTATTAATGGGGCAAACGAAACTGGTTAGAGTTGGGCTTGCAGAAGAGTAATAGAGTTTTATTTACATAGAATTAAAGATACTAGCGACCTGCCTCAGCTTTGCACGTCACTCTATGTATTGCTGAAAACCACAATAAAAAGATCTAAGCCTAAGTAATACTAGCAGTTCTCCGAACAGTAGATCTTGCAAGCACAAACTTGTAAAGTGAGCTTCGAAAGTAAGCAATATATTGCATTTTGAGGAACTATTTTGCTCATCACGCTAAAGATCCTCATCAGATCTTCACCAAATATCAGACAAACTTAAAGTTAATACTTACCTTTCAAATAAAATTAAAATCATCGAAATCAAATCACATTAGGTGGAGATGATGATGTTTGAAAAAGTTAGTACAATTAATAAGAATGAGAAAAAAATAATAGAAAAAACCTTACATAAATAATTTTTAAGACTATTTTATAATTTTGCTTTATACTTGCTGCAGAAAGCATAAAGATTATTCAATTTACATCTACTCGGACTGCTTTCTAGTACAAGACCTTGGGTCAGGTAACATCTATTTTAAACAATATAAATTTTATTACTTTAAGTACCTAAATCGTCGAGATGCTATTTGCTAACCCTTTTATATTTTGCAAGATATAAAATAGTTTCCTTACTATTAAGTATCAACACAGGTTAGAGAAGTAGCTCTTCGTACGAGCTAGTCAGTAATGGCCTGTGGCTGCAATCACACCGGACCTCGTCTCGTCTGTTTACTTACGATACGCCCTCTGCCGGATCAATTTGCACTATTAATTATAACTTTAAAATGGTGTAAACTTGGGAATTGAAGAAGACGAGAGAATAAATCTAAAGCACCGTTGGAAATGGAATATTACTGGGAATTGAATAAATTGATAGTGTTCTTAAAAAATTGTGTAAGATGTTCCCGCTGCTGAAACACTGGCAGGCTGAAAGAAAGCAGTCGTGATGATGATGATGATGATTACATGATTTTAAAGTTTTGGTGTATTCTATTTGCATTTTAATATTGTAGATTTTATTTTTAATGATAGATTTTATCGTATCGTTATTTGATTATAATAACGATTATGATTGTTATTAGGTCGTTGTGTCCCACTGCTAGGCAAGGACTTCTAAGTTTTCAGTCATCTCGAAATAAATAACTATTTAAATCTATATTTCTAATAATTTAATATATTATTTTAGTGATTGTGTTCATTTTCGTAGCGTAGCGTTACGAGCTACGCCGTAGACACAGTATACTCACATGCAAGGATATTTTTAAATTCAGCTTAAAAGCCAAATTACTTAAAAATCTTGACAAAAACCAAAACTACAGCACTTGGCTGTAATTACTTAAAGAACATTAGCTAAAAAAAGTGGCCAATTCCGAGTCGCAACTCAAAAGCAGCCGAAATTAATGTTCGCAATAAACCCCGAGAACACTCCTAAAGTATCGCTAATTAATGTAAACATGGAACGATTAGGACTCCAAATAAACACACAAATGGCCTTCTACAGCAATAAATACCTATAATATTTTTAATTACTACCCCAAAAAAAGACATTAAACAGAGAAAAGATAAAAATTTGCGGCCATATTGCAAATGAGCATAAAATTCGTATAGGGGACAGTGGGATATTTTTTAAAGTATTATATATTATTAGGCGGCGGAACAGGGCCGCACTCAGGTCATCAGGATAAATAAATTATGATATAGTGGCGAGTTTTTAGCTCTCATTGTTGTAACTTTAAAGATATGCGAAGTTGTAGAACAGACAATGTTAAAAATTAAGGCTTTTTAGCAGAACAAAGATCAAACAATACTTTATTATTTTATTTTAGTTTTATTTTCATTTTACCTTTTATTTTAATATATAACATTGTTACCTTAATTAGTAAATTTGAATGTTTTGTTTTGACTTATCTAAGTACATGCAACATGTGAAAGGATAAATAAAAATTAATTGAATTGAATTAAATACTAAATGTGAATGTTTTTTGAATATATAACAAATTTATTTCTTTAGATCAAAAACTAATAGAATAAAAAAAATAGGATAAGAGAAAAAATATATTACGCGCCACACAACTAACATAAAAATAGCAAAACAAATAAAAACTGCATTAACGCGAAGAAAAAAAAAATTTTGCTCATAGATACACAGATTATAGCTTATTTCCGAAATAACACAATACAAATGTTTCTGGGTACCAATAAATACAAAATAATAAACGAAGTGCAAAATGGCGTACCTATGTAGATAATGGTGATTGTTTTGAGTTGATTTGTAAAAACGACCCAGCTACTCTTTCATCGACTACTCATTTCCATGTGGCACCTCTAGCTGTTGTTAGCGCAACTTGGACGTGAGTTTAAAAACCGTCGGCGTTGTCTAATGAATTTATGGTCAGGAACTTGTCGCGTTTTTCTCCAGAGCCCGAGATAAACACCGATAGCGAACGCGTGACGAATAGTACGCAAGCGTACTGTTTGCCGTTTCCAGGGTTCCGTAATGTGTTAGTCGATTGATGACCAATGTGGCGCGGCGGGCGAAGGTTCGCCTGTGACGCAGGAAGTTGCGGGTTTGATTTCCGCTTTGGAACAAAATGTCTGCAAAGAATCTATATAGAGATTTATGGATTCTTCCATATCCATGCAGAGCTTGTGTTATGGATTCAACAGGAAGGAGCGCATAATTTAAGAACCGGTGGAAAACCAAGGTGGATAGCTAATTAATAATATATATCTTAATAGCTGTTTCCCGCGACTTAGTTCGCGTGGAATTCGTTATCGGTCTTTATCTATCCATGTTTCAAATTTCAGCCTAATCGGTTTAATGGTTGTCGATATATCTATTTATTTTAGTTTTCTATTTCTGCTCGCTTTGCTGCGTTCCGGTGTGAAGGGTATGGTTTCCGGTGAAATTACTGGCACATGTGGCTTTCGATCTTAGCCTCAAGGTGGCAGCCCGCGAGTGATACCTCTGGTATTGCAAGCGTCCATAGGCTGCAGTAACCGCTTATCATCTTGTGGGCCGTACGCTTGGTCGCCATCTTCAGTTGTATAAAAAAAAAAGTTGCAGAGGAACAAACAAACATAAATATACAACTTTCGCATTTATAATGATAGTATGATGTGAAGTGTGATAGTGTGATGTGATTAGAGCTTGAATTTTTATACGGCACCCGTTTTGATTATAAGTCGCTCACCCTTGAAGTTATTTATATAATCTTGCTATTTCCTCGCATTTAAAATGATTTATTTGCAAACAGATGCAGCGGAATCCGGCTCTGGGCGTAATGTGCCTGTTTATGGACGTAGAAGATGCTTTGTTTCGTAATTAAGGTAACAAGTGAAAAATATATGGAATGGTGACTGTTTAATGGCAATAATAAACAAGTAAAAATACATAATTTTTGCCTTTGCATCGACTTAAACCGTTTGTTCTTAACGCGTTGAAGTGAATAACGTTTTTTATAATAAGATTACTTGGTATTTAAATCGTCGTAGGCTTATCGCGACTAAAACATGACAAATTATTGATCTTTCACTCTACAAAAATATACTCGTTCGATCAATCGAATTAAGATTGACTGAGTTTGCATGAAAACAAATCAGCGCAGAAAAGGTATCTAGAGAAAGGAAAGAAAGGGTATGGTGTAGAAACACATTTAAATTATTTTATCTTTATAGTCTCAACTCAAGAGAAAACAGTAAAGCTAGGGGGAACTTATCGTATTTGTGGTTTATTTATTTTTACCTTATAAAAGGTTACAACAACACGCCAACGGGCTATTCTCGTACAATAAACGCATTTGCAATTATTCCAAAGGGATAAAGGGCCGAAGAATGCACACAATGTCCACAGCCGAGTCAAATGCCGCCAATAACCGTAAAGGGCAATGGTGACCCCCGAAACTATCACAGCTGACTGTGCGGACTTCGGACTTTCTAAAATAGTCTAAATAAGTGATCCGGGTGTATTCCTTGCATATAAAATCGTTTACGAGTGCTTGATTGTCTTTAAACAAACAATTTAGGTCTACTCTTTGAATTCAGTGCATTTTCTTACACTGCTAATCAGAAATGACCCAATTTTTCGATTGTTCAAGCGCCAAAAATTGCATAGAAAATAGCATGAAACCTGACTTAAAAGATGCAGAAAAGAACGCTGGTTCCGAATATAAAAAAAAGTTTATTTCTTAAAAAGTGTCGCTTGAACCAAAATAGCCCTTAACCCGTCTGTATTATGACCATAAAAAAGTAAAATACACATCAGTTACATACAATAGTCCTGACTTCACACTTCAGGCTCCTGGGAGGTAAACGAAACTGCGAGTACATGTGGTTGTAGTGCATCTAATGGTACAACCGATGTACCATTATTTTTTCCGGGTCTAGACCATGTATGTGACTGTTAGGCGTGTGTTTAAGTTATTCCGATTAATGGTGTTTAAAAATCGGCTCAAGTTGAAACACTTCGCAGTCATCCTGGTTCCGAAAAGGTGGTCCGGATATATTTTCCGGCTGGTTAGTCTGATTTCACGGACAATTGATTCCGGGAAGGTCGCCGGACAATGCCGATAGTTTATCGGCCGTTTTATAGAGTGCTTCTAATAATGTCGATGTTGTTTTACAAGAGAGGGCTAAAGTTCCTTACCTCATAAGAAAAAAATGAACCCTTAAAAATTACTTTGTTGTTTGTATGTCTGTCTGTCAAGACCTTGTTCTCGGGAACGGCTGAAGATATCAACTTGAAATTCATACCAAATATGTCTAAGCTAATAAATAATGAAGCTTCTAACTCAAAGCAGTTAAATTATGATAATTATTGTAAGTTTTGTTTAAGGAAATAGCAAAAAATCTAAAATGTGTCTAGAATACTTTCAGTAAGCTTATGATTCTGAAATCCAGGATGTTAGTATAGAGAAAAAATCTAATTAAAAAAAAACATGGCTTTTACCCCTGAAATGCGGTAGTGAAGATTTTTAGGAAAAGTGGCAATAAAACTCAAAAAGGTTTCGTAAGAAACTATATCGTAAGATTTAGAAATGATTATCTTCTACAGTACAAAACTTTTTGACACATTAGCTAAGAGAAGTTTATAGTATGCCTGCGACTGCGTTTGCTTAATATACGTTAAAGCCTTCCCCTTCAATCTTCTATCTATTGATGAAAACCGTATCAAAATACATTGCGTACTTTAAGATCTAAGCGTACATACAGAGAGACAGACGAAGCGACTTTGTATTATGTATGTATAATCCTAATAACTCCGTCACCAGAGGTAGCCACTGACTCATGAATACAAACTTACTTACTTACTTACTATGTAAATATTATGAATACGGCCCTTCAAGTCTTCGATATTGAAACAAAGTTATTGTAGACTAGCCGATATGCCCCAGCTTCGCACAAGTGCTATACCTGTGCAAAGCCGGGGCAAGTCACTAGTAATAAATATAGCCTAAGTTACTCAGGGTTAATGTAACATTCTAATGGTGAAAGAATTTTTGATATGAGTCCAACAGTTTTTAAGTTTATTAGTAACAAACAAAAATACAAATTTTCTCTCTGTATAATAATATAATGTAGATGTAATCGAATGAAGTCCCTGTGAAAAACACAAAGGGAACTAATCGTCACTGAAATTGAATGTCGTTTGACCATTGATGGGTGTGTATTTACATCGATAGTTCCGGTTTACGACCGCCCAGTAATTGGGAACGACCGCTACACCCTGTATAACAGCAACCACCCTGTATAGTAATCACCCTGTAGCAATTACAGTCAAACGTTATTGGGTTATTTTTGATTGGGCGGGGGCACTATACAATTAAATGTTTGGTATAGATCAATTTATTTAAATAAATAAAATCGTTACTAACTGACTGAACGCAAAAGCTGGACGTGTATGAGCAACTTGCTTATACACATGCCCACATGTTATTTAAAAATAAGGGCCTTACTATAAACCTCTGTTAGCTAATGTGATATTTAAATCTATCGTCTTTGTTCATTGACACAAGAATGACTATTAGAAAGTCAATACTTAGCAAGCCGTTATAATGACAGTTTTTTTTATAAAAAAGAGCATAAGTTTATAAGTTGTCTGGTATTTCTATGTGCCACAAAACAAACATCTATGTTTATCACACAACTGTTTGTCCTGGGTAGGAATCGAACCCAGGATCAACAGCGCAGAAGGCAGAGCTGCGAGGTCAAACAAAGTATTAATTCCGTATTTCCGAGTCTCCGACTACATTGTAGACGTATTTAATACAAACTGAGAAAACCCTATCTCAAAAGCGACAATTTGTCACCAAAAGTCCGTCCAACTTAGCTAATCGAAAGTCCAAATTTTTGCTACAGTATGAATATTAATGGCAGTATTCGTTAATCTCGAGCAAAATTGCGGCGATATGCGCGGCGGTTTCTTGACGCGACTTACTGTTTTTAATTTATGCTGTGACACGAACTATGGCGTTTTAACTCCTTCGCTGATAAAAGGAATGAGGTAAGTCGGGTTTTGATGTTTTTGTTTCGTGATTAACTGGAGATTAAGATTCTTTGAAAGCTAAATTACTAGCTTTGCTCTGAAATAATATTTTAAAATTGAAATCCTTTATTAAAAAAAAAAACTGAGTTTGAATATTGCATTTACTAATAGATAATTTTAGATAAAAACAAGCTCAGATGATCTTACTTACTTATTTACTTCGTTCCGTTTATATATCGATAAACGATGTCAGAAAGCCAACTAACAAATTATTTATTTTTACCTAGTGGTAGAACTCTTTAGTAATAATATTCAATCTGGGTGGGTACCAGATATTATAGCAGTAGTATTATAGAAGCATTACTGTGTTTAGGTTTGAGGGTCACTACGGAAAAGAAAATGTAATTACTGAATGGGATTTAAGAACGACTTCTTGAGATCGTGATCACATTACAGTGCAACGGATTTGGTCAGGCGTTGCGCTTAAAAACAGGTGAATGAATTGAGTGTCACGTGTTTGCTGAAAAACACCAGAATTTTTACTCAACACGTATGGAATTTGAATTGAGAAACTTCTTAACGGAGAATCGTTTTATACCTTTTTTTTATACAACTGAAGTGGCAACCAAGCGTACGGCCCACAAGATGGTAAGCGGTTACCGCAGCCTAAGGACGCTTGCAATACCAGCATGCGAGCATTACTGCTTGGCGGCAGAAATAGGTATGTTGGTAGTCCTTCCCCGGACGAGCTCTATCACAAAGAACTCTACTATTCTTGACCACACCTGACAGTGGGCCACAGAAAATATTCAAAAGTTTTTTGAAAATCTCCTTTTTAGTCTATACACCTTTTCGCGATCAAAGGCTAGTGGCGATTCGGCTTACCCGAAGCCAAAAAGTGTACAGTCACGCCCCTCTCTCCCTTCCTCCTCGGCTAACTTCATAAGACTATGAATTTAAATACGTTAGTCGATGTCAAAGGGTGATGCATCCGTTAGTAGCTAAAATGGTGGATTTAAGAGTTAAATCGAATTGATTCTTTATATTTTTTTCTTTACTCAATACAGACGACCGATGTGGCGCAGCGAGCGCAGGTCCACCTGCGACGCAGAGGTTGCGGGTTCGATTTCCGCCTCGGGTCAAATGTTTGTACGATCTACAAATATTTGTTCCGGGTGTTCTGGGTATTTTCTATTTATAATAAAAAATATCTATCTATGTATTGTATTGTATTAAGTATATATCAGTAATCTAGTACCCATTATACAGCTCTGTTTAACAGAAGCTTACCTTAGGGCTAGATTATGCTGTGTGGATTGTCCAGCATTATTTTAAAAAAAAAACATTAATTGCAGCATGTTGGGAACGCTTCAATCTGGTAGTGTTTTGTATCTATCTAATATAATTGTTTGTAACGGTCTCTAAATGGCTCAACTATTTCGTATTCGTATTTTGTATATTTATAATGTAATTAGATATGTACATATTACTGTAATTTGTAAATAAATATTAAAGCAATAATCAATGCTGTAATCACATAATATTATGAATCCACTAAAGTTTGGCTACATGGAGACAAACAGAATCTTAAAATAAGTATTAGGTAAATGTTCCACAGCGGGGATCGAATCCGCTACTTCTTCAAGTTCAAGTTATTTATTGGTAACAATAGGTAGGTTACTCTTCTCAACCGGGGACTCATACACTTTGCCACCGAGGTTTATTAGGCTTGGTTTTAGTGGTATGTACTGAAGTGGTTTGAGTGGCTATGACAATACTAGCAGTTCTCCGAACAGTAGACCTCGCAAGCACAAACTTGTAAAGTGAGCTTTGAAAGTGAGCGACATATCATTTTGCTCATCACGCTGAAGATCCTCATCAGATCTTTACCAAATATCAGACAAACTTAAAGTTAATACTTTTCAAATAAAATAAAAATCATCGAAATCAAATCACATTAGGCGGAGTTATCCAGCAGACCCTTTTTGTCCCTTTTGAATACAATACGCCCCTTATCAAAAATCCCCGATGAAAATCAAATTCTATAAAGTCATAGATCCTGTATACCAAGTTTCAACCAGATAGGTTGATAAATGCGACCTGTAGGCGAGAACAGCCGGACAAACTGATTGACAGCCAAAAGCATTTTTGGCCAATCTCGAAACTGAGACGCTTCGCTTGCTTCGCTCGCTCGGTCAATTAAGGTTGCAGCAGCATTTTAACCCTTTCTATCCAACTTCCCTTATCACTTAAGTGTCACTCGGAAAACCTCGGTCATAAACTCAAAATCATGAGGGAATTTTTCTATTAGAATTTAAAGCAAAAAAACTTGGAGTCACGACTATGGATATCAGTCCGGTTTGTCATCCGTGGCCATAATTACATACAAATACGAACGTGAACAAAGCCCCAGGCAGAAGCTAGTAAATGGTATATCATAGATTAAGGCTGCGTTTCCACCAGAGCTGATGATCCTCGCAGGATGTGTAGCGAGGAAAGTGTTTTTATGAACCAATAGAATCACTTCATTAAAGCCGTCAGAGCGAGGCTAGGTAAATGAAGTGATTCTATTAGTTCATAACAAACACATCCCTCACTACACATTTTCGCACATCTTTGGTGGAAACGCAGCCTTACGTTGTTCTAGCTTGCTTAGCTTAGCATGAAAAAATGAAATCGCAGGTACGTGGGCTATAATGCGATGCTTGTGGTCAGACTAAAATATTATCACGATTACGATTACCCTGTTGTTTCCCATTGCTGGGCAAAGGGAGGCTTGATCACTCCAGTCAACTCGGTCTTGTGCAAGTTGAACCCAAGCTCTATATACTAGCTCTATACATATAAAATAACATATCCCACAAAAAATATCGCAATGCAAATGCACATAATAAATCTCATAAACAAGTTATTACGAAGTTCCCGGACAGTCCCAACAATGCTAACAAAAGAGTCGTACAAATCTTAATCTTAGCATTCATTACGCGAACAAAATGGCGAACCTGAATTTACTCTAGGTAAAAAGTATAGCTTCACTCTTTTATAGTTCTGAGTTCTTCAATAGTTTGTTTTGGCATTTAGAAGTTGATCAATATTTTTTTTTGGAAAATCCAGGTAGCAAATCAAATTGTCATGTGGCACAGAAAAACCGACTGCTCGTAGCGTTGTGAGATGCTACGCTCGTAGCAGGGCTACGATCATGCATAGCTCGTGAGTATTCCGTAATTTAGTTTAATTCAAATTATTAGGTAAGTAATTTTGCTATTGCAAGTTATGTAAAAAAGCGATTGAAATATTTAACTCAAAAGACATTATTATTATCTCAATTGAAACCTTAAAAATGTCAAGGTCATCAATTTGTTGATAAGAACTCTCCGCAACTTTGTTTGCGATGTTTTTTAGAGACCTTAGCGCGAGTCTAAGTCAGTATGATACTTGGTTAAATTTTGTTAAATGCTTGTTAAATCCTAAAAATTTAAAACATTATAATAAGTTATTTTATTAATATGAAATAAATCAAACCTACACCATTAGTTAAAATTACCGCTAAACCACACGCCCCAGCACACCTGAATGTTGGCTTGTAATAACCCGATAGACCGCGGGCGTTTTTAATTTTCCACGAGATCACCTCCAACAGGAGTGGGGGCGGGCTCTGTTGTGGTTTCTTATTAGTTTTATTGATTTTTGTAAAGATATGAGAGTCTTTTTGTGTGGCTTTAGAGTTTGTTTTTAATATGATAAGTGCTTTTAAAAATATTAAAATCTTAAATTTCGTGAAAAAATATTAAATAGTTGTTGAGTTTGTGTTTTATTGTTATATCTACTCGTAGTTAAAAAAGAAACTAAAATGTTTGTTTCTGAATTAGTAATGCCGTAATGGAGTAAGTTAATGTTTACATTTGTAATTATAGCCTATGATTTAAAATCAGTGGTTTGTATAAACCCTTTCGCGCATAAGCTTCATAAAGATTTTATGAATTACATGTACACTAGAAAAAGTTATCTTACTGCAGTTATAAAATACTTGTAAATAATCGAAAAGTAGTAGGTTTAATGCATTACTCTTACAAATATAGTTATAGCAATATAAGTTTTATAGGCACTAGAGCACCACAAGCCACGTAAACATAATATTTAAGATTTCCAATCAAAGAAAGGACACCACTATCCATAAATTGTCCTAATCTTCTGTCCCTCTTAAGACATAATAACCCCAGTAGCCAATCAAAGTATACCCGTTATAATCTGTGGTATAACCATAAAGATATCGTCCAGGGGTGTCTATAGCTCATAATAATTATGACTTATGATCATAAAATACGCGGACACATTATTTTTATATGATCGTAAACGTTACGGCGATGGTGAAAGGTAATGGCTGTATTGATGGATGCTATCTAATTAGCCGACCGGTGGGAAGGTAAACAACAGCTTTTTTATGATCAGAAACATTCCAAGGTCATCAATTTGTTGATCAGAACTCTCCGCAACTTTGTTTGCCATATTTTTTAGAGACTCACGCTATATCCTATTTTGTGTTAAATTTTGGAAAATATTTTCTTTTAACCTCGTTAAAAGCCGGTTTTTTCATATAAGTTGATGACGCATAAGACCTAACTATCAGTATACGCTCAACTAGATAGATCTATCTTTCTATCTATGTATTGTATTGTACCCATATCACAAGCTCTGCTTAGCTTGGGGCTAGATGATGCTGTGTAGATTGTCTAGCATTATTTATTTATAATTATTTAACTGTATGTATTGTGACTCGAAATAAACTTTTATTATTGTTATTTCTGCGTAGGTTAGCAACATAACGGTAACGGTATTTCAACGCGAGGCAAGTAGCAACCAGCGGGGTATTATCGGATGCCGAAAGATGCCCAATAAACGACGCAGGGATGTCTTTATGGGCAACAACTAGCCGCCCGCTATTAGGCGATCGCTATTAGCTTTGGCTGGACATGCAGGTGAGAATAAACGGATGTGGTGTTACACAAACTAATATGTTTTGTAATAGAAAACACGCGAGTCAGTACTTACTATTGAGTGAGACTTTTGAGATTTTTTTATCAACAAACTAGCTGACTCAAAATCGGTCAAATCCGTTCAACCGTTTTTGAATTTTAACGAGACTAACTAACAGTATTTTATTTTTATTTAAAAGAAGAGAACAAGATAAAACAAATGTTTAAGATAACAGTAAGTAACTAATTTTATTTTGTTACTAAGAAAGTTTTCCTAATTTCGTAGATACTCCAATTTGACTAGAGTTAGTGGCTAACATTTTTTTTTTTTCATATTTATAAAACTAGTTTCTAATTGAGGCTCTACCTTCATAATTCTTTAGCGAACTGTTTTATTCTTTATTTACCACAACATTAAGAACAAAATGCCTTCTCCATAACTAATCAATAGTGTCCCAGCTCCATACGATCACTCGTATCTCGTGTAAGCACGTAAACAGCGGCGGTGGGTGATCGTAAAAGAAAATGCGTCCGACTGTACCGACCGACAATTTGCGGACGTGTATTTTATGTATCGATTTATTCTGCACGACTGTACTCGCAGGAGTCGTTGGAGCAACAGAAATAACGCATTAAACATTTAAGAGCCTCAGCACACGACGTTTTTCGAACACGATGGATGACGCTGTGTAAAATTCCTTTATCCTTTCTGATTCGTCGTCACAGCCAAGTACCAATTACTGATACTTTTACTACTAATATTTTTGCTCTACTTTTTATTAATCTCCAAAACTAATAAAGCCGCGGACAAGACCCCAAATTTAATCAAAGCCTGAAGAACCAAATACCTGATAGAATACATAACTCACAGTTTAATATGTAAATAAATGATTGCGTCTACATTAAAACAAAACTACTTACAGACACATGTTAAGTGAAAGCGATGTATCGGCATACAATGAACGCCGCAATAAGGAAAACCGACCAGCAGGCGAAATAATAAAAAGTAATAGGAAAGGGCCATTAGACGATGCTCGATTTGTGAAGCGAGCTCTTCTTGTTGCCTTTAGTAGATCGGAACACGCATCGAGAAATACAACCCGAGAAATACTTAACTTTAGAACCTATGCAATTTTAGTTTATCAAATATAAAAGATATATAGTTTTTTTTTTTTTTTTTAATTAAATCTTCGGTTTTAAAGAACTTTATTAGACTCATAAAAAAAAAAAAAAAAAAAAAAAACTTTATTAAACAGTTGAGCAATCTAAAGACCGTTACAAACGACCTATAGATAGCTCAAGTGATCCAAATCACTACCAGTATTTTGTATTGAGACTGTTAGACGTTTTGCAAGTCAGAGGCTGCTACCAGGCCCCCATTTGCGTAACTCGGTTTCAATCTGATCCGAGCGCTCGTGACGTAGCTGGCTAAGTTGTTCATTACAGATCAACGAAGTTACGCACTGATCTGCGTAGTCATCATTTGGATGGGTGACCGCCAGTGGCAATTTCAACTGAGCGCTCCCGTGCTTCGGAGGGCACGTTAAGCAGTCGGTCCCGGCTTAGGCCATGACAGAGGCCTTTGGGCGGCCTAGAAACTCTGTCACCAGGGTTGACTCATTCATACAAACTTACATACCTATTTAATCCGATTTCAATCAGCAAACTGTCAATAAGCTGTCACATTCATACAAATCAGTTTTTGATTGAAACCAAGTGAAATCGATTGCAACCGAATCAAGCAATCGGGGGGTAGAAGCTAGAGCCGGAATAATCACTATGACAAGCCCAAACGTTATACACGTTCAACTGTCAATTTGTCATCAGATTATGTTTTTTTTTTTTTTATACAACTGAAGTGGCAACCAAGCGTACGACCCACAAGATGGTAAGCGGTTACCGCAGCCTATGGACGCTTGCAATACCAGAGGTATCACTCACGGGTTGCCACCTTGAAGCTAAGATCGAAAGCCTCATGTGCCAGTAATTTCACCGGAAACCATACCCTTCACACCGGAACACAGCAATGCGAGCATTACTGCTTGACGGCAGAAATAAGTATGGTGGTAGTCCTTCCCCGGACGAGCTCTAACACAGATGACGTTTATTTTGCGCATTTACTGTCAAAAATATCACACAAACTAACTGCACAATACGTTGACGTTTCAAAAACTCTGTCACCAGAGTTGGGCACACAGACGAACTTACTTCTAAGCATTATTATCTATATTTTGACCTCTGAGCATTATTTTTGAAGTATAGGTATGGGAAGGCCACACAGTAAACAAGTATAATGGCACCGTGCTGTATAATAACATCATCAATTCGTGCTTTCGACGCGCGATGGCCACTCGTTATTGGAACAACCTGTGTGGCGGGTACCACGCGCTAGGGCTGCCAGAGTTCGAACTATATAAACAAAGTGACAAATTTAGCAACAAAAAAATTTGATTTTGGAACAAAAATGTTCGAATATGAATTTGATTTAGCAATTCTTGCATGCAATTATTGTATAGTGTAAATGGGCCATTATGCTATTACGATTAATACTAGAGATCCACCTTGGCTTCGCACGAGTGTTTAAACTATACGAACAAGTAAACCTTTCTCTTGAATCAGTCTATCTATTGATGCAAACCGCATTAAAATTTGTTGCGTAGTTTAAAAGATGCGTACATGAATACAGAGGGACAGAGACAGCGGGAGACAGAAAAAAATATTTATGTAAAGATTTACGATTACAAATTGGTGCCTAAAAGCAGTGGTGGTAAGATTATTCTGTTAGGTAGGTCTAAAGGGCTGTAGCAAATGAAATTACTGTGTGAAAGAAACCTAGCGAATTATACCTTTGGTCTTACAAGTGTCCATAGGCTATGGTAACTGCTTACCATCCGGTTTGCTTATTTGCTACGTGCAAATAAAGTTAAAATAAAAAATAAATAACTTGCATTTCCGCACTAATCGAAACAATATGTGCAATAAAGGTCAGCGTACACTGAAGCAATTATCGCGTTTGGCAATTCAGTTAATTATTCAACCGATATTATTATGAGCCTGTCATTATCTGCCGTAATGGAGATGAATCCGACACAATGGGATCGGAAATTGCAAAAACGAATGTTTTGATTTATGCAATATGAACAATATAATCAGGAATACCTACTTATCATATACTTCAAATATGTATTCTTAGTTTTAAGGTATTTATTTATTTATATGGGCCGTAGAATAAGTCACCTGGTGGTAGGACTTTTCAGCAAGAGTCCGTCTTGGTGGGTACCACCGCAGTGTCAGATATTCTACCTCCAAGCAGTAGTGTGCAAGCATTACTGTGTTTAGGTTTGAAGGACACTGTAGCAAGTGAAATTACTGGGCGAAAGAGACTTATCAACAATGTCTCGGGGTGATAAGCGCCTTGATAACCCCTTGATAACCCCATTCGATAACCCCTTGAGGACCCAGCTGATTATTTTTCATCATCATCATCATCATCATCATTTTTTTTTTTTTTTTAAATATTATATTTTATTTAAAGTGACCCCTTTAATGTATCCTCTCTTGCTTGAGAAGGCCAGTATCCCAGCAGTGGGAACCTTCGAAGGCTATCACGATAAACTGACTCGGATAGTTTAATCAAGAAACTCTCCCTAGGAAATTTGTAAACAGACAAACATACCCCAAATTACAAGAATCAATAACACAAGACGGACATTATGCGAGATTTATTAACGTACGCTTATTAGCTCGAGACGGACGCTGGGCGACAGAGCTAGATATGTACAGAATAGACATTGATACAAAAAATATAAAAATAACTAGCAGTTCGTTCCAGTTTCGCTAGGGTGCGGTTTCATTGCAGGAAACCGGGACGGGTCGCTAAGAGTACGCGGGGAGTAAGAGTAGTAGAGTTCTCTGTGATAGAACTCGTCCGGGGAAGGACTACCACCATACCTATTTCTGCCGCCAAGCAGTAATGCTCGCATTGCTGTGTTCCGGTGCGAAGGGTATGGTTTCCGGTGAAATTACTGGCACATGAGGCTTTCGATCTTAGCCTCAACTTTTAGTCTATAGGCTGCGGTAACCGCTTACCATCTTGTGGGCTGTGCGCTTGGTTGCCACTTCAGTTGTATAAAAAAAAATATATATAGCTTATGTTACTCAGAGATAATGTAGCATTCTAATGCTAAAATATTTTTTGAAATCGGACTAGTGGTTTTTGAGTTAATTCGTATCAAACAAAAATAAAAATCATCTCTCTTTATAATATTAGTATATTCCCTGAAGTAGCTAACTAAATCCTCATAATGTTTTCAAAGGAAATTATGTAAGTTGCATCGTAACCCAGAACTTTAAGTTTCAATGTTCTGCATAGCACTGCACTGCGCTCATCCCTCTGAAACTTAGTATGCATAAACTTTGGCGAAGACTCTCATGTGCTCTCACGTGCGAGTAGCACTGTTTAAAACCTATGACATTTGGTAGAATACCGCAGTTGCCTTCACGTGTCAACGCAGAGACGTACATGAGCGTGGACGGACGCACCATTCGTTTTTTCGCACATACCAATGCGAGGTGGGGTGCACGTGCGGCGGGTGTTCCAATGTTAGTAAGTAAATATTATTTTGTCTGCAGACTTGGTCGGCAGTTCTAGTGGATTCATGTCTCTTCGCTAGCCAATATACAAAAGTCGCAAGAATGCGACAAAGTATTGGTGTATAAAAACCAAATGTTGGCGGCACTCGCCGTCTCCTTCGTTTAATATACTCCAATGTACAGGCGAGATGAAAAATGTTATCTAAGAAATTCAAGTGTGCGTTGTAAAGCCAATGTGAAAAAAAATCCACGATTGTGCAGTAAAACAAAATTGATGGCACTTCTGTCCGTTTTAATTAAAGTAAATTGGTAAAAAATGCGCATTGTTAGGATAGCCAATGCTGAGGCATGAAAATTTGCGTGAAAAAATCTTGATTAATAATTTTAATACTCAGTATTGACGATTGTGCGGCAAAACGAACTTGATAAAAAATAGGAACAATTGAGTTTAGAAAAGACTGAACTAATATCAAGGCAAACACATTTTCAATTGAAAACATTAACCATGTACGTAAGCTCTAAGCGCTTCAAGAAGTGACAAGTAAATCATAATTTTCATTTAATCGTTATTTAATCAATTGTGTTTAAAACTGAAAATGCCAAACAAAATGAATTGATCGCTTGGCACTTTTCTGCCTGCCTATCCGCAACATATGTCAGGCCGTGGCACGGCACAATAAATAAATAGCACGAATTCCGAAGTGACCAGACCACTGTCCCAATAAAAGCTGACTACTGTCCGGGGTAGATAAATATTGCACCCCATCTACTGCGATAAAACTGGCCTGGCTGTCTGTACTTATAACTAGTGGTGAAGGGGGTTTGAGAATTCATTTTCTTGTTAGGGGTCAAGAGAAAACTGCTTGCATCGGTTTTTTTTTCAAGTTTTTCAGATTTGTCGGTCGCCTTTGGCTAAAGATGACAAGTCTTATACATTTGCTGGTTATTTCATCGTGAACCTTACACATCGAACAGGAACATCCATCAACACTAAGAAGAAACCACCACAATAAGAAAAACCAAATAATATTCCAAAAAAACGAAGCAATCAAAGTAGTGTAACTGGCAGTAATAACATTACGATAAAAAAGCAAAATGGAGGAAATTCTCCAACACACCGCTATGAGCTACACATTTAACTGTATCGAATGCGATAAAGCAAACCAAGCCAATCGCAGCCACTAGTTACATAAGCAAACATCAAAGCTAGTTACGCTCGCGTGCTTTCGCTACCTGTGGTCCTTCTGGGAGTTTGATTGTGGGACTTGTGTTGGCGATTGACGACCTTCCATGTTCGTAGATGGTGGGTATTGATAATGTGTCGCTACGGTATCATAAAAGTGTATATATTTTGTGCTTTGGACACGTCCAGTTAACTTTTGGTATAAAACACAAAAAAATATTTTCAGTTTCTGTGTCTGTTTCGAGATTGGCCAAAAATGCTTAAAAAATGTTTGTCGGTCAGTCTGTCTGGCTGTTCTCGCCTGCAGGTCGCATATATCAACCAATGGTTGAAACTTGGTATACAGATTCTATAATATGACTTTAAAGAATTTGATTGTCATCAGGAATTTTTGATAGGGGGCGTACTTTCTCCAAAAAGAGGCAAAAAGGGGAGTGGTGGATCTCCGCCTAATAATAAAATAAATAAATAATGCTAGAAAATTCACACAGTATCATCTAGCCCAAAGGTAAGCTGATGTTAAACAGAGCTGTATTATGGGTACTAGATGACTGATATATATTTAATACAATATAATACATAGGTAGATATTTTTTAATATATATAGAAAATACCCAGATCACCCGGAACAAATATTTGTAGATCGTACAAACATTTGACCCGAGGCGGGAATCGGACTCGCAACCTCCGCGTCGCAGGCGGACCTGCGCCCGCTGCGCCACATCGGTCGTCAATAATTCATGTGATTTGATTTCGATGGTTTTTGTTTTATTTGAAAGGTAAGTATAATATTAACTGTAAGTTTGACTGGGTTATTCCCGATGACCCTCAAATCTCGCCCCCACTGGGGACCAGCGGGAAGTTTTTTTCCCGATCACGAAGATCTGATGAGGATGGGTAAGATTATTACTATTGTAAGACCTCGCAAGCACAAACTTAAAGTGAGCAATTTGCTGCATTTTGAGTATTTCTGCTTATTCTGAAGATTACGCTGAGTATTTCATACAGCTCCATTTAACCTCGAACTAAGTAAAAATAAAACTTTCATGGTTCTACTTCTGCGCCTTTGTTCTTGCTATCTGCGATTCATAAACAAGAATTCGCAATAACGACCGTAAAATAAAGTCCGGGCAATAAATCCAGTGGTATCAGGGACCACTTCCAATAGATAGCGCTATGAATGCAACTTGTCGTCAACATTCCAAGGATACCCTGTTGCTTAGAGTGGAAAAGGACTTTTTTACGTGTCCTGTTACGTACTTTCATATGTAAGGGCTTATATGAACTAAACGGTGGTGCTATGGCCACCTATGGGTGGTATAAGAGTAGTAGAGTTCTCTGTGATAGAGCTCGTCCGGGGAAGGACTACCACCATACCTATTTCTGCCGCCAAGCAGTAATACTCGCATTGCTGTGTTCCGGTGTGAAGACACTTTCGATCTTAGCCTCAAGGTGGCAACCCGCGAGTGATACCTCTGGTATTGCAAGCGTCCATAGGCTGCGGTAACCACTTACCATCTTGTGGGCCGTACGCTTGGTTGCCACTTTAGTTGTATAAAAAAAAAAACGAAGTCGGTATGTCGCCAGCAACGACAGTTCTCGTTACATATCTCACTCTGGCTTGAGTTGAATCTATCTCTATGTACTATATAATTAAGGTAATTTACTAATCAGACAAGCAAAAATTAAAAAGTAGTTTTATCTATACTAATATTATAAAGAGGAAAGATTTGTATTTTTGTACTTTTGTTTGATACGAATAAATACTCAAAAACTACTTCCGATTTCAAAAAATATTTCACCATTAGAATGCTACATTATCCCTGAGTAACATAGGCTATATTTATTACTAGCGAGCCGCCCCGGCTTTGCACGGGTGTGGTTTCATTGCACCCGCGCGGAGCTGGGACGGACTATAAGCCTTTACGCCATCATTAATCCATACTAACCTAGCTATACTGCATTAAACTGAATCAATTCGTACCGCGCACGAGCGCCAGTCGCGTGATTCACGTCGATCGGACGATATCGATGCGGTACCGTCAAGTATCGCGAATGCTTATACAGAGTAGATACACTTATACTAAACTAGCGACCCGCCCAGGCTTTACACGGATGCTTGAAATATACCTACATAGAAAACTTCCACATAAATCACTGTTAAATCACAGTAGCGTAGTTTTATAGATCTAAGCGTACATCAATCAGAATCAGATATCTTTTTTTCAAGATTTTCAAGATATTTATTTGCACAAATAAGTGTTACAAAAGGTCTTAAAAGTAATATGGCACTTAGAACTTATTTGCCCTTTTCAGGCATTGCAAATTATATGTAGGCTAGATCATGCATGGTGGTCTAGTGAAAAAAATATGTGCGCAATGCCAGTGCTTCAAAGAACATTGACATCTACCAATCCGCATTTGTACGCGCGGGATATATTTTTTTAATTATAACATATTATTCCCGCTCGTGAATAGGCCAGTGTCCCAGCAGTGGAAACATTAGAAAGCTATCATGATGATAATGATTATTGCGACGGATTCGCAAGTTTTTCGCTAACGTCAAAAATATCTGCTAAAGGCTCTTGTATCGAATGACGTATACAGGGCGTCCCAAACTTATGGGACATGAAGGGGAAGTACCTTAAATATTGTAGATAGTGTATTTTGCTTAAAGAAGACTTTATGTTATTTTTAAAACTTAGTAATTCCGCATTCATAGATTTTCTAAAAATTACTTGCTTCGTCTGGGAATCGAACCGACTCAAATGTCAAAAAAAAATCACCATAAATTAAACAAACTAATTCATAAGATTTTTTTTTAAACGAAATAATATTTTTAAATGTCGTTCTTAAATTTGAAAATGGAACAGTCTGTGCAAGCGTTTGTTTTTCGGATATTGATCTGTTTAGTCTTAATTTACTTACACAAGTGTTAATGTGTTAATTTGTTGCGAACATGGCATATCAAGTAAGTTTTGATCTAATGGAAGCATATTTTTTGAACGATAAAGATATCTCTAGAAGTTTGCGGTGGTACAGCGTAAAATATCCTGATAGACAAATACCGTCTCGTAAAGTTTTGAAAAGGCTTGTGAACAATTTGAGAACTCTGGGACGTTTCGATAAACGCCCAAGAGAACCACATCAAGAAAACCATACGATCAACGACGAAGAACTTGATATTTTAATTTACTTTTCGGCTTTTCCGAAAACATCGGTGAGAGAAGGAGAACATGAAATTGGAGTTTCGAAAAGTAAAATACACCGTGTATTAAAAAAACACGGTTTTAAGAGTTATGTTGAAGGACGATTGGTTCAAAAATTACTTCCGGGCGATACAGAAAGGAGAAAATATTTCTGTCTTGATATCCAGGCACGCTTGCTCGAAGATCCAAATTTTTTGGATAATATTATTTGGACAGACGAATCTAACTTTAGTAATAACGGTATGTATAACCGCAACAATAATCGTATTTGGTCTAAAGAAAATCCCCTACGAGTCACTGAAACGAATAACCAAGTGCGTTTTTCACTCAACTGTTGGTGTGGACTTTTAAAAAAACCGGGTTTTCTTAATCCATTTTTACCAAGGAACCTTAAACACAGAAAAGTATTTAGGAATACTTCAAATTTTAAGAAATGAGATAAGAAATCTTTCCGCGGCGGAGCAAGAAAACTTAATTTTCCAACAAGATGGAGCTCCGGCTCATAATAGTCGGAGAGCAGCAGATTTTCTAAATGAATGTTTTCCTACATGGATTGGTACAAATGGACCGATTAGATGGCCGGCCAGATCCCCGGACCTTACACCATTAGATTTCTTCTTTTGGGGATACGTGAAAGATATGCTATACAAAAAGCGATACGAGAACGTGGGCGAGTTGCAAACTGAATTGTGCCATATCACATCGAGTGTTCACCATAAAATGATAAGAAAATCAACAGGTAGCGGACTCATTAAAAGATTGGCGATTTGCGTAAGACAAGAGGGATCACATTTTGAGCATTTAATTAATTAATTTACAAAAAAATACCCACTTAATTGACTACGGCAGTTACATGTATGTTTTTATGTTGATTAAAATGATTAATTTTACGTTGTTCCTTTCTTTTAAAATACAATGTTACCTAAGCAGAGTTATTATTTTTTAGCTATTCTTTCGATTGGCATCATAAAAGTAGGGTGATTTTTTTTTGACATTTGAGTCGGTTCGATTCCCAGACGAAGCAAGTAATTTTTAGAAAATCTATGAATGCGGAATTACTAAGTTTTAAAAATAACATAAAGTCTTCTTTAAGCAAAATACACTATCTACGATATTTAAGGTACTTCCCCTTCATGTCCCATAAGTTTGGGACGCCCTGTATAGATGGCTTGCATTGATACGGCATGATATATTGCTTGGGTCACGATGCCATTAGGTTTAGAGAACTGGTACTGAAATATTTTATGAAGGAACTTACCTTGGCATAGAAAGTAGGTATTTGCTATTCACAATTAGGTAGGAATATATCCGTCTATAGTGTTTATTAAAAGTAGTTTTATCTATACTAATATTATAAAGAGGAAAGATTTGTATGTTTGTACTTTTGTTTGTTACGAATAAATACTCAAAAACTACTTCCGATTTCAAAAAATATTTCACCATTAGAATGCTACATTATCCCTGAGTAACATAGGCTATATACTCAGAGATATATAGCCTATGTTACTCAGGGATATAGGCTATATAAGGAACTTACCTTGGCATAAAAACTAGGTATTTGCTATTCACAATTTGGTAGGAATATTTCCATCTATCTTGTTTATTAATTCTCATAAGAAATTTTACATTTCACTTCTAAGATAAACTTAAATTACAACACTAGCTTTTGCCCTTTTTCGTTATTGTTATTAGAGCTTGTGTTTTTTTTTTTTTGAAATTGAAATAAATTGAAATCAATTTATTATTAAAAACACCCAAAAACAAGTAACACACAAATACATTTTAAATTAAATAAGGAGCGATTAAAAGTATTTTAGCAGCTGTGCTGGGTAAAACCTGTATTACAGCTGCTAATGATATGGGTACTATAGTCTGGTTTTTTATTCAAGTCCAAAAAGGTAAACAATAGTGATACCATAGAAAAAAAAAATTACTTTTTGATAGGGAACTATGTTACGCTAAATTCATGAGTAAGAATTTTTTATTCTCGCCAAGACTTGTAAAACTAATTAAAATAGATGATTTAGGCATAGTTTTGTTCCGATATTCATATTTTTTATGCAAATTCTTAGTAAAACAATATTTTTTTTGGGTAAATATTTTATGGTACTTGTCACATTCTGGGGTACGGTAAGGTTTTGCAGTGCTCTTACACATTTGGTTCATTTTCATTCGTTTATCGAAAGTGGAGGGTTTCTCGCTGTCCTGTTCACGTTTTGTCCAGTTTGTTCTATGGGGTTGGTATGGGTAGAGATAGATTTAGACTTTGTGAGCTATTTATTGAGATGCAGATGAAAATATTTACAGAGAAAAATCATAAAATAAAATATCTTTTTATATCAAGTTTTTCGTTCCGAGCCAAGTGACAGTTCTTGTCATTTTTTCATGATTATGCGCTACAGAAGATTCGTTAGGTTGATGAAATGAGTCGCCACCAAGGAAGTCGATAGATAAAAGAGTCCTGTGTTGTTTCTGTTGATCTTTGTTGGTAGACAGGTAGTAGGTCTGATTCTGATTAGTACGCAGGTACAAGTATTATCCATCCAAAGGTTTTGCTTTTCTGAGATACACAAAATTGACATTTGACAATGACATTTGTTTGTTTACCTTTTTGGACTTGAATTAAAAACCAGACTATGAATGACTAGTTACAATACATAGATATATATTTTTAGTAGACATAGAAAATAGCACAAATATCCAATCTTTTATTTTGAATATTAGTATGATCCTCCGATCTAGCCCTCAATTAATTATGCGTTTTATCATGTAACTAAAATTAATTCAAAATTTACAAAATCTTCGATATACCCCAAGATCATTATCCTATTGAAGAGCCATCAAATACCAATACCGTTAAAAGGCACCCCGCGGTGTAATTCGAAAAATCTATGTAAATACAAAATGGGTTCTCGCGAGTAAGTGATGCGAGATCACGGCTAGAATTGGAGTGTCTTTTAACGAAAGCTACATAAAACAAGGGATAAACAGCTTTAAGCCAACGGAACAGAGCTCAAAGCTATGAGAAGAAAATTGTATGGAAGGTCCGCGAAATGAACATAGTCGCGACTTTTTACAAGCGTGGTTTTGAATCTAGCCAATACTTTTGTGTACAGGATGCTTCGGAACTGTCATCAAAGTAAATACTAACACCATACATAATTATGCCGGCCAATCAGTAATTATCAAATTGCTTTTTCAGTTTGATTTCAGTTGCTCGTGATTACAACCAAAAACAAAAGATTTACGTTTAAGGATGGCAACGTGCGATTGATGCTTCTGGTATTGCAATGGCAATAGGCTATGTACCAACTGATGATGATGATTGACTAACCGCTTGAGGGCCATAAGCTTGATTACTTTTTTAGTTGTTTGAAAATAGTATGTCTGTTTATAGATGCATGGTGTTCAACACCTTCAGTGCCAAATGTTACGAGCTTTTTCGAGGTAACCGAGCCGAGATACCAATAAGGCGAGTAGACTTGTCTTGATAACTCGGTGACTAGCCAGCATATTTTCTCGTTACAGATAGAGCCGTAAGACAAGTCTATAATCAATGCGTGCTGCCGGTTATAACCTATGGAACTGAGACGTGGCGTATGAATGGCGACCACGAACTGGACAACTTCGTGTAGAAGGCCCCCCCCACTCGATGAACCAATGACATTAAAGCGGTCGCAGACCGACTTCTGCGACCGCTTGATGGTGAAGGCTCAAAATCGGTCATCATGGCGCTCTTTGGGGGAGGCCTATGTCCAGCAGTGGACGTCTATCGTCTGATATGGTGATGATGATGACTAGCCAAAAACTGATTTATAATCGGACCATTGCTGTTAGAAGTTGACTCATAAATTCAGACCAGCCTGTAGATCGTCCGATAGGTACAGAGTAGATAGTTCGCCTTTTCTTCCCGGCACTCCGACTAACGATGTCATTCGGAGCTGACGAGTTATTGAGACTTTTTCAAGGGTTCCACCCGCCACCCTCGGCGGTAGACGAGGAGGTATTTGGTTTTGAAGTGACAAGGAGATTTTAACCTTAAAATTAGTAACGACTATGACCCGCCCCGACTTTGCACGGGTGCTCAAACTATACGTACACATTTTTATCTTGAATCACTCTATCTAATGATAAAAACCGCATCCTTTACGTAATTTAAAAGATCTAAGCGTACATAGACATACAGACATACACAGGGACAAACAGCGGGAAGCCATTTTATTCTTCCATACATTTCGTAATATCACTTTGCTTCAGTGCCCTTCAAATATAAACACAGTAATCCAAGCCTTGCACACGACTGCTTGGCAGAATACCTGGCACCGCGGTGGTAAGTATATGGTGGGTACACAACAAGACGGATTCTTGTTGAAGTATCCTACCACTAGTTATCACTTCTAGTGATAATAAGATCTCTGTTTTATCTCAACTCAGATATTTGACGATAATTGCGGCGGCTGAAAGATTGAACACACTTCAACCGCAGCCCGTTTGAAGGGTTGCGTGCGGTAAGTATTGCCATCTCGGTTTTAAATTCTACAGACGGTAAAGTTGAGACACACAAAACAATAATGGCTATTGCAAATTAATTCATGGTAAGATTTGAATAATGATTTAGACTTCCACGAACTAGGAAACGGATAATTCCTAGTTTGTTATTCCTTGTTTTAAGTTAATATTCAAAACTACTTCGTACTTTATTATTAATTTTTTCCTGTTAATTAATTAATTGAATTTTTATAATGAACAATAGAACTGGTCACTGACATATATGTACAAGTATTCAGTATTCAGTATTCAGTATCATTTATTGCATCATAATTATGAGGGTAATACATGTCACAGGTCTTATGTAATATTAAATAATATGAGAGCAGCCAACACATAGCTATGTACCCAGTAAGGGTGTTGCACTATAGAATTGAGTAGGAGCGGACCGATTTTAGTATTAATGGATAGGTACCTAGTTTATGATAATAATAATAAATATTAATAAAATAATAAGGTAGAGCAACAATAAGCCACTCGCAATAAACGCATTGCTTAAATACATTTTTTAACAGTTTCTTCGGACTAAGCAGCCAAGATAATTGCGTTTAATAAATGCTTACAAACTTACCCTACAGGTTAATACTCTCATAAGCTGAGCAATGCTTCGTGAAAAATAGGCTGAAACTCAGAGCGAACAGGATATAATATAGGTGGGTAGGTACGCGACACATCAACGAGGGATAATTATTCAAATGTAATAGAGCACTGTTCCAGAGGTGGAGGGTCAGCACACAAAATACATAGAGTTGTATTTTTCAACTTTGAACCTTATTTCTTAAATTGCAACAGCTAACGTCCTCTGTTGGGTCTGTAACGTCCGGTGGTGTAGTGTACGAGTTCCCGGTTCGTTCGTTCGTTCGTATGAGTCAGTGGCCAACTCTGGTGACAGAGTTTCTAGGCCGCCCGAAGACCTCTGTCATGGCCTAACAACTTTGAAAAAGCCGGGACAGACTGTTTAACGTGCCTTCCGAAGCACGGGAGCGCTCAGTTGAAATTGCCATTGGCGGTTACCCATCCAAATGATGACCCCGCGGAACAGTGCTTAATTCGAATTTTTAGGTCTTGGACATGCCGGTTTCCTCACGATGTTTTCCTTCACCGTATGAGAGCATTGGCATTGCGCACTTAAATTTTTCGAACAGAAAAATCCATTGGTGCACGACCGGGTTTGAACCCATGACCTTAGGATCGGAAGGCGGGGTCACTACCACTAGATCACTGGTGCTCTATCGACTTACGGTACCATATGACGAATTCGATTTTAAGGAGAATTGTGAACAAAAAGTTGGCGAAATTCCCTTCGCGGGAATTAACAGGGAGATTTTGGAACTGAGCGCTTACCTCGTAGTTTCCGACATCCACGACACAGGGAATTCTAGTGTATCAGGGATATGTAGGTATGATAAATAATTTTAAGTTATGTTTAGGCGTAATAGCATAAAATGGTCCGGACGTTTTATCGTGTTACACCAATCGTAGTCTCATAGTTCAGACTCTTCTCATTAATATTCTTGCATAAAAAAATCATTTTTGTTACAGAATAGCTGATATGACTGCTGCAAGACATGGATAAGTCAAGCTGAAGATAGAGCTGATGAATGCGACAAATAGTGAAAAAAAAATACTGATGTTTTTTTTGCAAACGGTACGTTGTATAGCATTATCGAGGCCGATCTCTCAGCAAAAATATGATTATCGCCAGCCACATTTCCTACAAATGAGATACAACGCGAGCGGCGAATTATAATTTGTTAGTTGCTCGTGTACAGACCTTTATCTTATTTAAAGGTTGGAGCCTTTGTGAAGTTTGTAATTTTCGAAATGAAAACCATGTCTAATTTAAGTGATCTTTCTTGTGCTGTATGTATATAGCTGCCGGGTTCAGAAGCGAGAGGTTGCGGATTCGATCCCCGCTGCGTCACAAATGCTTGCTGTTGTTGTGTTGCTTCCGTGCTTTGGAGCGCACATTAAGCTTGTTCAAAGTTGTTAGGCAACGACGGAGGCTTTCCGGCGGTCCGTCACTAGAGCTGGCGACTGACTCATACGATATTACTTACTTTAAAAGGAGTCTTGCTAAAACTCGCCTCGTGTAATTACAGAAATCAATAAGAGCGTCCATCGAAGGCGTTATTCCGGCGTATAGCAGGTGAGCACGCTAGGCTCGAATCAACAGTAATCTATACGAATCAATCAACTTGGGCGGAACGAACGTAGAGTTTCCTAGTTAGCGTCAACCTTAATATCCCAGTCGTTATCTATACTTCTATACTATCTATACTTCTACTAATATTAAAAGGATTTTTATTTTTGTATCTTTGTATATTTGTTTGTTACTATAAACTCAAAAATTACTAATTCGATAAAAAAAATCTTGCAACATTAATAATAATAATAAATAATATAGTAGGCTAAATTTATTACTAGTGACCCGCCCCGATGTCCCGAGGAAACCTTCCTCTTGAATCACTCTATTTATTTAAAAAACCCCATCAAAATCCGTTGCGTAGTTTTAAAGATCAAAGCGTACATAAGGACAGACAGACAGCAGAAAGCGACTTTGTTTTATATTATGTAGTGATATTATTACCTCAATTTTTCGGCAATAGTTCTTCTTGGTGGGTGCGATCGCAGTGTCTTTTGCCTACAAACTTGTAGTGTGCATTACTGTGTTTAGGCTGTGGTTTAAATTTTAAAGGTAGTCTTGTTAAGGTATGTAGCAAGTGAAATTACAGAGGCGAATGAAACTTAGTAACCACGTTTTGGACGGTCTTTTGATACTGTTCACTTTATAGAAACCATGGCTTTACTGAAATATTACTAATAGTATTAAAAGTACTTACACCTATTTCATCATCATTAATATAATCATCGCGCTACTTGGGCAGACGATATAACAAAAATCGCGGGCCGAACCTGGATGAGACTAGCACAGGACCGAGAGGTGTGGCACATACAAAGGGAGGCCTATACCCAGCAGTGGGTGAAATCGGGCTGTGGATGAATATAATCATGTTTCGTTCAAAATAAGGTACATAAGCTTGTAGTAACGTCCTCCGCAATAGCTCGACATTCCCCTACGATTGTAGCAACATTGTTACTAATACTTAGGTATCTACAGATACGTCTGCCTGTACAGAATCAAAGCCTACATAGGAGACAGTGTAATCGACCGTGACTCCCTCTGGCTATTAGAACCAGGGCGATTTCATAAATACCCACAACGCTACCGGCTGTGTTTCTGTTTGAGCAAGGATTCTGTCGAAATTAAATTTTTAGCCTTTTAATATTCTAACTTCTGAGACACTAGTTTACTTTCGAACAAGCGGACGAATTGTATATTGTT
Source organism: Colostygia pectinataria (assembly GCA_951394395.1). NCBI lineage: Eukaryota > Metazoa > Arthropoda > Insecta > Lepidoptera > Geometridae > Colostygia > Colostygia pectinataria. Next base: position 9,208,509 of record OX596369.1, read on the forward strand.
AGATGGATATATGGATTTTTCGAATTCTTGGATTTGCGGTTTCCTCACGATATTTCACTATTTAAATACTACCAGATAACCTTAAAACTAAACCAGACAATGCTTTTAAAAATACAACAGACTATAAATCACAGAGCACTCCCGCCCCGAATCGAACGCACCCCACTAGAGGCATCTTCATAAGAATTGATGTTGCCGATAAATCAGGCAACGACATTCCGTCCGTGCGGCGTGGCCGCCCAAACACTTGACTAATACGGATTTATGTGCCCCTGTATGTACAAACGTGGTGACTGTCACCGTCATGTGAACTGTACTGTCGTCGAATATGGGCTACGCGCTACAGCATTCCTCACACACCTGCATGATGTGGAATCAGTTCCTGTCTGATGTCTTCCTATTGGGTTTCAACATCGGCATGTTTAAGAAAGTGAAGGGCTTCTTAACAGATAGGCAACGCTTCTGCAGATGTCTATGACTTTGGTGATTAGGCGATTATGACCGCTTTACATCAGACGGCTCGTCAAAGTCAAAGTCAAAGTATATTTAGTGCTAGAAATACATGTACAGATCAGATGGTGGGAAAGATAATAAATGGAAACAATGTATTCTGCCTCTATCAAAGCATGCAATATAGAATAAAACATAACAAATTAAATAAAAAATAAAATTATCAATAGGTAAATGTCAAAAGAGAATTGATGTAAAAAATAAATAAAATAATTAAAAATAGTCGAGCTTCTAGTAAGAGAATAAAATAATATCCTTACAACAAATTAATAGAATTATACAAGATCAAAATAATCATTATCTAATTAATTAAAAAAGTTTTTATCATTTAAAAATTCATTTACGGTGTAATACGTTTTGTGTAATAATATGGTTCTCAACTTCCTTTGAAATATTGAAGATGGCATTTCTCTTAATGTTTGTGGGAGTTTATTATAAAGGAAAGGAGCCATACAGAAAATGGATTTGCGCATAAAGGCAGTCTTAGAGTTGCGAATACAGACTCTACTTTGGTCGCGTCTGTTTCGATCTACGACATCAGACAGCCGACAAAACAGATCAGGATTGTTTTTCACAAACATTGCCGTTTCTAAAATATATAGCGATGGAAATGTTAAAATTTTATGTTTATTAAAATAAGTTTTACATGAGTCTGTAACCTTAAGGTGAAACATGGAACGAATACATCGTTTTTGGTATTTAAAAATTATGTCAGCGTTAGTAGAATTTCCCCAAAATATTATGCCATACCTGATTTGTGAGGCAATGAGTCCATGGTAAGCAATGAGTATTGTTTCTATATTTACTATAGATGATAGTTTATAAAGTACAAATATTGAGCTGTTTATTTTTTTACAAAGATGTTCTGTATGTGTTTTCCAGTCCATTTTTTTATCAATATATATTCCTAAAAATTTATGGCTATCAACGTTTTCTATTTTATTGTTATTATATTGAATGTCAAAGTCTGTAGATGCAGCAGTGTCGTCTGCTTAAGACATGAAAAATATATAAAAAAGCCACAAAACGCCGCCACCAGAAGCCAGAAGAAGGTACATATCCCCGTACATCTTGCTTATAGTGCGAGTGCCATTTGAATTATACGAAGTTGTAATTCGGCCATCGCATTTACTTTCACGTGTCGTTGCAGGAGCAGAGATGTATATTGGCGTGGAATTTAATTGCCGACAAAGTCACATGGGCACAGTAATATTGGCATGTGCAATACGAACTACGAAGCCACGGATAGTAACATATACTAGCAGTTCTCCGAACAGACCTCGCAAGCACAAACTTGTAAAGTGAGCTTTGAAGGTGAGCCACATACTGCATTTTGAAGGACTATTTTGCTCATCAAGCTGAAGATTCTCATCAGATCTTCACCAAATATCAGACATACTTAAGGTTAATACTTACCTTTTAAATAAAATGAAAATCCTCGAAATCAAATCACATTAGGCGGAGATATTCAGCAGCCCCCTTTTTACCCTTTTTTAGAGAAAGTACACCCCCTATCAAAAATCCCCGACGACAATCAACTTTTATAAAGTCATAAAACCTGTATATCAAGCTTCAACCAGATTGGTTGAAAAATGACCTGTAGGCGAGAGCACAAAAAGCCCGGACAAACTGACATCCAAAAGCATTTTTGGTAAATCTCGAAACTGTGACGCTTCGCTCGCTCGGTCAATAAAATAAGTGCAAAAAATTAGAACCTGTAGTCTGTACGCACCCCGAGCTCGATGAAGCATTAGCGCGAGGTCACATTTTTACCTATCACAAGCATTTTCCGATGCTCGATCGGACTAATGGATGTACTGGGTTACGTTAAACCTGAGTATGTGGCAGGAGGAATCGACGAAAATATGACCTTTGACTGTAGCACTTTGAAACACCTCTCAAAAGTAAAAGAATGGCAGCTGCAGCCACACAGTGAAATATCTTATAATAAGATATCGTTCCCAAAATAATGGTTCACGTAGCTTTTAAAGTAACACTGTATAAAGTGACAATTCCTGTGACTATTATCTCAGTTGTGTTATTTTCCTAGTTTGACGCTTCTATATGTGCCAATTTGGTATATCTCTCAATTAGAAAGGTAATAAGTAAAATATGTCGATTTGCCATTCGCGCTCCATTTTCGACCAATTTGTTTATTGTGTTTTTAACATTTTAGGCTAAATTTGAGGTGGCTTTCATGTATGTATGTATCAGAAGTTTTTCTGGTAAGACTATTCGGTAAGGTAAGGTAAGTCAAGGTATAAGGTAAGGGAATAGCCCTATATCCGTTCGAGCATTACTACCAAGCCGTTCATTGCAGCGTTGGTTTCATAGATTGTATCATAAGAAATTTGCTTATATTATATATTATTATATAGGTTATTAAGATTATTATGAGGTTCCAAAAGGAGAATTTGGTAAAAAACAGGATTAAAATTCTAGAGAAGAGAATTTTTGTGTGATTTTTAGAATATGATGCGGACATCCCGAGAAGAGGTAATAATTTGTATATAACTTTTTTATTAGTTTTTCCACACGAGCCAAGCCACGGGCAGAGAGCTAGTATTAAATAATTCCGAAATTGGATCAAAACGTAACAAAGAAACCAATTTCCCTAATAAGGGCGCGGCCAATACCACATTATCAGCTTTAACCCTTCCTCATGAAGCAATTATCTGTTCCCGTTAGAACTAATGGGTTCACTTGGCCGGAGACACGCGATCTATGTTGTTATTATAGCTGATGGTTATACATTTAATCGGTGATTTGATTGTGTGTGATTGACTGCGCAAACGTTTTGGGAACTACGTGAAATTTAGGACTAAAATCAACATCAGGTCTGATCGATAACATGGCCATCTCGTTCCTTAATTCATTTATTTATTTTTATTTATTTAATTTAGGACATCCAACGAAAAAATCACAACATGTTTCAACAACAACAATACATGTTTAACACGTTAAGTGCGAAGCGAGGCCTAAATCACCCCTGATGCAACTTCCCTGTGGTGCGGCAAGCAAAAAAGTGAATTTCTCTGTCGTGCGAATGGCATAGCTTTGGTTTGGTCCAGTGTAGGAAAGAGATAAATATATATTTGAGATCACTAATGGTTCCGGACTCGGCGGTGTACCTACCTTGGTACCGGATGTCTTAGGCCTCGTGCCGCACTGAATTAATATAATTTTAATGCAGTGCGGAACGAGGCTAAAACGTCCCATATCCCCCCTGACCTCGTACCGCACTCAACGCGAGCTTCCCGCGACCAGTGTTGTGCATCACGTCGATTGGAGAGCACGTCCTTTTACAGCGGTTTTTTTTTCTTTATGGCGCCTTCAAGCACAATTTAGATTATTTAAAAAAAAATGTATCCTTTGATAGCTTTGTGTTGTTTTGCCAGGTTTTGCCCTTAAAACGATCTAATGAGATATAATTGATCAAAATCGGTCAAGTCGTTGCGTAGTTAAGACAGTTTAAAAACGTCGATATTATTTTTCCCATCACTAATCGCAGCGAAAATTTGCCCTATTTCAGTGCGTTACGAGGTGTATAAGATCCCATATTTTGTTTTGCTAATAATTCCTAAACTAGCCATCAGATCCCGGGGCGACGGTGGATTAGGGTTCATCAATTCACTGTCTATATCAATAAGGACCAAAATTCTCATTTATCTTTGATTTCGCGCCAGAAAATGGATTTTAGTCTGTAAAAGGAGGTGGGGTCTAATAGACCGCGTGTCGCCCTAACGTCTGGTCACGGTACGGGCCGATTATACCTCGTGCCGCAGGAACGGAAAGTATGCAAAAATTGGTGCCGCAGCTAACGTGTTAAAATAACATTTTTCAGACTTATATCTACGTGTTTCTCCAATTATAGGATATAGGAGTATGTATTGCTAAAGAACTTGGCTCTTATATACTTGGCACGAGCCTCATCTAGTTCGATTGGCACCACACTGAAGCTTTAAGATGAAGAGCGATCATCAAAAAAAGCTAGGAACCAAGCCGAGTTTGTTGCGAGATTCTGGGGCGCGTGGAACGGGCGTACATTCACCTAGCTTTAAGACGTTTCAAAATGATCCTTGTATTATTATTGAAATATATCATTTTTGACTTTGATTAAGGATGCCAAAGCGTGCACTTATTATGTAGATTTCTTATCAAAATATAATACTAGGCATGATTTGTCGAGCTAGAATGTTAAAAGTGTGTATGTAAATAGTCATAGTACTTACAAATGTATTATAGTATTCCTATCGTTGACCCTGTCATCGCTTCGTCAGGTAATCAAACCCCTTAGTATTTTAAGCGATTAAATCAAAACTGAAACCGATCGTTCATTAAAATTGACGTGTGCACACCTGCCTGCATGGGGTTAAAGCGGGGTTTACCGCACCCCATTGATTCATTACAATGTCACTAAGTACTGGGTGATGTAATGGTTTTAAATATTGTTTTTCGATTTGAGTTTTATGGTTAAAGCAACGTATTTTTGACTCTGAAGATCTCAAAAATGCGTGTGATAATGTAGGATTATAATGTAAAGAAACTTAGATCATATTTTATACCAATGAGTAATCCATAATATCAAGCTGGTCACTAACTTAATATATAATCACATAATCAGAAAGATTTACTAACATTAAGGAAAACGTACATGTACATATTTCGTTTTAAAATAAAAAAAATAAAAAGAACAGTTGAGCCATCTATAGACCGTTACAAACGATCTATAGATAGCTCAACTGATCCAAATCACTACCAGACGGAAGCGTTCCCAACATGCTGGCTGCATTGCCACATTGAATGGCAATGCTGATACGTTGAGCCAGATATGAAGAAAATTAGTTCTGCGAACGATTTTCCATTTGAAAATTATAATTCAACAATAAAAAATTCGCCATACCATACTAACACACTACAAACTTATAAATTAAACAATTTTTGGGACATTGTCAGATCCTAAGCAAACGTATAAATAATATAATTAAAGCAAATTAGCAGGCAACGTTATTATCGTGCCCAACAATATGAGGGGATAAATATTTATTAAAGGCCCCTAAAGTGTCCACTATTGGGTCACGACAGCGTACTGCGAAGGTTTTGACCCTTTGAATGGATGAGGCATTTGAATAAACTTTTTACGTTCATTGCTTTTCCCGCATTTCAACTGACAGAAGTAGGTACAAGTTTTGTTTTTAAACGTGATGTGCAATACTATTGTTAATGACCATGACGTGTTGATATTTTCTAAAGTTTTTGATAAAACGACATGTTTTTTTTCTTCTTTAATAAATAATTAAGTCTTAGTTGACCGAGCGAGCGAAGCGAGCGAAGCGTCTCAGTTTTGAGATTGGCCAAAAATGCTTTTGGATGTCAGTTTGTCCGGTCTTTTTGTGTTCTCGCCTACAGGTCGCATTCTTCAACCAATATGGTTGAAACTTGGTGTATACCAAGTTTCAACCAGATTCCAATTCAAAAATTCAAAAAAATTCAAGATCAAAGAATTTGATTGTCGTCAGGGATTTTTGGTGAGGTACGCCTTTCTCCAAAAAGGGACAAAAAGGGGGCTGCTGAAAATATCTGCTTTGATTTGATTTCGATGTTTTTTAATTTATATGAAAGGTAAGTATTAACTTTAAGTTTGTCTTTTATTTGGTGAAGATCTGATGAGGATCTTCAGCGTAATGAGCAAAATAGTTCCTCAAAATGCAATATGTTGCTCACTTTCAATGCTCACTTTACAAGTTTGTGCTTGCGAGGTCTACTGTTCGGAGAACTGCTAGTTTAAATTTATTAAGTAGGTACTTGATTATTTTTATTTATTTTGTGTATGATAGTTGGTTAGAACGTTGACGCCTTCATGAACCAATGCAATTTGTATGAATATTCAATGCTATCAAAATGTTTAAGGCGTTGCGACATCGATGACTCTTTGGTAACCGACACGGGACTTTAGTTATTTATTTAGATTTTGGACCGGAAAAGGGTTGTAAAATTACTTCGAATAAGGAATTTTAATACCTAACGTACGTTTTATTATTCGTAAGCATTGCAATGGGTTATCAAATCTCCACCTTTTTTTCTAAAAATGACCAACTTGACGCAAAGTCGGATGAGTATCGAGTGAATACGATCAGATAGATCTGACAATCGTAAATAAATCAGACGTGTATTGCCAGTCTAAGTCAAAGTCAAGAGCTTCATTCATCAAAATCACAAGGATCACTTTCAAACGTCTTACTAAGTTTTACGCCAGTTATAACGCGCCTATGCCGTAAGAACTGCTAATAACTCTGGCTTGGTGGGTTCCTTCTTAAAACAAATAGTGAGATTAAAATAAGGGACCTGTCACAGAATTACCACCTCCAGTTCTTCTGACCTCCCCATGTCATACTTGGTCAAACGGCGTTAAAATATGTAGCCCCCGGGGCGAGTCGGCTTGTCCCTGACTGTCACGCTCGGTGTGTGGTTATATTACTTATTCACAAGTGCGTGCTACCTTCGCCGCTTCAATGGACTTTGATAGCTATTTTAGACTATAAATATTAGTTTATTTAAACACTCAAAGGTCATATTCATAGTCCTTTGGTGGTATTTTAAAACATTCGGAAAGCTATATCCATTTGGAATCGTAATCTTACGGCGGAGATTCCGAAAAACGCTGTATTGATTTGCGCAATCGAGGATTTAGAATCTTTTGCGACCAACTTTCCAAAAGTTATTTTATGTCAGTAACGGTGTCGACGAAATTGACGTTTTCGCTCCGACACCTTTCCGAATATTTTAAAATACTCCTGTTATACCACGCTAGGATTCCGTGTTCAAGTTACACAACCAGTTATAAACTTAGTATTCTACTGGGAGTAACCGGTGGGGATCGGGAACTAAAAGTACCTTGGGTAGTACAAAAGCCTGGAACATATACATCATATATGCATATTATGCAAACATTTGTCCTGCAGGGGAAACTGATTCCACAACCTCTCGTTTCTCAACTTTTTCACAGCCTTTCGTTCATGTTGGGACTGGTCACTCAAAATCAGACCAGTGTCCCAACAGTGAGACTGACTTTTGAGAATGAATGCGTCTAATCCAACACGCGGAGCCAATGCGAATTGGTGGATGGCGCTCTTTTGAATTTTGGTCCTGTCATGGATAAACACACTAGTTTTCTTGGCTTTTTTCTTCGAGAACTTTTCTACCGATATTGCGCACATATTTTTTTCGAATTAGAAATTTTCTTTGTGCTGGTATTGAACCTACGACCGTATGATTGGTCCTACAAGACCAGCAGTGCTCCACGTTGTTCATAAACAACTAAAATCTGGTTTCCGATCAACTGTGAGATCTCCCGTCTTTACTACCAGAGTTCGGAAGTTAGTAAGTTGTTTTCTCAGTAATAATACATAGCTTTACTTAAACAGAAAAACAATACGTAACTTTTCGCTATAAATAATGTAGAAGAGATTATGGGATATATCGGTGTCCCCTACTATGAGTTCGGAACAAAATAATACTTTAAATAAAAAATAATTCTAGATAAACGTATACTGAAAATATACGGGCAATAAAAAACTTCATTTACCCTGAGTTCTGTTGAAAAAGGGAGTTAGCGATCTAGGTGAAAATATTGCAAATAGTAGTGTGTCACCTAAAACCATTTCAATGTTGTTACACGAACGTCACGAAACAGTCAGTTAGTCCGTATTAACTGGTACCTTTTTATCTCTGTATTTCTTCTATGTGTGTGTCAATAATTTTTCTTTCTTTCTTCTTACTATATATTTACCTACTTCACTTAGCGCTGATATTTACCTACTTAGCGATGAATTGAGTTCTAAGTTCATAGCAAACGATAGCTATTTAATAGATAGATAGATAGATAGATAACGCTTTATTGATCACCACACAGAAATAATACAAAGCAACAAACTTAAATTAAGAGGTAATACAATTGGCGGCCTTATCGCTAAAAGCGATCTCTGCCAGGCAACCTATGAACGGAGCGGACTAAAATTAAAAAGAGAAGGGGCATGCTGGTGTGTTGTGTATTATGTATAAATATTACACTGTAGCAAGTAAAATTACTGGGCGAAAGAGACTTAACAACAATGTCTCGGGGTGATAAGCGCAGTGCAGTGCCACGCAAACACTTAAAAACTTTAAGCTTTGGGTGGCACTGCATCTGTTATAGTCAGGCGTGGTGCTTAACATGCGGTGGGCGCCTTGATTGTCTTGTCACTTGCTGACATAAAATATATATATATATATATATATTAATTATACATAATATTGTATTAACAAATAAAAATATGTACACAATTACATTACCCACAAATTATACAAAATACATATAAAACAGTATTATTAATTATTATTTAATTGAATTCGTTATAGTTAAATAAATATATAACTATGCGGTCAAAGAAAGATGAACCTCTTCTTGATTCTCCTGTTCAACATCTTAAAAATAAATATTACCAGATTATGTCAACAAGTAAGACAGAGACAAGAGATCGAGCTGAATGAAAGGGAAACAATATGTTTGTCCAGGAGTTGCATAATAAAATACAAGTTCATAGTATAATGCTAGTGATTTTGTATGTAAAACACTCATATTATTAGCTTGTACTTTATGCAATCGGTTCCCGGACATGAAAGATTTGATAAATAAAGGTTCGTGGTAGTGGTCGAGAAACAGCCGACCAGCGAGGAAGACTGTCGATTTTAGCTTGATATCGCGCTGGGCTTTTGATAATGATGTATAGTTCGCACAGCGGATCTAGGCTTCCGTGAAGTTAGCCGTTTGTGATGCGCAAAGACAATTTAGTTTGAAAAAGCTCCATTGCGCATCGAAACGGCTAATTTCACGACGGCCGAGATCCGTTGTGAGAACTATAACTTACTTGTTCTGGTCACTTGCTTTGTTTTGTAGTGTTACTAGAACGATTTTTTTTTCTTCGATTTAGTTCGATAGCAAACTAAATTATTGCTATGAAAAAACAGTCTAAAGATAAACAATACCACTATTAAAATAAAAAAAAACAAAACAATTACTTCGACCCTGCCAGGATTCGAACCTGGAATCTTCTGATCCGTAGTCAGACGCGTTATCCGTTGCGCCACAGGGCCTCTTGTGGTGGCCGTTGAAATAAGTAAACGCGGTCTCATATTATTGGCGTAACCTTGAACATGCGTGCGGCCGCTATGACGTCATCGGCTTACCAATGCTAATTTTATACGAGACGGGGCAGCTCTTGAACAACTCTATCTATTTTAAACGTCTTCCTATAGTAAATCATCATCATCATGGTTCCCACTGTTGGGACACTGGACTACTCTCAGGCGAGAGTGATTGGGTCTTAATCCACCACGCGGACCCAATGCGGATTGGTGGATGGCACTTCTTTCGAATTTTTTAGTTCTTGGACATGCCGGTTACCTCACGATGTTTTCCTTCACCGTATGAGAGCACTGGCATTGCGCACATACATTTTTCGAACAGAAAAATCCATTGGTGCATGACTGGGTTTGAACCAACGACCTTAGGATCGGAAGGCGGGGTCACTACCACTAGACCACCGGTGCTCTTACCCATAGTAAATATAGGTATTTAAATGATGGATAGTCATTACGAAATATAATTAATAAAAAATCTTTCTAAAACCAGAATAATAATTTAGTAAGTCACAAAAAAAAAGTTCTCAAAATTATTAAGAACTTGGAAGTTGTTGCGGACCGTACGTAACCATTCAAGCGAAGCATAGGTACCGTCAGCAGCGACGTGTGACAAACGACTGTTAGGAAGTAGCATCGTTAGCAGGTTTTTCTGCCAATAACCGTGAAAGATTTGCGAAAGTTGCAAAATAATATTCTCCAAATAACTTTTTAAGCTACGTGTACAAATATTTATATGCTAAAATATGCTTATTCAGTAATAAAGGGTGTACAAACTTACCATCTAGAATATTCTTACAAACTATTCATGTTTCTTAGACTAATAAAAAACAAAATTACGTACCTACGTACGAGTTCTATGGGGTCTACAGTACATTGTAAGTAGTACTAACTATATGGTTGATAAGTAAATAGTAAACATCGTTGTCTTGAAATTAATGTGTACCTGTACGGCGATGAATAACATTAGCAAAATAGCTCCGTACATAACATAGTAAGTGATCATGTTATTTCCTTGAGAGGATGGTGTAGTTGCTGGGCAAGCCTTCTTTATCAGACCTGTCTCAGGCCTGTGCTCAGGCATTGCAGCGTTGTTCACATCTGTGTGCAATTGTGAAATGTTTGAATGTGCACCAATTAAACGTTATTGTTCATTTTAATTCATAACTTTTAAATACTACTCTCAAGTACTGAACACCGGTGGTCTAGTGGTAGTGGTAGGTCGTGGGTTCAAACCTGGTCGTGCACCAATGGATTTTTCTGTTCGAAAATTTATGTGCACAATGCCAGTGCTCTTATACGGTGAAGGAAAACATCGTGAGGAAACCGGCATGTCCATGAACTAAAAAAAAAAATTCGAAACATGTGCCATCCACCAATCCGCATTGGATCCGCGTTGTGGTTTAAGACCCAATCACTCTCGCCTGAGAGCAGGCCAGTGTCCCAGCAGTGGGAACATTAGAAGGCTGTCATGATGAAATACTACTAGTGAAAACTAGGCTTTTGTGCATTTACCATTTAGTGAAGTTGATTTATAGCGTCTAGTGGCAAGTTGATTAATCTTGTTGCCCACACTAGATGTGTAAAATTCAGATAGATGGTAAAACTTACTAGGAGAGTACCTGTGCCGTAAAGAACCATGCATAACACCCAGACCCGGAACATTTTATAACAAACTTTTTCCCACATCAGGATCGAACCAGTAATCTCTTGCTTCTCAGCCGAGTACTCGCCCGCCTTGCCACTGAGCTCGCCAATATGGAAACAAAAAAAAACACTCATTTCCCACTTCGTATAGCCCTCAGGATCATTGAGACGAATGAAATATCGGCGCCTGATCCAGTGATGGATATGGTGTGAATGTGACGCCGTTACAGGCGACGGACATTTTTGAAACGATGGATTTAGAGTGGATTTATTGTTGATCAATGTTTTTATTTGCTGCAGGACGGAATTCAGAATGTGTTGATTTCGGGTTTTCCTGTATGTAGGTTACTCCGAACCATTTTCGTATCGCTGGGTAAATAAAATCAATTTGCTAATAAAATATTACTCTTACGTCACTGACTGAGTTACCAACGCACAGCCAAAAAAATCATGAGAGAACCATCTAGAGATAAGAGATTTTCAGAGTATATTCATTTCAAGTGTCATAAGAGCACTGGTGGTCTAGTGGGTGTGACTCCCGCCTTCCGATCCTAAGGTCGTGGGTTCGAATCCGGTCGTGCACCAATGGATTTTTCCCTACGAAAAATTTATGTGCGCAATGCCAGTGCTCTCATATGGTGAAGGAAAACATCGTGAGGAAACCGGCATGTCCAAGAACTAAAAATTCGAAAGACATGTGCCATCCACCAATCCGCATTGGGTCCGCGTGGTGGATTAAGACCCAACCACTCTCGCTGGAGAGTAGGCCAGTGTCCCAGCAGTGGGAACATTAGAAGGCTGTCATGATGATGATGATGATTCATTTCAAGACATTTCAAAATCCTTTTGATTTTATTTGACTTTGAATAACAATAGTCATAGTCATATTCATAATATTTATTGGCCATAGGAACACTAGGTACCTACACATGATTTCGCTAAAACAATAATGATGTATACTTAGGTACTATAGATAAGACATAATTAGGTAGGTATAGCAACTTAACAAAAAAAAAAAAAAAATTCTAATTCTAAAGTACGTAGGTATCTACCTAGCACATATTTAAAAAAAATAATTAATTGTGCGGCGGTACAATGCGTAGAGGTGCACTAAGAAAATAAATCCTGAAATCAACTCCTAGAGGACGCAGCAGGGAAAAGTTTCCATGAATCCATGATAAAAGTCAGTGCGGACAAATCCGCGGGTCGTTAACCTTGTCTAATAAAATCTATCAAAGTACAAAAAACGTAATGCTTCTCTGTCACGGCTGAGCTCCCTAAGAGCCTGTCCGAATTTAAATAAAAAGCAATCCTGCCATTAACCCTGCCAAACAAACCGTGTCAAGCCCCGAAATATCCAAAATGTCCTTAATGCATATCTTCCCGTTTAATATCAGACATAATAAATTGGTAAACATTCGCCTTATGAAGGAAAAACCTATTAACGAACGAATGTATCAAGGCGGTTATTCTGAAAACAGTCGATATTTTTGTTATGAATAAATTCGAGCGAGCGGATATTTTTATAACTAAACAAACCCTAGTTCATTGGAAAGAAAATTGTAAATATTTGTCTTATTCAACTCTCGATGAAGCTAATCTAGTTTAAAGCTTTTATGTGGTTTCCAGACAAAACACATCGCAAGCACAAACAAGGAATTATATAAAAACTAACTCGGTTAAATAAAAATGTTTTTTATAATAAATAATAATAAAATAATTATTTATTTATTTATTATCTTTGATTAACATAGACTATAATGTCCACCCGAGCAAAGCTGGGACGAGCCACTATTTAAAATAAAACCAATCAAATAAACTAAAACACCATACCTACTGATAGATATAGAATCTTAGTCTTTTTTGAAGTCGGTTGAAAGAAAAGAGTCTTCTAAATAATCCCCCGCGAGTATTGTGTAAACACCCCAGAGGAACGCGACAAAATAAAATATCTATTACTATTAAGGGTAACGACAGGCGCCTTAAACATGACTTAATATCAGTCGAGGAAAAATTAGCCTCATCAGTGGAATTGCGGATGGTTTTTTTTTGCATTTTGCGCGCCTGATGAGAAAATATTTCGTATGCGTGATTTATTGCTACTGGTAATGGATATCGTGTATTGTGCTGCAGTAAATACGTGTGAAGTTTTAAATCAAAAATTTAAAAAGAACCTACTTAAAGACTATTATCATCATTTCAGACAATATACGTGCACTGCTGAACATGCGGCCATGTTCAGCCCCAAAGAGCGCCATGAGCACCGATCTAGAGCCTTCACCATCCACCAGCTTTACACACACACTTCATCTGTGACAGCTTCAATGTCACAGGTTCATCGAGTGGGCTGTAATTTTTTTTTTTAGATAATTTATTTGATCTCCAACTTGATAGCAAATAGCTTAACAAAAATAGAAACTTAAGTACCCTAATTCTACATTAATTAAAAAAATTACAGGTTAAGCTGATAGGACTTAATTAAATTTTCATTAATTAATTATTAACATACTTAGTTAATAAAAATAAATACAATGAGTAGGTAGGTCATATACTTTGGTTTCCAGTTTGCGGTCGCCATTTATTCCACGCAGTTATATATATACGAGTGTGTAGAGACAGAGTTTTTTCTCAGAGTGCGATAAAACAATGTCACCCCTATATCGATGGGGTGTTAATTCGTCACCGTTGAGTCGATCACTCGAAACGGATTCAGAGCTCGTAAAAACGTTCGATCCGATATATGGGTTGGAAAAATCGCGAAACGCATTTTTAAGGGAGATGGTGATACATAAACTCGATGGCTCTTGGATGATTTGTTGAATAAGCTTAGGTTGGCAACAAGGCTCAGTACCCACCCACAAGCATCTGCAAATATTAGATCCTTCTAAGTGTTGTGGTATCATGGCACTTTATGTACGTTTCGTAGCTGGCTAAATTGTTCGAAGTTAAAAACACTATGCGGAGTCACTATTTGGATGGGTGACCGCCAATTTTAAAAGAGCGACCCACAGATATATATATAGATTTGCGCTTCCATGCTTCGGAAGCGGTTGGTCCTAGCTTTTTCAGAGGCTTTCAGTCATTAATGCACTGTCATTGTGAACTTAGTACTCACTGACGATTTTTAAGGTACTATATTCTCGTACTTTTAACCACCATAAATCAATAAATCACCCAAAATGACTGATTTTCACCAACGACGCAGGGAATCCTAGTTGGGGTCTGGCAGGACTATGTATGTTGGGTGTGTTATGTATTGTAAGGTTACAAAACAAATTGTGGTGCAAAATTCACAAGCCATAAGGCACAGGCGATTACAGAATATACCCCCTCCTGCAGCGTTCAATAAAATTGAGATATCAATAAAATTGGGGAACATAAATTTAAATATGCAACATTTAATAATAACTTTCGTAGCGGTTTTGAATAGGGTTCTTAAATTGAGGTACTACCAAAGATTTTGTGGTCTTGGCTTCTAATGTTTTTATGTTTTATGTAATTCAGCATGTGAATCCGCCATGCCTGAGCATATATAACAATTGCAGTGTCACCCTAAGTTGTAAAGTTATCTGTAGCAATGTACTGCGCTCTCGTAAATACTACAATGTTGCCCTTCAAACCTAGGCACAGTGCAGCTTGCATACTACTGCTTGAAGGCAGAATACCCACTAAGACTCTTGTCTATGAGTCCTACCACCTGTTATATCTAGATTTGACACAGTGCACAGCAAATATTTCATCACACAAGTGTCCCGTGGAATTGAACCTACAACCAACAGCGCAGAGAAAAATATTAGATATATCTATGTTATTTAGTTTTTAAAATAATTTAATTATAATAAATCTAACGACTCTTCGCTGATACAATAAAAGCAGTTATCTATGTTTTTTAGCGTAAGTGCCATACATTCCCTTGTTTTGCAAAAGGAATGGTATTTAAAGAGCATAGGCCGTTATATAGCGGTCTTCATAGACCGGAGAGGCAGCAAACATCAACGTAAATTCATCATCGGTGTGGAATTTGTGGTGATAAAGGATGGGCTCTCTTTATATCCATTCGTTTTGTTCTAAGTTTCATTCACTGTAAGCAAACTCTTTAGTTAATTGATAGATTCAGTCAACTCTTTAGTCTCTCTTTACTCAGTAGATAGACGTCTATTGGCTAATTACCATGATATTTATTACTTAAACAGTGAGCTCTCTTATCGATATGACCGCCCATTGTATATCGTGTTTATTCTCCGTAGATTTTTATTTTATTTTGTTGTTTTTTTTACAGTTTGTATGGTGTGTACACTGTACAATAAAGAATTTTCATTCATTCATTCATTCATCCAGTGTTAGTGTTTTGACACAATTACAAAAGTTTTCATCGGGGTTGAGTGTGTGCTTTTCCTCCTTCGTTGCGATACCTTTTCGTCTACAAACCGATACTTATAAACCAACCTTTAAAATGAATATTAGTAGTATTAGAAGTATAGCGCCGCTCTTTTGAAAACAAGGACTTTATGTAAGCGGAATTGAGGCAATTTGGAGATGGAAACGCTCGTTTTTTACTCGATACATATCTACAGCCTTCGATAAGATGTTGTTTTTGTGTTTTGATTTGGGAATGGAATTGTCGGAACGTAAAATAAATTGTTTTTGTTACGTTGTGTCTCGTATACGTGTGGAGTTGAGGTATTTTACTTAGCGTAGCAATATTTTGTATCTATTAACTTAAGTTTACTTAGAAAGCATACAGTACGTAAATAAAGTTTATACAATCGATCGAACAGTTTGTTCAATTCGCCCATGAATATTATTATACCTTCAAGTCAAAAAAGACTATAAAATTTTTTTTTTTTTAAAGCTGAAGGGGTTTTTGGAATAATCCTAGTTCTTCGATGTCTTTGGCCTAGGGCCTGGATAATAGCTTATGGATATTCTAACCGCGATCGGAACAGTGTTGGAACTGCAGAACGTTACCTACATTTAAATATGATATTACACAGTTATATTTCAAACTTTTGTATTACACTGTATTAAAAAAAAGTAAGTAAGTTTATTATTATTTATTTTTTATTAATTTAACTGTATTTAAATATACACAGCCAATTATAAAACTATTGACAGACAAATGTCCACCCTCTTTCTTAGTCTTTTATTGCGAACGAATAAAATTGGTCCTTTAAAAGGCTAACTTAACCAGCACTAAAGAACTCTTTGATGGATCTCTGACTTGTTATAACAAACAATTTTAGCTCCCTGATAATTCACACTAGTATCTAAATCATGGCTTAATTGGTAAATGAGGAAGCTATAAATCGGATTCGCATCCATCACCGATAGCATTAGCGTTAGCGGATGAATTAGCCATTTGCCGGACGCGACAACGCGTCGCGTCATGCTGCGATGAGGTGCGGCCACAGTGCTAGAGATTTTTTATACCCGAGACCGTCTCATGACCGGTCATGTCAAGTGTCGTTTGCGTTGTTAAATTCCACGCCTGAATGCTTAGCACGAAAGACTCGTTTGATAATCGTAAACCACAAGAAATATGGACCGCGTTCCCTATACCCTGATTCATCCTCTCGCTGGCAGTATGGCCACCCATGACTTTGATGCGAGTGACATGTAATGAAGTTTGCGGCGGTGCTGTCATGGCAACGCGTCTGACATGATAGGGCCGGTCGGGTCTAGTTTCGGACTGTGACCTATGCCCTATGGTTACTAAGATAATTACTAGATTCTAATATAACATAACACACTCAACCAGAACATGAGACTTTCGATCTACCTCAGATTTTTTTTTACCTAACATGAGCCTCACCTATTTCGATTGGCACCAGTTTTTTTTTTTTTTTTTTTTTTAATACAACTGAAGTGGCAACCAAGCGTACGGCCCACAAGATGGTAAGCGGTTACCGCAGCCTATGGACGCTTGCAATACCAGAGGTATCACTTGCGGGTTGCCACCTTGAGGCTAAGATCGAAAGCCTCATGTGCCAGTAATTTCACCGGAAACCATACCCTTCGAACCGGAACACAGCAATGCGAGCATTACTGCTTGGCGGCAGAAATAGGTATGGTGGTAGTCCTTCCCCGGACGAGCTCTATCACAGAGAACTCTACTAATCTTAATGATTTTTTCTTGAGTTTTTAATGAATAAAACTTTTTTTACATTTGAATTTGAATTATTCTTCCCAGCTTCGCGTGGGTGCAATGAAACCGCACCCGTGCAATGCCGGGGCGAGTCGCTAGTAATAAATATAGCCTATGTTATAAATATAGTCGCTAGCTGTGTTTGCCTTCAAAGAGTGAGCACAGGGAGTATTTTTATGTATTGAGCTTAGTGCTAAGTGTTGTGTATTTCTCATTGGCAATCCTAAATAAATAAATAAATGTGTTACTCAGGGATAATGTAGCATTCTAATGGTGAAAGAATTTTTGAAATCGGAAGTAGTTTGTGAGTTTATTCGTAAAAACCAAAAATACAAAAATACAAATCTTTCCTCTTTATAATATTAGTATACATTCCGGTGACGGCCGCCTCAATGTCTCAGTCGTGGCCTTTGAAAAAGCAGAGACCTGAAGCACGGACGCTACAACAGACTACCCAAGAGTCAAGTTAATAACAAGTGAAATAAAAAACTCAAGGCTCCACAAGCATTTAAAATCACAAAATAAATCCAGCATTCGTTTAAAACTTCCATCTCGTAAAATCTACCAGTTTCCGACCCGGAAGTAGTCTCAGTTCGGAATTCAAATTCGAAAAATACGCTCTTTTCCGCTTCCGGCGTTTGATTCCTCCCGTGATACGACGTTTCCTCCCACTGCGATATTTGAATTTCGAACTCAAGGTACGAAGTTTGAGTTAGGGCTTATTTACACTAGGCAAGTATAGTGGCTAGGCAAATACTGAGTGAATGTAAAACCAAGACACTTTTATCTAAGAGTAACACGTAGATCAAAAAAAAATTACTCACAAAATTTATCATCAAATCACGAGCTTTAACCTGCAAACAATATTTTTTATTGACCGAGTTTCGTGATTGGCAAAAAATACTTTTCTGTCTGTCCGGCTATTCTCGCCTGCAGGTCGCATTTTTCAACCTATCTGGTTGAAACTTGGTAGGGTTCTATGACTTTATAGAATTTGTGGGGATTTTGGATTGGGGCGTACTTTCTCCAAAAAGGGCAAAAAGAAGACTGCTATGAGATTCAAACTGGATTTATTTTTTTATTTGAAAGGTAGAAAAGTGGTAACATTAAGTTTGTATAAAAAAAAATGTGACGATCTGATGAGTATTTTCAGCGTGATAAGCAGAATAACTCCTTAATATACAGTAAATTTCTCACTTTTAAAAGTTTGTGGTCTTCTGTTCGGAGAACTCTAACTAATTACTGGTTATGAATAAAAGAAAAAACTGTTTTCGTAGATGGTTACGAAAGTTAGTTACGTAAATGAACCATAGGCAAAATAAATGGGTCTACAATTTTGTCCTCAACAAGAGTGCTCTTCGAGATGCCAGCATCGTTTTCTTACGAGTACATTTACAACGAAACATTGCGTTTGGAAATTGGAAAATTATTTCCAACATATGAAAGTGTTACCAGGCTTTCGTTTCGAAACGATCTTTGTGATATTATTGAATAAATATATTTTTTACTTTACTTTACTAGTTGCCGCCCGTAGCTTGACTCGCGTGACACAGGAATACCTGTGATAGGATGTTAGTTAGTCAATGGTCGAATAGAATAGAATAGAATAGAAAAATATTTTTTTAACGCCACACAATTAACATAAAAATTAAAATAACAATACAAATTAAAACTTAACTATTGTGACGAAAAAAAGGCAGCCACTCAGCATGTGCTGCAGACATAATGTGTCTGTAGCGCTACTAGTAATCACGTTACTTGGTGCTTCATAAATGGGCTAACTAATTTAAACGATTTTTAACAAGTGTGGGCATGTATAGGACAATTGTATTTTTTCTATTTAAATTGCCTATACGTAATATGACGTTTCTAACGTATTTATCGCTTGTCTAAGATATCTGAAACCATTTTCAGGTCATAGCTAAACCTAATTTGAGGGAATAATACTTTATTTACCGATCCAAGTTACATTCAAATCGGTTCAGCTGTTACGCGAGATGGAAATAAAAACTTACAAAGGTCCAAATTTTTTTAATTAAAATCCTTACGATTACTCAAATAATGCCAAAAAGTCTGTAATTGGGTAAGTAGATAAATACACAGTAACCTAAGTACTTTTAAATAAAGGAAACATTTACTTGGTTCTTAAAACGTTGAATGGCATCCAACCCTAATACAGTAAAAAAAAATGTGGTTAAGAAGATGCGAGGGCTACAAGCACATAATACAATATTATATGTAGTTTACTTCTACTTCAACAGGAAACTGACACAAACTTGGTAGAATGAAACACGCAAGCGATATTGAAACTTATCAATGTGCACGACCGCTCAAGTTCACTTGACACAATGAGCGAATTTCTTTGAAATGCATCCTTTTTTTGACATTCACAGGCTGCCTAGCAATATTGAATTTTAATCGAAATATGAAAAGGCACAATTCATTGTGCCAGTTGGTTTACAGTGGTGCGTTTTCGTAACTATTTATATTGAATCCTGCAGTTTTTTCTGGAATTTATTATTTCAAATTTACCGGTTGATATCTTATATTAGTCTGAATAAACATAGGTTTGTTATTTTTGGAATGTCGAACCGAATCGACAAAAAGGTAAACTCTTATTTTTAACCGACTTCAAACAAAGAGAAGGTGCGATGTTTTTTTTCATACATATTTTGCAAGTTTGATTATTTTTTTGTTTGATTGGTAATATTGAAGCAGTCCCATATAAATTTTTACGAAATTGATTTAAGTAGCGCTTTTTTAAAATTATAACCAAACCATCGAAACATTTTTTTTTTTTTATATTACTAAAGTGGTAACCAAGCGTACGGCCCACTTGATGGTATGTACTTATGGTGTCTGTGGTACGGTATAGTCTTAAAGTCTCTTATCTCTATCTCTCTTTGGATAGTGAATGCGTATTCTTACTAATCCGGAAACTAAAAAATTGACGAGACACATGTCTCTTTAAACTGGAACATTATAACAATACGAGCACTCCTTGGCGTCACAAAATATACCTTTTACTTTTTAGCGAGAGGCAAAAAAACTTATTTGTTTACTACCTCCCAAATTAAAACTCAATAAATCCCACATTTCTAAATAAGAATGACAAGAATACAATTTTATTGTAACCAATCCAATCTCACTTAAGGGCAAACATAAGGAAAATGCCAATTTCCATAGGTAAGGGAAACCAATTTCCATAGAACCGCTGGCGGGCATCACACTCCTGTCGCAAATTGAGACCGATGTCGCAAATTACATTTGATTTTATTTTACAAATTCTTTTCGATCTGCGTGTGGGAACGGCTTAAGTTTGAATGAGCTAATGGATTGTGAAACTTAAACGCAGGTGGTAGGGTACAGTTTTGAGTGAGTAGCGCCATCTTGGCTTTTTTGCGGGTTGAAAACATACGGTTTTTATTTTACTTTATTTTGATAAACTGAGACAAAGATAAACTTTTCCTCATCTTAACTTTTATGTCCATACAATACACTCATAAAAAATCTATTCATTTTGACAAACCATCTAACATGATCCCCGTTACCGTTGTCGAGAGGCCGGGCTACTCTCTACTCTCGATTAAAATTTATTAGATGACACATAATATTTTGAAATTGTATTTCTAAGACATGCTTTTTAAAGAGGTTTTCCTTCACCTTGTGAGATCACTGACATTGCGCAATTTTGTTTTCGAATAGAATGATTCATTGGTTCTGGAACCTTTCGTTGCGTGTCTTGAACCTTCAGATCGAGTCACCGCTGTTATATGATTCTAATAAGCAATATCTAGCGTATAATTATATATAAGTTAAGTTTATTTAACACTTACAGACGACGATAAAAGTACAGTTGTGCTGGAAACCTTGTTAGAACTTAATTGCAGCAAATTGTCTTCGTAACTTTGAAGCATCAAACAGGGAAATGCTGTATTTAATAAAATTAGTGTTGTCAATGTAAGCTAGCGGATCTAAATAATAGTACACAATAGCTGTCTCTCCTGATGTCATCATCATCACCATCATAAGTGGCCTATAACATCTATAAAGATAAATAAGTAGCGTCCATTAAGCACCTACGTTCGTGACTAGTAACGCATATACGAGAGCGGCAGCCACGACCGCAATTTCTACAAGTAAATTGTGTTCCTGTGACAAGGGTGCAGGAACACAATTTGAGTCAGCTAACGCACAAAATACTCTCCCGTATCTCCCAAAAACCAGAGAATACGGCGCTCTCGATACTTGATGTATATCAAATGCGATCTTCCTCTTGTAATGCGATGTGTGCTTAGCTGGGGGTAGGCAGGGGCCTAAACGACGTGCGTTATTGATGTCTTTTTGTAGATAAACATGTCTGATCTCGCTCTGCGGCGATACTGATTTAACAATCTGGTGAGTTCTGTTGTGTTGGTAAGTGGCTGTTTGGAATTGGAGTTATTGGCTTGAGAGTTTTTACACTTAATTTTGTTTTTCGATCAATTGATTATTACAGTTTACCTCAGCCTAACAGTAGCGTAAACAAAATTGTCTCCAATGAGTTGAAAAATAAACTCAACTTACGACTTATACAACTTGGGCGATTTTGTATACCTTCATGTCTACTCACTGAAGGTAGTTAGTAATGACTGCTGAACACTGTTTACTAGAAAACTAACTGCCGCCTGCACAGCTTTGCTCGAGATGTACTTGCATAAAAATTTAAAAGTAATCCTCATAATTCTTTAATATAGTCTCTTTCCCAGACTGCAATGATAAGCACGGAATTATTTTAACTTCCGTGCTTAATTTCATCCAACGAACAAACAAACAGACAAACAAGGCAGACAGTAATTTTATTGTGTAATTTGTGAAACCTATCCTTTAGTTTAGTCATTCTCGTAAACTGTCATTATATTTTTCTTCCTCCAAGACAGTTCAATAAAACCCTCATTTCTTTCTTCATATCAGTGGATATTGAAGCAGTCACATCACGTGTGGCAGATCCGTCATATAATACGACATCCATCTATCCCTCAGTGCCCAACATTCGTCACTTTTATACCTGTATATTTACCTAGGCACGCGTAAAAGCCGATAGGTAGAGTTTCGAGTTGATAGAGGTCGCAGAGAGTGGACAAAGTTTTGGACTTCTAATGCCCACTGCGTGCACCGACTCGCACCAGTTGCCACCTGAAAGAAAAAAAAGAAAAAAAAAAGAAAAGAAAGAAAGAAAACTAACAACTACCACAAAGTAACAGAGAATAAAAAACAAATATGGATACATAATTCCTACTCATAGCTACTACTCGTATTTATCCTATCATTACTAAAACCTAAACACATAATATACAGTTATATTAACATTTAAATAGATATCTATACTAGAAGTTAGAAATAGTTAGGCGTTGAGTTGTAGAGAAAGGGACCTTAGCTCAGCATATGCTATTGCATGTTGTCATGCTGCAGCGCTGATATTCAGCTAAGACCAGCGTTGACCTCACGGAAATCTACCAACACTGACACCTTCAAGAAACCGATAAAACCAATGCCGTTCCCGTTTGCCAAACGTTCGTGTAACGCTGTCACGAACCGTCAGACTGTCTAACAGAATAGTCCAGTAGAAATAAAAACCGCATTCGCTTTTACGTGTCGACGGGGAGACGTACAAACATGAACATGCTAAAAATGTCACATCGGCGTTGTAACGTAAAGCAATACGAGTGTTGGCATGAGCGGTAGGCGTAAGGCAAGCACAAAATCTGCGGTATCAGTTTTTTATTTGAAGTTGTGTGCAGTTTCGTATCATATTTTGTCCCTCGCTAGTCTTATGCTGCATATTGTTAACTATAACAAAATAAAAACAGACGAAAAATCTCTAGTACTATTCTGCTTAACCTTTTAACTGATGAGGTCACACAGTTACCACAGTTAACCTCAAAAGAAAAATATCGACACGTGTTTCATCCCTCCACGGGACATCCTCAGGACCTAGAGATTTTTCGTCTGTTTTTATTTTGTAATGGATTTCCGCAAAGTAACGCCTGAATCTATCAATTAACTATAACAAAAATTAGGCTAACAGCTGCGCTGTTAAAGAGATAGATGAGAAAAAGAGCAACAAACAAAGCCGAATAACCACCGTCATAATAAAACGGTATAACGTAATCGACTATTGGTAGTAATTTTTATAAATATATTGCATTTTAATATTTTATTTTATTTTATCAATTTTAATAAATAAAATTGTAATTTTTACATAAAATAAAAAAATATGTGTTCTGATAGCGAAAGTTTAAAAAAGACTAATACTGATTGTAATCATTAAAATCAAGTATTATTAGCGACTGTATGTTATTTCGAACCACAATTGTTTTGGCTGCAAGCTTTTTGTCAGCCAAGAGTCGCCCAAGAGCCTACTAAACAAACTCATTGAAACGTACTAACATTCGTACGCCATTTCTATGGATTTGTAGCTCGTATGTAATAACCGCAAACAGTATCACGTAGGAGTCATTCGGCGCGGACGTCCGGATGCTTTATTGGCGGGGGCCGTGACGGATTTTTACGAGAGAATCCGCGGAACGCCACTACCTTGTCAGGCAGATGATGGAATAATCATGTGGGTTTTATAGGGTGAATTAGAGGTGAAAGGTCGTGAAAAAGCTCTATAGATGTGCGACCTGGCAATTGTAAGTTTTTTTTTGGTGAGTCTTTTCAACAAATCTAAAGAAATCGCTCTGAATCGGAAGAGATCGCTCTTAGCGATAAGGCCGCCTATTGTACCACCTCAAACTTTTGTTAATTTTAGTTGTATTTTAGTTTAATTTTATTTATGGTGTAATACAATAAAGAGTCATCTATCTATCTATCTATCTATCAAATCGAATTAAACGAGAAAATCCGTAACTAAGGTCAACGACATAGCTCTTAGAGTAAGAAAGTTAAAGTGGCAAAAGGCACGCCATATAGCTCGCAGAACGCGGCCTATAACTCCGTAATCAGAGTTGGCCACTGACTCATACGAAATATTTTTTTAATCACCTGAGCAAATTATTAGTTGAGATTAGAAAAGGTTTCCACATGCGATCGTCAGTTGCAGCAAACTAACAGCTCACATCATCACATATCATCACAGTCACGGCGCCTATAAACCACTATACTTTCCCAAAAACAAAACAATGGATAGACAATTTGTGACCAAGATAAAGCCCACCTCATGGATACGGGGCTACGTTATGAGACACATAAAATGCCCCATTCCACCACTTATGCCTACTGGATTGACCACACTTTACTACCGGAAAATAGGCACAGTAAAATTTTTACTGTGACCCAAGCATTGTTTCTGTAAATTACCTCCGCAAAATGACGATCGAAATAGTAAATACAACAAAAAATGACAATTATCATACACTTCACGCGAAAGTTTGAATAACTACATATGGATGGACGTTAGATACTCAAAAAAAAAAAAAATATTATTAAAAATTAGTTATTATTGTCCCAGAAAATTGCCTTAGACACATGCATATGACACTTAATATCATATTTTTTTAAAAAGCTTAGAAAAAGATTGCCCATGAGGGTCGATTATAGGTAGAGATAAGGTTAATTATATTATAAATATTTTACTCTATAATCACACAATCGTCATAGCGTTGGCATCTTCACAAAAACGAAAGCTTTACTTTCCCGAAATTTGATAAAACTCCTCCCGATGTTAAATGGCGGAGAAGTTCTATGAATAATTCAATGAGTGGGAATCGTTTAAGGTAAGCTATGATTTATGATCTTCTTCTCGATGTGAACTTAGTTCTTGGGTCTTGAAATGGGACGAAGGCTGAAGTTTGATATTTTTTGTACGGCCCTCGAAAATGTCTTGAATTTACACATTTTTCCTAGTTTAACTAAACTAAGCTGTTCATTTATTAAACAAACAAGAGATATTTGTAGGTTCACGAAGACAAACCAACTTGCGTGAATAAGTATTCCCGTAATAAGCTTCTACGGTAGTATGGACATCATACGTTCGGAAAAAAAATACTGTGAAGAACATTCCTTAACAAACAAACCTCAAAAATCCATCATCATCCAAGTAAACAATATTATAATCAGGGTAGTGCATTGGCACATCAGCTAGGTGACGACTCATAAAACCGCCACAAACCAACAAATTGCAGATTGACGGCCCTATAAAAGGAAGGTGCTTTTGTGTAAAAATCTTGACTGATGCCGTCTGATACAGAATAATACCACTGAGATTATGGAAAAGTCATCGAGGATCTGAAACAAAACGAGAGAAAGGTTAAGGATATCATTTAATTAATTTGAATTTAACAACCACACAATATATAAATTTAGTACATACCATTTAGGTAACTTAGCTCACAGAACCGAAAACCGCTAGGAAAAAAAGGATATTGAATGGCGACCATGGATAATGAATTGTAGGACAGCCCCCTACTCGATGGACCGACGACATAGCGCTCGCAGGTAATCGGTAGATGGTGAAAGCTCAAGATCGGTCATTCTGGCATTCTATGGGATAGGTTCAGTTAACATATAATTGGCTGATTATATATGATGATGACCATGATAAAAAACAGACGAAAAATCTCTAGTACTAATTATTCTAGTAGTATTTTATTTAGTATAGTCCAAGGTTAAGCGGAATAGTACCTGCTAGAGATTTTTCGTCTGTTTTTTATCTTGTAATGGATTTCCGTTATATAACGCCTGCATCTATCAAAATTAAATAAATAAATAATGCTGGACAATCCACACAGCATCATCTAGCCCCAAGGTAAGCTGCTGTGAAACAGAGCTGTATTATGGGTACTAGATGACTTAATATATTTAATACTATACATGTATATATATTATTTATTATATATAGAAAATACCCAGAACACCCGGAACAAATATTTGTAGATCGTACAAACATTTGTCCCGAGGCGGGAATCGAACCGCTGACCATCAAGTGGGCCGTACGCTTGGTTACCACTTTAGTAGTATAAAAAAAAAATTAGTGTAACCGATTCCAAATATTTTACATAGAAATTCACGACCAATGTCTTTTCCAATAACAAAAGACGGTGAAATTTTATGACCGAAGTAAAATCCGAACATCCCCTGTGACGTATTTATGGTTACATTCACTTAGCAATTTTATTTCCGTATCAATTCGCTGCCATTTGGTGTTTAACAATCTGATGGGAGATTTTGACTGTTTGATGAAATGTACGCACCATCTAAATAAGGTACTAAGTATTTTTTACTATATTTTGTTCCACACTTCGAATCGTCGCGGCGACTAAGAAGTGGGTTTTGATTTGCAGGTTTGATTCTCTCAGCAAGACAATGCGACAATGGAATCATAATATATATTGAATTAATAAAAAGTAGGATCTATCATTAAATTAGTGATCCCCAAATTTTTTTTTCTAAATAACGAAACTGAAAAAAAGTAGTATTGGAGAAACAAAACCATGGAGATAATTTGTAGTTATGCCTAGAGTTTATGCCATGAAGTGGAATAAGATGAACGACTTTTTGTACTGTTTATTCATAAAAAATAGCAGGATTTTGTTAAAAGTAATGTCCTTTTACACTCTGTGATTTATTCAGTTTGGCCATTAAATACACGATAACATAATAAGACCAAAGTACCTATTCGGTGTCTTCCACACGAGGTGCAAAGTTAGCGCCTGGTATTTGAATGGAGCAACTCACGGCTTTGTGAAACTTACCGCTTTGTTGGATAGTCTTGAGTTTCTTGACCAAAATACTAGTTGGATATTAAGCTGTTGTTTATTAGTAGATAGCTACTGTCCGCAGCTTTGCTTGCCTGGATCTAAGTTGGACACTGTTACAACTCCTTATGACCATACCAAGGACCAATTTCATAGTGGCCTAGGTCTTTGTAACACTATAGAAAAAAATGAAAAAAATATAAGACTAACAATAACAAACAATTTTAGTTTTAAGTAGACAAACAAAGTTCTAAAAGAAAAACGTTTGTTGTGTTGAGTTTCCTAAAACGGGAACACTAGAGGTCCGCCATGACAGCTATTAGCCAATAATCGTGACGCATCTTGACTTTGACAGTACCTAACAACCCAGTTGTTCGTTAAACCCGCCATGTTGTTTTGCATTGTGTTGCACTCCTACACATAGGTAACTTTATATTATGAAACAAGCCAAAATAAAATAAATAAACAGTGATAAAACGTTCCTTTGATGATTATCTAACTATCTAGACCCCTACAAAAGACCAAGGCCCGGCTCCATACTACGTGAAACAACTCCTTTCGTCGAATTCTGTTTCGGTGTTACGATCTTAATGATTGATTTATTAAATTCAAACATAAAACTGTCGCATCATAAATATTGGTGTGATTTTTTAGTGTAAAAATCTAAATATTGCAAAATAGAAAATTCATAGCTGAATTTTAAGAGTAGTAGAGCTGTTTGTGATAGAGCTCGTCCGGGGAAGGACTAAAACAATAGGTTCCTATTTCAGCCGCCAAGCAGCGCTTCGCATTGCTGTGTTCCGGTTCGAAGGGTATGGTTTTCGGTGAAATTACAAGCACATACAAATAAAAATGTTGACACAGTAGTGATTCACTGGTTTCTGAGTTAGTTTTCACTGTGTTTCAGAAAGACAGTTGATTCCCCAAAATGAACATGAGTCTTTAGATCTACGTATAAGATGGCAACGTGCAAGCGATATCTCTGTTGCAAGCGTATATATATAGGCTACGGAGAGCACCGGTGGTCTAGTGATAGTGACTAACTGGTCTAGTGGTTCCGGTCCTAAGGTCGTGGGTTCAAACCCGGTCGAGCACCAATGGATTTTTCTATTCGAAAAATTTATGTGCGTAATGCCAGTGCTCTCACACGATGAAGGAAAACATCGTGAGGAAACCGGCATGTCTAAGAACTAAAAATTCGAAAGACATGTGCCATCCACCAATCCGCATTGGGTCCGCGTGGTGGATTAAGACCCAATCACTCTCGCCTGAGAGTAGGCCAGTGTCCCAGCAGTGGGAACATTAGAAGGCTGTCATGATGATGATGATGATTTCTTGTGGGGTCCAATAATATAGTCCAATCATTCGAAATCATACCTGTTGTTTTTTTTTCAGTCGTGCTGTGGTACACAACAATCTATCTCAATTTTAAATGCGACATTTAAATTTTTATCACCCAATTGTCTTATAAAATATTCTTGAATTTTTTCACCCTTTCACGTTCATCTTAAAAAATTCAGTGTTAAATTGGTGTACTACGTGACTTACCGTCCTAACTTTTCAAGCGAAATTAATGTTAATTCGATTCGTTTTTTGTAAAGTGATCGAGACCATCTCCCTAGCTTTAGACAAATTAGATGGATGGGTGAATGTGAAATCGTCAAAGTCAAAAGGAGTATCTCTAATACAAAAATTTGACAGCAGTAAATTTAAATTGGGATTGGATTTTAAATTGTCTATTCCTTGTTCCAACTGCTGAATCCAATGGATTTCAATGGATTCAATAGTACCTAGTAAGGCACCCAATAAAATATACCTTTTAGATTGATTACATCCAAGAATGACGAATTCCAATACAATATTCGAGTGCTAAATTGGTATTAACTGTGACGACACTGGTCACACCCAATACAAAGTCAAAGCGAAGTTTCCCACACTTGTGGCTTCGTGTTGCCACGCGTCATAATGCAGGAACCACGCTCGGGTAACTACTTGCAAACTTGCTTCTAACTGGACAGTGTAGAACTTGGCAGTTGTGGACTTCACTAGTCAAATTCACAAGGATCGCTCGTGGGAGTAGAGTTATTTTGTCGCAGCTTTGTTATTGAAAATATCGGTTAATATTATAACAAATTCAATGTTTTTCATGGCATTGTTATTGACATTTATAGCCCGACGACTCTCAGTTTATAATGCGGGCTGTTAGCGGAACATAGGCTACGGTAACCGCTGACCTGACGCTGTCTTTAGTAGAATAAAAAAAAAATTAAAAAAACTTCCAGCGACTCTAACCTAAATTTTCATTCAATCATATTTTGCCAACTCCTCGTCATCGTTCCGCCCTCTGGCAACCTAAGTAAAATTGTGCGTTGTGTATGAGTGATCATCTACATCATCACAACAGCCTTCTAATGTTCCTACTGCTGGGACACCGGCCTACTCTCAAGCGAGAGTGATTGGGTATTAATCCACCACGCGGACCCAATTCGGATGGTGGATGTTATGTTACATGTCTTTAAAATTTTTAGTTCTTGGACATGCCGGTTTCCTCACGATGTTTTCCTTCACCGTATGAGAGCACTGGCTTTGCGCATATAAATTTTTCGTAGCGAAAAATCCATTGGTGCACGACCGGATTCGAAACTAAAACCTGTATTACAGATGATAAATACAGATGACATAAAAATATTCTCTTTAAAGTTAGTTAAAAATGTATACTTATTACATACTTACCAGATAAATTCAGTAAACAGGATATTGCTGCTCGTTATTACTTACTCATTTATTATGATACAAAATGTGAGTCCCCATTTCTGCTATCTACGTGTTGTGTCGCTTGGCAAAAATCAGTATGCTCTATGAGCTTGAGCTGAAAACACGTCAGTTTCGTAACAATTTGAGTGTGAGAGAAAAAGACATGAATAGAATAACAGAATTTATTAATCGAACGACCAAACCAAGTAAGTTATTTACTAGCTACTTCTGCTATAAACTTAGTTAAATTCTAAAAAACTGCTGAGTTTATGTAGTTTAAAAAGTGCTGTACCTAGTAAGATTGTGTGAGTTAGTGACTCACTCTTGTAAGTTGTGACAAAGCTTGTATGAAGCTCGATGTCCTCCGTTACGAACTCATAACCTTATCGACTGTAATATCATCGTATTGTAATTTGCAAGCCAGGAAATAAATAGCTTGATGTTACAAGCTTATTTTCACTTGAAATTTTTAAGATTAGATTTAAAATATTCGACCCAAACTAACCTTGACCGAGCGAGTTAAGCGAGCGAAACGTCTTAGTTTCAAGGTCTTAGGTTCAAAAATGTTTTGGTTCGTTAGTCTGTTATAACCTGCATCTGGTGGAAACTTGGTATCTAACTGTTAGACAGGTTTATAGAATGACTAAAGATTTATTTTGTCGTTGGCGATTTTTGATTCGGAGTTTCAACTGGACAAGCTAGGCACTGGATAAGCTACTGTATATATTCGCCTTATTGAGATCAGATTTCGATGGTTTATTTTTAAACTGAAAGGTAGCTAATGGAGGTTGATCTCATAAAAAAATTATATAGATCTGCGTGATGAGCAGAATAGCTCCTAAAATACAGTAATTTGCTCACTTTTAAAAGTTTGTGATGCGAGGTCTTCTGTTCTTGTCAGAACTACTAGCCTATATTGTTTTTTTTTTCAGAACCTGAAAATGGAGCTAGAGTCTATGAAGAAGCGACCAACTTGCAGCCACCCCTGGATCCACAACCACAACCCATTGAGCTACCTCCCAATACAGCAGGCTACATTGAAACTGGGAAATACGTTTGCAGAAAGGAAACCGATGATAAAAAACAAGTCAAGAAGAGACTTTGCTAAAATTATGATATTATTATGATGTGACTAGGAAGCGTGTAAAAAAATATTTGCTTGCTCACAACTTTAAAATGCAAATCATATTAAAGAATGATTTAATTTTATTTACGAGTACATCTCAATCATCTCATTCCTAGTAAGTGTCAAACCAAACTCATGCTTCATAGTTCAAAGTTTACTTCGCTACTGACGTTTTTTAACGTTTCTCATACAATTTTGAAAACTAATGAACTCATAAATTACATGAACTTAAATATTAAATTAGAATTTGAGTTTTCGAGATTATTGTATTTATTAGTAGTGTGGTAGGTACGAAATATGGTTCTTGAGTTATTGTAGAAGTATGACCTTAAATAAACTCAAATTAACTGCATAATCATTACATTAATTTTATATATTTGTACACATCTTGGAGGTAATCGGTATGTCTAAAAACCAAAGATTTGCGTAGTGGAGCTGATCACTCTAACTCGAGATTAGGCCAATATGTTTATATATATGTAGGTTAATATGTATATACTTTTTATAAAAGTTAGATTTATTATGTATAAAAAACTATAGTTAACGAAACCAAAGATATAAACAATGTAGTTATTACTTACTATTTATAGTAACTCAGATATTGATAGTCTTTTACGCGATATATGTCCCTCGGAAATTGGCTGAACTAAAAGATAGAGAAGAAGAAAAGAGAGGGATTTTCTGTCAAACAAAAATGACAGCGCCCACACTGCCGGGACTTATCTTGCAAAAAAGACTTCACTGCACTATGTCAATAACCATAAACTAGGAGTTCTGCGAACAGTAAACCTCGCGAGCACAAACTTATGTCAGCAGTTTAATAAATTTTGAGAAGTTATTTTGCTCATCATGCCGAAGATCCTCATTAGGTATTTACCATTTTTGTATGAGACTAACATTAGTAAGTATAACCTTTAAAAAAAACCATAGAAATTGGATCTCTTAAGACCTTGAGATACCCTAGTTAAGATACCTATCCAGCAGCCTCGTTTTGGTCCTTTTTTGAAAGTTCCCGATGGCAAAAAAAAACCATAAAGTCATAGAACCTGTACTTAAGTATACCAAGTTTCGTCTGGATTGGTTGTAAATTTGTATAATGACCTGGAGGGTGATTCTCGTGCATAGATAAATGGTTACATGTGATATATATCGTCAAAACTGTCAAAATTTCTTTACATTTTTGACAGTTTTGACGATATCCCTATATCTCATGTGATCATTTATCTATGGCACGAGAATCGCCCTCCTGTAGAGGAGTAACAGCAAACTGACAGACGAAAGCCGTTTTTGCCAGACTAAAAGCAAACATTGGCCGCTCGTTAAAATTTAAAAAACCTCAACTCTTTAAGTAAAAAAAAGCTAAATCACACTTTTTAATCATCAATCACACAATCAATCATCAAGAACAACCGAATCAAAATCGGTTCATCATTTCAGAAGCTATGCTGCCACAGACTGATACACTACAAACTTAAAAGACCTTTCTTTTTTTCGTCGTGGGTTATTACAATCAAATATCAAATTACTCCATTCAATAAGCAAACAATCAAGAACAATGAGACTGACCATAGACAACGGTTACTCTATAAAATCCGCGATACTCTATCCCGCTCTATCCAATAACAATTTTAATTATCTAACTCATTTCCGCAAATCTTCACGAAAAAAAGACGTCACTGACCTCAATATTGGCTTGTGCGTTCTCTTTGACAGGGTTTTGGTAAGTGTCATTCTTTTAGTTCAGTTATGAATACTGCCTTACACCTTCGGTATAAGGTTCAAAATCATAATTTTTATCAGACAAGTACCGTATCATAGTCAGAGTGGCAGTCAGTGTTTCGCTAAATGGTCAGTTGTTCACTGCTCGTTTGATCGAAAGCTACATTATTTATTTTAATTTTATTACAATAGTGTTTTGCTGAATTTATGTGGTGCTAAATTTGTGCTATTCTGTTATCGTAAGAGCTATTTGGATTTTGTTGCTGATACTTTAGTTTTTGTAAGTTTTATTTATATTCTATTTACTTACATTGCTACATTTTCAGGGTTTAAGTTTTTTCCTTAATTAGTTTAACAAGCAGTAGCTATTGTTATTTTGGTATGATACCAAACATTCTTTGTTTAATAAAGTTATTTATAATCACTGTGGGAGAGTCATCTTTTTCTCCTAAGTGAGATTGATTTGTAACAGCAAACGTTTTTCATGAACCACTATGTTGTTACTTTTATTTCAAGGATTCTTTTAAAAGTAAAGCTATTTAAAACATAACTTATAAAAAACCATGTCAAGCAACTCAGTTCTTCTACTGTAAAAAGTTGAGAGTTCCATGTAATACTAAGTCGGTATATCAATATTAAAAATCGTTTATGTTTTAAATAAATATGGAGGCATGGATCTCACTACTTTTTACAGTAGAAGAACTGAGTTGCAAAAATATCTTGCAACTCAGTTCTTCTACTGTAAATCTAATAAGTATGTATGTAATGTATGTGTCTAATAAGACAAAAAACAAATTTTAGATAAAACGAAAATTATGAATTTTGGCTAGGTAAGTATCTAAACTTACCTAGTTATCCTTCCCTTTAGAGCTCCAGCTAACTAAAAAAATAACACACATTGAGCCGTTCTTAACCTTCAATTAGGTCAATCACTTGACCAATAAGTATTTCGCAAAGGTTACAATACCGGTGTATTTGAGATCCTGTTTTTATTCTGGGTTTTTCTTACTTACACAACACTTTGAGTGTTGGAGTTTTGGCAAACTTTCACTACTATGACTAATGGTGAGTCGAAGATTAGTACTGTTATTAATGTAGAGCCCACACTGACACACAGAGGTCGTATCCGCACGTTAATTATGGTTCAGCTGTCATTTTGTATGAGTTTTGAAAACAAACTACTAAAATCGCATACATAATTATAAATAAACACGAATATAACTGAAAATACACCACAATCAGTCAGAATCGAGATATTATTTGTTATATTAGATTGCACCAATAAAAACAAAATCCTCAGTGAAATGGTAACACTATAAAAACCAAACCTATTTTCGTCGCTGCTTCTAAGGTAACATTGGCACAATTAACACTATCAAGACAGCAATTATCTAAGGTATATATTTATCTATCAATAGGTATAACAAGTAGGTTGTGAAATGTTATCAACTTATCAGCTGTCAATGTTATGCCACCGCAACAGTGCGACGAACTATTTTTGAAAACAATGATAATGCTTGTCTTTTAAAAACAACTTTGGTATCTTATACAAACACTCCCCAACCGCATGATTACCGCGGTAGATAGTAGTACTATTCGACTACACATATATAATACTTTACTATACATAATAGTAGTAGTACTTACTATAAATTAGTATCCGGAATAATGTTTTTGACAATCGTAAACGTTAGCGTATCGTCCGGTTGTATTATTTTTTTAAACGAATTACAAAATATACTACAGCTGCGCGCCAGTTTGTTTTTTAACCCTCAGTAACCAAACCGTAGAATAACCCTTGATATTGTTATTGATGCCGAATAAAGTTGCCGGGATTTCTTGGGATACCATGCTAGCAGCCACTTTGGTAACTTAGCTACTTATCTAAGCATTGTTTAGTACTTTGCTTTAAGTGGATGATTTAACAAGTTTATCTAATAGGTAACTTGCATTAGCATAACAACATAGGGCGACTTTATCGTTTCCGTAATGCTAAAAAATAATAAAGAGTTGTTTCAAAAAAAAATTCTATACATTTTTGACAGTTTTGACGATATATATCACATGTAACCATTTATCTATGCACAAGAATCGCCCTCCAGGGCCCAGCTCCATACTGTCAAAATTTCTATACATTTTTGACAGTTTTGACGATATATATTATCACATGTGACCATTTATCTATAGCACGAGAATAGCCCTCCTGGTCCTTTTTTTTTCAAGATTCAAGATATTTATTTGCACAAATGAGTGTTACCTTTGTCTAGATAACTAGATAATCATTGAAAAATACCGTTTAACACTGTTTATTAGTTTTATTTTGGCTTTTTTCTTAATCTAAAGTAAGTTTATCTTTGTGAAGGAGTGCAACACAATGAAAAACAACATGGCGGGTTTAACGAACAGCTAGGTTATTAACTTGTTATTAAATGGTTTTCCAGTTGTAATCTGATTTTATCAGTAACCAGAGTGTATATTTCAATAATACGTCAGTTTTCTATCAATATTTACTTAAATCTATTGCAATCGAAATACGTAACAGCATGCGTGAAATACTGAAATGTCATTTTGACATTTTGACACAACAACAAACAAAACAAAACAGCCAAATCAAAACTGTCAAAGTCAAGATGCGTCACGCTCATTGGCTAATAGCTGTCATGGCGGATCTCTTGTGTTCCCGTTTTAGAAAACTCAACACAATAAACATTTTTCCCATAGAACTTTGTTTGTCTACTTAAAAATAAAATTGTATGTTATTGCTAATGTTATACTTTTTTCCATATTTTCTATGGTGTTACAAAGACCTAGGCCACTATAAAATTGGTTCTTTTTGTTATATTTAACTAAGCTCATTGACCGAGACAGCGAAAGGAGCGAAGCGTCTCAGTTTCGAGATTGGCCAAAAATGCTTTAGTCCGTCACTCAGTCAGTCAATCTGTCCGGCTGTTCTCGCCTACAGGTCGCATTTTTCAACCAATCTGGTTGAAGCTTGGTAAACAGGTTCTATGGTTTTATAGAATTTGTTTGTCGTCGGGGATTTTTGATTGATTGATTCTTGAAATGAAATCTCATGAGGCGGAGATATCCAGTAGCCCCTTGGTGCCCCTTTTTTGGAAAAGTACGTTCCCTATCAAAAATCCCCGACGACAATCAAGTACCTACTATAAGATCAAAAATACTTGCATACCAAGTTTTAACCAGATTGGTTGAAAAATGCGACCTGTAGGCGAGAACAGCCGGACAGACTGACTGACTGACAGCCAAAAACACTTTTGGCCAATCTCGAAACTACACCTAATAGATAAAGCAATAAAATAAATGAAATTAAATTCTAGATTAAAACAATAGATAATGCAAAATTTTGGATTTTCACGTTTACGAACGACGAACAAAATCCGGCACTCTCGCTCACTGCATTGTGTACCTACATCAGTACGTGCCAACTATTGCCATCGAATAATAACTGATTCCAATCACGTCGTTAGTACGAATCGAACGCTCAGAAATACATTCCTCAAGTCAGCAAGCCGTGCATGCAGACTTTTGTGTTATGTCGCACGTTTTAACTGACTAAGAATCTTCTTTTTGATTATGTGGTTTCAAAGTAATTAATTCTACTAATAAAATTATCGTGAACTATATCATTCATTTCAAAAACAGTGTCGGTACCTCTATACCGATATACTGTGAAAACAACTATTTTTAAAATGAGTAGGTAATTAATTCTGTAAAAAGTAAGTTCATACGAGTCAGTGGCCACCTCTGAGTTTTTAGGCCGCCCAAAACGCTCTGTCATGGCCTATAGCCGGGACCGGCTGTTTAATGTGCTCTCCGAAGCTCAGGAGCGCTCGGTTAAAATTGCCACTGGCGGTCACCCATCCAAATGGTGACTACGCAGAACAGTGCTTAACTTTGTTGATCTGTTATAGATAACTTAGCCAGCTACGACACGAGCGCTCCGTATAAAGTCTGTTGACTGTAACATTTTTACAGACTGCCAATACAATCTAAGCTAAAAACTAGCAGTTCTCTGAATAGTAGACCTCACAAGCACAAACTTGTAAAGTGAGCTTTGAAAGTGAGCAACATACTGCATTTTAAGGAACTATTTTGCTAATCACGCTGAAGATCTTTATCAGATCTTCAGCAAATATCGGACAAACTACCTTTCAAATAAAATCAAAATCATCGAAATCAAATCACATTAGGTGGAGATATTTAGCAGCCCCCTTTTTGTCCCTTTTTGAAGAAAGTACGCCCCTTATCAAAAATCCCCGACAACAATAAAATTCTATAAAGTCATAGAACCTGTATACCAAGTTTCAACCACATTAGTTGAAAAATGCGATGTAGGCGACTGAACACGAACTGACCGGACAAACTGACAACCAAAAGCATTGTTGGCCAATCTCGATACTGAGACGCTTCGCTCGCTTCGCTCGCTCGGTCAATGAGCAGTAAAAACACATCGTTTGAAACAAAGAAGTCCCAGTTAGGTGATTCACTGCGTTTGCAGGTAGAAAGCATGGTGTGATTCATTATCGGTTCGGTCCATATTATAGGAATTCCTCTATCTCGGTGCACAATGTCATTTGGGGTATTTACAAAATAGTTAGATCTAAAGTAAGTAAGTTGGTATGAGTCAGTGGCCAACTATGGTGACAGAGTTTTTAGGCCGCCCGAAGGCTTCTGTCATGGCCTAACAACTTTGAAAAAGTCGGGACAGATAGAACTGAAAAACAATAAAGAAAGTCAAAGACAACGTACTTTTGGGTTTCCCCGATAGAAAACACCTATAATTAAATTTCAAAGCTATTCGATAAATAAATACTTGAGTCAGATGGTCTAATATCTTCTTCTTTTTCTCTAAACGGCGGGAGTGATAGCTACCCCGCCTTCCGATCCTAAGGTCGTGGGTTTGAACCCGGTCATGCATCAATGAATTTTTCTATTCGAAAAATGTATGCACGCATTGCCAGTGCTCTCATGGAAAACATCGTGAGAAAACCGGTATGTCCAAGAGCTAAAAATTCGTAAGACATGTGCCATTAACACCAATACGCACTAGATCCGCGTGGTCCTCTCGCTCGAAAGGCGGCTGTGGCGGACCCAACAGTGGGAACATTAGAAGGCTGTCATGACGATGATGGCTTTTCTGAAGACAATCAGTAGCATTCGCAATAACCGGAAACCGAACTGACCTGAATCAACTAATGGTATGCGTAACACGAGTACGTAATTACCTAAACGGTGTCTCGGTCAGGCCCTTGAACTGATTTCACTACTTATCAGTAATTATTGGTATTCCTGCGACTTTGTTTGCGTAATTAAGGTAATGAAAAACACCACGCTGCGTCTTGCAGTATTTATTACAACCGATCTAGACAAACTTTGTTACTAAATTATATCTGAATTATATATATATTACAAAACTTTTAACATGATGAATTCTAAAGTAGGTGAGTTTGAAAAAAAAGTGTTTTTATCTCCACCATTATATTAAACCCTATTATTTTTGTTTCATCCACCAGCACCATTACTTCTCAAACATTAATCCAGATTAAAAAAGTAACCATCAAACAAAGACTCAAAGGGCCGCTCCGCCAAATATTAAATTACTCAATATTTCATACCGATACTAATTTCGCTATCTTAACCCTTCGCCGCCAACGACACAAAATATTACAAGAAAAAAATACCCCAAAAGAAAAAACGTCCTGGCCTAATTGACATTCTTTATGAGCGTCAGTCCTTAGACGGGGATATTTTTTAATTAGATATATTTTATGGGTTTTTTTTCAAAGGGGAGAGGAATAAAGGGTTAACATTTGTTTGAGCCCAATGAGTGGGTGGGGGGGTCAATATTAGCCTTCTCGTAATCAGGCGGAGAAAAAATGGTCGATTAGACCCCTTCGCGACGTTAATTTAGGATCATTGGAGGCACGGAAGGTGGGTGACAGACCCCTTTCTTACTAAATTGTCTTTTTTGGGGTTCTTAAGAAAACGGAACACTAGTTTTGTCATGCTTATCAAGTACTCATAACTTTTACTTATAAAATATTTTAAGTAACGTTTAAGAGTTCTATAAACACCTACGATAAATCGCTGCTTCACTATCTAACAAAGCCATTATTTTTAAACGAACCTTAAACCTCTGTTAACATGTCTTTCAAATCTATCATCGACATTACAAGACAAGACATTATTTCTAGTGAATAAAAGCAAAAATATATTAATCACGCTTTATTAGAGGCTAATTTTTGTCAGTTTTAACGCTAGCGACTATAGTTGGTAACTCTTATTAGACCTACAGGACCCTACTACAGGCGACACGGCTTTGCCAGTTTTATTTGAAACGCTGTTTGGAAGTGCCGCTAAACTAGAGGTTTACGGGTGACTTGAGACGAACACAAATTGGATTATGTTTTTTAAAGTCAGTGGTTTGCGTCAAATTGTGAGGGTTAATATTAAATCGCTCCTATTTCTTATGTTAAGTTTGCTCATCTGAAACTAAATTCAACTTTTAAGCCAATCTATGGGTGTGTCCATAAAAAAGCAAAACGTTTCACCTAACCTCGCTACGCACGTGCTTTGCACTGGGTGCAATGTAAATTGTATTAAATTTTATCGTCATTTTCTAATAAATTAACGCGAAACAATATTAATGTTAAATAAATAAATTTTACTGTGTTAGGGCAATAAAATATTTTTATATATTAAAATTATAAGAATCTATATCTAAAAACCTACCTCTTGAAAATTGATCTATCTACTGATGAAAATAGTATTAAATTCCTTTGCGTAGTAATAGGTCTAAGCGTAGGTAAAGAGAGACAGACGACGGTAGTGGATCCCCAAAAAATACACAGACATACACATTATAAAATACACAAGGTAATTAATAGCTACGATGAACGGTCTTCGATCACCTCCATAAACATCCAGTGACCACCACAGTATCGTCAATAAGTACTTCTACTGCGTAATAGATAAAACCTCATTGTATATGTACAGTCAGCTGTTTATTAATGACTCTTCGGGAATTTAGAATTAATTTACTCCCACCACCTATAAAGAATTGACTCGTCTATCTATGTGTCAAAATGCCCTTGAAGCCTTGAAGCTTGAAGCTTCAAGGAGGATTTTGACACTAACCCCATTTTTAAACCAATCTGGTTAAAACTTGGTTATACAGGTTATGTGACATAATAGAACTTTTTTTTGTCGTATGGAATTTTTGATTGGTACTTTCTCCAAAAAGGGGCAAAAAGGGGACTATGATCTATTGTATTATATTCGCCATAAGAGATCTAATTTCAATGATATTTTTATTTTATTTGAATAGTAAACACTAATATAAGCTAATATCATACAAATTTGGTAAAGATCTGATGAGGATGATCTTCAGCGTGATGAAAATAATTATATTCAGAATAGCTCCTGAAAATGAAGTAAATTGCTCACTTTCAAATGTTTATGTTAGCAAGGTCTTCTGATCGGAGAACTATATAGTCAGTTAGTTTTTATGTGGACTGTACGTACTGGTGACCTTGGTATCTTGTGGTGGCTGACGTATAGTTCGACTACCAATATGTGCGAAATGGTGAATGACCTGTGGCATAACATTCCGTGTTGTTGCGCAAAATTCCTAAAAATTACTTGAATGTCGTAAATTAACTAACAATTAATTTAGAAACATCATCTTTTGATTTAAAGTAGGTAAAGTAAAAAATATATTTATTCAATAATATCACAAGGATCATTTTGAAACGTCTTAAAGCTAGGTGAATTTACGCTAGTTCCACGCGCCCCAGCTTAAAAGAATCTGGCAACGAACTCGGCTGGGTTTCTAGCTTTTTTTTGAAGATTTTTGATGTTATCATTTTGCTTGGTATATTTGCTAAAATGGGATTAGTTGCCCGATTCAAAATATTCACTAAGTCAACTAACCCCGCGGGATAAGTTCAAACGGGATGAGTTGGCTTAATAGCCAAATGTTAGCGTTCTTTCACAAAGTTTATCTTTATATTGATTAAATAACGCAAACATTTGAGCAAATAAGCTAAGTGAGGTGCCAGCATTGGGTAACAGATGAGCAAGATTCTAACCCGCGCGATGAGCTGGTTCTAAGGTAGTAGATTTCTTTGTGATAGAGCTCGTCCAAAGAAGTACAGTCACAGTGTACTTCAGCCGCTAAACAGTTGTGCTAGCGCTGCTGTTTTCAGGTTCAAAAGAATTAAAAAAAAAAAAGTTTATTCGTAATAAAACAGTGGTCTGATAGGGTAAATGTAGGTAGGTGGATGTTATTGCCGGTTGACTTATATCTAATACATAATTTTATTTAGAGTACCCAGATGAGCTCTGTGCCTGTTCAGTGGGGTCACAGTCTAACACTCCTTCATCGGCACGTGTGCGTATTTTAACATTATCTTATAAAAGACTTCCTTTATGTACTATAGGAAACACTGTAGAAATAATTATAAACGAGGGAAAAAAGAAAATACAAAAATAGCAATACTTAGGTACTAGTAATAAAAAGAGAAATAAAATTGGAGGACAAAATTTAAATTTCGTAGGTAGGTTTTTTTTTGTAATGTCAGCAAGTGACAAGACAAACAAGGCGCCCACCTGATGTTAAGCACCACGCCTGACTATTACAGATGCAGTGCCACCCAAAGCTTAAAGTTTGTAAGTGTTTGCGTGGCACTGCACTGCGCTTATCACTCCGAGACATTGTT
Source organism: Colostygia pectinataria (assembly GCA_951394395.1). Taxonomy (NCBI): domain Eukaryota; kingdom Metazoa; phylum Arthropoda; class Insecta; order Lepidoptera; family Geometridae; genus Colostygia; species Colostygia pectinataria. The sequence continues at coordinate 9,250,065 of OX596369.1, forward strand.
GTTAAGTCTCTTTCGCCCAGTAATTTGACTTGCTACAGTGCCCTTCAAACCTAAACACAGTAATGCTTGCACACTACTGCTTGGAGGTAGAATATCTGACACTGCGGTGGTACCCACCAAGACGGACTCTTGCTGAAGAGTCCTACCACCAGGTAATGAAGAGTCCTACCACCAGGTAATTAATTTCTAAACAACTTAGAAGGCAGCTATAGTTTCTGGTAAAATACAGGCACATGAGACTTTCGTTCTACGTCAATAGACTACGGTGACGAATTATTTATAATCAGGCTGCCATCCGAATATCAGTTTGGCTGAAAATCTTGTAATAAAATAAATTTAAAAATTTAATAGAATAGAATAGAATAGAAAAATATTAATTTAACGCCACACAATTAACATAAAAATAAAAATAACTCAAAAAATAAAAAAAATCTTTTTTCATTGCGTTATTGGAGCGCTCGTGACGTAGCTGGCTAAGTTGTTCATAACAGATCAACAAAGTTAAGCACTGTTCCGCGTAGTCATAATTTGGGTGGGTGACAGCCAGTGGCAATATCAACTGCTCCCGTGCTTCGGAGGCACGTTTAGCAGTCGGTCCTGGCTTTTCCAAAGTTGTTCGGTCATGACAGAGGCCTTTGGTCGGCCTAAAAACTCTGTCACCAGAGTTGGCCACTGACTCATACGAATTTATTTATTGCGTTATTTCTCTGGCATATTCAGCATTGACATTGAGTGATGGGTTGCATTTTTTTATACCACTAAAGTGGCATGGCAACCAAGCGTACGGCCCACTTGATGATAAGCGGTTACTGTAGCCTAAGTACGATTGCAACATCATAGATATCACTAGCTTGTTACCACCTTGAGACTTGACATGGAAAGTCTCATGTGCCTGTAACTTCACCAGGAACCATACCCTTCGAGCCGGAATACAGCTTACTGCTTGGCGGCAGAAATAGGTATGGCAGTCCGTCCCCGGACGGGCTCTATCACAAAGAACTCTACTACTCTCGGTGATGGTGCACATTTTAGTGTAAAAAATGTTTTTAGTGGCTTGTAAATCAAATTGGTTGACTGTACCTCCAACAATATTGTATCTACATCGCTAACTCAATGTAACGACACGTGAAATATCACTCTGATTAGTTATGCCTAAAATACTGGTAAAGTGTGCCAAATACGTAGGAACAAGGGTTCCATCGAAACATTTCTTTTATACTTATTTACAAAAAGGTTTAATAATATAAAATTATATTGTATGTAAATTTTACCTTGGTATAATATGTATGTTTATTATATGAACAGTAAGTAGTAGTAAAAGTAGTTTATGTAAGTATATTATAATATTGTAGGCATATCTTATGTATCTTTATGTAAGTTTATTAGTAAGTATTTAATTTTAATCTAATTTATTTATGGTATATTACTATTTCTATTTTCTGTACACGTACCTACCACTATAATCACCTCTCTCTAGCCTCAATGGTTTGCTGGAAGAAAACTCTTTTTAGGGTTAAGCTCGCCTTTGTATATGTCTTTTCTATAAAAAAAATTAATGTATTATTTGTGTACCTACAATAAAGAATAAAGAATAAATTAAATATTTTATGAGAGCTTAGTTAATAACATTGAAACGTGGTCGCTAACTAGGTCTCGTTCAAAAGCTCAAAGTCGCCCAACGAGCTATGGAAAGAGCTATGCTGGGAATTTCACTACGCGATCGAATCCGCAATGAGGAAATCCGTAGAAGAACCAAGGTCACGGACATAGCTCTTAGTATTAGTAAGTTGAAGTGGCAATGTGCAGGCCATATAGCTCGCAGAACCGATAACCGCTGGGGAATAAAGGTTCTCGAGTGGCGACCACGAACTGGAAAACGAAGTGTAGGCCCCCCACTCGATGGACAGATGACATTATGAGATGCGGTCGCAGGAAGTCGGTGGATGGTGAAGGCTCAAAATCGGTCGTCATGGCGCTCTTTGGGGGAGGCCTATGTCCAGCAGTGGACGTCTATCGACTGATATGATGATAAAACTTATTTTTTTATGCCCATCAATCAGAAACTTTGTCCGTGGGTTACCAGTTACCACACGCTCAAAAGCAATATTGAAATAATTTTAGACTAACATTTTGAGCTCTCACATAATTAGGACCCCTTGTAATATGTGGGTATTGTAATCTGCGACTACCATTACTATAACATCGGAACAAGCACTGTTTGCAGTGATGCCACTCTAGCATAATGCCATGACAGCCTGGCCTAGAAACTCTGTCACCAGAGTCGGCCACTGACTCATACGAATTGACTGACTGACTAGCATAATAATGGGTGTTTTCAAAGGTTTTGCTTGACGAACCCTAAAAACTTAGACGAAACGAAACCGAGAAAGAACCCGTGAAAAATCTTTATTAAATCCCTCTTGAGCTAAATAAGTTCATTTGGCGAGTGGAGAGAAAAATATATATTTTCGCCTTTTTGTAAATTAGAAAACATTTTCACCGATTTGTATGGCTTACTCGGGGGTAATTAGTGTTGGGGAGGGGGTGCTATTGGAGAATTAAATTTATTTTTTGCTTTGAACTAATGAGGGTGAACAGAACGAGAAAAATGTGGGGATTAAGAGATAAATTACCTGATATTAGTAAGAATTGTAAATAAATCCAATTTAGGACCCGGGCTAGCCATAGTGAGTTTTATATCTGTACTGCGAAAATGTATGTGGTTATTCAATCCATTTTCATCTAGAACTGTACTATGAACTAGTGATGTCCGAATTTTAAAATTACATGAATTAATTACATTATTATCTACTCTACAGTACCCTACTCAGATCCATAAGATTATTAGTTTTTTTAGACGGACTCCTTGGAACTAGCGTATATTCACTTGGCTCGGACGTTTTGAAGTGAACCTTGTGATTTTATTGATTAAAACTCTTTTGATTTGACTTCGAACCCACGACCTTAGAATTGGAAGGCGGGGTCTCTACCAGTAGACCACCAGTGCTCCTATGAAGTGTCATGTACTTGTAATTTCACCAATGTTTTGTAATTAAACGTACATTTTTTTTTTTATACCACTAAAGTGGCAACCAAGCGTACGGCCCACTTGATGGTCAGCGGTTACCGTAGCCTATGTACGCATGCAACATCATAGATATCACTTGCGTGTTACCACCCTGAGACGTTAGACGGAAAGTCTCATGTGCCTGTAATTTCACCAGAAACCATACCCATCAAACCGGAACACAGCAATGCGAGCATTACTGCTTGGCGGCAGAAATAGGTATGGTGGTTTTAGCAAATATTTGGATCACTTTCTGTCACCGTAAAGTGAATTAGTTATATAAAGGAATCTATGTTAGTGGGTATCTGTAAGCCATTATAAATGTTTTATCTGACATCTTAGCTGACTAGTATAGAATACTACTTCACTCGCATTTTATTATTATCAATAATTCTGATGACTTGTTTACGACACTTTTTTTTTATACAACTTAAGTGGCAACCAACGCTTGCAATACCAGAGGTATCACTAGCGGGTTGCCACCTTGAGGCTAAGATCGAAAGCCTCATGTGCCAGTAATTTCACCGGAAACCATACCCTTCAAACCGGAACACAGCAATGCGAGCATTACTGCTTGGCGGCAGAAATAGGTGTGGTGGTAGTCCTTCCCCGGACGTGCTCTATCACAGAGAACTCTTACACTGTTTCTATATAGCACTGCGCCGCGCCGGGGCCGGTTGGCGTGTCCATGAAACACTATGGAGCTTTGTGTAGCTGTCAAGCTTGTTAACGAGGATGAAAGTCTCTCTGTCGTCCGCCTGTGCCGTTGGCTGTCTCTATCACACCTTGCAGTGCGTACCTTGCCTGTGTAAGAGACGGGTGTACAAGATAGAGCGTCCCTTGAAAACTCTATCCTTGCAACTAACCTGGCACCGAGCTGGGTAAAAACCGTGTTACCAAGCACTAAAGGTTTATTTTTATGAAATATTTATTCTCTACATCAGACATGAGATCCTCAAAATTCAGGTCTCTAAGACTAGGTCAGCAGTCAGTCAGTCCGTAGCGTATCTAATGCATATAGATAAGAGAGATATAATTTGAAGACTGATATTGTAACTGTTGTAATCTTTGGCCTCACTCTGTCTGGTTAGCTTTATCTTTATTATTGCAAGTAAATACCTATTTGAAGTCCGCTATAAAACTGTGGTTATCTAATAATTTTTAATTTGATAATTTTCAGTTGTTTGATTGCAAAATATAATCTAAAATATGGTTACCCGTGGTATAGATATCTAAATATTTTTCTCATAAACTTTTTTAACCAGAAAGTTAGTTTTTAAGTTAAATTTTAGTTATCTATGCTAAAAAATGTTGACAGCCAGTAGTCGAGTAATTACTATTCGTTGTCCCAAGAATAAAAAAATAAACCAAGACATCTAAATTGGTTAAGCTGTCAGTGGATTAAACCACAAAGAAACCAATTTCCAAACCTGCGTAGAATCTAACCTAGGATTAGCTTCAAGTATTTAAACAAGATTATTGGACGACCGATGTGGTGCAGCGAAGGTCCGCCTGCGACGCGGAGGTTGCGGGTTCGATTCCCATTTGTACGATCTGCAAATATATGTTCCGGGTATTCTGGGTATTTTCTATATAAAAAATATCTATGTATTGTATAAGTTTATCAGTCATCTAGTACCCATAACATAGCCCTGCTTAGTTTGGGGCTAGATGATGATAAATAAATAAAATAAATAAATAAATAATGCTGGACAATCCACACAGCATCATCTAGCCCCAAGGTAAGCTGCTGTTAAACAGAGCTGTATTATGGGTACTAGATGACTGATATATATTTAATACAATACAATACATAGATAGATATTTTTTATTATACATAGAAAACACCCAGAACACCCGGGATAAATATTTGCAGATCCTACAAACATTTGTCCCAAGGCGGGAATCGAACCCGCAACCTCTGCGTCGCAGGCGGACCTTCGCCCACCGCGCCACAGTGGTCGATGATGTGTGGATTGTCCAGCAATATTTAATTTATTAAATTCTCAATATCTTTGGAATCTGGTAAAAAAATATCTTGTTATATTCACTACTGGCTATGTATAAACGCGACACATAACCTATTCATACATCGTGTTTATGTGTAAGATAGTGTTCTGTATCGGGGCGCTTTCACGCCGAACACAGCGTAAAGTTCGCCATAGTTTGAGCTGAGCATGTTAAGTTAGCATAGTATGGACATGCCTCTATAAAATATATCTGTAGGTTTATAGATTAAAAGTTTGAAGGGTACTTTGATATAAATTTGGTCAAGATTCATGAGGATCTTCAACGTCATGAGCAGAATAGCTCCTCAAAATGCAGAAAATTACCTTTAAAAGTTTGCTTGCGAGGTTTTTTGTTCGGAAACTACATAAATTACTACTAGAGAGAAAAGTTTGTATGTTTGTAAGAGTATAATTCCAGAACGGCTTAGCGGATGTATATGAAAATTGTCGGAGGAATAGATTGTAGTCTGAAATAGCTAGGCTTATTTTTATTCCGGAAAAACGTTTGGTTCCCGTGTTTTAAAAAACTGTTTAACCACGGGGCGCAAGTAGTTTTATCAATAAAGTAATGCAGTTGTATTGCACAGTGTATCCACACTAAACTAACCGCTCACCGCATTGTTCGTTACTAAATGCAACTCGCGCATGTATTTATTTATGTACTTCGACGACAGCCATTCTGCTTATCAAGCGCGTGTTTGTGCAACTGAGATGTTTGATTGTTCACAACTAGGTGTTTCCCCGGCGTTAGCTGAAGTTACGTGTGGTGTACCATATTTGTGCTTGCTTCTATGAGATAGATTCATATAGTTCTGATGGTCTCATCAATTCTTCAGTTCGTCTTGGTGAGCACCACTTCAGTATCAGTTAGTCTGCCTATAAATGTTGCAGATTCAATGGCGGCGATGACCGCTTTTCACCAGGCGGATTGTTTGCTTGTTTGTTACTTTTTTTTTATTAACCTATAATTCCCCACTGCTAGGCAAAAGTCTCCCCCAAGTCTTTCCACTTGTCCCTGTCCTTTTTTACCTTATGTCATGACATTGTACTGCCCTGGGATGACGAGCGCAATGTACTGTCACATATCAAGTTTAAAATTTAAAGCTTTGGTTAAGAATGCAACTGTTATGGTCAGCTGTGGCGTTTAACATCAGGAAAACGACTTGACCTATCTAGACTTGTCTCGTCATTATTAGCTAACAGCTAAATAGCATCTGTTTTTCTGCAGAATCTTTCAATTAGCTTTTTAACTTAACTCCATAACCACAACTCTTGGTTTTGCTCCATTTATAGTTAGATAGCGACATTTAAAGTAGCCATGCTATTCCAGGTCCAAGAGAATTTTCATCTTTAACGGTTGAGCCGTTACAGCGCGATTGAAATACAAACATACGAATAACCAAACTTTGCGAATTTTAATGTTAGTAGAGTTTTCCAAATACTTTACCCATTTTCCTTTTTCGAATATCTCATAACGTTATCAAGAACCTCTCCCTTTGTGTATCGAAACACGACTAATCGCCTAAAAGCCTTGGAATCAAAGCTTAAAACCCTTCTTTAAGTATTCAATTAAAATCAATCGGTCGCTCAAAGGAGCTCCTTCAAAAGAACGTCAAACATAATCAATTTTGCAAATACCCCCCTTCACGTCTTTTTCTTTTCGTATGATATAAATCTGTTCAGACATCACTGAAGATCAGTGTGACTGCACCTTTAATGTCTTAACTCCACATTGTCACAAACGATATAAGCCTTTATACCAATTGCCTCAAGAGTCACTTACGCTTGAGAATTTTGCTTGTATAAACAGGAAAAACATGCTACATGAAAATGATAACACTGTGTGAAAGTATCGAACGTAACTTTATTAGTATCGGCTTGCTCAAGTTATGAACTCAAACACAACAACATACGGTTCAGAACCAAATGACACATGTGAGATAGGTCCTTTTGGATGTTGACGTCATCAATACGTATCTCCGCATTATCGTTATAACGCTGGTATTAAGACTGAACCGCTCAAGGGAAAAATTGGTTAATAAATGTAGCGTAAAGGCAAATACACACAAATGGTTTTACTTCTAAACCCAGGCTCACATTTTGGACAAGTTTCATTCATAATTTCGCCACTTAACAGATATTAGTACTACGTAATGGCCACTCACTACCTCCCACCGGTTTTACTCCCACCCCGGTCCCAATTTTGCCGGCACCACATGGCACCTTTCGCTGGCATTGAAGCTAAGACACGCGTTTATTTTGATTTTGTGTAGGTCTAAGCGCGCGCATGCCAGCGCGAGCAAAAGTGTGCTATCTCGCTCTTACTAATACAGAGCAGTATGTTACTCGCTAACACGCACAGAAGCGCATCTTTTTGTGGAGTTGACGCACGCCACACACGCGGCAACGTGGTGGATCCCTGGTTGCAAGCAAAATAAACAATATTCGAACTGTCATGACAGCGAAATAGCAATTACGCTGTCAATCAAGGTCTCTTCAAGATGAAATCAAACTGTCATGACAGTTTCTTTTATAAAGTCTCTAGTGTTTTTCTGAAATTTTACCAATGAATAATCTATTATATTCTGCACTAGCCTTTACAAAGCGATCAGTGTATGATGTATCGTGACTCTAAGATAAAGGTTGTATATTATTAATGATTCAGATGGGGGCTAGCTAATTCATTTTCGATGATTTTGCTGATTTTTGCCTTTAAAATATCGATTTGAAAATCTAAAACTCTTACTCTTTGCTAGAAACGCTATGAAATCTCCAAAAAAACTTTCAATGTTCGAGGGTTTAATTCATAAAAAAATTAAACGATTTATTGGAACTTTTTCATCATCATCATTATTATCATGACCTGCTTTCTAATGTTACAGTTGGGCCGCTCTGGCCTACTCTCGAGTGAAAGTGAGTATCAGTCTGTTTTTAACAATTTTTATCTTTTCAGAAAATCAGAAAGATGCCGCCCACTAAGGATAACACGAGGCACGCTTTCGCGAGATCTTTTAGTACAAATAGTAAGTACCTACTTATCTTTAGTTCTCTCGGCGGATCTAGGCTTCCGTGAAGTTAGCCGTTTGTGAAGGCAATTTAGTTAGAAAAAGCTCCATTGCGCATCGAAACTGCTAACTTCACGGAAGCTTAGATCCGCCGAGAGACCAATACTTACTATAATTTTCATAAAAGGACAGAAAGGGGCAAATAGGGATATCTCCGACTTAAGAGATCAGATTTCGATGTTCGTTTTTTTATTTGAAAAGTAGTAACTTTAAATTAGTCTCATAAAAATTTGGTAAAGATCGGTTGAGGATCTTCAGCGTGATGCTTATCACGCTGAAGATCGATGCGAATAACGTCAAAATGCAGTAAATTGGCTTACTTATAAAAGTGCTTGCGAAGTCTTCTGACTACGACTAGTATGGGTACATTACACGATGAATTATTAACCTTTTTTATGTCTGTCACCGTAGAACTAATAACACGGAGAAACGAAGTACGCGCACGTAAATTGTGATCATTTATAGTGAGACTTGTTAGTCTCACTTAGTCAAGCGGCTCGCCATTCATCAATGTGAAGTCATCGTGCGCACGTCTCTCAAAATTATAATTTCAAAATGGTGTATTGTGTGGTGAAAGGCTGCTGTAACACCACGTATATAATCATTAATCACGTTTAATAGGCCGCTCACGCAAACATCAATTGTTTTGTGAACACACTTTTGGAAATAATTTTAAATGAAACTATCATTCTACGTGTTGTTATTCTAAGTCTGTCTTTGCTTACGTTTAAAGTTGCTTACGTCACGTGACGCTAAGCAACTAGCGTAAACCTAGGAAAACTAAACCAAGAAAATGAATGTGAATTTCTCGAACTAGGTCTACGTCTTTTGACGTTTTATTTTTAAAGTGTTTAATTATTTGTTTATGTGCGCTCAGATTTGCCGTATTTATGCATGGTAATGCGTCTAGTTTAAAAAGCATAGTCATCAACTAGAACAGAGGTAATGATATTTTCAACACACTTGCTTATAAAGTGGCTCTATGGTCATCGCAATTAGGCACAGAATGACACCCATAATCAAACTATGACTTTTTCATTGCTTTATCTCACTAATGAGTTATAGATTTTTTTTGTTATTTTTCAACACACTTGCTTATAAAGTGGCTCTATGGTCATCGCAATTAGGCACAGAATGACACCCATAATAAAACTATGACTTTTTCATTGCTATAACTCACTAGTGAGTTGTAGATTTTTTTTGTTATTTTATTAAAAGTGTGTTGAAAAACGTCGTATGATACACGTGTGTATTGATGATTACCGTCCTCGGCTATCTTAAGACCCGAGCCGTAGCCGAGGGTCTCAATGGCGCCTCAGCGGTAATCACCAATGTTACATACTAGTATCATAATGTACTATTAAACTGCTAAGCTGATCTTTTTAAAACAACAGCGCCATCCTTCAAAAAAAAAAAACTCAATCAAAATCGTTCCATTCGCTCAGGAGCTATGATGGCACAAAGAGAACACACCAGTAAAAAGTTCTTATATTATCTTCTCTATTTTGTCGGAGTTAAATATGACATATACTATGACAAATTCTATGACAAATAAATAGTTTTAAATTGTATCTTTCAGGTGGAACTTCAATGTCTGCAACAGTCTTCCAACCGGCCTCCAACCTGATGCCAGCGAGTCCACCCCCCACAGGCCAAGCTCCCAGTTTCCCCCCACGCCCGTCCTCGTGGGGACGGCAGAACAGCACTAACGGGAAATACTCCTGAAGACCCCCCGGAAAATCCAAAGGAATCTTGCAAGATTAATCAGAACAGAGATACTACCTAGATTATTATTATAAAGCCTTACTCGTAAGGATAAGGACTTGTTCAGAATGGGGAAGGAAAACATCGTGAAAAAACGTATGAGCTAGAAAATACAAATTCGACGTCCACTGATCTGCTTAGTGGTCTGAAGAAGTATGAAACCACGGTGGCTTATTTTACTAACCCCACACTATGATTCCTTGTTTATGGGTATCAGAAATGTATGAGTTCTATGGTAGGTACGAAACCCCCAAACCTGGGAACAAATATTTGCAGATCATGCAAAAATTGTCTAGCAGCAGGAATCGAAACCGTTATCTCTCCGTTCTCAACCTGGTAATAAATACAAAATGGTGGTGTTACCACATAGCGGATGTTAAACATTTATTAAATTCACTTTTTTTTTTATGGGATGATCATTGATTCATTGCATCATTCAGTGGTAACACGCAAGTGATATCTATGATGTTGCATGCGTACATAGGCTACGGTAACCGCTGACCATCAAGTGGGGCGTACGCTTGGTTGCCACTTGAGTGGTATAAAAAAAAAAATGATCAAGTCAAATACCTAGAGTAGCATGTAAGGTAGCTTAGCTTGGTAGGTAAATTCATCTATACATCTGCGAGAAAAATTTTTGAGCAATTATTACAAATAAAATGGTTAAAAAGCGCCATAATTATGATTCTTGAATGAATGAATGAATTATTGAATGATTTATTCGCAGAATAAAGTGTTTCATACTCCCACAAATTCAACTATTTTAGTATGCAAAGTTTTTTTTAAGTTTACACATAGGTACAGATATTGAAAACATGATTAAGTACTTAAATTAAAAAACAAAATAAAAACTAGAAGTAATAGGAAAACATGTCAACTGTCTTATTAATAAGAAAAATAAAAATTGATAGCTTCTATGATTCATTGGTAATTAATGTCAAAATATGAAAATAATGCTAATAATTTAATGTCGAAGAAAGTGAACGAATTATAACATAATTTTCTAAAAACTCATTTACTGAATAGAAGGAAATTGAAAACAGTCATTATTTGTGTAATGCAGCTTTGAATATGTCTTTTAGGACGTTATTTCGCATTTGCACGCTATTTTTAGGCTTACAAACTTTTGTGACTGTAGATACCTAGTGAGTGTTCTTTTTCTTGCACACAGGTAGAGGTCAATTTAAAATCTGTTTTTGTTCATAAAACTGTAAAAAATGTGTAGTTCTTTCTCCCCGTCTAATAAACGTGAATTAGGTTACAGTGCAGGCAATTTTCACCTTTATTGAAACCTTTACATCTCAGTCGTTCTAAGTATGTTTATTGATTCTATTGTACCTACATAATTTTTCCAGTATTACTAAGTAGCTAACTAATTATTTAATTATTTTTGTTTGTCAAATTATGTACATATTAAGCTAACTTTTAAGATACCTACTAACAGGACTGATGATGTTAGTTTAATGATAATAAATGATTTCTGAGAAGCCCAAAATGTTGTTTAAATTCTTTACTTACTTACCTATTATTTTAACTTAATCTATTTTTCACTTCATCATTTTTCATTGTCGTGTAGTTGATATAAAGATAAAGAACTTATAATGTTATCTTGTATGATCTAATGTTTGGGTATTTCCCCTAAAAAATCTATATTATTTATTACAGTAAATTACCTGAACGTTGCAAAGTAAGATTAATTTAGGTAACAACAAAAAACTGTAAAAGTATGTGAGTAATATAAAAATTAAAAACCCCCGTGATAATTTATATTTTTTTTACCCATTATAACACAGTTTGTCATACTTAAGGCAGGTCATTTTGCAGTCATGCATTTTTAAAACATATCTCGGAAAGAAAAAAAATATTTAACTAACTGATTGATATAAACGCACAGTCAAATCAGTATGTCCTAGAAGATAGTAGGTACCTACCTGAAATGTTCATGGTGTTACCCCGCATTATGACTGGTATTCAAGAAATTCAACTCTTCTATAGAAACAGCGAAAACTTGCATGAAAAACGCATTCAAATCGAAGTGCATACTACCTAGTAGGTACCTACGCACTTCGATTTGAATGCGTTTTTGACTTTTTGTTCATTTAGTGTTCATGTATTTATGTGTCTACTTACTTGGTTGACAAAAACATGTTTAATTGATTTAAGTTTAGTTCTCTCGATGGATCATCAGATCAGACAACGGTAGATTTTATTTTTTTCTACAACTGAAGTGGCAACCAAGCCACAAGATGGTAAGCGGTTACCGTAGCCTATAGACGCTTGCAATACCAGAGGTATCACTCGCGGGTTGCCACCTTGAGGCTAAGATCGAAAGCTTCATGTGCCAGTAATTTCACCGGAAACCATACCCTTCACACCGGAACACAACAATGCGAGCATTACTGCTTGGCGGCAGAAATAGGTATGGTATGGTAATTCTTCTAAAGCTTGAATGAAAGGGAGAAGGGATATTTAAAAACGTATAATAATCTAAGGACGCAGTGTTTTTAAGATTTTTTAATTCTTGGCTAGCTATTACTAGCGCCATCTATCGTAAAACACTTGAACTTCTTGTGTTTGCTGATTTAGGCGCAGTCATCGCTATATCATTTCTGAATCGATTTTAATGCTAGTACGCGGTGTTTCTCATAGATGGCTCTTTTTAAAAAAACGACAGGAGTCTAAGTTACTCTAACTAAACTCTCACAGAACCACAATGTTTGCAAGAACCAACTTATGGCCGTAATTCCAAAATCGGTCGTGCAACAATGAATTTGAAATTGGAATAAATCATTGTGCTCAAATACCTACCGTATAAATACGGTCTGAGACGGTGATGGAAAACATCGCTTTGAAATCAGCATTTCAAATAAACTAGCAGTTCTCCGAACAGTAGACCTCGCAAGCACAAACTTGTAAAGTGAGCTTTGAAAGTGAGCAACATTTGCATTTTGAGGAACTATTTTGCTCATCACTCTGAAGATCCTCATCAGATCTTCACCAAATATCAGACAAACTTAGGTATAGTATAACATACATTTCAAATAAAATAAAAATCATCGAAATCAAATCACATTAGGCGGAGATATTCAGCAGCCCCCTTTTTGTCCCTTTTTGGAGAACGTACGCCCCCTATCAAAAATCCTCGACGACAATCAAATTCTATAAAGTCATAGAACCTGTATACCAAGCTTCAACCAGATTGGTTAAAAAATGCGACCTGTAGGCGAGAACACAAAAAGACCGGACAAACTGACATACAAAAGCATTTTTGGCCAATCTCGAAACTGAGACGCTTCGCTCGCTCGGTCAATTATTCGTCTTTGCTTTTAAAAGACATGTTATGACACATTGGCTTTGCGTCTGCGTCGATAGAACAGCGACCAGTGTTCTCGCACTGCATTTTATTGTAAGGTTGACATCAAACAGTTTTAGATTGCAGAATACTTATCAATTAGCAGTGACACGACAAACAAATAACTTGCTTATTATTACTCTGATCTCCACTTCCCAATTTCTGTAAAACCATCTCAATATTTACAGTCAAAACTTTGCCAATCTCAAAAACACGAAACTTGTAATTAAAAGTAGAGGACAACCATAAATCTATAACTTTTAAGATATTTTAAATTAAAACCACCCTATCTCACGGAGAGTTACGGCATAATGAATATAAAAGAGAAAGAAATATATTGAAAGGAGATAAGGAATGAAGTCGTTAATTAAAAGGTTTTATTCTATAGCATGAGTTCAGACTTTTTGAGGTTTGACTCTTTCGGGGAAAACCATTCCGAAGCACTCCCCGTAGTTTGATTAAATTAATTAAATACACTTCACTCAGCGCCATCATCTAGCCATATTAGGCTTTTTAGGGGATCATAGTTACTGTTTTTTATTCGTAAATAATTCATAAATTATCTAAAAGTTATAACTCCCAAAAGGATTAAACATCTATAACGTTCATTACAGAATTTTTTTTCCTGGACGGGAATTTAACTCTCGATCAACAGAAGGCAGAGCTAATAATGAGGTGTGAGGTTCCAGTATAAGTTCGTTCTAACATCAATCATACTGGGGAACTCGTACGGGAAAGGACTACCACCATACCTATTTCTGCCGCCAAGCCGCAATGCGAGCATTGCTGTGTTCCGGTTCGAAGAGTATGGTTTCCGGTGAAATTACAGGCACATGAGACTTTCCATCTAACGTCTCAGGGTGGTAACACGCAAGTGATATCTAAGATGTTGCATGCGTACATAGGCTACGGTAACCGCTTACCATAGAGTGGGCCGTACGCTTGGTTGCCATTTTAGTTGTCTAAAAAAAAACGAATCCGAATGGATCGAATGAGCGACATCATCACGCTAATCTTGAACGGATACGTATGGTTCTGTGTAGCTTTGCTTTCACTATGACACTTGTTTTTCTAATATCGAACATTCATCATCATCATAACAGTCAATAGACGTCCACTACCTGTCCCCTGGACATAATCCTCTTCCAAAGTGCGCCATGACAAGATCTTGAAGTCGGTTAAAAAGTATAATTTTCAATCCAATTTTCAGTGGTTTGCGCACTGCACAGTCTACGCAATCTGGGCACCAAAAGTTTTCGAACTTCCGCACCCACTATATAGAGCGTATACATAGCAATTTTGTTTGTATTCATATTTATTTACATTAATATATGAGGTAATAATCAATGGTAAAGAAGGTCTTGTAGTGAAATCATGTCAATAGTCAATATCATGAGTCCTTTTTCATACAAAATCACTAATCTAATGAACTTGTATTGAAGCTATAAAAAAACGTAGCTGGTTACAAAACTTGGTAACATAGACGCAATACAGGATATTTTATTAAACAATGGGCCGATGATGGAAAGCCTCCCTAGCAAAAGTTCGTCTTGGTGAGTACCACCGCAGTGTCAAATATTCTACCTCCAAGCAGCAGTGTGCGAGCACTACTGTCTTTAGGTTTGAAGGGCACTGTAGCAAGTGAAATTATTGGGCGAGCTTAACAAATATGTCTCAGAGTGACGAGCGCAGTGCAGTACCTTAAAGCTTAAATTTTTGGTTGACACTGACTGCAACTGTTATCAGTCGTTGCGCTTAGCATCGGGCAAACGACTTGACCGTCTTGTCATTTGATGACATAACAAAAAAGATTGCAGGATCAAGTCCCGTTTGGAGGTGGTTTATTTATTAATTTAATTCTTTATTGCACAGAATATACAGTACAAAAGGTGGGCTTAATGCTAACAGCATTTTCTGCCTGACAACCTCAAAGGTAAGTAGAAAAAAAAGGCGTGCTTAACTTAATTATAACGTAGTCATCTCTTTAAAAACAAAACGTAGGGTAATTATTTTACCAGCAGCTGGTAACAAGACAGCGTAAATAGGAGATTCAACACGCGGACATTGCATGATACTGATGCATTTTCTATTATTAGCAAACTGATCAGTTGATCAATTGACCGGTCTATAAATAGAGGTGATGATAGCGTATTCAATAGTTTCGATTGACTGGTCAAACGGTGGTATAGTCATTGGAGGAAGCATACCGATTTGAATCTTAGTGTAGACGATCTTGATTTGAGAACAGGAGGCTAGCACGAAAACTTCTTTTGAAAATCGTAAACAACTCTTATCAATAGAATTTTGCTTGTTTGTTTTAGCTAGTATCTAAGTATTTTATTATAACACCATTTGAACGACTGAAAAAGACAGAAAAAGTGCATGCTCATCGAACGTTGTAGTTCGGTCTAAGCTTTTATTGCACGAGCAGATTCGAACCCACTACCTCAGGGTCGAAACGGCGCGTTCGCTACTTCTAAGCAAAAAGAAAACAGTCTGCTGAACAATTTATTATCAACTTAGCTATTAAGAAATACAGGCATTGAGAATATATTTCTTTTGAGTTAAGAAACCAATTAATCCGGACGCTTATATCTCGAAGACCTAATTATGTAGTTTACGGAATCGAAAAGTTTTCATTTACACTCGGAGGTTGACCGCACATGAGCTATTACTGCCTGAGTGACTAGTTGCTTGCGCTACTCAGCTGCTGAAGTGCTGTAGCAACAGCGATCACCACCACACACTGGTTTTTTTATTTTGTAAGGTACCTAAATCATGTTCTCGCCTTAGTCACTCCAGCATCGTTTAATCTTGCGCTCGTACGCGAAGAGACAAAAATCTAATTATGTTTTTATAAAACTGCATTATAATACTTTTAAGAGTTTTATGCGTTATCTAACAAAAAAATTAATCAATAGCCCAAACATAAACAGTTATTTTAAGCTCCCAAATAATTTAGGTCATACACTACTACATAGAGAAGTGTTCATCATTCTCACGTCAATTTAGGCTACACTTGCGATATTTTCTAGCTGGATTGTGTGACTCATATCAATTGATTCGGCAATAATTCGATTGATGGTAATGAAACTAGCCATGGGAATTTCGAAGCGTTTCAAGGACTTTTGGCAAACTGATACAAATAGTTTGTAAATTCTTTTGACATAGCCACAGATAACATAATACTAGTTCAAGTTCAGTTCAAGTTCAATCATTTATTTGCTAGAATACATATTACAATAATTTTACATACTAGGATCTTAAAGCTATGCTAGTCAATGTATTCAGCCTGCATGCAAGCGTGCAAATATTAATCTGTCATTTTACCTAATCATTACTTAAAATTATAATTCCAAAATTCTTTACTTATATATAAATCATCACTAGTAACATATCTGAATATGCTGCCCCAAGGAAGGCCTTGGGGCCGTGACCTAATAATAATTGAAACAGCTGTGCCTTTTAAAGCACGGTATTCACCTAATAACTCTTGATGTGTTTAAATGTAAGTGGTTTGGAAAAAAAAGTAACCAAAAAGTCTTGAAGTGCAAAATTATGCCCCGGGTGAGGATCGAACTCACGACCTTAAGATTATGAGACTTACGCGCTGCCTACTGCGCCACCGAGGCTATGACAAGCACAGCGAAATAACTGTACGGTACCGACTTATTTAGCTTGTACAGCGTTAGCAAAACGAGGTCAAAGATGATGTCAC
The DNA here is from genome assembly GCA_951394395.1 of Colostygia pectinataria. Classification (NCBI taxonomy): domain Eukaryota; kingdom Metazoa; phylum Arthropoda; class Insecta; order Lepidoptera; family Geometridae; genus Colostygia; species Colostygia pectinataria. The sequence continues at coordinate 9,267,040 of OX596369.1, forward strand.
TCACATAGGTGTGTTGAACAGTTTTAGATAAGGTTGGTGTAAACAAGCGGTTTGTTGATAAAAATACTTCGTCGATCGTACTTCATTTTTTTTTTGTTTTTAAATCTACTTGTAACAATTTTTAAATTAGAATTCAATTATGTGTGGTTCATTAAACTAACTACGGTCATGAGCTTTTTTAGGGTGAATGAAACTACCAAATTTTTTTATTAAAACATAATTATTAAAATCAGTGCATTTTTTTTATTATTCGTAAAACGGTGAACATTTCATATTTTTTTATGTCATATTTTTATTATAGTCCTAAACAAAAAAAAAGCTTGTAAGTTTATGAAAAATTTCGTTCAATAATTCAAATTCAAATACTAAATATTAGTATTCAATAATATCAAGAAACACTTTGAATTTAAAATTGTAAATAATTTATAACACCGATTAATATAATAATGTCGCACCTCGCGCACACAACCAAATTCAATTATACCTATTATTTCCCATTACAAATACTCATTGACACTACATTAGAACAACAAAAAATACATTAAGCAAAAAAATAAAAACAATTCAAAAATAAAATATTTGTGCTTCAGAGCGCGGGCGCGGGTCGCCAACAGTTGGTCCGCGACCGCAACTATTGGCGGGCGCGTGCAATTGACAGCGCCGCTCAATTTATGGCCCGCACTGTCTACCGTGGCACGACCCGGCTCTGAGCTTCTCTGGAAGAGGCCATTGTGACCCCGCCGCATATGCATGCAGTCGCACGCGGCTCGTAACAACTAACCGGTAATTTAGATGATAAAAATGCTTGGGACGAATATGCTCCAACTCTACTCAACATCCATAGTAATAGCAAAAAAACAATAGGAACCCAGACGGTGTTGTTGCCAGTTCTTTTACGGCATGGGCGCGTTGGAACTGGCGTAAATTTTCCTAGCTTGTAAAACGTTTCGATCCTTGTGATTCAAATGATTATAGCACTTTTGATTTTTGATTTTGACTAATGCGACCAGTAAAGTTAACCATGTAAACAGCTTGTCGCTGTCGTATGTCAGCCGTCGTGTAAGTAGGTATGCTCTGTAGATGCTAAAGAGACGGCCTGACCAGAAACAGGCACACGACGACATACTTACATAAAAACTCTAGGAACTAGTCGCACTAAGTGATAAGTGCAAGTGGCACCGTATGAAATCTTTGTCGTTGTATCAAAAACTGCATTTGCTTTCACGAAATCACGTAGGGATGTACCTACATGAGCGTATCGTCAATTTCATACAATATCACATCGGCCCATCAGTCATTGTAGGTCACACGTGGGCTATAATCCCATGAGAAGGAAATTTCTCCACTTTTATCCAATGCTAGTTTTGCCATGTAAGCGGGGTCAAGTGGGTACTTAGTTCAGCGAAAATATTTAGATGAATACCTACGTATAAGTTGCATAAAGACAAGAAAACCCCTGGATATTTTCTATTCGCAATTCCTAAACACGATTGCTTCTTGAGGACTTGGTTTTATCAATTAAACCAATTGACCGTCTTAATTAAGTTGTTTTAATAATTTAATAATTGATAGATTCAGGCGTTACTTTGCGGAAATCTATTACAAAATAAAAAATAGACTCACACTGAACAGACAGTCTGTTTAATTGATAAAACCAATTCCAATGGGAATAGTACTAGAGATTTTTCGTCTGTTTTTTATTTTTTAATTTAATAACTAAATACCCAGGAAAACACATTTTTATACATTTTCTAAGATGGTAAATTGCGTTATGTTTGTCGGGCTTAACATAACATGATATCGTCAGCCATGTTTTTGGGAATTACCTACATAAAAAGCTATCAGGAACTATTTCCGTGTCACATCCAGTAGTTCTCAACATGCGTGTGTTCAGGCAGTATTTAATTAATTCTCGCATTGGAATAGTGTGAATTTTGACTGCAACTGAAGTCAACGGTTATTTTGTTTTGTCGTTTTAATTACACCCCGCCGATTGGTGCGCGCCGCACGTTTGTCACCCCTGACTATTTGTCCAATATCTATTACACACGTAGACACATATTTTTATACATAACAGAAAAGTAGAGCAGGAAATGTTGTCTTATTATTTTGAATAAAGTTTGGGTAAATGTAGTAGTGTAGGACGCCCTCCGGCTAGATGGAGCGATGACTTACGGAATGTAGCTGGCAGAAAGTGGTTGAGGAAAGCCGAAGATCGGGCTCAGTGGCGCGCATTGGGAGAGACCTACGTCCAGCAGTGGACTGCAATAGGTTGATGATGATGATGATGATGATGATTGGGTAAATGAATGGCTGGACGGATGAATATTTGTAAGTCTTCTTCTTCTTTTGTTTTATGGCCTCTGTGGCTAGTTTGCCACAATTTTGCCAGTGTCAAGTGTATTAGTTTGATTGTCACATAGCAACGTAAACAAACGAAATTTGGAAAGAAACGATGACATTTTTTTCAAAATTCTCCTGGAAAGTCTTTGACTAAATTACCAACCAACATTACCCCTCCATTTCAATTACTTACACTTGTGCTAAGTAAACAAGTTGAATTGTATAAACTGCCACCAAATTTACGCAATAAAACTTAAAATAAAACGAGAAAAATAATTAAAATGGGAAGACCCATGTCGTTTTGACAAGATAGCCAAAGACAATCTATTTGTAAGTCAATCACGCCAGAACGGCCAAATGGATTTAGATAAAATATGACACAGAGATAGATTATATTCTGGAACTGCACAAAGGCTAACGGTCTATTTTTAATTCAGGAAAAAAACGGTTCCAGTGGGATGTGTTTGTCATCATTGTCGTCAGTTCACACATACACATCAAAATTGCATCATCAAAGTTACGGACAAAAGCTGTTATTTACAGAAATAAAACTCTGAAAAGGGATGGTGTTTGATGCCTCCCAAGATAGCAAATAATTATCAAACGAATGATTTATTAATTAATTAATCAACCGCTACCCACCCCTGGCTATCTGTCCATAAATAGGACGAGAAAAAGTCCCGATCCCGTAAAAAAGCAGGCCTTGAATAAATCATTCGTAAGATAAGCCCGAAAATAATTAGGCCCATCTTAGACTGTTGCTTTTTTCCTAATTAAAAATAAATATAAAATGAAGTGACAATCAAGTAGGTTCGATTGCTGGGGGAGGAAAGAGGAGTTCATCGATTTTTCATTAAGGTTTTTGGGGGACGGTGTGATGTCTTTATTATGTTTTAAATTATGCAAAATAAGTTTTTTTTTATATACCACTAATAAAGTGTCAACTACAACCGACTTGATGGTAAGCGGTTACCGTAGCCTATATATATGCAACATCGTAGATATCACTTGCGCAATGCCATTCTGAAACGTAGATCGATAGTCTCATGTGCCTGTGATTTTCGGTGAAATATGAGACTTTCGATCATACCCATTGGACCGGAACACAGCAATGCGAGCACTATTGCTTAGCGGCAGAATTAAGTAAATGGAGATCTTCCCCGGATGAGCTCTATCACAAAGAACTCTACTACTCTTAAATTTCTAGTTATTTAAGTTTTCAGTTATATACACAAATATTCAGTCATCAGTTATATACTACTTACTATACTAAGTAGCCACCTAGATCGTCATAAGTCTAGACTATTATATGTACAGCGGAAGCGAAATAGCAATTACACTAAGGGCCTATTTCACAATCACAAAGACAAGTAGGCGAATTTCAGGTTAGCCATAATAACAATCGCGCTGACACTGACTGTTTCAATTGGCCATTTGCCTAGTTGATATGACATTTACTCGAAAGTCAAAAAATAGGCACCGTTATAGGTTTAACATATCTCTCAACATTTTTTGACTTTAATCGTAATTGCTTAAAAAAAACAACTCAAAACAGTCACAGTTCTGCGAAGCACTGCACTGCTATTCTCGCTTCGAAATATACCCTTATTCATAAAACAAAAGTGTGTTGTTATTCATAAATGAATGAACAAAGATGCTAGCAGAAGCTTAAAGCATGATTACTATAAATTATACATAAACCTCATGTTTGACAAATCTGATATTTAAATTACATATACTTTGTTAATTTGAATAATTTTTAAAAAGTAAAGTCAAGTTTCAGTCATAAATCTAGTTTTGTGCACGGGACGTTTCAGACGTTATCTAAATCAGGAGTCGGGTGTATCAACTAGTGAAACGGAATGATATGAATCTTTAATTTTCCAAATTTATTAAAACGCTAAGCGAACTCCGCGTTCAAACAGCAATATTTTTAGCGACGGAGCTTCGGTGTAGTGAGGGGATTGTGCACCTATGTGTTTATCGATATCGATTAATATTTCATTTATGTAATATTGTCGATGCGAAAGATATCAAAACATATTTTTTCAATGCCAATAAAATAATTTTACAAGATTATTATAGACTTCCAAAAAAAAGGAGGTTATTACATTTAAAATAAGTTTTTTTTTTCAGTTATGAAGTAAGTACACTTTTTTGTACTACTTTTTTACGTGAGCAAGTGACAAGATGGTCAAATCAATTTGCTTGTTTCGTAGGCTATTAAGTAATTCGGTTGAAATCAATTTCACTAGCTTTCAATTGTATGAGTGTGACAGCTTATTGAAAGGTTGCTCATTTAATTGAATTGCAACTTAATTACGGAATAGCCGAGCGGACCGGTGAACCAAGACAGACGCATGTTAAAAAGTCTTAAAACCAGGTACCGCTAATTTTGTTAGCACTCTAATGCGAGTAAATGTTTTATTCAACTAATAAACAATAAAACTAATAAAACAGCGATACTTTGTAGATACCTATTATGGTTCGTTTTATTAGTGTAATCTGAGATATAATATCTAAAAAGAATCTCTTACATCGATAAAACAAGCTATTGTCATACATGATCTCAGTGCATAAACTAGCAATAAAAACTATTTGTAGATTAATTGAAAGAGTGAATAACCAATAAAGCGATGACACTATCCGAGAGCAATGCACAAATTGGTGCGTGCACAAATACAATTCAATCAATTCAGTGCCAATGTTCGACGTGATTGTCACCGTAGCATACAGTCAGCGACAAATTTCAGTATTGATTTCGGAACGATGTTTAATAAATAATGAGACAAAACTTTCACTTTCACAACATTTTTAGGTTTTAATTAGGTTACAAATATAATGATGGGCTATTTCACTCCAATATTCCAGTATGAACAGAGTAAAGACTCTGATTTTTCTAAACGTCTCTGTCGCTGATTGTACAAACTTGTCCCATATTTGAGTCATTCAATTATTGTTTATTGATAGTAAATTTATTGGTTGGTGATTTCATTCATGATTTTTTGTCACAATCTATTTGTGTTTTGAAATAGCTACTTGTATATTTAATCATTCATACGCCTATTTAAAGTTTTTACTATTGACAAGTAGGTACACTAGGCAGGTATTTAAAAAATCTTAGCTTTAATACCATAACATGCGTAGATATTATGAATCTGAAAAAACATTTACCTGATTTTTATAAAACACCTGCGATAAAACACTATATTATTAGTGCCAACAAACAACATAAATTCATCTAATTTGTGTCAACAATAAAACAATTCTAGTGACATGTATATATTTTATAGGTTTGTATTTGTTCAAGAAAGTTTGCTTGTGCGTGAAAATATACAAAACTTGTGAAATATTATGCGAGTTCCTAAATTTATCGATATCTAACAATTTCCCAGGCCTAGAGTACGCGATAGGAAATTAAAATTTTCCTCTTCATTTAAAAGAAGCAGAGCCCGAGGCTACCTCCTTAATGCGGTCCTACATCTATCCACATCGAAGACTAATGTATAATTCAGATGAGAAATTGTGTTTGCATGGTCTGAAATATTTTTACCGACAGGGCAGAGGGTGTATGCGCCTGGATTAAAGGTTGATGCCCTTATTCATGAAATAAACTGTAATTTTAGCAATTTGCTAAGTACTTAGTGGCTTTTTTTGTCATTCTTGCCAAAATGAATAAAAACGATAAAGTAAGTAGCTAAGAAAGTTCGTGCGAGTCAGTGGCCAACAAAAATAATAATAAATTTTGAAAGACGCATAACAAACAGAGGTTTAAAATACAATAATATTGTTCCTTGCTATCTAACGGTAAGGTAATAAGCCGAAAGCGGTTACTGTAACCTATGGACGCAAATGATAGCTCACTTAGGTTGTTGTAGGTTTAATCGTCGTCGAACTATTTGAAGTTAACGTTAGATGGTGCAACTCTCCCTTAGTTCGCGGTTTTGTAACGTCATAGGCAAAAGCCATACCAATTTATTTCATCGTGACTTATACCAAGTTTCAACCGGTTGAAAAATGCAACCTGTAGGTGAGAACATACAGACTGACTGATAATTAAGGATCTAGGATAAGGAGATTATTAAGAGGCCTTTCCAAGATTTAGCGATATAATTCATGAAGTTCGCGTGAATGTATCTTTATATAGTATAAGTAATAGCGCGCGCGACGAGGAGCGATACGTCGTCCCTCCATAAGCGCTCAGCGCGGTTTGAGAGTCGCTGCTTCGATCGATATGATTATAAGTGCGCTAAGGTGTGATTTTAAAAAATTCGTATTAAAAAAAGTCAATGCTATTATACTATTTTCTTTGTTGTATTTATTTAATAAAAACTTAAACTTTAATTTAGTAGGTGTATTTTTATTGTAAACTTCTTACTTTAGCAGAAATAACAAGCGTAAAATTGGAAAAAGTACGCGTTTTTTAGACCGTCTTTTTTCAAAAATATTGAACTAACATGCTGTATTTTTCTCTATTCACTTAAATTTTAAAACTGTGATTATTATAATTGCATTTTTGGAAATATGTTATATTTTGTTATTTCATAGAAAAAATGATCGAAAGTTGACTGGAATTGCTCATTTTACGAAACGTGATTTACTAATTATTTTTTTAATCAGTTATGTCTTGAGTTAATTAATATTTGCTCTGTTGGCTTAAATTTCAAGGGATAAAGCTTTTATTTGTTTTTATTTTCGTTAAAATATCTTCAACACACGAGCCACAATAGTGTTCGAAACTTCACGGGCTACAAGAACTCAAGGATTGTCAAGGATAGGGCTCTTAAGGACCAAATTTATGTGAGCTCAGTTAATGGGGCAAATCTAGTCCCTGTTTAAAAAAGTCTTTGTCAGACCAAAATTGGTTAAAAATGCCCAAAAGATATTCAAGAAGGTATGGTTTGAGTTCATGACTGTTTATAACTCCACCTACTAAATAGTACAACCTACTTTGTAAACTTAATCACAAAAACCTGCCAGTATTTCACTAGAAAGATTGGTGTAAAACCTACATGCACAACAAGGTGAAAAAAGCAAAGTCTTCGCAATTCAAACGTTCTCCCAATTTTCCAAAGGTTCCTATTAAAGTGCATTCAAGATTTTCTTACAAACTTTATGCTTTATTTCAAGTGCAAGAAAGTTCAGAATTGCGAGTTTGGTGCTTCTTTGAAACGTGGTTCCAGGCTCAATTAATTTCTTCGTTCGCGTTTTCAATACACCGTCAAAGACTTGCACATACGACTTTATGAAAACTTGCAAACTCGAAACCGTGTTGTTATTACGAATAAGAATATTTTAAGTTCTGTTTTTTTTGTTTTATTCCGGGAAAGGACTACCACCATACCTATTTCTGCCGCCAAACAGCAATGCTCGCATTGCTGTGTTCCGGGTCGAAGGGTATGGTTTCCGGTGAAATTACAGGAACATGAGACTTACCATCTAAGGTTTCAGGCCCATCAAGTGGGCCGTACGCTTGGTTACCACTTTAGTAGTATAAAAAAAATAAATTGATGCTGGTAACCACTGATTGAAGATAAGCAGAGATTGAGAATATTGAATATGATCTTCTCAATCGTCTTTTCATCTTTGCGTGATATTATTGATTCAGATGAGCACTCCGGTGGTCTAATTTGAGCCTTTTGATTCTAAGGTCGTAGTTTTGAATCTGGTCGTTATATCAATGGATACTCGTATTTTACTAAAAACAATTAATATTATTAGGTTCCCAATTCTAGAGTGGTCTCAAAACGTACTGAGAAACCGGCATGTAATGTGCCTTGTGTTGCCTTTTCGTCACGTTGCTATTATAGTTGTTGTTAGTATTGTAATTTCTAGTACTTATTTATTTATTTATTGATTTATTTATATGATTACTTATAGAAATATAAGATGGTGGTCTGAGACATGCTGGTCTAGTGGTAGTAACCCCGCCTACCGATCATAATGTCGTGGGTTCGAATCCGGTCGAAATTTATGTGCGCAATGCCAGTGCTCTCTTACGGTGAAGGAAAACATCGTGAGGAAACCGGCATGTCCAAGAACGAAAAATTCGAAAGACATGTGCTATCCACCAATCCGCATTGGGTCCGCGTGGTGGATTAAGACCCAATCACTTTAGTTTGAGAGTAGGCCAGTGTCCCAGCAGTGGGAACATTAGGCTGTCATGATGATGATGAGAAATATAAATTATTTCTTTTCTATTATTTTTATGTCCAACAACTAAAAACAAACTTACCAATCCACATCGCAGAGTGGACTATTGAAGAGTAGTAGAGTTCTCTGTGATGGAGCTCGTCCGGGGAAGAACTACCACCATACCTATTTCTGCCGCCAAGCAGTAATGCTCGCATTGCTGCGTTACGGTGTGAAGGGTATGGTTTCCGGTGAAATTACTGGCACATGAGGCTTTCGATCTTAGCCTCAAGGTGGCAACCCGCGAGTGATACCTCTGGCATTGCAAGCGTCCATAGGCTGCGGTAACCGCTTACCATCTTGTGGGCCGTACGCTTGGTTGCCACATCAGTTGTATAAAAAAAAAAAAAAAAAAACATCGACTCCGTGTGGTGGATTGAGACCCGGTCACTCAGGATCAAGTAGCCAGTCAGTGGGAACATTGATTATTTGTTGATTTTACACGTCTTCCGCCTCACAGCTCTGGTGTATATCAGCCTTAACACTTCTTGAGTAGGTGAATTTGCAACAATAATCAACATGTCATTCTTAAAATCGATATAAGTTTAATCAAAAACGATCCCTCTAATTGGTACGAAGCCGATATGAAATTCAGCACGAACAAATTAAGGGTTCCGTCAGGGGTCTGTATTAGGATCGAACATGCAAAACGGTTCGGTAGGTGTCACCTCTGACACGCTGATTGAAGGGGCAACGATAGGAATAAACTACAACGCGGGATTACTTAGAGTTGATACAACGTCTTGAAGAATTTTTGCTTTGCAATCATCATGTAAAAGTGCGATCTGTCACCTCAAGGGGACAAAACTAGGTGACAGATGGGAATAATCCACAAAACTACCAGACATAGCTAGGCCTCTCTTATAAAGAAACCAGAACTGCTGCTCCTTCACAATCTCTTCAAATCTTGGATTTTTAGTTTCCGGCACGTTAGTTAGTTAACGCACCACGCAACCTCCTTGCCGTGTGGTAAGCGTGATTGGAAACCTTTTTACACCCTCTACTAAGCTGCAAGTAGGTCTTTAATAAAACACGCGGGTACACCACTGGTCGCGTTTATCGGTACTATTCGCTCTAAGCATTCCCTTCTCAACCGAAGACGTACAGATAATTTGATTCGAATTTAATTAAATACTAGCATCGATGCGACGATCGGAATGCCTCGTGATTGGGGTCCGCTGTTTGTTTGCTTGTTTGATTGGATCCAAGTTTTGATGTTATGCTAATTTCGTAAGCGTTGGAATAGTTTTGGGTGGAATCTTCGGTGGGTGGTTGCTTGTGAAAGGCGTGAGATTGAACTAGTCTTCAGTTATTAATTTGTTTTGTGGACAATATCAAGGATATTTTCTTTATCTTTTTATTATAACTTATTACCAAAACATACCCAAAACTTACTTACAATCTTTAGCCGTTAAAGGAAATTATAGTAATAAGTATTATACTCGTAAATCTATTGGCCGAAATTCGAACCCATGACCTTAAGAATGGTAAAGTTGCTATTACGCCAAAGGACCCTCAAACAAAGAAACAGATCCCTTCGAGCATGACCACAAAATAGCAGTAATACTTCTAAATCTAATAATCCCAAACCATGCTAGCGAGGTATAATCCACATCTAAATCATATATTAGCGGAAAAATAAGTCTAATGGCGACTTATAATCAAAGAAAGAATATTTGTGGCAAACCGTACTTGCTGTGAAGAGAGCGTAGTGATAGATACAGCGGTAATAAATATTTGTTCCGGATGTTCTGGGTAATTTCTATATATAATAAAGAATACCTATCTATGTATTGTATGGTATTAAGTATATATCAGTTATCTAGTACCCATAATACAGCTCTGTTTAACAGCAGCTTACCTTGGGGCTAGATGATGCTGTGTGGATTGTCCAGCATTATTTATTTTATTTTATTTTAATAAAACTGCTGATGCACTTAAAAAGTAAGTTCGTATAAGTCAGTGGCCAACTCTGGTGACAGAGTTTATAAGCCACCCGAAGGCCTAACAACTTTGAAAAAGCCGGGACCGACTGCTTAACGTGCCCTCCGAAGCACGGGAGCGCTCAGTTAAAATTGCCACTGGCGGTCACCCATCTATATATATATATATATATTTTTTATACAACTGAAGTGGCAACCAAGCGTACGGCCCACAAGATGGTAAGCGGTTACCGCAGCCTATGGACGTTTGCAATACCAGAGGTATCACTTGCGGGTTGCCACCTTGAGGCTAAGATCGAAAGCCTCATGTGCCAGTAATTTCACCGGAAACCATACCCTTCACACCGGAACACAGCAATGCGAGCATTACTGCTTTGCGGCAGAAATAGGTATTGTGGTAGTCCTTCCCCGGACGAGCTCTATCACAGAGAACTCTACTACTCTTTAAATATATATATAGTGACTTCTATATAGTGACTAAGTGGAACAGTGCTTAACTTCGTTGATCTGTTAGGGACAACTTGGCCAGCTACGTCACGAGCACTCCTGCACCGATGCACTAACATAATGAGATGACTCTAAATTTTGAAATATTATTTTCATATCAAAACCATGAGTTGAGTTATGACACACTAAACATAAGCCAAAATTCAACTCAGCTTGTTAAGTCTAGCTCCAGGAGATAACAGACATACAAACGGACAGACAGACAAAAACCGGAGAAAACTGGATAAGAACACTAATAACTAGTAAGGACCTAATAATATAGCTTAGCTGATCAAATAGCGACTTAAAACAATTCTCGCTAAAATCCGCTAGTCTCACCAACAAAACCACATCCTGAACTAAAGGGGAGGTGGGCCCGGGTGGACATCAAAGCGTTAAGTGCTCTTTTACTCATCGAATCCCATTTACGCCGGACGTCCCCTGGCGATAAATAAGATTATTTTCTGTGTTCTGGTTTCTTTGGTCAGCTCTTGGTTTTGTAAATAGTAAATACAAAATAATTGAATAAATCTTACGGTGATAAAGTATTACGCTAATATAATTTTATTTAAAAGTTTACCGTGTTCCATTGTAGCGGTAGTCCAGTGACTGAATTGGAGGGGAATTCCCGTATGTCGCAAATGCTCTGTGTATTAGTTTTCGGTTGTTGTTTGCTGAGTACGACATTAAAAGAATGGTTTCCGGTGATATTACTGGCACATGAGGCTTTCGATCTTAGCCTCAAGATGGCAACCCGCGAGTATAGCTCTGGTATTGCAAGCGTCCATAAGCTGCGGTAACCGCTTACCATCTTGTGGGCCGTACGCTTGGTTGCCACTTCAGTTGTATAAAAAAAAATCCTGTGCTAATGTAATCCACTTACTTAGCGACTTTCACTATGTCGTTTACCCATCTCGCCAATTATGTCCATCGTAAATCTATTTAGCCATTTCAATTTATTCAGCGTTATCTGCTAAAAAACTTAAAAAATGCAGTTTTTGTATCTGGTCTAAAAAAATGCAGCACACTGCAGCAGGTATAAAACTGGTATAAAGTCGACTTTGGTGGGATCCTTTTTTCTATTCTCACGTCACGACTCTACATCATAGCTAGAAATGTCCAAACTGCTAAGAAAAGTAACAGAACAGCACACATATTTTGCGCCCCAATCAAAATGAATGCGCCAAAACTAATGCACAAAGTAATAAACAGAGCTAAAACATACTAATTCATTAGCGCAGAACGCGCAGTAAAATATTTATATATATTTAGTAGGAAGCATTGCGAATGGAGAATAATCTAAAAGCCATAAGCTTCAGACGAAAAATGTACTCGTACGGTCGGACTGGATGGACTTAGGATCAGAACACACTAAAACCATTTAGTGCCTGAATTATTGTAGGAGTCGCTATAATTTTATCTTATACCAAAAAAGCCAGACTTTTTTAGTTTTAAGCAGAGCGTTGACCGTCACAAATGTCATGATCCAACCTTTCTGTCCTAATGCGCTATCAATTTTGTTGAACCTAATGATTTAACGTAAACGAAGGCATTTTTTAATAGAAAAGTTAATTTGTTCAAAACTCAGAACAGGAATAAAGGGTTGCTACCTCTCCAGTTCAGTAGCGTGTGTCTTTACTAATATTTTGCTATAGTACCTCTGTCTTTACTATTTTTACGGCTTAACCGCTGAACTGATTTGAATGTGGCACAGTGATAGTTTAAAATCTAAGAAAGGGCCATAGTTACTTTTTATATGTATCTTGCGAGCGAATCCGTGGGCGGCAAGTAGTTTATGTTTATAATGCAGTGTGCACACCGCCTGAACTAAAACCAAACACTAATCCTCCTATACACATTAACGGATCTCGTGCATCCGAACCGGGATTTGCTCTGAAGCATCCTTTGAAATACTACGTTTTAATTGAATACGTGAGAGGTTTAATTATTTCAGTGTTTGTAGATATTTTTTTGTGAAAAAGGTTGGTTAAATAGTGCTTCAAATAAAATATTTTAAAAGATAATATATTACTGGTCTCAGCACCGCATTCTTGAATCCAATGGCAATGCTTCATCATGACAGCCTTCTAATGTTCCCACTGCTGGGACACTGGTTTACTCTCAGACGAAAGTGATTGGGTCTTAACCACGCGGACCCAATGCGGATTTGTGGATGGCACATGTCTTTCGAATTTTTAGTTCTTGGACATGCCGGTTTCCTCACGATGTTTTCCTTCACCGTATGAGAGAACTGACATTAAAAATCCATTGGTGCACGACCGGGTTTGAACCCACGACCTTAGGATCGGAAGGCGGGGTCACTACCACTAGACCACCGGATGGCAATGCTTATCTAATTCTAATTTCAATTCAATTCTAATTTATTGCTGTTTTTGTTTTGTGCTGTGTTTGTAACTTTGGTTCGTAATGGATTAGACAATTGTGATCCGTGATCCATCTGGCAGTGATTTGGATCAGTTGAGCTACGAGCTCGTATCTATAAGTCGTTTGTAACGGTCTTTAGATGGCTGAACTATTTCATATGTATTTTGTATATTTTGTAATGTAATGTAATTAAGTGCATATTTTATTTTGTTAATAAATGAATAGATAGTTTACTCAATAACCACGTTTAGGGCTAGGTTTGCATCCAAGAGTGTACAAAATGTCATCATTCCAATACCGGTTGATTGAAATTGCGATGAAAAACCCCAGTAAATTATTGAAACTTTTTTAAACTAAATCTATTGGCATTACTTAGATCTTTGTGATAAAGCTCGTCCGGGAATATATACTGCTTGGTAGCAATAACTAACATACCTATTTTTGCTACCAAGCAGTAATTCTTTCATATTTGTGTTTCGGTTCGAAGGTTATCGATAAAATTACTGGCTCATGAGTCTTTTCATCTGACTCGCGTGTCACGGCGAGTGATACCTTTGATATTGAAAGCGTACGCGGCGTATAGCTTACGGTACCACATACTATCAGGCGGGCTGTATTGTTAACATAATTGAGGTAAATATCTATTCTGTGATTGAGGTCTAGGTCACCTGAGTGAATCGAGTCTACTAAAAGTGTACTTAGTGCACCGGGTGAATGTGGAGCGCTCGTGACGTAGCTGGCTAAGTTGTTCTTATCAGATCAACGAAGTTAAGCTCTGTTCCGCGGGGTCATCATTTGGATGGGTAACCGCCAGTGGCAATTTCAACTGAGCGCTCCCGTGCTTCGGAGGGCACGTTAAGCAGTCGGTCCCGGCTTTTTCAAAGTTGTTAGGCCATGACAGAGGCCTTCGGGCGGTCTAGAAACTCTGTCACCAGAGTTGGCCGCTGACTCATACGAACGAACGAACGAACCGGGTGAATTATAATAACCAAGGTAAATTAAGTATAATAAAATAAAATAAAATAAATAAAATAGCCTTTATTTCTAATGCTTCTACTTACAATATAAAGAATAAAGTTTACTTAAATTCACTTGTTCTAAAAATCTAAACTTTCCTATTGTTATTCAAATTCAAAATTAAGTATATCGCCCCTTATATACTTGTTTGTTTTTTTTGAGTGATAGAAAAAAATATTAATATTTTATTCATGACTCGTTACGTAGCTTGATAAATTTAAATGTAAAAAGCTCTTCGAAAGTTTTTAAACACACTCCTAAAAAGATCTTGTGGCATTAGAAAAATCGACAGAAACCGCTAGAAGGAAAAGCGTGTTGAGAGCAAAGTTTATCTGCAACCGATTATAGCCTTTAATAAATCAGATAATTTCACCAGAACCATTACGGCCAATAGCAAGTCTGCCGCCGTCCCAAGGGTTCTACCAATAATAGGGTTCCATGCAATATTTTCCAATAACACACCATAATCGACGTGGTCGTCATTACTGTCTTGCGCTAACATAAATTAATACGAGTTTCGTTGCTTGTGCCCTCGTTTTGGGGTAAATAGCTGATAGTGTTGTTAGGAACAGCAGTAAGGAATGTTATTAAAAAAACATTGTTAATGTGTTTCAATCAATTATTACTAAACTAGCTCTTGCTGGCAACTTTGTTCTCGTAATATAGGTATAAAACTTCTTCTTGAATCACTCTTTCGATTTGTCAAGATCGCAATTAAAATTTGCATTTTTTTAATGATTTTAGCGTATATATAAGGTCATTCATTATCAACCTGACAAACTTAAGGGATAGGTTCCATACAAAAAAAAATACTTGTACTATTTTTTTTTCTAAACATTTCTTTTTATATTTAAAAAATAAAACGTAATTCTGCTTAAGAGCCCTATCCTTGACAATCCTTGAATTTTCTTGTAGCCCGTGAAGTTTCGAACACTATTGTGGCTCGTGTGTTGAAGATATTTTAACGAAAATAAAAACAAATAAAAGCTTTATCCCTTAAAATTTAAGCCAACAGAGCAAATATTAATTAACTCAAGACATAACTGATTAAAAAAATAATTAGTAACGCACGTTTCGTAAAATGAGCAATTCCAGTCAACTTTCGATCATTTTTTCTATGAAATAACAAAGTCTAACATATTTCCAAAAATGCAATTATAATAATCACAGTTTTAAAATTTAAGTGAATAGAGAAAAATATACAATGTTAGTTCAATATTTTTGAAAAAAGACGGTCTAAAAAACGCGTACTTTTCCCAATTTTACGCTTGTTATTTCTGCTAAAGTAAGGAGTTTACAATAAAAATACACCTACTTAATTAAAGTTTAAGTTTTTATTAAATAAATACAACGAAGAAAATAGTCTAATAGCATTAACTTTTTTTAATACGAATTTTTTTAAATCACACCTTAGCGCACTTATAATCATATCGATCGAAGCAGTGACTCTCAAACCGCGCTGAGCGCTTATGGAGGGAGGACGTATCGCTCCTCGTCGCGCGCGCTATTACTTCTACTATATAAAGATACATTAACGCGAACTTCATGAATTATATCGCTAAATCTTGGAAAGGCCTCTTAATAATTAGTAATAATTAGGCAGCGCTCGGCACGTGTCAATGAACCGCGGGTCAATAACCCGCGCGTCCTTGACCTGCGCGTGTCCTTAACCCGCTACGGGGCGCGCACACTCGGATATATCATTATTACGTCGCTTAACTTGATTCCCAACAATGATAAATAATAATTGAGCGGAAAAACGTAATCGATTTTTTTTTGTTTACTTGGGATTTTTTTGGAACCTATACCTTAAGTTTTTCAGGTTGATAATGAATGACCCTGAATACAGATGAACAGCGAGGAAGGCGACTTTGCTTTATTTATATGAGTATAATATAAAGATTATGAAATTGATTTTAGTAAATTATCTTTGTAGTCTACTTATTTTGGGCACTGAAGTTCACTTGTAAGTGGCACCGTATGGAACCTATGGCAGATCACCGCATTTGCTTTCACGTGTTCATCACTGACTAATATAAAAACATAGTATAATTTTTTTTATCATTTACAATAGAATTACTACAGTTTATTTGCACTGTGGTTCGGGCTGGAAGTTAATAAGGGGCCGTCTCGTAAGTATTGATGCTCTTTGTCTGTTTGTGTTGACTATTGGTTGGGGGTTCGATACCCGACCCGTGTTGAGCAAATAAAATGTTTGCGAATTAAAAGTTCCTTCTTGAAAACTATTTATAACTTCAATAAGTTTTTATGAGTCAGTGGCCAACTCTGGTGCACTCAGGTTACTTTACCTACTTTACTTACTTCAATAATGGCGATTTTCCTCTAATTTTGTATTGATTTTGATGATTAGTTAGTAAAGACAACAACAAAATAAGTATCCATAACAGAACATCTACGCAAAAACATCCCCTTAGACGTCATTTATCCTCATATCTCCACATCATTAGCTCGCACCCACTATTGGAAAGAGCCTTATTATCTTATTAGAAATTACTACCCTGGCTGCTAAGGGATTCGGAACTCTATTGACGGACCCTTTTAGGGGATTTGAGAGAGAATCGTCTGAATTAGAAGTTGAGTGGAGTTTATGTACCATGCGGTTGTTATTACGCGTA
Organism: Colostygia pectinataria; assembly: GCA_951394395.1. Lineage (NCBI taxonomy): Eukaryota > Metazoa > Arthropoda > Insecta > Lepidoptera > Geometridae > Colostygia > Colostygia pectinataria. The sequence continues at coordinate 9,284,042 of OX596369.1, forward strand.
TTGGGATGTGCGCGGATGTAGAGTTTCGGAAGCTGGATGGGACTGTTTATGTTATTGATGTTAATTCCTATGTTATGGACAGTGTTGTGGCTGGGATGATGGTAGGTTTCTTCAATAATACGAAGATCTCATAAAATAGGTTTTACTGTGGTTTTTAAAAGATATTAAAGTCAAATTAAAATTATGGGATACCATAATTTTAAATTGATTTTTGTGCGATAGCACTCGCGGCCATTTGTAGAAAAGTGTTGCCGGAAGGAAGTTCCGGCGGAAGTCTGCGCAAGCGTCATTAGTGATGTCTTTGCCATAGACTCTAATCGCCGATATAAATTTTAATCGTTGTCGCGCTGTGACATTGGTACCGGCTCGTTCTTTGTGTACCTGAAGACGGTCTAGACTGTTTTCAGGTACATTTTATCTTATTAACTGTCTATCTTACTAATGTTATAAATGTCTGTCTGTTAGTTATTCTTTCACGCTTAAACGGCTGGATGGGTCGATGAAACTTATTGTGAATGTAGATAATACCCTGCATTAGGATATTAGGTATGGTAGGCCACTTTTTATCAAAAAAAAGTGGAGTATGCGCTTAAAACTTTGAAAGCCGTGAAACCGTGAGGCGCAGCTAGTTTCATAAACAAAATAGTGTCGTATAGGATCCAAGCAAACCTACTAATATTATAAATGCAAAAGTCTGTACTGTCTGTGACGACTTTACCGATTGTGATAAAATCTGGAATGTAAAAGTCCTAAAATAACAGAAGAGCACACAATAACACATGCTTTTTATTCAGGAAAAATGAAATTAGGGCTAGGTAGCGCTGTAAAAAATAATCTTTAAATCAAAGTTTTCCATTAAGCCATATCCAAGTAAAAAAATATCGTTCAATTCTATTTCTTTTTGATGTATTGAGTTAGAATCTAAACCTACTAATGGCACTACTGTCAGGGTGTTATTTTGATGAGATGATCAAATCGTTTGCCTGATTATATACAGTACGCCTGAACTAATCAGCTGCGTTGTCATCCAAGAAATAATTTTTTTAAAGTACTATCAGTATTTGCTCTGAGCGTATCCAGCATCGCTAAGTCTATAGGCAGAATGTCTGTTATTGCATGCTATCTTCTGTTGCCACACCTCAAGAATTGTACTCTATCGATGTGTGGGACACGTCGTGTTCATTGGTAATGCATGTGTAATAATAGCACGGACATAATAAAAATGTTTTTTTTTACTTAACTAAGATCGTCAACTGATGGAGCACTGGTGGATGGACAAGTGCTGGTGACCCTGCCTTTTGATCCTAACACACGTGGGTTCGAACCCGGTTTTGCACCGAAAAGAGAATTAAAAATTCGATAGACATGGTGCCATCCACCAATTCCTATTGGGTTTGCATGAAAGATTAGGACCCAATCACTCTCGCTCTAGAGTAGGCCAGTGTCTCAGCAGTAGGAACATTATAAAGCTGTCATGATGTGATAATCGTCAACTTAACCAGCGATTAGACTCTACACCGTATGTGTTTTAATCTGTAGTCTTTCTTTTTTGTTTAACTTAATCAGGCAAAAGTGTTCTAAAATTTTGCCCATCACAAACACTCAGTTTCGCGTAAACACTGTCTTGTCTTAACGTAAATACGAATAATATGAATAAAATAGTATTTAAAACAGTCTAATGATGCTTGGGACGTTATTCCTTAATGAACGAGTAGTTTATCAGGGATTCTAAATGATCGGGGGTGGATTTGCCTTTTTATTTTTAATGTTTATCGCTTTTTACTTGTCCCGAGGGAGTGTGAGAGAAGAATCAATGTGGTTGGCTTCCCTAAGACAAAATCCCTTACCATTTGTCGTTAATAAGACAGCGAGCGATGACGAAAGCGAAAATTGCAAACGAATAGCTGAACCGCTGCTTTTCATTTGTTTTGTTGTATTCTACTATTGGACAAAGAACCAGCTGCGGATACGCGATCGAGCTACTATAAACACAGGCGACATAATGTTATTAACAATTAATTAGTGTCCTAAAAAAAAAAAAAATCAAAAGTGTTTTATATGGTCTTCACCCTAGTCATAAATAACTATGAATATAAATATAATGAAAAGGCGTAAAAATTAAGTTTCCTTTACAAAACGACACCATTCACTTCACCACTAGCTTGTAATTTGTTTACATTCGAGTTTCCTTCGACTTTTCCAATACGCAGACCGGTGGTAGCGATCACGGCAGTCATTTTGCGACGCAGATGTTTCCTATGTAAATTCTATTGTTTTTTTGTTAATTTTTATGTTCGTCTTCATGCTCGATTTATTCCTTTAGGCCGTTCGCTTCAGGATTAATGCTAATGTACCGTGCGGCACTTTGCTTAATTTTAATAAAATCGTTTGTCCCTGCTATGGTGATCAGAAAAACAAACGATATAATATAATTTGCAGGAAGTTTTTTGGTATTGAAGCTTAGGGGAAAGTTAGATTTTTATCTGGTACCTTTATAATACACGTGAAATTACAAAAAAAAAAACAATCTTCTATGATTAAGGACGTTATGTCAATACCATAAACTTAAAATACAAATATGCTAGCTGGGTGTAAAAGACGCCTGAGTATATAAAATTCGCATGATTTTTCGTGACTCATTCATCTGTAAACCCATCCCATATTTAAGTTTTTAAGCTCAGTATTAAAAGTTGTGTAAAAACGTCAAAATAACTGACGCTAGGGACGGGGTCGTTCAAAACAAATATTTTGTCTCGAACCGAATTCACTTCGGCTAATTATCGTTTTGAGTATCAACCAGTGTAATAAGACCTATAAAGCAGTATAAAATAAATGTGTCTTGATAGTTTAAAAACGTAATATAGTCACTGATGATAGGAGGATGATATGCTCTTATTAATTAAAAAACTGTAATTTCAGCGGCTTGCTAAATATTATCTTTCCTTGTATTTATTTATTGTATTTTATCGTTATTTTCTGCGTATCTATCTGCTTGTACATACTACATTTAATTTACCTTCTCTTTGTACCTATTTGTACACATCACGATCGTGAGGTTAGACGGTTCCATTTGAAAACCAGCGCCGCTACATCTACATGGAGCGGCATTAGAGCTGAAATGGAACCATTTCTGGCTCACATCACACTCAGCGCGGACTAATTTGGAAACCCCTAACAACAGGCCTATCTATCATCTTATGCCCCTATTCACTGTAATTTTTTCGGCTTGCTTATTACTGTCTTTCGGTACATAATTGTTGCGTCAATGAACGAGGATGATGACAGGTTTGAAAGACGCAGTAGGTAGGTGTAACTATCAGAGGTTGAAAGTATGTTAGTGAATAAGGATCTACTACTTAAGTATATTATAAATGTGTATTCATTGAGCGCTGTTTGTTGTGTTTGTGTCCAGAATAAATGTATTTTCTTTCTTCTTTCTTTCTTCTTCTTGTTATTCTTATGTGAATGAACAAAGATGATGATATATGTAGAAGACGGCGTGACACTCCCACAATAATTTAAACATCCAAACTTTCTAATAAGATATTTAAATTTATTTAAAAAATATTTAAAATTTATTTACCATCATCATCACCATCATCTCTGCACACCAGGACTAGTAGAGAATGCTTTTAGCATTAATTCTTCCTAGAATTAAAATTTATGTGAAAGTGTTAAATAAATAAATAAATATTTAAATTTTGTTGATTCAAACTTCCTATCAACCTAATTAGCTTCAACGTTAAATGAAGAGGTCTTTCAAAACTGGGATCTCTAAAACGCATCGATGTGCCCTAAGGGCGAATTTTTTAAGCTGCCATTAATTCTAAGTATAATTCCCCCCTTTCCCCCCACCGGTGCATCCTGTGGGATTTCGGGGCGATTAATCTGTGTTTAATGTCGCCCCCAAAAATATAAAAAGCAGCTAATCAACAGATTGACGAAGATTTTTTTGGACGCTCAAGGGCTTGGAGTTTTAGCCCTTATCTGTGAAATGGAAATAATTTTAGAGATTTTTTGCAGATAAAAGTGAAGAGGCGGGATCTATACTTTGGATTTGAAGAGTCATCTAATACTGGCATAGAACTTATAATATCAAACTTCTAATAAGAAAAAGTTTTTTACTTTGACGGAAACTGTACCAACTCCTTGGCTTCCAAATCAGTGCTTCCTAAAATCATTGTATGCATGCTATTAACATCTACGATTGCAGACGACGTATTTGTCATTTTGAAGCGAAGGCTTTGCAATACCAATTTTATGTATAAAACTTGGCTTCACCTAAAAATAGTTCAAACATAACATCTGTAATTACCTGCAACTAGACAAACAAAGGCGAGCATGGAAGCGGCACCACAGTCGGCCAAGTGTAGCGACGGACAATGCGCGCGCGACATGTCACGCGTGCCGATGTCGCGGTGTCAGATCAACCTGGTCTTGGTGCTACAGGCTGTTACAACTATAATAGTACATTATGGTACTAGTTTGTAACATTGGTGATTACCGCTGAGGCGCCATTGAGACCCGAGCCGTAAGCGAGGGTCTTAAGATAGCCGAGGACTGTAATCATCAATACACACGTGTATCGTACGACGTTTTTCAACTCACTTGTGAATAAAATAACAAAAAAAAATCTATAACTCACTAGTGAGTATAGCAATGAAAAAGTCATAGTTTGATTATGGGTGTCATTCTGTGCCTAATTGCGTTGACCATAGAGCCACTTTATAAGCAAGTGTGTTGAAAATGGTAAATTAAACTAGCTGACTCGACGCGGTTTCACTCGCGTTGTATTTTTCGCAACTTTTCCATAATTTCTAACCGTTTTTTTTTATACTAATGAAGTGGCAACCCGCGCGTACGGCCCACAAGATGGTAAGCGGTTACCGCAGCCTACCAATACCAGAGGCAATACCAGAGGTATCACTCGCGGGTTGCCTCCTTGAGGCTAAGATCGAAAGCCTCATGTGCCAGTAATTTCATCGGAAACCATACCCTTCATACCGGAACACAGCAATGCGATTACTGCTTGGCGGCAGAAATAGGTATGGTGGTAGTCCTTCCCCGGACGAGCTCTATCACAGAGAGCTCTACTACTCTTTACGTTTAAACCTTCCCTGAACTTTAACAAACATTTCAAGACCAAAATTAACCAAATCAGTCCAGCCGTTCTCGAGTTTTAGCAAGACTAACGCACAGCAATCAGATCTAGCCACTGAATCCAATGATTCAGTGCCCAGATCTGATGATGAAATTCAAAATTTTTTAGAGCATCCTGTATGAGAGCAGCGTCTAGTCTAGTCTAGTGACAGCAATCTAAGCATCCATTCAATAAAACAAGAAGCAAGCAGCATCCGTATCCGTCGCACATCGCTGCTTTCATTCATACATACATTGAATAGCACAAAGGAAGCTATTGGGTTTCTAAGGTTTTTGGGTCACTGGTCACCTATTATTCACTGAAACAAAACAACTCTTCTAAGCTAAATTCAAATACTTAAGCTTCAAATGTTGTAAAAAAATATCTAAACTAATCTGTATAGGAACCTAAAGGTTAAAAAAAGAGAAAAGTTAAGGGAACGCTTATGTAAATAACCTTGTTTTAATCCGAAAAGCATCGAAGTGAAACAATATCATCCTTCATCAAATAACCATTGCCAGGAGGAATTAGAAAAAAGAAAATTAACATCAAAGACAAACAGCGAAATTCGGTTCTCGATTCAGAAAAAGGATCATCAATAATTAATCAACCATCTCTTCTTGAAATTAGCCACCATTCGGGGGTTAAACAGAATCTTGTGTAAAGAAAAAAGTGTGTTTTAACGGGAACCCTCAGGGAAATTTTATATAGCAACTCGGTATCGACTAGGGAAGCAAAGACGTAGAACTCTAGAAGTGTCATTGACCTGGCTTAGTTTGTTTACACTTTGCTTGTCAACAAACTGTTTTGTTCTTGTTCACTGCGCATAAGTGAAAGCGCGAAATTAATACAGAAGCCTAATTTTTACTACTACAGCCATTAACATTTAAAATTGTTTACCTGACAAAATAATTATTTATATAATATTTTGAATTGTTAACTCGTTGGTGAATATAACTATGATTACCCATGAGAGAAGAAATTATGAAATCTTTTTAGCTAAAAGGAAAGCTAGCAGAGTTTATGTCACTTCTAGCAAGACCTAGCATCAGGAACGGCGACCTCAGACGATGAATTAATGAAAAATGAAATCGACTTGGCAAATTTAATTTTTTTCCATCCGTCCAGGGCAATTCGAGACGCTGATTAGCGCGCTTCTCCGTAACGAGCGATTTAAATCACGTTTCATATTGATTGCGCGTTTCATCTTGTGATTCTATTACGCCTTGGTCTTAGCCGAGTCTTCGAAAACGTGATGAGCGGATGACAGAGGAGTGGGAAAGCGGAGGGGCCATAAAAATAGCATAGAATAAGTACTATAATAACTAAATCCTTAGTCCAGAATAAAACTAACGATATTTAGGTATGGGTTTTTTTATCGGAATTTCTCTATTATTTAAAATATGAATAGAAAATATCAATTATGTGAGTGAGCTCACAGTTTTTCATACAAAACTGTCAGACAACCGATAAAATCGATTCACAAAGGAATCAACACTTCTGTAAAAGTTCGATTTACATTGGGTCAGTGACTGACTCCAAATGAAGTCAGTGCTGACTTTGAGAACTGACTTTCTCTGTTTACAAAGGGTCACTACGCGAGAATTCGCAGCGTGTACATTACATCAGTAGCGAGTCAGCACTGACTTTGCTACTGACTCAATGTGAATCATACTTGATGGACATCATACTCTTCCTACAAGATTATAATTTTGTCTGAAGTCATGATCATATCAGCTTCTGGTAAAAGTAAATCAAAGCTATCTGCATTACCTCGGAAACTAGATTGAAGTCCGGAACTAAGTTATTTGCGTACTACGAATCTCCGAGGTGCAGTAAAACAGCAGTTCCATGCGTCTTGCTTAGTGCCGCGCGCATGTTTTTAAGTCATGCGCAGATTTATAAGTTTAGCGGTTGCTTACATGCCATTGACTGCGGCGCGTTCATACTAGGGAACCCGATGGCTTGACTTTTTTATTCATTATCGTTTGTGGGTCAATGAACTATTGTACTCACTTTATAGATAAAATTTAAAGATTAGTTTATTAGTTCCATAAAAAATGCTGTTCCTAACATCAATACTAATCTAAAATAACACAAATATCTAGTCTGTCAGAGAATCTAAAATGTAAGGCACAATTACATTTGTACATTATTATTTAAAAATGTTCAATGTTATTGTTTCAATTTCTATATTTTTTTTATGTAAACGCGATTTGTAGGGTAAGTCGCTAAGCGAGGTATAGAATATAGCCAATACTCCGTGTTTTTCTTAATGACATCAGAAAAGAAAAGAAGTAGTTAGACAGATAAATAAAGACGTATTTTGGTCTTCATTTCCGTTTACTCCCACCTGTTCTGTTGAGTAGTTCTGTTGACAGAACTACTGGGATTTTTTTTCCCATTAGTTCTGTCCACAAAAACAAATCAATTAAATAGCCAGTACGACCAATTCGCAAGTTTGACTAAACATCGATAGGACTTGATTTGGATTGGACTATGTCTTCTATTTCAGTATCTACTATTAAGCAGCTTAATATAACAAAACTAAATTTCAAAATTACCTGTTTTAAAAAAAACCCGTCTTTTAAAAGTTCAGTAGCGTAGTATGAACGCGCGGCGCATAAGGGTAGTTCCACACGGGCCATGATGCAATCGGTGTGCTAAGGCCACCTCAGACACCATACTTTATCCGCACTCACAATTAGTTGCCGCGATGGCAGGTGAAACTATACTACACAGAAAACTATGGAGTCTCTAATAATATTAAAAAAACTAAAATAACCAATCGTTTAGCACACGTTTAGGAAAGTAAAACAGATAGACACCGTTCAACAGACAGATAGACCACTAAGGTGATCCTATTTTAAGGATATTTTCCTGTTTAGGTACGAAACTCTAGAAACAAAGTAAAGTTATGTAATTGAGTTTATGTTTTCTGTCAGTTCTTAAAGTGCAAGCTTTGTTTAATTTTGGGGCTTTAATGGCCCTGTGTAAAAAATGTCCGCCTATATAATATACTTATTTAGCTGAGAACTCTCCTATGTTGTAAAATTTATTTATATAAGTAGTTCGACTCCACACCAGTTCTGTGCATTGTCTGAAGCTTCTCAGCTCAGAAGTCGTTAGTAACAAACTCCACACATTTGTGTCACCGGATACAATCCCATTATAATTTTAAATTTTAAGCGCTTTTATTTATGTACAGGCCCAATCTGCTGAGCAATCTTTGATATGCTTTTAATATAATGTGTTTTAAAGAGATTTCTTGAGAAAATTTCGAAGCAGAGAGTTTTCATAAAATTAATTAACAGTACATTGTATACAGGTATTAAAAGGTATAATCAGTGAAAGTGCCTGTTTAAAAAGTATAAAACAGCTAACCTCCATGGTATAATGAGTTTTTCTATTCAAAAATTTAATGTTTTCCAGTAAAAAATCTAACTTTAAATACAAAAACTTACCGCTAAGTTTTCAGATATGATCCTAAAAGTTAACCGATTTGACAAATGACTGGTCAGACATTGGCAGTGGAGCCTGATTTTATTGTCTGTAAAATATTCCCCAGCAGCTGTTTTTCTATCAAAACATAAGCCCGACAGTTTATACGGATTTCTACGTGTGGCTTTTCTAATTGACTACTGATATGACTTTTAGAAGCCCTTAACCTGTTTTCAGAAACCTGAATCCCAGCCCTAAAGTTGATGAGGATGTAAACACGTCCTCTATCACACTGCACTGTAAAAACACCGACTAAAACAAAACACTGAGCTAAATTATGAAATAATACGCGAACAGGTGTGACCTCTCTCTGATGTCTTTTGTTTTTTCGCATAATTATGTTCTAGTGTAGGTATTTTTTGTTTTCACATTTTCTAAAAGCATTTTATGGGTAAACTATAGCGAACGTTTGTTTTGGTGAATTTAAATAATCTGCAAATATTTGTTTCGAGTATGGGTTTGAGATACTATAAAAACGCAGTTATTGATTCGCACAACCATAGGAAATCCTAATGTAAAGAAAAGAAAATTGTGTTCTTATTTAGGTTTTCAAAACTATAAAGGATAATCTGTTCAGAAAAAAGTAACCAAAGAGAGATAATTTAGATACCACAGAGTTTATCTTGAAGTTCCTAAGACACAACAAAAAATACTTAAATCCAAAATGAGCTAAACAATACACCTGAGCTTAGAGGTATGGCACTGAACTCTAATTAAATATAACTGGAAGTATTTTAATAAGTTTATGAGGGCGCCGTCGCTTGCTTAAAACAAATATTATGTCCGCTACCAAGCGTTGAATTTTAATATAATTACTGTACGTTTTTAATTTTATAAAGGACGTTTCTTTGTTTAGCTTCGCCAGTTTTGTCCATGCGCTTCCGGTGGACAGAATGTTTTGCTACTGCTTAGGTTTTCAGTTTATTTACCCAATGCTTCTTAGATATTCAGCTCAAAATCTTCATGTTTATGTAACATAAATTTACTTTCATAACTTTTTCAGAAGCAACTAAATTTGAATACTATTTTTGTGTGAAATGAAATGAAATGAAATGAAATGAAATAAGTTTATTTGCTAAAACACGGTAGGATACATTATAGGTCTTAATATAATAATATGAAGTACAACATGTTTTTGCTTCACAAGCATGCAAATATTATAGTTGAGGTAAAGCAATAAAGGTCTGAGTAGTAGGTACAATGTTAAAAATGTGATCACTTACTAAAAAAATCATTAAAAAAATCAATACTAATATCTAATTAATGAATTATTACTTGGTTAAAATTAATAACAAAATGTCAGAAATCCAAATTTTGAGTATAATATAATGAAAAAATAATAATAATAATAATAATGACAATAATGTTTGCATCTAATAAACCTTCTTCCAATTCAGAAATTCATCCACCGAATAAAAACACCTCTCCAATAACCATCTGTGTAGTTTTATTTTAAAATGGTCACCGGATAGTTCTTTGAGCTCTTCAGGTAGTTTGTTAAAGATTTTTGCGGCCATAAAGTTGGCATTTTTTTGAAGTGACTTTTTACACAATGGAATAAAGAGCTTAGTATTTGTTTGTGTTCTAAGTTGGCGGGTACGAACGTCTTGATGGGTTTTAAATAAAGATGGGTTCTCTTTTATAAAAATTGCTAATTGTGTAACTAACTACATCAGTTTAAAATTATCATGACGAAGACGATATGCGCACTACCTTTTACCATAATTTTCTATGCATGACTATGAAAACATTGATACAAGCTTAGATTTTTTTGAAATTCAAAGTCAGAGCAGATTTTTTCTTTCAGTTTAGAAAGTCGTCAGAAATTAGAACGGCAGAAATAATTTAAGGATATTTTTTCTATATTAATTTGGAGCTAAAGCAATGGTTCTGGATGACATTCATCAAATAAAATGAGATCGCCAATATTCCGAATCATCACTTCCTCACGTTCTCTACATAAAACCGCCTAACGCTCTTCAATAAACTCGAGTGAAGTGTGCAATTTAAATTTTTGATTCCGACAGGCCCGCGAATTCTCACTGCAATATTGCTTGGAGATGCTGGGACAGAATGAATTGCTTATCACCTTATTGGAGCTCGTAAAAAAGGCAATTTTTATTATGTTATCTACTTAATAATCAAAAAAGAAACTGAATATTATGAAGTGGTGAAAAAATATATTAGATCATAAAATTTAAGAGAAAAATGTATACACATATTATGTGAACAAAGTCGTGGGCAACAGTTAGTTTGTCACAAAAACAAAGTTACTAGCTGAAATCTGCATAACATTCTAGCCCAAAAGAGCTCAGTGGACTGAATCTTTAGCTTAATTTTTAAACTTTCAATTAGATCAAACCGAAAATAAGTCTTTCGTATTCTGTAGACATCATACTTCAGTAGAGGGGTGCCTTTTTACAATAAAAAGATTGTTCTTTCTATAAAAGTGTTGAACAAACTTTCCAATTTATAGACAGACAAATGTCCGAAGATATTTTTTCCGGATATCGGGGCAATAAAAGGTACATTTGGGGCAAGTTAGGGGAGAGAGGGTTAGACCCATTTTTTCTCCATTTCCTCCAACAGATTTACACAATGCCCTGGGCCAAAAGGCTATAGATGGTGTTTTGATATCTTTATTGTGATCTTACAATAGTCATAAAATAGTCCAATGGGCGGCGATAAAGAAGTTCTGGAAAAATATGACAAATGCTCAGATTCCATCTTGCTATTTATAGTAAAACGGTTTTGTATAATATTACACTGCAATTTTTGCTTGTGTACCATTGAAAAGTCAGTTGTATGCTTACCTTTCGGCGACTCAAGGGTCAATATACCAGCAAATAATTTAGAAAGAAAAATAAACTGCAACTGTAATCAAGTCTCGTTGACTCTTTAAATTCTTTGTTACTTCCTAGTTGCTACCCTTTGAGGAAATTAAAAATATTTGTAACCATAATTTTGATACATTGAAAAATTGCATGCATGTGAACTGTAGCAAGGCTTGAAGAACTAGTGACATAGTAATAGCCCCCCTACCATGAACTCTTAGAGCGATTCAAATGAAGACCTAAACTAAATTGTCAAAAAAATTAATACAATTTTTTGCGGGGCAGTCGTGGAAAGTCGAATGCTCAAGATTGTTCATTGTGGCATTATTTGGGGGAGACTTATGTCGATCTTTTCATTGATGATGCTGTTGTTGATTTACATTACCCTGCCTAAAGAATTGCATGCAATTATTAAAATAACGATTAGTAGTAGCATATTGTATCTTGCAGTTGTGTAAAGATAATGTTATTCTAGTGTTTGGTACTAAACGAATTGAATGGTACAAGCGACGCTATACATTGTTAACCGGTCTACATTGCCCAAAGTGTTTTACCAACAAGTCAACGAAAGAATCGACACAACTTTTCTTTTGTTTTTCCCACACGCCCCCTACCGGGCGACTTCGATAAATAAAAGCAGGAAACATCCGACCGCTAACAGACCGAGTTCCGAACCTGGATATTTATGGACCGAAGGGTTGGTTTATGGCGATCCACTTTAGTCCTGCCCCTGGCTATCCGCACTTTGAGAGCAGCGGTCACACTGTGGTGTAACCGAGTCTCAATGAGTGTTTTCGTCTCAAACTATTTAAAAAAAACTGTCTATTTAGATGGCGGTAGCTCAACTGGCGAGCCCAAGAGAATGTAAGCACTACGTTTGGGGAGCTATGGTGAGTGTGTAAAGAATACAACATTGGTTGCTCCTGCTGTCACTGTCTGTCATACCTCTAGCTGGTGTCATAGTACGTACTACGTAGTACATTAACTTTGGTCGTACTGGAGTGGAAATCAACAAACGAAAAGAAAAAAACTCGCTTGACACGAGACGAAATAAAAACGGAGTTACCAACTTTTTTCTGGTTTTGATAACCTTTCACAGTATGGCAGTAGGGCAGATAGCGCCATCTGTCAAAGCAATCGGAACTACTTTTTTTTTTATCTCTAATCTAAAACTCCTCATTCTCAATCGTGTGGAAATTTGTATTAAGCGATTCTATCAAGGACTCGATCTACAAATTTACAAAAATGTTCAAACCCAGTTTGCTGTTGTTGCAACCGTTGTGTCTTGTTTATCTTTTCATAGCATTTTAAGAGTAGTAGAGTTCTTTGTGATAGAGTTCGTCCGGGGTAGGACTACCACCACACCTATTTCTGCCGCCAAGCAGTAATGCTCGCGTTGCTGAGTTCCAATTCGAATGGTATATGGTTTCCGGTGAAATTACAGGCACATGAGACTTTAGATTTACGTCTCAGGTGGCAACGTGCAAGTGATATCTCTGATGTTGCAAGAGTACATAGGCTACGGTGACCGCTTACCATTAATGGTTGCATCAATAAATAAATAAATAAATAATGCGGGACAATTCACACAGCATCATCTAGCCCCAAAGTAAGCTGCTGTTAAACAGAGCTGTATTATGGGTACTAGATGACTTGATATATATTTAATACAATACAATACATAGATAGATATTTTTTATTTTAAAGAAAAGACCCAGAACACCCGGAACAAATATTTGTAGATCGTACAAACATTTGTCACGAGGCGGGAATCGAACCCGCAACCTCTGCGTCGCAGGCGGAAATAGAGTGATAAAAATAAGAAAATATATGAATTACAAAGTATAGAACATTTCGGTGTGACAGCTGGACAGATGTTTCTCAATGTTTTTATCTGTTTATTATATTTGTTATAGTATCACACAAACTTATATTTCTAAAAATAAAACATCTGTACACCGACTTAGTTTAGGTAGTTGGTCGATTGGTGGCTTCCATTACATTTTTGTACATAGTTCAAATAAAACACTACTGTTTATCAATTATTTAAATCGGGATCAGTTGACCAATCAAAATTAATTAAATTAATTTTATAGTCAACTCATCCCGTAGCATGAGTTTACATCGGGATGATTTGACTAAAGAGCTATCTTGAATGGACAATAAATATTTTGTTGTTGTTTTCAAAATGATCAAGTGTTCTATGTCTTGGTCAGTCACAAGACCTACCATATTTTTACTGTGTAATTAATGCCACTAAGATAACTGCAGAAAAAAGCAATCTAAAATGTTAGTTTTTTCGTTTAAATTAATATCAATATCGAAAAAAAGATACGCTCGTAACGTAGCTGGCTAAATCGTTTTGAACAGATCAAAAGTGAGTAAGTTCGTATATGAGTCAGGGGCCGCCATCTTTGACAGAGTTTTTAGGCCGCACGAAGGCCTCTGTCATGGCTTAACAACTTTGAAAAAGCTGGGACCGACTGCCAAAGAAGTTGTCGTCATTTGAATAGGTGACCGCCAGTGGCATTTTTATCTGAGCGCATCCATGCTTTGGGGAGCACGTTAAACTGTCGGTACTGGCTATAGCAGCCGCTAGGCTATGACATGCGGTGTATAAACTCCGTTACCGGAGTTGGCCACTGACTCATACAACTTGTATATCAAACAAGCTAACAATATGAACATTTTTGTATTGAAAAGTAACTATAAATAGCATGTATTTTATTATGCAACCAGACCCTGATGACCGTGTAGTGGCTTCTGAAATTGACGGCCACAAATAGGATCGCAAGACAAATGGCCGCACGGAGCAACAAGAAGAATGCTGTCGATTTACTAAGAAATTGCTTCGTAAATTCGTACGTGTTTGCTATTCTGGTCATTGCTTTTGGTGGAAAACAACAGGCATGTTTTCACTGTAAGGAACCATGCTTATATCATATAAAATTAAGTAAGTTCGTGTGAATCAGTGGCCAACTCAGGTAATGGACCTCCACTGGCCTTATGGCCTTACAACTTTGAGCGACCTAGAACCAATAATGTTTAAATACAAGATAGCCAAAGAATAATGAAGTAGTTTTCCAGAAATTTAAGATACTAAGCGTTCATTACACGCAAACGTATTTCATGGTTGTTGGAATTTTTTGTATTTTTTAGTAATCTTAAATCTCTTTTATCTAAACAACTGAATCGACTTGGATTAAAGCCACAAAGATAATTTTAAGGTTTAAATAAGATTAAACATTTTATGTGAGTGAAGCCAAGGGGTACAAAAAAAGTATGCTAGTATCCAATCAATTACCTGGTATCCATTTTACAAGATTCGCTTAATACGAGGCAAAATTTCCATGAATTTTTTTTTTCACTGCTATAATTTGCAAATTGGAAAAGTGTCGAATTAATGATACAAAAGCCATCTCCTAAACAAGACGTCGTAAATTATTAAGCTAAAGGAACCGCGGTCAGTACACATAAAAAATATCCGCCGGGGCATTGAAAGATTGAAAGGGTGGAATCACTTAACAGAGCCAATTTATGGGCAAATCTCACCCGCGGGACGACCGTGGTTGGACTAACAATATTAGGTAAGTCGAAAAACTTATAAGCTCCCTTCGAGACCGGGTATTCTTTTCTGAGGAAATTGATTGTAGGTTGGACGGAAACGATTTTTTAGGGAGAATTTCACGGTTGAATCAAATGTGTTTTGGGGTGAAGTGTGTCCAGGGTTTGGGATTGTTAGTTCGGTGCATAATTGTATTGGATTGGTAACAGAATTTATTGAAGCAATGAATAAAACACAGTAAGGTTACAATTTTGTAACAATATTTATTGCGCACAGATGTTCAAAAGCTCTGCCATCAATTGACAAGCTAAGCTAGAAAAGTAAAGTGATTTTGGTAGTGGGGTTTTACACCTATTCATATCTAAGCACTGTTGCACTGCTCTGGTGAAAAGGAACATAAAAGCAAGTATCAGATAAAGTTAGTCTAACTGTTGACTAGCTATTAAGCTTGAAGACCACTAAATAATAAATAAATAAATAAATAATGCTGGACAATCCACACAGCATCATCTAGCCCAAGGTAAGCTGCTGTTAAACAGAGCTGTATTATGGGTCCTAGATAGATATTTTTTATTATATATAGAAAATACCCAGAACACCCGGAACAAATATTTGTAGATCGTACAAACATTTTTCCCGAGGCGGGAATCGAACCCGCAACCTCTGCGCCACATCGTCAACGATGTCAAATATAAACGATCTAGGTCTTAATAATACTTTCTTCTTCTTTTAATTTGTGGCGTCTGTAAATAATACTTTATAATGTTCATAACAAATGGTGACATAAGAATTACAGGAATAGACAACCTACTGTCATTAGCGAGTTGCTAATGACAGTTTATTTTAAGAAATAGATTTAACGTCTTAAATAATTTGTGGGATTACCGAAAATCATCAGAGTTGATCAAATGCAATTGCGCAATTGCTTGTCTTAGCAATCGCTCAAACTTCAAAACGTTATTTTTTCTTGACTCGTACTTCCAAATTGAGAGCATTGGTGGTCTAGTGGTAGTGACCCCGCCTTCCAATCCTAAGGTCGAATTTTCTATTCGAAAAATGTGTGTGCGCAATGTCGAGCTCTCATACGGTGAAGGAAAACATCGTACAAGTTTCAAGTTTATTATAAAAATGTAAGATTACAGAATGAATATTTAAGGCGTTACATTCATCTTAGTTAATAATTACACACATAAAAAAAAAACATTTATAAAAGAAATAAGAACCAACAAATAATAGCAAAATTGACAAAAATTTCTACAATAGACCATATTAATAAGTAATTACTTTGTCTAATTAAAAACATTATCGCAATACTAACCAATTTTACATATTATACTCCAAAATTTCACAAAATTGCAGACCGTGAGGAAACCGGCATGTCCAAGAACTAAAAATTCGAAAGACTGTGCCATCCAATCCAATTAGGTCCAATTCGCTCACTAATTGTGTCTGCGTGGTGGATTATGTTATGACCTAATCACTCTCGCTTGAGAGTAGGCCAGTGTCCCAGTAGTGGAAACGTAAGAAGGCTGTCATGATGATGATGACTTTTAAATTTATCTTCCAAAACGGCAGTTATTATCAATATAATTATCCCATTTAGTTCAGTGGCTGTATGGCCGCGTATGAGTTGTGAGCACTGCATCGCTCCATTAGCGATTATTGTCCAAGTTTTGCGCTAACAAACTGGACATGATAAGGAGATAGAGAGACTGGATAAGGCTTAACGTATTACAAATGTTTTTGTAGCTGACTATATAGATTGTATGATAAGTTTATTGTGGAAGACCTGAGCACTGTTCCGCGTAGTCATCATTTGGATGAGTGACCGCCAGTAGCAATTTCAACCGAGCGCTCCCGTGCTTCGGAGGGCACGTCAAGCAGTCGGTCCCATCTTTTTCAAAGTTGTTAGGCCAAGACAGAGGCCTTCGGGCGGCCTAGAAACTCTGTCACTTCTAACTAACTGTGGAAGACATAGCTGATGTGCAATCCGAGCTATTTCTAACTGACTTCCAAAAAGCAGAATTATTATTATATGATGTTTTTTGTGTGTGTTTGTCACGTAATTTCTCTGCCATTTAGGAACTGATTTTAATGTTCTTCAGAATAATAGGTCCCATATAAATTTTATCGTAATTGTTTCAGTACTTTATGAATAAATAACAAAACAACGTGTCAATAAATATGTATTTCGTTGCGTATATCAATCACCACAATCTGAACATTTTTTAGCTTGGGTTGGTTTTTGTTTTTTTTTCTAAAAGTTAATTTTAAGAAATATAAATGTTTCAAATCTGCCATTAACTGAGCTAAAACTACAGCAAAAATTAACTGAAGGTTGTTACAGCAGCCGCAGGATTGGATTAAATAGAGTTAGTTTAGTACATCAATTATGATTAGTTGATTGATTGCCACGATTCTACGTTTCTACTTTTCACAGTATTAACATGAACTACACTGAACTTGGTCTGCCACATCCAGTATCTCTACTATCTGTGATACTGGACACAACGACTGCCAAATTCTTTGCACTTATTTACGCGGCCCATAATTTATTGCTTTCGTATCGACTGCTCTACACGCTTGCCAAGCGCGCTATTAGTTGGCAACCGAAGCCACTTCCTCTTTTCTTAATTCTTTGTTTTTGTTCGAGTGTTTTGTAATTGTGGAATATTTGAGTTTTTGATGCCAATTTCTTTTGATATTAAAATTTGTTTGGCAGTAGCCGAATGGGGAGATAAATTAATGGAGGCTGCTTTGGTGATCTAACGAATGCTAAGGTCTGGTTTTCATCAAAATGTGTAAATAAGTGCACAATCAAGTCCTAGAATTGTGACAAAAATGCAGTCTTGTTGTCATACATTTATATTATAAATAGTACACATCAACGCCTCCGTCAACGTACCTATGAATAAGATAATTATCTTTCTCGATGTATGTCAAATAAAACTGTTTAATGTTTAATGTGGTTTTTATTTAGACTATTTTTAAAATTTTTTGAAATTTTTGACATGCATTTTTAGCAAAAATTAATTCGAATTTAGAAAAACAAGCAATTTCGTTCCTAACCAGCAAGAATCCCGGGTAATATATGAAATTAACTGTGAACTAAGTTAATTCACAGTTGACTAACCTATCTTTATCTACACAGAGCTAAAACATAAATAAGATAAAAAACGACGAAAAATCTCTAGTACTATTCCGCTTAACCTTTTAACTAATGAAGTCACACAGTTACCACAGTTAACCTCAAAAGAAAAATATTGTGACGTTTCATCCCTCCACGGGACATCTTCAGGACTTGTTCTCCAGCAGACGTGTTGCTCCGTCGAGCGCTGGAGCCAAAATTTATCTTGTAATGGATTTCCGCAAAGTAACGCCTGAATCTATCAATTATGAGAGCTAAAACCACAATTTTGACTTCCAGCTATTCAAACCAGTCACACGAAATTCCATAATTCAACAGCAGCTTCCAACCGATAGCTTAATCTGAACAACACGTGTGACGTCACGCACCGATACCTCTCAATATCAATTGCACATTTATACCAACATTATTGTTGTTCAAATATCGCTTGACATAATGGAATAAGGTTTAAAATAGCTTGGAGGGCCCGTAAAATAGTACACACGGATTGCATTGCTCGTTCATCGGTTCAAATCTGAATGGGTTATTAAGGTGCTAGCAAACTAGGCTTTTACATCATCATCCTAGACTAATCTTCTTTTATTTTTACTACTGAGATACTGCTTTTTTTGCACTCTCACCCACAAACAAGCCAAGACCAAGCGACTACATTGCTTTCATCTGTCAGTCTGTCTTTCACTATCTCCGCAGTTCGCATTTTACAACCGATCTGGAAGAATCCTGTTTCATAATATTTTATGTATTTTGTATATACTTAATGAAATTATGTCAGTAGTTGAAACTTGGCATACAGGTTCTATGTATGACTTTATAGAATTTGATTGTCGTCGAGGATTTTTGATTTTGATTGGGACGCCCCCTAGCGACTTTCTCCAAAACGGGTAAAATAGGGGGCTGCTGGATATCTCCGCCTAATGTGATTTGATTTCGATGATTTAATTTTATTTGAAAGGTAAGTTGAAAACCAAGTTGAAGATCTGATGAGGATCTTCAGCGTGATGAGCAAAATAGTTCCTCAAAATGCAGTATGTTGATCACTTTCAAAGCTCACTTTACAAGGTCGTGCTTGCGAGGTCTACTGTTCGGAGAACTGCTAGGAGTGTACTACGAATCATTATTTGCCTGTCCTTATGCCCATGTGGGGTCGGCCTACGTATTAAGCCACCGCGATGTTATTAAAAATTCAGTGTATAACCACCTTTAGAGTAAACGCAATTGTCCAGCTGACCGGCCGCTGTCCGATGTCCGGCGCCGGTCAGCCGAAATGATCCGGACACATGGTGTCTTTGTACGCAACGTGTAGTTCATTTCAACGCCTATCGATGGCACTATAAGTCAAAATGGCACTATAATAATAAAACAAGTAACTGTAAGGCGCAAGTATGCCGGCCTAGATAGAGCCTACATATTTGAGCTTTTTGGAGTGGAGACCCTGGGTCCTCACCGCGTTTTCAAAATTAAATCCGGGCGTCTGGTCGAAGCGACGCGTGATCCAAAGGCTGGTTCCTCTGGCTTAACGTATCAGCATTGCCATTCGACGTGGCAGTGCAGTCAGCATGTTGGGAACGCTTCCGTCTGGTAGTGATTTGGATCAGTTGAGCTATCTATAGATCCATTGTAACGATCTTTAGATGGGTGAACTGTTTCATATGTATTTTGGATACTTTGTAATGTAATGGCATATTTTATTTAGTTAATAATTTCTTTTATAGTAACTGTAAGCTGATTTTAAGAAATTTGGTATGAAAATGGTGATTATTGAGAAAGGACGTGTTGAAATAAATTGTATTTGATAACACTGGTGGTCTAGTGGTGTTGACTCGCCATTCTATCCTAAGGTTAAAAGTTTATGGTCCTATTTTGTTCTATAGGACTGTGACGTTATAGCACTGCTAAAACTTTTTAGTCCCAGTAGTTCCAAAAGTAGAACCGTTGAAACAAAACCTGTTCTATTTTTTCAATAAAACTAATAATACTTTGTCAATATGTAGATCTGCTAACTTTTTTATCCTAGTAAGATGCCAGTGCTCTCATACGGCAAAGTATAACATCGTAAGGAAACCGGCATGTCCAAGAACTAAAACTCGAAAAGGACATGTGCAATCCACCAATCCGCATTGGATTCGCGTGAGGGAATAAAATTTAATCACTCTCGCTTGAGAGTAGGCCGGTTACTTATCAGTGGGATGATTTTATTTGGTAAAACACAACTCAAAACCAAATGATATGAGTAGCGCGGACACCCCACTTTGCATCCCTGGGGTGGCTTGTAATTTATGATGCCTCAATGGTATATCCATGTTGTAATTTGGTTTGAGGAGTAGTGATTTCGCATCTTGTCATGTGTGATTACTTTTGCGAAGGGTATTTAATGATATAATATTATCAGCATTCGTCATTGTTGTTATACGAATGGATAAAACATTTATAATACGAAATGATGCATTTTGAATGGGTACATTTTGTTTTTTTTGAGCGAAACCTTATTGTAAATACGAAAGTTTGGACATTTGTATGTCACACTGTAGCGGATAAACATATTTTGAGGAAAATTGATATAATAATAGTTCTTGACCTGGATTTAAGTTTTTATTTAGGTACTACGCGAGCAAAACTGCGAGTTGAGCTTGTACTTGACTCAAACTAAGTATGAACTTTGACAACTGCAAAAGCTTATCCCTGAATACAAAAACAGCGCTCTCAGCTACTTTTGATTTACGTCTCAGTGAGTACTTGAGGTACAGTCGAGTATTGCAGACACATCCAAATAATTTTACTGGCACAATAAAAAAACATCAATAAAACAAGCTAGGAACCCAGCTGAGTTTGTTACCAGATTCTTCTGGCGATTGGAACTAGCGTTTTACGTTTTATTAGCTTTATGACGTTTCAGAATGGTCCTTGTTATGTTATTTATTAAAAACATTTAATAATTTAAATTATTATTAAAATTCAAACAATTAGAATTGTAATTTTAAATTGCAGGCACATGAGATTTTAGACTACATCTCAGGGTTGCCACGCGTAAGTGATATCTCTGATATTGCAAGCGTACATAGGCTACGGTAGCCGCTCACTATCAAGTGGGCCGCACGCTTAGGTATAAAAAAAAGTTTACGGGGGCATTGCAAAGTAACTTTAATCCTGCCAATCAAGTCAAAACAACCGAGCATCGTGTTTGCTTTACACTCGCCAATTTACAGATAATTTTTCTTCCGGGATACCGTCGTGACGTGGCAAGGGTTGGTAATCGTCCGGTGATAAATGACCGGCCAGACGGACCGGATAACCGGGTCGCAGCCGGGGCAGGTTAGATAGTTTGAATTGATGGATCTCGGGGCAGGACACTTGGAAAGACGTTGAATATGTTATCAAATATCACTTGAAAGCTGGACAGAAAAGTAACGTGATGGCTGCTACTCACAAAAAAGCAAGGTATGTACGACTGTACGTGCATAACACTAACTTGTTGAACTGTCCATGTAAATTTATTTTTTATATAATGTTATTTTCAACACACTTGCTTATAAAGTGGCTCTATGGTCATCGCAATTAGGCACAGAATAATCCCAGACACCCATAATCAAACTATGACTTTTTTATTGCTATAACTCACTAGTGAGTTATAGATTTTTTTTTGTTATTTTTTTATGAGTTTTTTTGTTATTTTATTCACAAGTGTGTTGAAAGACGTCGTATGATACACGTGTGTATTGATGATTACCGTCCTCGGCTATCTTAAGACCCTTGTCTACGGCTCGGGTCTCAATGGCGCCTCAGCGGTAATCACCAATGTTACACACTAGTACCATAATGTACTATTCTTACTGCGTTTCATAAAAGATGAATTTCAGAAGTTCATTTTTATTTCTTTAAATTTCCGGTACCTTGGTCTAAAGGTATAGTTAGGTTGTGCGTTGATTGTCATTCACGTATCGCAATAAATGCTTCACAATTAAAGATAACAACTAGCCCCCTAGGATAGAGTCGGTATTTCCTTACGACTGAATATGTATAAGTAAGAATATGCTTTAAATAATAAGTGTTTGTTTGTACACTTCCACTGACACAAAGCAAATAATTATAGACTGACGACAAAATAACATTCAGTCGCTTTTAAAATATCAACCTAGCCTTCTCTTACAATCACTTGTAAGTCGTATCATAAATGATACAAATCACAAGCCCAGTCGTTCTTGATACATCATTTATTTGCGTAGATTGTCTAACGAGGCGTGCCTTTCTAACTCATTAATTTAGTGTTGTACTTTAGTTAAAACAATCGATAGTTTATGCATAATGTATTGCTGCTCGTTCAGAGTTGAAATCCAGCTTATTATTAGAGCAGTTGTTCCAATACAATATTATAATGAAAATTATATATCTGTCTTTTAAAAAACTATGTTTTTGTTTAAATTATTTTTTATTACCATTCCTATTTCTGCCGCCAAGCAGTAATGCTCGCATTGTTGAGTTCCGGTGCGAAGGGAATGGTTTCCGGTGAAATTACTGGCACATGAGGCTTTCGATCTTAGCCTCAAGGTGGTAACTCGCGAATGATACCTCAGGTATTGCAAGCGTCCATAGGCTGCAGTAACCGCTTACCATCTTGTGGGCCGTACGCTTGGTTGCCACTTAAGTTGTATAAAAAAAAATTATTCAGAACAATTACAATGAGCCAATTATAAAGTTAGCAGTGTTAGTTAGTAGTGTAGAGCAATTGAGTTCAAAAACTATGTCATGGTATCCAGAGTCAGTGTAGGGTGACTTTTGTAAAAACATTTTACTCTTCAACAAAGGTTTTGCGTATAAGTTACAGGTAGTAAATGTATTGATCTATCTAAAAGTTATTTATCCGCATACCTCTATAATAAGTTTAACTTGCCTAAGTATTATATTAAAATCGTTATCAATTTACAGGTAAGTACTTATACAAATGCAAGATATGTACAAAAGTAAAATCTAACTAAAAACTAAAGAAATTTGAGAATACTGTAAATACAGCGTTTAGTAAGGATTGTGATTATGATGATGTAAAGATTATAGTTTTGTACACAGAGAAATCTAGACATCTAATTTATGAGCTGTGGTTGAGGGACTGAGAATCACTACGGGGAAGATTAAACATTTCGCGCGAACACTATTAATCAGATCGGCGATTGCACCGACTAAACATCGGTTAAGAGATGGGGTTATTTTCGTCGATGTCGAGATATGCATTGTGCAAGCCCAATACGATGATTGTAAGAAAATCAAATAACTCGGACACCCTTTAAAATATCAAGGGACGTGAAAAACTGTGTGTGGCGTCAGGTAAATAAGCAAAAAATGTGTAATATTATAAGCGCTTTAAAACAAAGGCAGGGCATCAAACAAAAAAAGACAAATTTTGAGGCGTATCGTAACATGAATCAGCATTTAGATACATTAAAAATAAAATAATTTACATACAAAAACTTCACGCGCCTCATGATTTTATTTTTTTGTCGGTTAATGGTCGGAATTTGCTATTGAGTTAATCGATAAATAAGACACACGCCCATCACTATCAGACCCAAAGGGATCGAAGCAGCCTCTCGGTTAGTGTGAACTAAATGAATCATTAATAATGCAAAGTTAACGCGCCTGCGATACGACCCGGCGACCGCAACATCGATGTCGATGTAAGCCTGTGTTCATCGACAAACTACACCAAGCACTAGCGTTTATCGATAAATTATTTATGCTGTTTGATCGATTTGGGTAGGATTATCGGTGACGGGACGCGTTAGCACCTGATTCGGTAAACCCATCAAATAGATGCCAGCGTGACTCTCAAACGGAAAATCAAACAAGTTAGCTAATTAATATGTACATAACAAACAAGAGTACGAACACAAGTACTTTTCTTTTAATGTCGGTGATAGTTACTCTACATTTCGTGTTAATTTCTTGATAAATCTGGGGCGCGTCTTTTGTTTGAAGTAGTGTTTTAAGAAGACATCACAGTTCTCAAGAACAATAAAACATGTGCGGAAGAAAAGCCACTTTTCCAACCACCAATCCCAGAGCCGAACCTTTCGGACCCGAGCAAGCTAAGGGACCCAATTCTGTCAAAGCTGCCATACCTTCTTACAATCGTATCAAATAAATAACGTCGTTTCATACAAAGACGTAATGTCACTCTGACCACCCTTCACCGACAGTCGCCATTTTGAAAAGGGCTCGGACATGACACGCTGTCAGGGTTACCACTTCGCCAAATATTTGTCCGGTAAAAATGTCTGGTGAATTCTTGTCGCGGGTTTTTTCTCGATTTTTCGGAAGGGTGATGGATTGTTTTAAAGGGCGCTTGGCGGTTTGGACCGCGGTTGGCACAATTAAGTAACGATTAGGATAAAGCCTCTTATATAGCTAAAGTTAAGTCTTTTAAGTAGCTATGAGCAATCTCAAGTTAAAAGTATTGTCATAGTTATAAAAAAGTAAAACTAACACCTTATTTTTCATTGATATCGCCTAGAGGATCGTTATGGACTTGGACAACCACAATTCGTTCTATCATTACTCGTATCATCCTAAAATCAGCCAAAGGCACTGCTGCTGGAAAATTGAACACAAGCTTCCACAAAGAGTGATTGACAGACTTCTTAAAGTCCATGTTCATGCATGCACATAAATAAGAAAGTAAATAAATAATGCTGGACAATCCACACAGCATCATCTAGCCCCAAGGTAAGCTGCTGTTAAACAGAGCTGTATTATGGGTACTAGATGACTGATATATACTTAATACAATACAATACATAGATAGATATTTTTTATTATATATAGAATATACCCATAACACCCGGATCAAATATTTGTAGATCTTTCAAACATTTGACCCGGGGCGGAAATCGAACACGCAACCTCCGCGTCGCAAGCGGAGGTCCGCTGGCCACATCGGTCGTCTAAAAATAAAATATTTAAAAAGTGGGCTGTATTTTTTCTTAAATTTGTTTATTTAAAAGACCTGCTAGTCACTTAGATTTTTAGTTGTAATGTGCTTGACTATGTTTAATTCTATTATACTGTGCTTATATTATAGAACTTTTTTTTTAAAAAAGGAGTTATCAAACCCTACCTACCCTGTATTACTTTACGGGCGGCAGCCGTGCCAGCCCTACAAACGCGTCATCAGCAGATGACAATCGTCCGAAACCGGACGGCGGCTGGACAGCGAGGTGTTACGTTCAATATCCTTTGAAACTTTGCCATTACTACCTCCATAGATACCTATTCTATTGTGCTACAAGTAGGGCATCTTCGATAAGCAAAATAGGTACCTTTGTCCACATAACTAACAAGTTTTGTATCGAGAATTTGAATTATTTGCTCTTTTTATCACGGCACTGCTTCTAGTTCAACACGTATTAACGCCACCTTTATGCATTTGTTCTTACAACTTCAATTTTATTAAAGGTTGTATGGCAGAAATTGGTTATAGCAATAAGACCGCCCATTGTAATTCTTAATCTTGTGGTCAGTCTAAGTAAAAAACAGCAAAATATTTTCTTACTGCGTTCTGCAGATTCACCTGCGGTTTATTGGTCCAAAGTAGCTGATTCTACGTTACGATATTTATGTTTTAAGTTTCATCGAGTTTTGATCAGCCGATAGATCAACTTTTGCAATTTTATTAGAAGTGTGATTCTGACTTACTCAAACTTTCAGATTGAGTTAAAATATGAACCCCTTCAAACTCACTAAATGTACTTTTAAATATTCAAAGCATCTAAACACCATAAACAGCATGATCAGTCAAACCCATAATCCCTTAATACGAAACCCTTCCATGTCCATCGCATGTCATTTATTATAACGAAAATCCACATCCAGTGCTTCCTTGATATCGTCTTATTTATTGTCAAAATGCCAGCGATGGGGCGAACACTATTTGTCATTGACAAAGCCTGTATCCTCCTCGTACCCTCAGGGTATTGGATGAATATGTTTTGCCGTATGCAAATTTGTGTGGATATTTTTCGGCAAATTGGGGTCATTGCGTATTGGCTTCAGTTTTCCTTGAGGCAATCTCTTATGTTTATGATTTTGAGGGATTGTATATCTCTTGGTTTGATTTATTTTATTTTATTAGAAAAAATATCTGCCCGCTTACGCACACTCTACCAAGATACACTTAAGATATACTTAAGAGTAGTAGAGTTCTCTGTGATAGAGCTCGTCCGGGGAAGGACTACCACCATACCTATTTCTGCCGCCAAGCAGTAATGCTCGCATTGCTGTGTTCCGGTGCGAAGGGTATGGTTTCCGGTGAAATTACTGGCACATCAGGCTTTCGATCTTAGCCTCAAGGTGGCAACTCGCGAGTGATACCTCTGGTATTGCAAGCGTCCATAGGCTGCGGTAACCACTTACCATCTTGTGGGTCGTACGCTTGGTTGCCACTTAAGTTGTATAAAAAAAAAATACAAAGTATCGTATGTTTGAATTTGAGGTTATCTATCTTGTAGCTATAACAAAGTTATCGAAATTGGTTTAGTTATTAGAAAATGAAAAGTGTAGTTGAAATTAAATGAAACCAATAATTTAATTTCAGCCTGCATTATTGTGAGGTTATATTGAGATATTTTCAATAATTTTGTTCATGTTGTAATCAGTAGGATATTTTTGCAAAAAGCTGTTGACTGATTTATACTAACTGGAAATATAGTTATCAATATATTGTGTTAAAAACCAATTATTATCTAAAGGATATTATCATTACTAGCTAGGCCCGCGATTATGCGTAAAAATATTGATGTATAGGTACACAGGAAACTTATATACCAGAATAAAAGGATGTGCATGTGCTATTCCAAACTATTATCTATATCTATGCCAAATTTCAGAGAGTACATCTAGATCCGTTCAGCCGTTCTGGCGTGATTGAGTGATAAAAATCTCTATGATCCATACAAATATTTATAGTAAGTACGATAAGATTTATCCACGCTTACATCGAAAATGACAATCCTCTCTAAAATATCCCAAATTTCCTCATTCTATTATTCATATGTGACCCATTAGGCTATAGGGTGTTAATACTTTGTGACTTATTGGGCCCATCTCTCATTGGACCCTTGGAAAGATCGCGATGTCATTTCGGCTTTTAGGCTCTGCTGTTTTGGAATCGTTGATATACGAAATTTGAATTTCCTAACAGCTAAAAAATATTGGAAACCTCTTTCCAGACGACTTAAATGCTAGCCTGATAACCTTTATTTGTCTTTTAAACTTCTAAAAATAATAATGCAAATGAATAGCGCGAGTATTGATCAATAGTTTGCCTAGTCTAGCTCTAGAGTAGGCAAACTATTGCCAGTTTTTATCCTCAGACCTTGGTGACTAATAAACTTTGTTGACACAAGTTTAATAGATTTGATTTCAAAATAACTTAAGTTTTCGTTTCTCGTCATTTTCTCATATTCCACGGTGTTATATCGGTTGGCAATCCGCATGTTAACTCACAAATCATTAAGCAAACCGGCGGAGTCTTGTTAAAACAAGAGGGATCTGCGCAAACATGGGGAATCTTCGACTTCTGTTACACCCTATTGTTGCGGGCCTGTAAATTGGCGCTTACTATTGTCAAGGTGTTTGTTAATGGAAATTATTGTTTTTTTAAAAGACTTCAAAAAATGAGGAATGAATATTATAGAGGTCCTATTTAAATTTTATCAAAATTGGTTCAGTACTTTTTAAACAGGTAAATCCCAAAAAAACGTTTCAATAACTACATTGTCACCACAATCTATCGAAGCATTGTTTTAAACTGAAGTTCATTTTTGTCGTTTTCTAAAATTAATTAATAATTCATTTTTAATTAAAACAGATTGAAAATTCTCTGGAAATTCCGCCTAAGCGAAATAGTAGCTACTAGAGATTTTTCATCTGTTTTTTATAAGAATAAGAATAAGAATAAGAATAAAAATTTGTTTATTTGACACACACAATTAGGAGAGCAGTACAGTAAAAAGGCAAGAAAAAAAAAAAAAAAAATGGTCAAAAACAAAAACAAATAAATTTATACATAAAAAAGAAAGAAAGACCTAGCGTATTAGTGACATAGTCTCTCCTTGTGAGTGCGCTCAAACAGGTCCAGTCTCAGCTTTATGCCACTCCCGAACATAGTAAGGAAGTGACGCTGGTTTTCAGACTAATTTTTAATAATTTATTTATAGGTTTTTTTTATTAATATCTATAGTTATTAGTGCACTGAACGGCTTAGGCAAAGAGCCTTCGATTCCCACTACTACAATTTTATTATGTTTGATCTAAAATTTAATAGAAAAAAATAAAGCTTAAGATGGTCCCTAACTCAATAAACCGATGACATTTTGCAAGATGTCAGTGGATGGTGAAGGCTAAAGATCGGTCGTCATGCCACTCTTAGAGGTCCTCCTCTAAGACATTTTTAACGTCTTATTTTTTGCCATTTTAAATTCACAATCAAACTAGCTGCTATCTGGTATCTGCAAAATACATACATGTGTATCGCTGTCTTTACTATAACGTTGAAATGAAAATTATTAGCACAAAACATTTTTAAATAAGTGCTGTTTTATGTTGTGTGTTTCTGTGTCAAAATGTTAATAACTCCTGACCCCTTAGTATTTTCTGTTATGGGTATCAAAAACTACGACCATAACACCTAGACCCAGAATTAATTTGTTGCTAACACAGTATATTTTTCAGTATAAAACATTTTCTTCAATAAGTCGTTTAATTGGAAAAACACAGTTTCCAAAAGCGCCATATTATCTCCCCGATTTCCCTAAGATTCCCGAAGAATCGCTTCCCCACGTTCTTTGTTGGAGCCGTGGCCCAATATTTGAGCTAATTATACACTTGATTTCACACCTACACTGGCCCCCGTTTGTCTTGCCTAACAACCCGACTTCTTTGTTACAAAAACATTGTTAAGGAGGTTTCAGCTAATTCTACATTTTGAGGGAGATTTGGGAATTTTTGTTACTAATTGTAAAATAACTGTGTAATGGTTTTAATAGTAACTGTTTTAAGGGTTTTGTGACTGTAAGGTGTAAGATCTTAGAATCAGACTTCTTTGTTAGTCCGATTTTCTCAGTTTTCAAAAGCAAATGGACAAGTTTAGTACATCTTGCATATAAAACTTCCGCCGCGTATAGTATAGTTCTCACAGCGGATCTAGGC
The DNA here is from genome assembly GCA_951394395.1 of Colostygia pectinataria. NCBI lineage: Eukaryota > Metazoa > Arthropoda > Insecta > Lepidoptera > Geometridae > Colostygia > Colostygia pectinataria. The sequence goes on from OX596369.1 coordinate 9,313,423, forward strand.
TTCCGTGAAATTAGCCGTTTCGATGCGCAATGGAGCTTTTTCAAACTAAATTGTCTTTGCGCATTACAAACGGCTTAGATTAGAGTGCAAACTATACTTAGATGAAAAGTAAAATTTATTCTACTCTAATCTAGAACTATTACGAATCTATGTTTCATCCAAATTGGTTTAGCCATTACAGCAATATTGAATCACAAACATACAAATACTCAAACTTTGGATTAGTAAGTAGGATATTAATAATGATTATGCGCAGTTATGTATCCTATTTCTGTTCTGAGTGCCTAGCACGAAAAACTTGTTTGACAATCGTAAATGTAAACGCATCGTCCAGCTGTCAATTTGCATAGGGTTTTTAACAGCGACTCTATAGTGCGTTAAATAAACTACCAAATATCTATACAAATTGACAGCTGGACGATACGTTTACGTTAACGATTGTCAAACCAGTATTTCATGCTAAGCACTCTGTAAATAAAGTTTTTTTATATTTTCTAAGATGCATTGTACAAATCCAATAACACCAACACCAATATGCACCACATCATTTGTCAGAACGTTTCAATATCAACCCTAAAGCGACTTCATATCCATATCGCGGGAAATATTTCAATATTTTGATTTACGACATAATACTGGATGGCACGCTACTTTTGAAACCCGCCAGTCTTGCACGATCCCTTTCTATCGGCTTTTTGCAAGAAATGTGCAAAAATACCTACACATTTTATTAAATATGTAATGTGTGTGTCATAATGTATTTTGTATATTTTGCAAAAGTTGATGTTTACTACAACATTATCTTTAACCCTAAAATATTGAAATAATTTATGATATTAATAATAAATAAAATTAATAATAAGTAAGTAAGTTTCTAGATTCCTATTATAGAAAATTTACTTTACTTATCATATCATATCATACTACTTGTTTAGTCTTATCTTATAGGTGCATGATTGTTCTTAGTTTATTTATTAATTTGATAGTTTTTTTTCTGAACAGTGGGTTTCAATAAATTAATTTTCTTTCTTTCTTTCTCTTTCTCAAATGTAACCTTGGTATTTGAGGTCTTAACAGAGCTACCTCAGACGTTTCGTAGCTGAAACCGATAGCTTATCGTGCGCTCAGATGGCACAATCGAAATCGCTCGTAATACCTTATAAATAATTACGGCCTTGATAAACGTACTGTAAACCTCTGTTAGATAATTATTCTTTCAAACCTATCATCGTTTTGTTCATTGACTTATGAATAACAAGGGCAGACAATACTTACCACTTTCCATACTCTTAATAAAATTATTAATCGTCCTTAAACAGGCTTAGATAATAAAAGTAAAGTCATCTTAGGATATCAACATCAGTAATGATATTATGATATCTTATATTTTCTTAAAAAATATTTTCTTTTATTAGACCGAGTTTACTACACACTCGATGAATTTTTTTCAATTAGATTCAGTGCCGCGGACGATATTGATCCCACTTACAAATAAATAGATAGTTAATAAATATTATACTTATCTAATAGATAGGTATGCATGTCACAAATTGACATTTGTACATAAGTGTACTCATCAATGTATTTTTTTTTATGTAGTGTGAATTTTAATGACCTGTAAGATGTTATTCTTATAAATAAGTAACTGAAACTGAAAATGAAACAGAACTATGTTTGTAAACGTGAAACGTATCAGTGAGTGTGATGACAGAGGCCTTCGGGCGGCCTAGAAACTCTGTCACCAGAGTTGGCCACGAACGAACGAACGAAGTGTATTTTTTTAATAAAAACTGAGTTGGCGATAGATACACAGGTCTGGTTTTATTGGTTTGTTTTCGATAAGTATTTTCCTCCCCTAAGGTATGCAAAAATATCGCTCAGATATGCTATATTCGGGATAACACTAAAATAGCGGGCGTCGTTTTTGTTCGTATAAATCTTTTATAGTAATACAGTGAAGTGCCATTGGATTTTTGGAATAAATGCGCGGTACCGCGCGGACGGATATTCTTTTATTATCCGTCTGTTATATTTTTAAACCGAGCGAGCGAAGCAAGCAAAACGTCAGACTTTTGTCCGTGTATATACAAAAAATTAATAATATTTTTTATAACACACTTGCTTATAAAGTGGCTCTATGGTCATCTCAATTAGGCACAGAATGACTCCCCGCTTAAATTTTTTTTTTAATTTTATTATGAGTTTTTTTTGTTATTTTATTCACAAGTGTGTTGAAAAATGTCGTATGATACACGTGTGTATTGATGATTACGGTCCTCGGCTATCTTAAGACCATCGCCTACGGCTGTCTCAATGGCGCCTCAGCGGTAATCATCAATTTTACACACTAGTATCATAATGTGCTCGTTAAAAATAATTTTATCATTTATCTGGTATCATTGCCTGGTTTTTGGCTAGGGCCGATGTGGGGTTGTGTTAAATCTGCAATAAATATATTATTTATTGGCTGATCATAATGATGAACAACATATTACCATATAAATATGTAATATATTTACTTAGATACCCACTACCCATCTATAACATTTCAGGCAAATCCCAAAAGATGACAGCAAAAACCATTTATCAAAAGCTTATACAATACACTTTATTTTTGCTACATTCAAATAATATTCCTCAAAATTGTACCAAGACGTCCCGATCGCAATCTAAGCCTCTGCTGAAATATTACCTATTTCATGCGAGTATAAAGCGAATGTGTACGTTATTTATTGGGTGAGAAATACTTTGATAAATCGCTGCCTTCCGAGTGGGGTACAAATGTACCCCTGCGCGCGTAAGGGTTAGGTATAGAAACGCGAAGAATATACGTAATTGAAGATGTTACTCTTAATGGGTTTTATAAGTTTTCAGGCGATATGATTCATCTGGTATTTGAGTGCTTCCGTGCTTTGAAAGATACGTAAGTCCAGGCTTTGATCATCGTTACGTCAACTTTCCTTTTTTATTAGCGCTTAGAAAAATAACAACCTGGCATAAACGGAATAAAAGGAAAAGGATAAATGATATGACGATTATAGTGCAGTCTCACGCCAAACTTTAAAAGCCAGTTTTTTCATCATACTCATTACCTCTCTTAGCTAAAGTGTCTTTCAAATCTGTTATCATCTTTGTTCATTGACATAAGAATGACTTGAGAAACAAATATAATTAAAACGAATTTATATAAATTAATGGGTTATAGTATGATTATAAATTAGGGACGAAAAGCGTGCGTGTTGCATCTGGTTATGATCCAACCATCAGGACTTGAACATCTAGTCACTTGATGCCATAAAAACCTATGTTTTTACATGACAGTCAATTTTTTTTAAATATTTGAAATTAAAATTTGATGTAGTAAATAACAGGGTCAAAAACTATTAACTCTAGAAAATACATTGAGTATGAACTGTGTCGCAGTGGTATCAAATGGTATCATGACAGCCTTTTAATGTTCCCTCTGCTATGACACTGGCTATTCTCGAGCGAGAGTGATTATGTCCTAATCCACCACGTGGAGCTAACGCGGTTGGTGGATGATAAAATCATAATCACACAAAAAACAGCTCAATAGAACATCAATACGCAACAATGACAAAACACCCGTCGTAAACAAAACATATAGGTGGGGCGCCACCCCCCACGACAGGGGTGCAGGGGTGCTCTAAGAATAAATGCCCTACATAAAGGCGGGAGTGCTAGAAAATGTACGTGAACGTTCTTAACACCCTGTATGGGATTTGACATGGAGATGTTAATACCACCATTTTATGTATGGTTTTAATTGAAATTATTTCAGATATTTGAATATCAATAAAAGCTTTCCTGTATTTTGATTTAGAAGTTGTTAGTTCCAACCCAGTTGTGGATTTTTTTAAGTTTGTGGACATCGCCTTCAAACGGTGAAAGAAAACATCAAATCTCAATGAGCGTGGTTGGTTCGATTCCAAGGATGTGGGTTTGAAAACGGTCGTGTACAAATGATTTTTCCTAATAAGTAAGTTCGTATGAGTCAGTGGCCAACTGTGTTGACAGAGTTTCTAGGCTTAGTTAGTAGTGGCCTAACAACTTTGAAATAGCCGAGACCGACTGCTTAACAGTGCTTAACTTTGTTGATCTGTTAAGAACTACTTAGCCAGCTACGTCACGAGCACTCCATTTTTTCTAATAACATGCATGTGTGCAATTTACGAAAAAAAAATAAAATAAAAAATATTTTTTTTGTAAATTGCACGCATTTTTTTTTCGTATTACTAACAAAACACTTGCTATCCTTTATGAAAACTTAAGAATAATTTTAACATTCTAATTAAAGTGCATAGATTGTCAGAAAAAAGGTCGTCTTGTTGGAACTTGTGTATAAATGCGTTTATGGTATGGTATCAACAGCTCTATAAATTATCGAACTCGTTACCCGCTGTATTCTCTGGTGAAACATTCTCGTATCGCATTATATCATTTATAAACAAAATGTGTTGGAATAAATCGCTGGGAATCGTCGGCGGACGCAGATACGCGGCTTACGTGAACACCCTCCTCCCCCCACCCCCTGCGACAGCTAAGTTCCGATTATAATGCTAAGGTATCCTTATCATCACCATGAAAACCTTCGAATTTTTAGTCTTGGACATGCTGGTTTCGTTTCCTTCACAGTATGAGAGCACTGGCATTGCGCACATACATTTTTCAAATGAAAAAATCCATTGGTACACGACCGGTTTTGAACCCACGACCTTTGGATCGAAAGGCGGTGTCACTACCACTAGACCACAAGTGCTCTCAATAAAAATATAACAAAAATTGAGTAGATTAATTAAGAGTAGATTCCTATATCGTTTTGTGAGTTATGACACTGTTTTCAGGAGTTTCAGAACTAACTTCAAGCGTTTAGAATAGAATGTTCCACAAGTTTATCTAAATCAGCCATAAACCGAGTTGCATAATCGCTCTACTGATGTCAACAGTACTTATCTAATATCATCAAATAACTAAATTTCAGGTGCTAATGAAACTGAACGAAACGAACTGAAATACAATAGCACTAACGCGTTAGGTACAGTCGGCGCGGAAATTGGGCGAGAGCGCAGATTCTAGCCGTGGCCCACTGCCCATCTGGGGTCCACTGACGATACAAATATATGGATACGCATTATCAAATAATAGGTATTGGATTGGTAGTAAACTGGTTACAGCAAGAAAACAGACAAAGACTCGGGCTCTGAAAGTTCCGTTGGAGAAGATAGACTCAACTATACTAAGTTTTGCAAACGAAAATTATGAGGAATTACAGGCATAATTATGAGACTTCATATGTACAAGTGAGGCAACACGCAAATTTTATCTGATGTTGCAAGCGTACATAGGCTACGTTAACGCTTAACATCGGGTGGGCTGTACGCTTGGTTGCCAATTTAGTGGTATAAATAAAATTAAAATTTTGTGAAACCATTTTGTTCATTACGCCAAAAAACTTAGGTAATTGCCACTCAGACGTTTTGTGTCTGAGGGGTTAGGTGTTTCAAATCTTAGACGAAATGAGATCAATTAATTTAACATAAAAGGCATATTACTTTTTACACATGTTAGGAATTTTGCTACAAAGTCTTAAAGCGTTTTAGATGACCCGCTCATGAGCACCAAATCTAAGTAAGTCTTTTGAGTTTACCAGATGGCGTATCCCTGTTATTCTTTCTATAGTATTCAAAATACTGAGGCTATTACAGGCCCGCACTCGGTCCACTATTGAATATTGGACAAAGCGCTCTAATTGTTCGTACCGCGCTGCCTGCTGCTTTACTGCCTCCAGCTAAGGTTTATCTAAACTGGTAACTCCATGAAGTTGTTCAGGGAAGAACTACCACCATACTTTTTTCTGCCGCCAAGCAGTAATGCTCACATTTCTGTGTTCCGGTTCGGTATGGTTTCCGGTGAAATTACAGGCACATGAGACTTTAGATCTACGTCTCAACGTAGCAACGCGCAAGTGATATCTCTGATGTTGCAACCGTACATAGGCTACGGTACCCGCTTACCATTAAGAGATCCGTACGCTTGGTTGCCACTTTAGTGGTATCAGAATAAAAACCTGTAACTTTTGAATTTCATGTTTGTCTAAGAAAATTCTAGGGCAACGAAATAATTGACGAAAGCACTAAATAATGAATATTTCGGTCGAGTAGGCACTTTGATCGGCCGAGCTCGCAATCTAAGTTGTCCATAAGTTACTATAAAGTGGCGCTGTGTAACTAACCACGAATAGATAACTTTGCGTGCCCTGGACTTGCCCACGTATCGCCTTTGAGCGGCGATGGGCCTCGGGCGATGTAGCCCTACTCATATATAGAAGTGGGCAGCGTTATTTAATTATGCTATCACAAGAAATAATTAGTACAAAACACACTGAAACAGAATTTTCCTTCTAGGGTAAAAAAAAAGTTAAGCTAGCTGTTGCCTAAATAAAAAGTAGCAAATGTCTTTTTCCCGGTTTATTGTCCTGTCCTAATATCTATCTATGTTTCAAATTTCAGCTAAATCGATTCAGTGGTTACCGAGTTGAAGAGGAAAAAACATTCATCCAAACATTTAAACTATCGCATTTACAATTTAAGTGTCATAATGCGTCCGTTCTAATAATAGTGAGCTCTATTCTCGTTTGATCCCACTATTATGCTAAGTGATGTATGTCTAACTTCTTTGTGGTTGCGGACATCGGGCGATAGTTCGCATAACTTTGTACTAACTCGCTTTAGTGACTATGAATACAATACTTTTAAGTTTATTTAGCAAAACGATTGTATGGAAGAAACGTTTATCATTGTGTAAATTAAAACTAGCAGTTCTTCGAACAGCATTAACCTCGCACTAACTTCGCAAGCATAAACTTTACTCTTCTAAGTAAGCAATATAATGTATTTTAAGGAGCTAAATATAAAGCCTGTAATTATCTATACCAATTGTCATCCAAATCTGTCGTAAAACCTGTAGAAGAGTACCAACAAACTGATAGACGAAAATAAATTTTGCTAGACCTGAAGCAGAGACGATCTGCTCGCATCTCTCGCTCGGTACATATTATAAATAAATAAATAAATAAATAAATATTGCTGGACAATCCACACAACATCATCTAGCCCCAAGATAAGCTACTGTTAAACAGAGCTGTGTTATGGTACTAGATGACTGATATATACTTAATACAATACAATACATAGATAGATATTTTTATTATATATAGAAAATACCCAGAACACCCGGAACAAATATTTGTAGATCGTACAAACATTTGACCCGAGGCAGGAATCGAACCCGCAACCTCCGCGTCGCAGGCGGACCTGCGCCCGCTGCGCCACATTGGTCGTCAAATTATGTTGCTAATAAGCTTAAAAAAACGCTATCTGCGCTAAGACCGCCATTTGAAGGAATATTTTATAATTTATGTATGTTAAGATAAACTATCATGCAACTAATTTTGTCTTCAATAAAGTTATAATTTTATTTATTTATTTGCTAATGTATAGTTCTCACAACGAATCTCGGCCGTCGTGAAATTAGCCGTTTTGATGCGCAATGGAGCTTTTGTCTAAATTGTCTTTGCGCGTCACAAACGGCTAACTTCACGGAAGCCTAGATCCGCTGTGCGAACTATATATTTATTCTGTGTGAAAGAAACTGTTATTTGTGGTGCATACATTGAGGGTCTTATTCATAACGAACTTTCAACAGACGTTTCCGGAACTGAAAACACACAACTGTCATGATGACAGATTTGACAATACAGTTAACAGGCGGTGTAAAGTAGAATAATTTACTTTAGCGTCCAATGCAACGACCTTAACTAGATGAACTAAGGTAACCTCCGTTATCAAATACCTAAAGACGCCCCCCAGGTCACTCACATACCATCCATTGGCCCGTACAACCTACATACACGTACCAAAGAACGAGTCATGAGCATAACAACGAATAGAGAGGTAACTCTTAAATAGAGTTTGAAATTTGCACTACCAACTAATATCCTTGGTGGCGCGGTGGGCAAGCTGCCGTTTGTAATCTAGAGATTGCGGGTTCTGCAATTTTTTTTTTTTTTATGTCAGCTAGTGACACGACAATTAAGACGCCCGCCTGATGTTAAGCACCACGCCTGACTATAACAGATGCAGAGCCACCCAAAGCTTAAAGTTTTTAAGTGTTTGCGTGGCACTGCACTGCGCTTCCCTGAGACATTGTCGTTAAGTCTCTTTCGCCCAGTAATTTCACTTGCTACAGTGCACTTCAAACCTAAACACAGTTTATTTGTTTATTTGTTTCTGTTCGGGGTGTTTCTATTTAACTATGGTTTAAGAGTAGTAGAGTTCTTTGTGATAGAGCTCGTCCGGGGAAGGACTACCACCATACCTATTTCTGCCGCCAAGCAGTAATGTTCGCATTGCTGTGTTCCGTGTATGTTTCCGGTGAAATTACTGGCACATGAGGCTTTCGATTTTAGCCTCAAGGTGGCAACCCGCAAGTGATACCTCTGGTTTTGCAAGCACCAGGCTGCGGTAACCGCTTACCATCTTGTGGGCCGTACGCTTGGTTGCCACTTCAGTTGTATAAAAAAAAAATGAAAAACTAAATGGAGTTTGAGAACCCTTTTTCTTTGGGATAAAAAATAACCTATTATCTATATATTACGTCATTATCTATCTTAATTTAAAATTTCAGCCAAATCGATTCAGAGGTTATTTAGTTTTATAGAAACAACCATCCTAACAAACATCAAAACTTTCGCATAATATTACTGTGATCGGTAAGATTAACATTTACTCTGCATTTTCAGTTCTATCGGACATCGGAAGGTCAAAATCAGCTTAAATGAAGTACATAGCTCTAGACATACTCAAGGGGTTTTGGGAAAGCAGTTCGTAAAGGAATAGTTCGCGCTCATCACACGCCAAATGTTAGCCAAAGGTGCACAGGTATGATAAGTTAGCTCAGAGCTTTGAAGGGCCATAACTTTGTGTTACACGAATGGTTTTAAACACCAGTTGTGAAGGTTGATAATCGCTTAAACAACACATAGGTAAGATTATTTAATAGATTACAATAATACAAGATGAACGAGAGATTGAGCGATTTTCACCGCATTTTGAAGAATAGCCCGTAAAAATGCGGTAAAATGATCACTTTTAGAAGTGTATGCTTTTTTTTATGTCAGCAAGTGACAAGACAATCAAGGCGCCCACCTGACGTTAAGCACCACGCCTGACTATTACAGATGCAGTGCCACCTAAAGCTTAAAGTTTTTAGGTGTTTGCGTGGCACTGCACTGCGCTTATCACCCCGAGACATTGTTGTAGGTCTCTTTTGCCCAGTAATTTCCCTTGCTACAGTGCCCTTCAAACCTAAACACAGTACAGCTTGCTCACTGCTGCTTGGAGGTAGAATATCTGACACTGCGGTGGTACCCACCAAGGCGGACTCTTGCTGAAGAGTCCTACCACTAGGTAAAAGGCTTGTTAAGGTATTTTGTTCAGAGACCCACTAGTTGTATTTATTAGCGTTATCGAATCGTAGTCTTTTCCACAATATTAGAAACTCTGTCACTTGAGTTGGCCACTGACTCATACGAACTTACTTACTTTTTCCCACAATATTATTCCCTCAAGCGTTAGATCTTTTTCAATTTCACACAGCATTATCGGATTCTGAGCATAGACTTTAGAATGTTGTTATAGAAATCGCATGCTATCGATATTCCAGAACCAATCGAAAATTGGAAATTTTCCTTATTCCTTGGTTTTCTCAAAAATAGTCACCGTTGTAATACTACCGCTATAAGTATTACAAAATACCCTAGTGATTATTTACACAAAAGCACCCGTGCGAAGCCGGGGCGTGTCGCCAGTAATAAATCCAGCCTATGTTACTCAGGGATATTGTAGCATTCTAATGGTAAAATAATTTTTGAAACGGACCCATAGTTTTTGAGTTTATTCGTAACAAAAAAAAGAGTAGTAGAGTTCTTTGTGATAGAGCTCATCCGGGGAAGGACTACCACCATACCTATTTCTGCCGCCAAGCAGCAATGCTCGCATTGCTGTGTTCCGGTTCGAAGGGTATGGTTTCCGGTGAAATTACAGGCACATGAGACTTTCCATCTAACGTCTCAGGGTGGTAACACGCAAGTGATATCTATGATGTTGCATGCGTACATAGGCTCCGGTAACCGCTGACCATCAAGTGGGCCGTACGCTTGGTTGCCACTTTAGTGGTATAAAAAAAAAAAAAAAAAAACATACAAAAATACAATTAATCTTCTTTCTTAAATACATCAAAGAAAACTTTTTGACTTTTTTATACCCTAATTTTTTAACTCTCTAAATTAATAAAGTCCGATAACACACAGTTAACAGTTTAACCGATATTTATAAAATTTAGTATCTAATGGCGTTATACATAATCATACTATATTAATAAACCTGTAACATCAAATTATCATCATGAGAGCCTTCTAATGTTCCCACTGCTGGGACACTGGCCTACTCTCCATCGAGAGTGGTTGGGTCTTAATCCACCACGCGGACCCAATGCGGATTGGTGAATGGCACATGTCTTTCGAATTTTTAGTTCTTGGACATGCCGGTTTCCTCACGATGTTTTCCTTCACCGTATGAGAGCACTGGCATTGCGCACATAAATTTTTCGTAGCGAAAAATCCATTGGTGCACGACCGGATTCGAACCAACGACCTTAGGATCGGAAGGCGGGGTCACTACCACTAGACCACCAGTGCTCAAATTGGTGGTCTAGTGCTGCTCACTAACATCAAATTATATAAGCTGCTATTATGACGGTAATAGATTCTTTTAAACAAGGTTTGCTAGAGTACGATTTTATCGAAGACAGCCAAGTGCATGTAATGGTAGCTTTTAGTTACAAAATGTCTTCAGGGCACAGATATACACGCAAATTGATAGCAATAACAATTTATTCAGATTATAAGAGATGCAACGCATAACACGAGCTATCGTTTCGCTTTCGTTCCGATATCAAACAGTCACAGTCAAAAATAATGGTAAGGAAACATGCCGTTTTTAAGGAAAATTCTGTGTATTAGTTTAAAAAGGCTAAACCAATCTATTTTCCAGAGGTGATGAAGCCTCAATCCAAACGCCAGCTAATAAATTCATAGTTTCACACTCACCGTCCTATAGACCCACATAAATTAACACTTAACTTCACCCAATCGACCTTCAACTGGTTGACCTTTGGGCGGTCGTGAAAGACCTTTAGGCTGGGAAAGTTTTCCGATACGTTAGTAAGGGTACAGTGATAGATTTATTTGACACTTGGTTATTGGTAACTAGGTCAGTTACTTTTTCAGACGTACTTCACCAAATTTTTTTTCCTAAAAATCAAATGACTTTTATCAACTATCATTTTAACAGTTAAAAAAAAAAAGTAAATTTAAAAATAAATTAAAAAAAAAAAAGTTTTAAAGTTTGTAACGGTCTTTAGTTGGCCCAACAGTTACATATGTATTTTGTATATCTTGTAATTATGTAGTTACATATTTTATTTTGTTTATTATAGATGTTCTTTTACATTAAATAATATCCTAGGGTTAGGTGGAAGTCGTGATGGCGATGATATAAAACTCTTTTTCAAGCCAGAAATAAATGCTGGATAATCCACACAGCATCATCTAGCCCCAAGTTAAACAGAGGGTGTGTTATGGATATTCAAGTTCTTTCATTTATTTCCATTAACAACGTCCATTATTGTGTGCGGAAAGGCTTAAACATAAAATACTATAAAATTATCAACAAAAATATTATTATTAATTAAAATTAATTAATAATAATATTTTTAATAAAGAAATTACAGGCACAGCGTTAAACCGCTGACGCCTAGTTTTTATAAAGTCTTTAACGCTTGTACAGGCGTAATAAGACTGTAAAAAAAAAAAAAAAAAAAAATATTATAAGCTACTTACAATACTACTACTAGTAAAAAAAAGTTATTACACTATTGATGAATTTATGAATGATAAAATTATTTCTATTTCTTAAACTGACATTGTAACTGCATTCCAATTATTATTATTAAGTATATTCATATTATTAATTATTGATTGCTTGTATTTTATTATAATTCTTTCTATTCTCTATGTTTTTGACATTGTAAATAATATTATATTGCATGCCTCAAAAGGTAGAATACATTGGTACACGATTTAAATAATTAACATCTAAGTTCAACATGACATGTATTTCAAGCAAAAAAAATACTTTGACTTTGAATAAAATTGTCCAATGCCGTTAACTAAAAATTTTACTAATTTAAATTTAAAATAACAAAAATAAAAATATTACTATCTGATTCAATGTCAACGATATACCTAACCTAATTTATTTATATAATGTGGGTGATTGACAAACGATACCAAATGATCAACTCTACTACATGTCGTCTAAAGAATATAGACATTTATCAAGTAAAAAAACCTTCAATTTATTTTTAAATACCATACGCTGATGAATAATTTATTTTAATTCTGTCGGTAGCTTATTAAATATTTTTACAGCTTGGTAGTTAGAAATATGCTTCATGATATTGAGGTTCGGATGGACTGTATTTTTAATATTCTTCATTCTAGTGCTTAACCTAACTTGCTTTTCTTTCTCTGTTTCATACACCGGTAAGTATTTAGCAAAGAAACAGAGAAGTACATGTACATATAGACTAGGTACAGTAAGAATACCTAATCTTTTGAAATGCTCCCTGCAAGATAGAGTCTGAGGAATACGCGAATACTACGTTTTTGCAGGATAAAAGCTTTTTCTCCATTATATTTGTAGCTGTTTCCCCAAAACTGAATGCTCTAACTAAGTTTAGATTCAATAAGCGCGTAGTAAACTAATTTTAATTAGCCTATACTTGCCTCATCTCGTAATGTCCTCAGAGCATAGCATGCTGATGCAATGGAGCTTTCGATACTAGCAAGCTCATTTTTCCAGTTAAGATACGAGTCTATATGTATATCTAAGAATTTAACTGTGTGTACATTTTTCACAATATCATTACCCAGCGTAGTATCTAGGCAGTCTTTATTTTCTTGAAGTAGTCTTAAATAACATTACATTCGTCTTTTTTACATTTATAATCAAATTATTTGCCGAGAACCATCGACTTAAGGCAACCATCGAGTCATTCATTTTAATTCTAAGTGATAAATGACTGATATACTTAATACAATATAATAGATTTTTTTTTTTATTATACATAGAAAATACTCAAATCAACCGGGACAAACAATTGCAGATCGAGCAAACATTTGTTCTGGAGGCGGGAATCGTATCCGCAACCTCCGCGTCGCAGGTGGACCTTCACCCGCCGCGCCACAACGGTCGTAAATTCAAGTAAAAAAGTGTATCTGAATTAAAAATGTATATTTAAAATGGTTTTTATTATACAAACTCCAAAGTACATAATCCACTAACCCAATTTTCAAGCACACCTTAATCCAATCCGAATCACTTCCAAATCTTTTCAAACTTTTCTAAAGTGTTAAAATAAATTCACGTAAAATGCTCCTGTAAAGCCTTCAATGCGGTGTAAACACCTGTAAGGCTATCGATAACGGGATGTTCCCGAACGGGACCCCTCGTCCCAAGCCTTCGATGTTGCATGAAAAACGATAAGTTGCTTTAGGGTTGTCAATATAGAACCGGTCTAGAAATAAGTGTATTAATTTAATCACCACTGAATGTATTTGCCGAGCAACCGTCGAATGCGGTCGCGGGCGGTGTTTTTAGAGAAAAGCTTTTAAATAGTTTCGAAACGTCAGCATAAATGACAAGAACAAGTGGTGGAAGTTATTCCCGATGTATATTTAAAAAAATCTAAATAAGTTGAAGTTGACGTCAAGGCAGACCCAAAAAGCACTGGCATGGCTTAGCATTCTCTATAGATAATGGTAAGACTTGGTATTGGACCGTGTGAAGTGGAAGTAGAAGAAGGCCTTTGCACCAAAATGGGATTGCAAAGGTTACGAGTTAAAAGTTTAAAAAAACAACAGTCACATTCTCATGAAAACGGAGAAAGTTATACATTTGTCAAAAGGATACTTAGTTGGGCACTGTTATAGTATCAAATCTATATGATTGGTTAATAATTTTACCTTAGGTAAAAAATAATTAAAAAAATGACACCTCATACCTCATATAATTTTTTAATTAAAGGCAAGTAGTGTTCAATTTTAAGCTGCAACATAAAATCATCAACTTTTCAAAACCGATCAAACTGCCAACCCTATTCCTGAATTCAATACACCTGTTGCATCGAACATTCGATATCCTTCAATGGGATGCGAAACAGGGACACACTACACGAGATAACTAGCGTAAGAGTGGGAGGGCTGAGTGTGAGAACCCCACTTGAGCCCACACGTTTCCAATGGTTTCAGTGAATCTATAAATATAGGTTCGAACTTTGGTTGGCCTTGATACTGCTGGAATAGTGCTCTACTTTGAATGCCACTATTTTACAGATATTTTGACTGTTACTCATCAACGAGTATTATTATAACTTGGTAAATGATGGTGTTGATAAAGGGGTTGTAAAAGTTACATACAAATTCAAAAACATGTAAAAAATAAAAAAACATATTTGATCGCAGTTTGCCTACAAATGCATTAAAGTTTAGTAATACAAATTAATATAAATTGTATTCAACTAACGATTTAGAAAGCATTTAAGTTTACATTACATACGTTTGAACTTTGTGAACTTTATCATACGGAACAAAGTTCTATTTGTGGTAATTGACCAAGCGAGCGAAGCGTCTCAGTTTTGAGATTGGCCAAAAATGCTTTTGGATGTCAGTTTGTCCGGTTCTTTTGTGTTCTCGCCTACAGGTCGCATTTTTCAACCTATCTGGTTGAAACTTAGTATACAGAATTTATAACTTTATAAAAGTTGATTGTCGTCGGAGATTTTTGATAGGAAGCGTCCTTTCTCTAAAAAAGGGTAAAAAGGGGGCTGCTGAATATCTCCGCCTAATGTGATTTGATTTCGATGGTTTTTATTTTATTTGAAAGGTAAGTATTAACATTAAATATGTCTGATATTTGGTGAAGATCTGATGAGGATCTTCAGCGTGATGAGCAAAATAGTTCCTCAAAATGCAATATGTTGCTCACTTTCAACGCTCACTTTACAAGTTTGTGCTTGCGTGGTTTACTGTTCGGAGAACTGCTAGTTACTGGGGTTCTAGTAGTTCTTGAATATTGACCGCGAATTGGAAATCGAATGAATGAATGAATGAAAAATTCTTTATTGTACACCGAAAAAAAAAAAAAAAAAAACTTAAAAATTACCAATTAACACACAAGGTACAATGGGCGGTCTTATCGCTTATGAGCGATTTCTTCCAGACAACCTTTGGATGGAGAAAACTTTTATAATATTAAACAATGGTTGGTGGTACAATGGTCGAAGTATAGTTTAAATGAAATTTAAGTTCAAGATCGTCACCGGCTGATGCAATGACTATGCCAAACCTTTATTCATTATTACACTAAAGTAGAGCATATTTCACTTCGTATTATACTGAAAAGTCAGAACCATACGCCATAAAAAAAGAATCTTGGCCGGAACCTATCAATAGGCCAGCACTTCTACACGCTCTACACCCGACACTTTTCATGGGACTTTTAAATTTTACAAATTTTTACAGAAAGTGATGTTCATCAGACTAGGATAGTCGGACGTAATTTAAATGTGTGAGAGTTTTATGAAGAGCACAAAATTAGATATTAAAAAAATGCTTTTTATTTATTAATATTTAAAAAAAAAAAAATTGTTTTTGCATCACTGAATAATAATCGGTTATTGTGAGCGACTTTAGACTTTTATGTTTTTCATCTGTGGTTGACTAGGTTCAGGCTAAGCATCCATTTGTGAAAATTGTTTCTGTTCAAGGTGAAAAAAGAAGCGCACGATGTGATTTTAATCATAATTAAGTTGACTAGCGAAAAAGTAACTGGACCTCAAACATAGTTATTAGAAGCACAAAAACCTTTAGTAAAAGACGGAATCAGACGCAGTTTGGTGTAATCCAGTCATCAGTTTGATTCTCAGTAAAGACGGATGCAGTCTTTCCTCATTTATCCCGTCAAGCTATTCCCATCCCTATAGCCCACAGGAAGCTATCGGCCATCGGATTTCACATTTACATATTGGCGTTTTAAAACTCTGCAGTTAATTGAGCCGGCGGGATTCGTAATTGAATGGAAATGGCGGCTATTTGATCCGGACGCGATTGAAATGAACGATCACAGTTTTTGGAAAGTGGATTACAATTGGCTGCAGTTTTATAAAGTGTTTTTTGTTTTCCGTTTTTGTAAGGTTAGCTACATATTCTGAGCTGCATATCAGTTTTGTTTAAAGGTTTAATTGATTTTTCAACACACTTGCTACTATGTGGAGAGCACATAAAGTGGCTCTATGGTCATCGCAATTAGGCACAGAATGACACCCATAATCAAACTATGACTTTTTCATTGCTATAACTCACTAGTGAGTTATAGATTTTTTTTTGTTATTTTATTATTAGTTTTTTTTTGTTATTTTATTCACAAGTGTGTTGAAAAACGTCGTATGATACACGTGTGTTTTGATGATTACCGTCCTCGGCCATCTTAAGACCCTCGCCTACGGCTCGGGTCTCAATGGCGCCTCAGCGGTAATCACCAATGTTACACACTAGTACCATAATGTACTATAGTCTACTCAGATTACTTAGATATTAATAAATAGATATCTGCACAGGTTTCGTTTTCAGTGACTAGATTTTAATACATCCTGTTTGACTATAACGGTCTGGAGCAAAGAACGAATTTTTTATTTCTTTTACATTTGTAATTCTTCAAAGAAAACAGTGTTACAGTGGTTATGCTAGCCGGGCTAGATATTACACGCTAGTCAGTTATTAGTAAATTAGTATTATATGAAAGATATAGAAATTATAGAAATTTCACGGCTGCGTCGCATCGTAGTATTTCATTGCTGTAACCCCTTTAAAAGATAAAAAACGTAAGTTCATATTTGTATTTATTTTGTATTTATTTATTTTACTTTAATTAAAACGATTATACACCAATTACATTAATTAAAGAAGAATTAGAAATAAAAATTATAAATAGAGATTGTTAACATAGAAATTATAGACACATTATTAATTTATAAGCACATAATAACAGAAAATAATAAAGATAATCAACAAGTCAATAAATCAGATTTAAAATTTGAAATAAACAAATGTCAAATGTCAACAATAATAACAATGTAGCAAAAATAAAATGAATAAAAAAAAAAACAAATCAATATACTTACAAATTATAATGTCAGAAAATAAATAAAATATAAGCACTGTCATACGTCGCGCTCACAGAACCGTAAACATTCCGATACTATCTTTGACCATCCATCCACAAACAGGTCATGTTGTTCTAACTATCTACCTGCTAGATGCTTAATCTTCAAGGTTTTTCCTGATTTCTGGTGACTACTTACTTAGATTGCGAGTCTCTAGGTGACTAAAGTTAGATAAAATGGGCATAATTTACCAATTACAAAAGATAACCAAACTGGGCGGGCATCTATTAAGCAATATTGAGTTAAGAGTTTTTTAGACATTAAAAATACTAACTTAATAATTTACAATCAAACTAGCATATTTATTTTACCCATACTGACAATATTAGACAATAACGTGGCCATTTTCGAGAAAAACATGATGTATCCGATCCCCGCCGCACCTAATGCCATTTGGACATTGTCCAGAATGCCATTATCTATAATTCACTTCTTTTGGTATTTATGAGGGTAGTAAGAAATTAGTTGTGTTTGTTTATTATGGCTATTGAATAACTATGGTTAACCTATTTTTTAACCTATCCCGTGTATAAATATACGGGATACCCCATACTGCTATTTATTTGTTAATTAAACAATTGTAAACTCAAAAACTCACATCGCGATTCCTCAATTTCTATTTTAATATTGTTGAGAGGCAATATAAACGCTACCTAAATCAATATCCCGAAAAATTAATAAAAATGGTGAGTACTCTCAAACAAACGCGATATTTGTTACGCAGATTTTAATTTAAAACTTTGTTAATCTAAGTATAAAGAGTAGACCACAAAGAGCTTGGATCAAAACGATGAAAAATTATTGAAAGGGGGTCGAAACGGAGGTGGGGGAGGAAGGCATCGACTGTTTTAAAAATACCGCGATAACTGTACAAGTTGCTTCCTTTAGTAAGTCTCTATATAGTAGAGAATAAAGGCTGATTTCGTTTGACTAGCGGTTGTTGATCGGTGGGTTCGGATATGGAATTTTTCATAGAGGGGGTTGTAATAATCGTGATTTTTTAATCAAATTTCATCTGTTCAAGGGAAGAGAAGGCTATATTTTTTCATTATTTAATTTTCGGCCGCGGCTTTTTGTACTCCTTGAGGGACATCGTTTGAAGCTTTTTTTCGGATGTTCAAACATGACTACAGTTACACCGAATTCCTTAAGATGACGAATGAAAACAATAAAAATGGGGACAGTTTAAATTACCTTTATTGTTACATGATTTTTGTTTAACAACGAGTTTTTTACAAGATTAAAGCGTTTGACTCTTTTGCACACGTTTTAATGTTTAATTTCTTGCAACTATGCATCCAAAAACATTTATGCATCGCATGTCTTCTGAGTAACATAAATATATTGGCCTGGTTTATTCAAATACATTATTAAATTTGCAAAAAAAAGTATGCCTGTACATTTTTTTTGCACGAATTTCAGTTAATTTTATAAAAATTATATGCTTTGACAATCCACTAACTGTTTATAATGGCCAAGTTAATCACATATTTTTTTTGTAAAGCCAACTCTAGTCCGCTCGGTAGTGTAACATGCTTACGTTGCGGTGTAACAGACAGCCACAATAAATTGTAACCGTTCATTTCACGGTTAATATGGCAGATCGTTTGCGAGCGAGTTTCAGTTCTGTTACAAATTTTGTTGTGATTATTGCGTTGCAATGAAATTGGCTTTTATTTGATAACATTTTATCCAAACGATTTTTTACTTGAACTGATAAAAAGGTACGTACATACAGGTTATCTTTATCTTTATCTTAACCATAATAAAACCTAGTGTGTTGTCATGGCTATGACCGTTTTGTGTAGGTGCGTTTAGTGTTCCTGTCTTGTGTAATTTACTGAAAACCATACTTTCAAACCGGAACACAGCTTTGCGAGCACTTTTACTGCTTGGCGGCAGTAATAGGTATTTCTAAAGAACTCTGCTACTCTTTGTTTTATTTGTAGGAAGCCCATAGCTTATTATAAGTCACATAAATTATTTAAATTAATTATCTGAAATGCCAATTACTGGGTCTTCGGGGCTAAAAATGCAGTATAGAATATAGGTTCTTGAGGCTTGCACAATATGACGTCACAGTCCAAAGAGAAGAAGAAAAGAGATTTAATGAGATATACCCAGTTAAATTAGTAAAACCAAGCAAAATAGCTTTTATGAAAGTAAAATGAAGCCTTAAACATTCAAAACAATCAAAACCCAGCCGCTTCAGCTGTCGCGTTAATCAAAACCTCAACAAAAAGGGTCCCTCCCAAACAATGGTTGAAAGTCACTCACAGCCACTTTGAAGATCAAAGAGTATTGGCGGCAGTGCCGCTGCATATGCATGCATGGATTGAATATGGATGAGTGCGTGGCGAGAGAAATGCGTAAAGGAATATTGCGAGTTTTGCTTTTCAGATCATTATTTTGACGAAGTCTCAACCGTGGCTGGCGAGATGTCGACTGAGACAGATATCAAATTTTATTCGCCCAGTAATTCACTTGCTACAGTGCTCTTCAAACTTAAACATACCTCTACTCTACTATTTAGAGCCAGAATATTTGGCACTGCGATGGTATCCTAGACAAACTCTTGCTGAAGAGGTATGAGGTAAATAGTTGGGCAATCTACAATCTGCACTTGACACATCTGTGGGCAGCAAAAGTAAGCAACCCAATTGCCACTAACATTGTTTAAATCAACTTCAACAGATATTAAAGGATTATTTTTTTTATTATTGCAGCATCTTATTGCATAGCTCAAAACAGTAAGGGATTTTATCAAAATTACTAGACATAATCCTCTGTAGATTACGCAAAATACTATATTTGTCAAATGTTATACTTGTCAAATCTTTGACCTTATTGACCGAGCGAGCGAAGTGAGCAAAGCGTCTCAGTTTCGAGGGCTGCTGAATATCTTTTTATTTTTATTTTTTTATACCACTAAAGTGGCAACCAAGCGTACGGCCCACTTGATGGTCAGCGGTTACCGTAGCCTATGTACGCATGCAACATCATAGATATCACTTGCGTGTTACCACCCTGAGACGTTAGATGGAAAGTCTCATGTGACTGTAATTTCACCGGAAACCTTACCTTTCGAACCGGAACACAGCAATGCGAGCATTGCTGCTTCGCGGCAGAAATAGGTATGGTGGTAGTCCTTCCCCGGACGAGCTCTATCTCCGCCTAATGTGATTTGATTTCGATGATTTTTATTTTATATGAAAGGTATTAACTTTAAGTTTGTCTGATATTTTGTCAAGATCTGATGAGGATCTTCAGCGTGATGAGCAAAATAGTTCCTCAAAATGCAATATGTTGCTCACTTTCAAAGCTCACTTTACAAGTTTGTGCTTGCGAGGTCTACTGTTCGGAGAACTGCTAGTATAATTGTACTGTTTGTAAAAAGTTTCAGAGAATTCAGATACTGTCTTATCCACCTGAACCGCCCCAGCGAGGCTTTGATCCGACGATTACTAATGACAATACCGATGCAAGTTCTCGCTTTGTTTACATTTGATTATTAACTAATGGGTTATCATTGTGTTATTGTATTAGGGGTGAAAGTGGGGTGGTTTTTAAATATGAGGGAGTTTGACGAACCGCATAACGAAGGATGTCTAGTGATACTTAGCTACTTTGATTGTGTGTGGAAAAGTGGAACCTTGCTTTATTCGTTTAAGTTGTCTGATTTTGCTATGTAGCGTCAGGAAGAGCAACTTGTTCGGTTCATGAGACGATTGAAAGTGATTTTACGTTTTTTTTGAGAGTATAAATTTGATTTATATCCAACCAAAAAGTGGTACATTTCAAATTGCTTGAAAATATAAACAACTTTGTAAAAATCTCGAAATTTTATTGTTACCTTCACAGATGACTGTCAGAGATTTGTCATCAAAACTTGTAAGGCTTTGATTTTGAAGAAACTAACTCCGTCATATGACGGATGTAGTTAGCGGAGAAATACGATTGTCAGTTAAAACCTTTTCATCATTGCAAAAAAACATTGTGCGTAAAATTTGCGAAATTAAAAGTTACGTCATCAAGTAGTTTACAAAATTGTCAATACTGATTAGATAAGATACACAACAATGACTAAATTCCATTATTTTTTACTAATACTTTTGAAACTTTTCATTTAGACATTTTAGAATCGTGGATAATAAATTCTTCTGTAATACGTCCGTTACTGAAGACGGCTGCTTTTAGGAGAACATGGGTTTATCTGAACTGTTGATTTTTAAGCTCCATTTACATGTATCGAGGTATCAAGATCATACTAAAAAGAACTTGTTTAATGGACCTTTTGTTTTGAAATGTGCTGATAAAGCGTGAAGCTGTGGTTTTATAATGGGTTCCGTACACGAAACCATTCGTGAGATCTTATGAGTTAGTCCCAACTCTGGTGGCGGAGTTTATTTATGCCCGAATGCCATCGTTAGGCAAATGCTCTTAGACAAAATTTGCCACTGACGGTCAACCATCTAAACGATGTCCTCGCGGAACGTTGCTTAACTTTGTTTTTGTGAGAATGATATGGACATCGCAGCAGCTTAAATTATTACCATGAAACTTATTTTATTGGAAGTGGGTAGAAACACATATCGTAACAATTGATAATTGAATCAATATTGATTTTAAACAACAATTACACGACTGAAAAAAAACGATTCATGATTCGGTAAACTTCAATGTTTGAGAGAAAGAGCTCAATAAATAATGGATTGATTTCACTGACAGAGATTACTAAAATTTTTATTTAAAATTTTTATATTATATATTTTGTAATAAAATAAAATAAAATATTTTTTTTTACTATAAAGGCGGCCGAAACACACCAGAGTACAAAACTGTTGACCATGAACCAGAAAATCTTTGCAATGTTACCCCCTTTTCCACGGAACTCTGATATCATTACCTGTTTTGAAACGTTTACCTACAACTCATTGGTTAGAACATAATGCTTTATTGCTTATTTCTATAGAAGTGGACCCATTGTGCGCAGATAAGAGATCCCGTTTTGGTCGTGTTTACGTGACATACGTTTAGTCATTTGATATTTTTGATGATAAACTGAGACACTTAAAAATATTCAAATTACTAGCAATCCGTGGCATGCCTTGCTCTTCCTCAGACTTTATAATATCCATGCCGAATTTCATCCAGATTAGTTATATACCTAATTTGGATGAAATTTGGCATGGTTTTAAAAAGCAAGCGTCTTAGCCGCAAAAACGTAACAAGCAGAGCTATTTTGTAAATTATTTACTTTACTAACCATTAAGTAGGCTGTGTGATGGTTTGTTTATGTAGTGTATCTAAGTGTTATAAATAAATGTACACCTAACACTACACTACGCACGAACCTATTAGTAGACTAACTTATACATAGTCAAAAACTAATAATTTGGATAAGTTAATCTCATAATCCCTGCAACCGCTGCGCCGCCCGTTTGCCTGGCAACAAAGACGCTGCTTAAAAACGCAATAAAGCTAGCACACCATTGCGATTCCATTCTGAATGATAATGCACTGTAAATCAAAGTAGGTTTCAGTTCCTCGTTCAAAGAAACGGATATACAGCTATGCACCTCCGGCCCATTTGTCAAGAGACTGCCCGTCGGGCACAAAGGAAAAAGGTAAGACTTTTTCAACATTGATTTTGCAAGGTTTCTTTTGCACTGAGACGTAGTTGTTAAGTATCTTTCTTCTGCCTGGTAATTTTACTTGCTTACCATGCCTTTCAAAACCTTAACACAGTAATGCTTGCACACTGCTACTTGGAGGCAGAATATCTGAATTAACGGTGGTTAAATTAACAAGGCATGATCTAAATATATTGGGAAAACGAAATAAGGGACGGCCAGTAAAGCGGTCGCAGGAAGGTGGTTAGTGAAAGCTCAAGATCGGTAGTCATGACACTCTTTGGATGTGACCCATGTCCAGTACTGGACGTCTATTGGCTGATAATTATGATAATAATGGTGATGAAATTTAACAGACTTTTATCATAACCATTCTGTGAGCATCTGTTAGCTAACACGGCATTAGAATCACCATCTTTGTTCATTGTCACAAGAATGACAAGGTTTTTTTTTATGTCCTATGGTGACAAACAAGCAAACGAGCCGCCAGATGGAAAGCGGTTATCGTCGCCTATAGACATCTGCAACACTATTATATATGTTACAAAAGCGTTTGGAAAGACTGTTTAAAGACAATTTAGTTTGAAAAAGCCACATTGAGCAGCAAAATTGCTGTTTTTACGATTACCTAGATCCGCTGACCGTACTACATTTATACTTTAGCAAAACGCTTACTGCTAGGTGGCCCGTGGCTTCACTCCTGTGTAACTTATATACAAAGTAGCCTTTATTCTGTTCGAAATCTAGAACTATTGCTTTTCTACGTTTCATCCAAACCAGCTCGGACGTTACAGCATTATTAAACCATAAACATACAAATCATAATTGTGATTTTTTTTGCATGTGTTAGTAGAATTTTATTCAACTGTAATTGAAAAAGCCAACATAAAGAAACTCAATAACCGACTTTCCACAAAGAGCAACGCCTTAATATCCCACACCATCGATTATAATATAAATCGACGAATTTAAATTCATCCCCTGCGAGGCGACAAACGTCATAAAAAGTAATAACGGGTTCATAAAGTACAAGAATGCGTCGATATGAAACGTCTTTGTGAAATATATTTTTGCATGAAGATCTGTTTGTCACAGTGTGGTTGATAACAGCTGGGTTGCTACGACGTGGCGTAGCGCGTCTACGTCGAAGACTGCTACGAAATATTATTATACTTCGTCCTACTATGACGAAGTATATAATACTTCTTAACTTACATAAGGCAGTTTAGAAGATTTACAGTTGCAATTGAATGAAATCGTGCTGAAGGAAATCGTCCGCACGCGATAATTTAGGTCATAAGTCATATGTCTCTCCATGGCGCGCCACTGAGCCCGGTCTTCGGCTCTATCTGTCAACTTTTTGCTAATCATCATGCGAAAGTCATCACTCTATCTAGCCAGAGGGCGGCCTTGTATAATTCTGCAAAATTGTGACGATTCCGTACACACCATATCTGGCCAGTCATAACTCACACTGTAATGTCTGTGGAGGTGACCACGGCTAGGGGCGTTCTGTTTGGACGTCCGCAGATTTGTAAGCAGAGGTCATCATCAGCTGAAGTGACCCAGCTGCAACCTAACTTGCCTGCGGCAAGACTGAGAAAGTGTTTCCGGGATGGGAACGGAAGACGAAAAGAAAGAGTAAAGTTTTAAAGAATCTAATGGATGAGTTCATATTTCAAGTTTTTATGTAGTTAAATATTTTAGCTCTATTTTCTTTTGTTATTATAGTTTAGCTTTATTGTAAAAAATAATATTTCAATGATGTTTTATTAATCAATTGCCGACCTTAACCTGAAATTAAATATAGATAATTTGTATCCGGTACCATAACTCGGCTAGCCATGTAATAAGCATCAATTAATTTATGAATGCAACTGCTAACTTCCAAAAAAGTATTCATCCTTAACTTGATTTCAAGAACCTAAAGGGCTTACAAATTCTTTAAAAAAGTCACAAGAATAGCTGATATTTCTTTGAATTATAACAGCAAGTTTATTTATTTTCATTTTGTTTACCCAACTATAAACTTTTCAAAACAATCGTTTCAGGCATCGAATCTACCCCTTTTCATCCTCTAAGTGGCCGTATATCTTTGAGTTACGTTATTGTAAACATATTTCAGCCGATATAGCCTCATACGCCATATTTAGAGCCATTCGTATTCATTCACCATATTCTGGGTAAGGGCGGATTTTCGATATTGATGTGACGTTTTGAATGGTTTAGTTTTAGAGACAAGAAAAACATCAGAAAGAAAAGAAAAGTGTAAATGGCTATATGAAAATTCGAAGTCTCTGGGACTAAAGGCACTTGTTCATAGGCACGGTTATTGCCTAGGCTTACTTCAGAATCCTACGATAAATAGTCGCAGAGTTCCATAGCTTTTATGCTATTCACATACTTCAATGTCGCTGGATGGCACGTAATAGCAGGTAGTATGTGCTTAGGAAGGCACGTTAAGCAGTCGGTCCCGGCTTTCTCAAACTTGTTAGGCATTCGGGTGGCCTAAAAGCTCTGTCATCAGAGTTGGCCACTGACTCATATGAACTCACTCTAACGTACCGACTTCCTGTGACCACTACAATGTCTCCACCACGTCTTTTTTTTTATACAACTGAAGTGGCAACCAAGCGTATGGCCCACAAGATGCTAAGCGGTTACCGCAGCCTATGAACGCTTGCAATACCAAAGTTTTTTGTGCCAGTAATTTCACCGGAAACCATACCCTTCACACCAGAACACAGCAATGCGAGCATTACTGCTTGGCGGTAGAAATAGGTATGGTGGTAGTTCTACCCCGTACGAGTTCTATCACAGAAATGAAATGAAATGAAATGAAATGAAATAAGTTTATTTGCTAAAACACGGTAGGATACATTATAGGTCTTAATATAATAATACTATACAGAGAACTCTACTACTCTAATATACAGAGAACTCTACTACTCTTAAATACTTCTATACTTCTTAAATACACACTTAAACTTCTCTTAATTTTCTTTAGCAGTCTAATTATTTTGTAGCACACTCCTATTGATAAGAGTTAGGGAGAAACAATTAAAACCAAACAAAAGCTTCACCTTTCCTTCACCCCTTTTCGAAGATAGAGTGAAGAGAGTTATTTGAGTTATTCAACGTATGGTGAAAATTTAGATTAAGATGGAAATAAATTACGTATACAAATCTTAAAAAGGTCGTAACAAACTAGCTACCATGAGTACCATAGACTAAGTAGCCGTAGACAAAACTGACTGATTCTGTAGAGTTGTCTACCATTCTCTACTGAGTTCCTTTTAGCCTGGCTATTTTTCAGCTTAAATTCTACAGATATTAGCCACCTTATACCAACCTCCATTTTTCATTACAACTACCAATTCTGTTCACACACGTTTGAAAATGTGTGTGTGCCACCCCAAAGCACAGATGAAATTATAGTTCTAACATGCCGAAGCCTCACTGTCTTGAACCTAAAAATGTATTTGTTTGTGTCAAACTGGCAAGCAATTACAAACTTAATGTCGTTGTATTAGAACGCAATTCTAGTTGGCAAACAAACTATTAGACAGCGTTGAAGAACCAATTCTTTCTTAATTTATATACGCACCTAAATTGAATCTTAAATCACAGTTTTAGAGATCATTTTGCATTGAGATTCGGTTCGATGTGACATGGTCTGTACGGTACGAATTGTGGTGCTCAGAGCAAAATCTTCAGTGGATGGATGTTCTAATATTCAAATGGGATACGGAACTATTATTGTTGGAGCTACTGTCGATATGTTTGCGATTTAACGGTTTTGATACTTGATAGCTGAAAGTAAAATGGCCAGAAGTTACTTAACTTTAGGATTCTGTTACATCCCTTAGAAAAAGATTGAAGTTATTACTGCGTTGTTAAGAGCCTTCAGACCTCTCGCTTCTTTTTAGATTTGAAGATTTTCATTTATTAAGCTAAAAGTCCGCGTGGAATAAGGTGAAATCAGATGGAGTACACCAATATTTGTAAAATCTAAATGTAATGTAATATTTCAGTCTCATAATTATATTAGTCGGCATTAAATTAAAATTTAAAACGGCATATAATTTAAAACAATCTTTTTTAGCTAAGACAATTTGTGAAGATCAATGTACAAATACATAATACTCATTTTAAGGTTTTGTCTTGGAATAACTGGTACAAAGAATGATATCAAAATAATGGCAACTCTTTTTTTCTAATCAGGACAAAGCTTCTAAATCAGACTTTCTCCAACCAAAAGAAACGCTGCTCAAACCACCCCTTATTTCAAACTTTTGAGCGTCACGCAAAATGAGCTGTCAAAACTCACATGCCCCGCTATGCCTCGAGGCAAAACTGTCAAGACTGCTCGGTCGGCGTATAAGCAACTTCTTTGCATACTTCTCGTTGGTGTCAGTGTACGATACGTCACTTATATTATATCGTCTGCCTACATATTGCTAGGGTTAGTGGTGGGACTTAAATGTCGATAGAAATTTGTCTATGTGATAAAACTGTAGGACTATTGTTATTATTTTAAACAAATGACAGATTTTAAACACACATTAGCAAACAGTTGTTACATTGATTATAGCTTTCCATTACATTTACACCTATTGCTGTTGCATTTACTGCTGGATTTAAAAGTTATAAAACAGTAAAGTTAATTCTAAAGAAGTTCATTTAGAACAGCTGATAGGATAGTGAATCCTAAATGTGCCTAATATTCAGATAAGCAGTAATGTTAATGGAATTATCGATTGCCTCAATCTATCGATAAACAGAATAGCCATCTCTATACCCGACCGAGATATCAGCTCACTTCATTTTGTGCGCCGTATCTTTTGTTTGCTATATTTTTGACAAGTACAAAGCGAATCTGCGCTTGTCATACGTTTGACAGGGGGGTGGGGGTGGGGTGTGGGGGTGCTAAGTTGTTGTTAAGTACTGCACTTGATGTGAAGAGTTATGTAGTGATAGGTTTTGTATTCGCTCCTTCATTTTGTTCGTTTCATCATCATATTCAGTCTTCTAATGTTCCCACTGTTAGTGTTCATAAGCCTAATTCTTGAGCAAAAATTATTATGTTCTGATGCACCATGTTGATCTACTGCGTATTGGTGGAACCGTGGAAGACACGGTTTTTGAACATTTAATTCTTGGACATGCCGGTTTACTCGCGATGTTTTCCTTCACTGTTTGTGAGGTGGTTTAGGCATTGGTACAACCACCGGTTTCAAACTCACGACCTCAGAATTGGAAAGCACTAGATTTCTCACTTTGCAATGCTAGTAATTCGATAGTAAAAAATTGGAGTTGCATGCACTTACTACAAGTTGATTTTGACTTTTTTGCCCTCTAATAAATGCGTCAAAATTCGATGATGAAACGTATTTTTGCTGTGTCCCAGCAGTGTGAACAAGTCTGTCATGAATATAGTAAACTAGTTTTAACGAAAATTGTACACATAAGTACGTACCAGTTACAAAATTATTGTTTTAGTCGTGAGAAAATCATTGTGACATATTGTTCTCCATTCCGTTCTGTGAACTTTAATAACTCATCCAATATGATACATCAGGCTTTTAGTTTGACTGGTTAGTGTTATGCAGTAGGTACGCATGCACAAGGTGTAAACATTTTTTTTAACAACAAGTGACAAGACCTTAACGGATTATTTCTCAGGCTTTGAAGCGGTTTAATATAAGTATCGATTCTAGCTCTGTATGTACTGCACTTTTAGCAGTAGCTTATCGTTTGACATTATTAAGAGTGAACATTTCATACAATAGATGACCAGTTGTCAATTTGTATCTATGGGATTGGAAGCACTTTTTCAGAGCTTCCTAAGCTTTCAATCGTCATCGAACAATTTGACATTAACGTTAGATGGTGCAACTCACCCTAAGACTACTATAAATTAATACTAGAGGGAACGTATTTCAATTAATTTATATATCAAAAATGATTTCGCGCTCGGATAATAATTAGTAGTAACGTAAAACTACGTAGAAAGTACTGACTCTATCTGTTTTAAAAGAATAGAGTTATTACTTTAAAACTATTAAAGTAAAAATTATAGTATAAAATGAAATAAAATAAAAAGATTACCGCTTACCATCTTGTATGATTGGTTGCCACTTTAGTTGCATAAAAAAAATTTAATAGTTTAAACTAAATCGGTTATTTATTTATACGTTAATTAAAACTGGGCTATGTCTTGCAGAACACCATCCAAACACCGCCTTCAGCAAAGCAACATAATTTGATTAATTTTCGACTACAAAATACGAGCGCTAATTAAAACTAGTGTAAGTGGCTGCGACGATAAGGGAAGTTCGCGACTTGCTTAGACGGGGTATCGGTTGTCTTATGCTAGCTCTACGCACGCTAGGTGAGGGTACAATAACTAGTAATTATTAAAAATGCAGTAAATTGCAAATTTTTTAAAGCTCACTTTTATGAGTGCTTGCAGAGTATTCTGTTTTCAAACACTACTACATTTTGAGAAGCTTGATAAAATAAAATAAATACAGACTTGTTTGCCCTTGAAGATGACGCTATCCAATGGATAAAGAATTTGAAAATAATATTGTAATATTGAACGATTGCATGCAACGCCATACGAATAAATAAATAAAGAAGCTATTCTGCTCATCATGCTGAAGATCTTCATCAGATCATCAGCAAATTTTTATGAGACATGCTTAAAGTTATTACCAGTCAAATTAAAAAAAATATTGAAATCAGATTTCATAAGACGTCTATGTTTGGACCATGTTTGGACCACCAAACATAGATAATGTTTGCAATAAAAAAAACAGTTCCGTCACGTTGCGGTACAAATACTCGTAGATATCGCACCCTTGTCTATCGTACATTAATCTGCGTAATATCACACCATAAGTAACTATAAGTGGCGTTTGTCTTTGACAAGAAATTATATACTTAACAGATCCAATTTTGTGTGTAACTAACTTTTAACACGTCGTGAATACACCGTGTTAATATTGCTTTTAAGTTTGAACAAGTACTTGGAGTGGTAATATCGTGGTAGTTTAAATGTCTCTTAACAGATGTTTATAGTTTTGACTCTTGAGTCTGAAGACTGAGGAATCAGATCAAGAATCAGTGTTTTAAAATTTAGTTTATTCAATTGAAGAATTTAATACATCTAAATTTAAATCTATTTTTTTTAAGGTTGACATTATTATTTTATTTAGCTACTGTTTCCATAATCTAATTTTCTTTTCTGAATTTCTTACTAACTAAAATTCATTTCATACTAAATTCTGTTATTTTCTTAGTTATGTTATTAACATTTAATTTTGGGTAGTAAATATTTGTACGTCATGACAAATGGCTGAATGTGTTATGCACCCATATTTATACATAAAAACTGTATCATCTGCCATAATCACTGCAAATAAATATCTTTTATCTTTTTAACTTTACCAATAAGATCTATTTGCAGACGTGCCTTTGATGTACTACAGCTGCCATTTTAGTAGTTTTGCTTAGTAAAAATGTTGACCAAATAATTGGGTCTATCGATTTTTACAATATCAATCACTCAAGTTTACTTTACTAGTACTTATTATTAAATTTAATAATATTCCAAAACAAATTCCACTCAGTAGGCACTTGAACGCATCCACGAAGCAAGTGAAGGTATATATTATGGGCCTTATTGATAATCATGCTATAAATGCCTGTTAGCTAATTGTGATTTCCAAATCTGTCATAATCTTTGTTCATTGTTTTCTTTATTAAGATTTTCCAACAGCGGTACAAAAAATATACACCAAAAAATATTAAAAATAAGTAAAGCCAAATGAGGAAAACACAATTAGAACAATATTAACAATAATAAAATAAAAACTAGAATAACACTGTTAAACTTAATTGGTTGATAATAAGAATGACAATGTTAGGAGAGAAAAAACTTTCAATATTTGCATACAAAT
The DNA here is from genome assembly GCA_951394395.1 of Colostygia pectinataria. Classification (NCBI taxonomy): domain Eukaryota; kingdom Metazoa; phylum Arthropoda; class Insecta; order Lepidoptera; family Geometridae; genus Colostygia; species Colostygia pectinataria. Next base: position 9,344,447 of record OX596369.1, read on the forward strand.
TAAGAGCTTGATAGTTTTTTTAGGAATAAAAGGGTAAAACTTTAAAAACATAGGTATTTATTTATTTTTATTTATTTAATGGAATAATTATACATATTATTATACATACAGAATTATACAATCATAATAGTATATAACTTAGGTGAGTTTGTTTAATCCCGTAAATAATTATGTCTGTTCCAGTACGTTTTCTAAAGTAGGAATAAAGGAAAGAACACACAACTAAATCCAAATGATACAACATTATTTCAACGTCGGCCACTATCTCTGAGCTCAGATAGAACGCGTGACAAAGATATGTTCATTTCTGTGGTAATCAAACGATAAATCCTTTATACAATGCAATGAGACTAGAAAACATGTTGCCTTTGAACTATTTTGTAATCTATTTTGTCTGAGGACTCTATGACACTATTTAGCCTCAATTTCTGAATAAAGTAAATAATATAAAATAAATTTACGTGATTTTTTACTAGCTTAAGGCTAGATGACACTGTATTTAGCCTTAAGCTAATAAAGCAAAATTTGAACTATGGGGACCAGCCCCCCGATTTTGTAAAACGGTGTCAATCGATTTCACTTGGTTTCAATCAAAAACTGACGCCTGACAACTTAAACTGACAGTTCGCTGATTCAAACCTGAAACTGAGTTGCCCTATCGGAGGGCGGATAACGAATATACTGTATAAACTTATAAAAACAAATGCTTGCAAATCATGCAAACATTTGTCCTACTCCTCCTATCTCACCAACCGTGCCACCGAAGTCTAATATTTTACTGAAATATTTTAATTATTATTCTGAAAATCAATTTATTATCATCATTATTTATATTGTATTGTATCAAGTTGTATCGTATTTTTTAAAGAAACTATATCTATCTATCTATTTAATTGTATCCTTACGGTCTTTAGATGGCTCAACATTTTTATCACACGTATTTTGATACAAGATAGAAAAATTGAATGCGTCTTTATTACGTTACCAATGTTATTCAATTCTACCCGAAGTATTCAACTCTAAAACTATGAGCCACCTACACAATGAGACAAACTTATTGCTAAGTGCGACTCGACGACACATGACTACGAATAATTCATCGAACGAATGTATAAATCAAAGGCAATACACACTTGCAAAATCAATCTACATCCTTCTCGGATAAACCACTGCATTTCAGACCTTGGAGCGTTGTGTTACGGTTGAAGAAGGAAATGTTGAGGGTAGTTATAATTTTGCAGGTGTAGCAATTCGGAATTCAAACTGCTAGCTATCTCCACGGTGATTGGTCAGGGCGCGCGTGGTTTTGATATAAATAGTGTGGTCTGTGACAAACGTTGGGCTAATATGGAATATTGGCGTGATGAATCGATGTTTCGATTCGGAAAGTGTATGAGGGTAGTTGAATTTATGGGTGGTTGAATGTTTTGATGATAGAGTTTACGTATATGTGTGATAAAGTAAGGAGATGAAAATTACAGCCATATTTACTTATTCCATGAATAATAATATGTGACGTAATAGCAAAAATCTATTCCAAAGCCTTGCCCATTTATGCAGGTTTAAAACTATTACTATTCACTATTCCAAGTTTCATCCAAATCGGTTCAGTCATTACAGCGTGATTGAAACACACTTTCACATTTAAAATATTAGAATTCTGATACTTTTCACTGCAGGTCAAAAGTCTCCCTTACTTTCTTCTCTATTCCTTATCTTGAGATTTCTAGCTCTTCTGACTGTATATAAACAGTTTTAATCCCAAACACTTAGGACTTTATTCATAAACGTACTTTAAGTGTCTTTTCAAATCTCTTTGCTAATTGACACAAGAATGTCAAGGAAAGACAATATTGTAGACTTATTTATTTAATTCAGTTTATATAGTTATATTCTTATAGTTTAAGATTAACTTTTTTAACAAAAAGTTAATCTTAAACATTAATCTAAAAGCAATGTCCATCTCCACACAAACCTAACTAGCACTTTAAAATATGCAAAGGCTTCACATTGCGATACGTAGCGTGTCACCGGGTGGCAGCGGGTGGTACGAGTATATCTAGGCATCCAGAGGGAGAGGGGGGTCTTAATCCTGGACTCAATATGCTATGCAATAGAAGTGGGTATTTAGTAGGTCGTTTCAAATATCTGGGGCTTCTTGAATCCAAGTACAATAAATTCCAATCCTGATCTCAACCCAATTTACTGCTGTCTGTAATTTGGTCAGTAACGGATTAGACAATTTTTACCAGGTGGTAGGACTGTTCAGCAAGAGTCCGTCTTGATGGGTACCACCGCAGTGTCAGATATTATACCTCCAAGCAGTAGTGTGCAAGCATTTCTGTGTTTAGGTTTGAAGGGCACTGTAGCAAGTAAAATTACTGGGCGAAAGAGACTTAACAACAATGTCTCGGGGTGATAAGCGCAGTGCAGTGCAAACACTTAAAAACTTTAAGCTTTGGGTGGCACTGCATCTGTAATAGTCAGGCGTGGTGCTTAACATCATGTGGGCGCCTTGATTGTCTTGTCACTTGCTGACATAAAAAAAAAGAAAATTTCTAAGTAACAATATTTCTGCTAAGGTTCACATAATTTCCAGGTTATTGAGATTAATTTGGCGATTAGTTTGCACTCATGAGTAGGAAATGTCATAATTGCAATACAGATATAGAAGATTTTTTTTTTATTTAGTTAGATACTTATCTATATTAATTTGTTTGTGTTGTGTTTCTACTATTTAGTTTTAAACCTTTTGTTTCATGTACCTATAAATAAATGTTTTTTCTTTTTTTCTTTCTTTCTTATCTACTGGCTGGAACTGTTCTACAGATAGCTAACTCTTCAACAACCAGTCAGTATACCTCATTTGGTAGCACCAATAAATTTTCTTTTTGAAAAATGTAACTATGTGCACAAAAGGACGACCGATGTGGCGCAGCGGGCGCAGGTCCGCCTGCGACGCAGAGGTTGCGGGTTCGATTCCCGCCTCGGAATAAATGTTTGTACGATCTACAAATATTTGTTCCGGGTGTTCTGGGTATTTTCTATATATAATAAAAAATATATCTATCTATGTATTGTATTGTATTAAGTATATATCAGTCATCTAGTACCATAACACAGCTCTGTTTAACAGTAGCTTATCTTGGGGCTAGATGATGCTGTGTGGATTGTCCAGCATTATAAAATTATATATAAATAAATGCCACTGAGCAAACGAAAAAAAAAAACTATCGTGAGGAAAGGAAAAAGAACTGGTATATCAAAGAGCTAAAAATTATAAAGTCATAAATGTGTGCCACCAATCCTAATCCTGAGGATTAAGCCCTTTATTACTATATTTTAAAGTGAGACCTGTAAATATTTTTATGAATAAATACTTATGACTTATGACTCACGAACGAGAGTAGACCATTCTCAGCAGTAAGAACCTAAGAAGCTGGTCACAATGATGTAATCCAGGAAATCAAACCATAAATGCTAGTGTTGTTTTATTTAACTATAGTTAATGTTTTCATGCCCAAATAACTGATTAACTTAATCATACGGGGTCGTATGAGGAGCTGTCACGAGATTATCGTCGAGCGCCGCCGGACGGACAGACGGACAGATTTATAGGTGCATAAATCACTATTTCAATATTAGCGGCACAATATCAGGCTGTCTTGTAATTAGAGGTTTATTAGCTTATACATTGTGATAGAAACAAAAGCAGCGGATTTTGCGTAATCAGTACTAAGATGGGTGACCACCGCAAGTGGCATTTTCATCCGAGTGCTTTTATGCTTTCGAGAGCACTATAACTATTTTACCAGGTCGACCTCAATTAGTCGATCAGCATATAAAAAATATGGTTTACCTTCAGTAATGGCATTAACCTAAGTGTAAAATGATTTCAAAAGACTTTTCTGTTTAAAAATGCCTTCAGAATAAACTGACTCAAACCTAGAAAACCTTCAATGATAAGGCGCTCACCTCCAAACGAAATAGGCTCACTCCACACGGCATGTTCTATCATGATTGATTTATTCGCGCGCTGTCCGTTTTCCGTCGTGCGTTCCGTACCGGCGTTTCCCCGCTGTCGCCAGACCTATATCACTTTGGACAAGCGTCTAATGTAAAGTCAACTTTATTACACTGGAATAAAATTGAAATATTTTAGTATTTAGATTGAAAGCACACCAAATAACTGGGTCACTAGACATCTCCCTGCAAGTTTGACGCGGTAAGAAAATGCAAATGATGCGTGGATCACACGGTTAAAATAATGGCTTCCAATCCTACTGAGTTATTCGATCTTTAGAGCAGTATTTTTAAAAGATTGTTTAGACTAGGTTCTTCAAACAGAAGACCCGCAAGCACAAATTTTGAAAAGTGAGCAATTTACTGCATTTTGTAGAGCTATTCTGCTCATTACGCTGAAGATTTTCATCAATCTTCAGTAAATATTATGAGGCTTACTTAAAGTTACAACCTTTCAAATAAAATGAACCGTCGAAATCGTATACGCATAAGCGGAGTTATCCAGTACTACTCCAATCAAGTTTTTAGGCTCAGAACACAGAACAGTAAATATCCCTTCTTTAAAGAATTTAGACAGATAACTAAGCGCTCACAGTCAATTTGAACAATTACTTAGTTGACTATCGTTAACTCGCGTTTAGAAGTGAGATCTCTGTTTCTAAAACTACTACTTATTCTACGTTGTCGCGTCTAATTGCGACAATAATTCATGTCTAATAATAATCTTGTGTTATTATCGGATCGGCGCAGGTGAGGACGTATTGTTTGCTTACAATGCCACGCGTGATTTGCAGCATCGTCAAAATCTAATCACATTTGGTTTAGCTGCTTTAGTGTAATGGGTTGATGGATCGTTTTCAGTGATTGGTTGTATTAGTTGTAATTCCATCTCATTCCAGACAAACTGCTGTATTGGTGTAGTAGAACATTTTCCATTGGTTAGTCTGTGTGTACTATCAAATTTATATTTTAACCATCGTGTTACCAGTCTCTATTTATTCTACAAATAATTATAACTACCTAAATTAATAATAATACAAATAATTATAAATAATGATGTGATGCAAGAATTGACATATTATTTTGGTTGATCTCACACACATTTTCTGCTCAAGACCACACATTGAGACTTGCTGTGTCGTGGTAATCAGAAACTACGCGCACTAATGGTACTTGTACCACAACACAGATCACGAGCAAATAAATGCATAGAAAACATTTTTAGCAGGAATTGAACTCGCAACCTCTGTTTTTCAACTGGGCAATCCTGACACGCCACAGAGGTATATGCCAGAGCGACCAACCTGTCTCAGTTTTAACCATCACTGAAGTATTAAAAACTCTGTTATAAGGACTTGCCAGCTTCTACGTAACACGTGACAAGATAACATTACTCCTCACATCACCCCACCCTAATGACTCAATCCATCCGACAATCTAACTCTATTCATAAAGTGATTAATTATCGAAACATCCTGAACACAATCAATAAGCCATACGCGCCTCTGTTGAGGTTTGTGTAGGTATGTTTTAGTGTCTGTGTGTTCCTGCTGTTCAAGCTAGGTAATTAGGCAACTCGTCTTGAACTGTCAATAAACATTCATAATACAAAATACGTATTAATTTATTGAAACTAAGTAAAATCATTTGCAACTGAATAAGGTAATCACCCTTCAGGTCTCTAGTGCACTAAAAGCTAGAGTTTCGGAAACTTTTAACTTAACACAGACCTTGTGGTTTTAAGATCGATATAAAATTCACATTTGCTTAAGATTAGGCCAATATTCTACCAGGGATATCGGATATCGAGAATATCTGTCATATTCATCATGACAGCCTTCTAATGTTTTCACTGCTGGGACACTGGCCTACTCTCAAGCGAGAGTGATTGGGTCTTAATCTACCACGCGGAACCAATACGGATTGGTGAATATCTTTCTAATTTTTAGTTCTTAGACATGACGGTTTCCTCACGAAGTTTTCCTTTTTATGAGAGCAATGGCATTTCGCTTATACATTTATCGTATAAATAAATCCATTGGTGTACGACCAGCTCCATGACCTTAGGATCAGCAGGATTACAACCACAAGACCTATCTGTGCTCGTCATACCTTTTACTTCGATAAAAGTATTTTTTTTTACACCAGACTATCAAAGTACCTATTTATAATTATGTAACCCTACAAGCACTGGTGGTCTAGTGGTAGTGACCCCGATCCTTAGGTCGTGGGTTTGAATCCGGTCGTGCATCAATGGATTTTTCGCTACAAAAAATTTATGTGCGCAATGCCAGTGCTCTCATACGGTGAAAAAAAACATCGTGAGGAAACCGGCATGTCCAAGAACTTAAAACTCGAAAGACATGTGCCATCAATCAATCCGCATTGGGTCCGCGTGGTGGATCAAGACCCAATAACTCTTGCTTGAGAGTAGGCCAGTGTCACAGCGGTGGGAAAATTAGAAGGCTGTCATGATGATGATGAACCTTACGAGACCAACATCAGTTCACCTCAGCCCGCTGTATCGGACACACAGATACAAATAGCATGTAGCCCCTACAATTAGATCGGGCGCTAGTTCCGATATGAAATACGGACATGTGGATCGGTCAAGACGTGTTGTGGCCGCTACAGACGAGCGGTATTAGCGGTAAACCAAAAACAAAAATTGGTCGCAAAGGCTCTCCGCTTCAAGTCTGCCAAAAGTTGCTTTCTTCTTTCAGTTTGCTAGTATACTACAGGTTGAATTTTACAACCGATCTGAAAAAAACTTGGTACACAGGTTTTAAACTTATAGAAGCTAAATTAAAAGGTTACTTTCATTAGTTTTATAGGACTGTGACGATATAGAACTTTTAAACTTTTTGTCCCAAAAAGAACTCTATCCGGCTTTTAATAAGTCTTTCGAAAGTTTTGATATTATTTTGCATGTTTGTATAACAATCACGCCGATTAATTTAAATATATATCTTGAAATATTAATAGATATTATAATAATAATAATAAATCGTTTATTTCAGGCAACACATAATTGAATATACAAAAATATTGGCCCATATTTATAAATACCTTACAGACTAACATACATAAAAATATTAAATAATACGAGTCATCGACGCTCCGATGACACACGCGCGGTGTCGTTTGACAGGCGTCCAATGAACTTCTTGAAAACGACACCTTTCGGCCAAAACCCGCTAAATATGCTATTATGTGGCTGAAGTAACATTTAAATTTTTCATTTTATTAGTGTAAATGTATCTCACGAGCATCGCCTTTGAAGGCATAGCATTTAAATCAAAGTAAGAAGAAAACGCTCGTTTGCGAGACACTAGCAATAGTTTCCACCCTATAACATATGCCAAATCCATGGTTCAACCATTTTGCATTTGCCTGCCGACTCCCTTTTAGATGACGTCAATATGCAAGCCTCCAACAACCGAACAAAGGTCCTATCTCCACAAATCGGAGCAGACGATTTACAACTTTGAAAAATGACAAGAGAGTTGAATTTCGATTGTAGATAAATAAGTCATAATCTATTCAACGATACAATATAACATTCAATGCCAGGTTGTAGAGCAATGAAATATAGTAGTACCTTCATTGAATCTGTGATAAATTGATACGTGCAGGGGTAAGTCGGTTATTGAATAACAAGTGTGGCATGTCGCGCGTCATTTGGCCGCTTTGTCGCGCCGTGAGTGGGATGCTTTATGATCAATACTTAATTGGAATTCGTGAATTGCTTGTGCATGTTAAACAGTGATTGAGTTATTGGTAGGGATATCTCATCTTATATTACCGCAAAATGTATATGTTTTGATTGGTAAAATTCACAAAATCTTAAGATGTGTGCTTAGGCTGGTTAAATAAAGAGATGTTATAAAAGGTGCTGGTCTATTTTATTTAAAAACCTGTCTCAGGCAAAGAGAATCAAATTTGACACTAAACGCTGAATAAATTCATTTTTGTTTTGTTTTGTTCGGAACACAAACAGTATAAAAAAACTAAATATTAAACAACTTAAATAACTGAACACCAATAATGTATTTTCGCATATAAAAGTCTAGTGTGACACACTTGTATGACAGAGAAACAACAATAATACCTACTGTAGATAACATTATTAATTAAATAGCCTAATGAGTTATTGTACCATCTCAAACCAACTGTTAAATAGAACATGCTTAAATGTAGATGGCTTCGAATTGAACAAATCCAACTCAGGGAAACAAGCCAGTTAATTGTAGGAGTTTGCCGCGCGAACGAAGAATGAGTTTTTTCTATAATTTGATGCAGAATGAGGAACATAAAGAGAGAGCTGGAATTCTAACGCTTCTGGTCGGAACACGCAACTTTAACAAAGAGAGCAGATGTGGAGAATCAATCAGATTTTGCATGATTTTACTGTAACACAAATCATAGACGGAACAGGCCATACCTACTTTAAAAAAAATATTAATGAATTATTTATTTATTTATAACGTAAATTTTAATTCTAGGAGGACTTAATGCTAATAACATTCTCTACCAGTCATCCTGGACATGCAGAGATAATGTAAATAAATTTTAAATATACAAATATGCTAATAAATATACCTACTTATAACTACAATTATATACTTAATATTATATATACTTACTTAGAAACATAACATACTTATTACAGTTTTATAAAAAAAAAGCAACTATTGAGTGCGTTTTAGTTTGTTACTTCTTGACACTGAAACGGCTATTAGGGTTTAAATTAAATTTGACATTTTTAAAACTTGGATTAACATATAGGTTACTTTTCATTCTGAAAAAACTCATATTAGCGTGAAACTGCACAGCTGCGCGTGAAACTGCGAGGCTCAGCTAGTTTTACTATGATAAGCCAATACTGAAGCCAATACACTGGTAGGTACTTTACAGATGCAGAGCAAACAGCAGTAGAGATGCGCCAGTGATTGTAGGGGTGTAAGTTATCTGCAGGCATGTGCGCCGGCCACCGATACGTTTTGTCGTCTCGCAGCCTGGGTACGCTCTCGGACGCGGCGCCAGCGATCTACGAACCGTGGAGGCGGCAAATGACTCGGTTCTCAAAACATAACCTAACGGTTTTCAATAATCATGCTCGTTATATATGCGACGCATATGATTTTTAAAAACAGTTAAGTTGATACGAAACGGGATATGAATCAGTAAAAACGGAAACGATATAAAAGAGTATGGGAATTTTTTGAAAACAAGTAGGTTTGATTTATAATTTTGCAATAATTCTGTAGACGTTTTTGTTTGAAATGGGTATAGCTTATGTCCGCTCAGATATGTCGCGTGTCAACATTTATACAAGCGAAGCGAGCAAAGCGTCTCAGTTTCGAACTAGGTCAAAAACGCTTTAGTCCGTCAGTCACTCAGCCAGTCAGTCAGCCTGTTCTCACCTACACGATGGCCGAGATCCGTACGGCGAAACTGAATGACTGTGACTGACGTTAGTGTCCGATTAGTATCAAAGCAGTGAGCACAACTACCTTCTCCATTATAACGGCTCGGCTCCCGCCATCCGTGCGGCTACCCCAAATTTAGATGTCACAAGTGTAGCTTTCGCTTACCTAATGTGCACAGGCACTAGTTGTTTGTTACTGCCGCACTGCCTGTGGTACAAGATTGAAGATAGCCCGCGATTTAAACGGTCTTCCGTGTGCACACAGCCTAATGGTCGCGTAAATCTTGCCAGGACGTATTTGTAATTTGCGTATTCATCATCAGTGACCGGTGGATAGATAAATTTGGCTTTGTGAAGCTGTTACTGGAGGGATAACAAGGATTGTTCAGTTGAATATTTTTCGGTAATTATCTAAGCTTTAAATTATTTAAGAGTTCATTATCAAAGGAGAACTTTAAAGTTATATCTATCTATCTAACTAAATATTTAAATCGTTGCGTGACCTGCTGACTGACCGATTGATCATTAACGCACAGTCACAATAATGTTGTTGTTGTTGTTGTCAGCCTGCACTGTCCCACTGCTGGGCAAAGGTTTTGAGTTTTCCAGACTTTGCGGTCTAACGCCAATACTTTCCACTGATCACTGAAGGTGTTGAGTTCGTCATAATAATATGTATTAAAATAACATGTTGCTTTCGAAAATCAACTTGGTTAATACGCAGCGGTAATAATAAAGACAACGTAGACCAAATCGCGGGGCGTTATATATACTGCATATAATGCAAAACTACGCAAAGTAGCTATACACTTTTCAAGGAATCGAGTTTGTTTGCAAGATTGCAAGGAAAATTAACCTTTAAATGCAGTTTTCATCTACTGTTTTTTTTTTATTTTTCAATGCATTGGTAGTAACATTTTTACAACGCAAAAACAATCATAATAGGTACCTTTAATATATAATATACAATTCTGATACCACTTCTACTCTGAAAATCTTTTAACCTTGCAAGAAAAGATACAATATTCCTATTGGAAAAGCCATAAAAAGTCCTCCATCAACAAAGTTTTTATATTCATTGAAATCGCGGTAGTTGCGTTAGGAATTTTTAATCAAACTCAGAAAGCCATCAAACAGCCACAAATTAAACAATTGGAACTTTCAATATCTGTCATAACCCTAAAAAGCGGTCGGCGGTCCAGAACGACCCGCGTCTAATAGGATTGACAAGATTCCCTACGACCAATAAAAGATGGGGGATAAAACTATAAGGAGGAAATATGTCGAGAGAATCGCCTTAGCCATATCCGCAACCATTCGGCGAAACCCCAAATGTCATACCAATGAATTCATGTCCGCAGTTTTTTTGCACGGTTTATCGCGTATCTTTATTACGGTCGGGCATTTTCGGCCAACGATGTTCCGGTATATATTTTTATAGGGTATTCGAGGGGTTGACGTACAAAATACCGGTTTTACGAATAATATGTTTATGACAGTCATATTGGTTTCGAGTTTGCATTCTTTCATAAAACAGCGTTTATTTGATAGGACATTTGCAACGTGCTTGGCTTTTATTGCAGTTTTCATTTGATTATGCTAAACTCTTCAAAGTTACTTACGTAACATGTTACAGAGATTCTAAAAAATAAATCCCAGATGTTGTAATATGCTTACACAGACATTATATTATAGAGTTACAACCAAATGAACTTGTCTTTTGATAGTGTTAGCTAATAATAAAATTGTTAGATATTGAATTTTGGAATAAAAAGTATTCAAAAAAGACAAGTAATCGACTGACTTTGTGTACTTCTATAGCAATATACCTTGAATTTAAAATAGTGTGATAAATCATAACTGACCATAACCTCTTTAAATATGTTTAAGATAGTAATACTTTTAAAAATGTCGTGAATCAACATTAGAACAGTTTATCTAGTAGGTAGCTGCATAATAGATAGTAGGGACAATGATAATAATAATTACGATGGTGATCGTTTTCTAATACGAAACTGCAGAATACAAATTCAAGTTCTAGAATTTTTTAATCCAAAGCAAAACATTGACCAGCACAAAAAAGGCTTACAAAATCAATCGATGTACGAAAAGAGAAATAAGCAATCATTTCCCAGCAAAGTTTTTTTAACTTTTTGAATTAAAAAAAAAAAAGATTAACTAAATGGTTTCAAACAAAATAAGATGCTTTTCGAAACCCATAAACAGAAAGTGATATTGCGATATCTCCCCATCGTTGTAAAAATTACATAATTATGACACTACAACAAAGAGGGAACATCAAACACTCCAATAAGACAAAAGATTGGAATACAGAGGAGGGTATTAAAGATAATGTTTGGGGTGCACTCAATACGGCTCGATCCGCAAGACATCCATTAGGTATTATTGAAAATTTTAATATCAGAATGGTAGCTTTTTACAGGGCACGATACGATTTTAATTTGAACAAAGACACAATTGGACTAACTTCTGTTAACGGATGTCCTTTACCGGTGGTCACATTGGAGCGTCATGACAGTGAGAGCAAAAACCTCAATTTTCCACTTTTTATCGACCACTTAATCATTTTTAGTCGTCATGGCGCTCTTTAGGGGAGGCTTTTGTCGAGCAGTGTAAGTCTATAGATTATTGATATTATGAAGGTGATTAAGACACTTGTTTTTTTTAAGTTTTTCAACTTGAGTAAATAAGGATACGAAAATAATTATGACGTCACTGCTTCGTATGACATAAAAACACCCGTTTAAAAGAATATCACTTTACTAAGAGCTTTCAGTCTCCATAACAATTTGGAATTCCTTTTGTCTAGGCCATTTCGTGATCAATAATGATTTCAACCGATATTTTATAACACTTTAAGAGAATGATTATGTCTACGGGAACTCCCATTTCGGGGACAATGAGTGAGCAGCATAATTTTAGTCATTGAGATTTTATGATATAGAAAAAAAGTTTGAATGCAAAGCACACTTAGAGCGATCTCGCTGCGTGTAACTTCTTTTTCTTGTGCATTCTTTGGGAGTCAAGGTTTTGAAATTTCCTTTTTTTTTCTTATACCATAATAATCATCATGACATGACAGCCTTCTAATGTTCCCACTGCTGAGAAAAAAACAAATCTCGAACGAGAGTGATCTTAATCCACCACGCGGATCCAATGCAGATTTTCTATTTAAAACGACTCATAGTTAAAATTAGGATTTGTTTTTGTGCAGCATATAAGACAGCTTTGCGCTCAGCGCAGTCTGCGTAGTCAGCAAAACCCTTCGGTTACGTTAACGTGTAGAAAAATAAGCCCTAAATCGAATTCATCAAATGAATCTACAAACTATTTTTTTAAACTGTCCCTGTCTAACCTAAATCCATCGCGTTCAATCCATTTTTTAAATTTCGACAAAAAGAACAGTTCTCTATGGTTTTCAAAATCCAAACCAAATCAGGCGCCCAGCTGTGATTCAAATTCTAAATCGAAACTTTTTTGTTGTGTGAGATGAGAGATAATTGCAGAGATACGCAGTTACTGTGGAAAATCGGTTAGTGAAAACAAACAAACTCAAAAACTACTAGACCGATTTCAAAAATTCTTTCACCATTAGAATACTACATTATCCCTGAGTAACATAGGCTATATTTATTACTAGTGACCCGCCTCAGCTTCACACAGGTACGGTTTTATTGCACCCGTGCAAAGCTGGGGCAGATCGGCTAGTATTCAATAAAATATCATGATAAATATCAGTATTTTATTAAACAAATCAGTTAACAATATCAGCCAAATATTTTTGTACGGAACACCAATCAAATAAACAAATCATCACCCTACACGTTTCAAAATAGAAAAAAAGAGCTTTCGCGATTCGACCTGTTCTACCGTTGTCAGGGGCTGTCAATCAGCGGTTCGCGCCACGCCCGCGCCCGCGTTTGACAGCCCTGACCTCATATTATTCACTTGTTTTTCATTTTGATATACGTTATTGTTTTCGTATTTATTAACTTTCACGTTTTCGTTTTAGGGTTAAATAATTAATTAAAGGTAAGCCTGTATGTGGTTTATTATTTTTATTTTATTTATACGTACACTAACTCCGTTTGGGATGTAAGGGAGCTACATAACATCTCTAGCTCCAACAGTCAACCTACACCTGCACGCGGTACATCCTGCAGTAACAGACGAGGCTCTGACGACCGGTCGATGGCGGTATAGCCCTTCCCAATCCTGGCATAGCCAAATCCCCGACCACTGACGGGCAGCAGCGTCAGTGGTGCGAACGGCTGTGCCCTGCGATCGCCAACCCGCTTGCCCAGCGTGGCGATTATGGGCAACACCTCTCATGCAAGACACAAAAAGGAAACGGCCCCCAGTTCCCGGTAGCCCCGCTATTCCTGGCCAAGGCGGCGGTCATGGTAACGGTGGGGCGGGGGGTGCTAGGAATCCCCGGGTTACGGTAGGCTGCCAAAAACAAAAATTATTGACCCTGGCTACGTATAATGGACGCACTCTACGACTGGACGAACACCTAGCGCAGCTTGAGGTAGAACTCGAGAAAGTGAAATGGCACGTTCTGGGGTTATGTGAAGTCCGAAGAGAGGGAGAGGACACCATAACTCTAAATTCAGGCCATCTCTTCTATTACCGAGAAGGCGACCAAACCTCTCAAGGTGGCATCGGGTTTCTGGTCCATAGGTCCCTCGCAGACAACGTCACTGAAGTATCCAGTGTGTCGACCAGGGTGGCATACTTGATAATCAAACTGACCGATAGGTACTCCCTAAAAGTCATTCAAGTTTATGCGCCGACCTCGACACACTCGGATGATGAAGTGGAGTCTGTCTTGGATGATATTGCTGAAGCCTTACACACCACCACTAAGGCTCACTTTAATATTATCATGGGGGACTTCAATGCAAAAGTAGGCGTCCAAAGTTGCAGTGAATCGACAGTAGGGCCACACGGATTTGGAAATAGGAACCATAGGGGGCAAATGCTTGTTAACTTTTTAGAAAAAGAGGGTCTTTTCTTAATGAATTCGTTCTTTAAGAAGAGTCCTCAGAGGAAGTGGACATGGCGAAGCCCCGACGCTATGACGAAAAACGAGATAGACTTTATCATAGCGGACAAAAAGCATATATTCAGAGATGTCTCTGTGATTAACCGGTTTAATACTGGTAGTGATCATCGAATGGTCAGAGGCACTCTGAATATAAATTTTAAGCTTGAACGCAACCGCTTGATAAAGTCTAAGCTCCGACCAAACCTACTCCAGACCGTGATGGGGTCCGATAAATTTCAACTTCAGCTTGAAAATCGATTTGCTGCCTTGGAACCTACAGATGACGTGGACCAAGATCTCGCCAATATTGTGGACATCCTCAGAGAGGAGGGACACGATTATGCCAGCCAAGACGTACGGGTAAGAAGTCTAAATACTCGGAAGAGACCCTTCGGCTTATGGATAGACGACGAGAAACACCAGTAAACCCCTCGACGTTGTCAGAACACCGGGCTCTGAACAAAACAATAACGAAGCGCATAAGAAACCAGCAATGAGGATGCTAGAGCCACACTAACACGTCACTTTACTGAGGATCTGCCAGAAGTCAGCCTAGACGAGATCGAGATGGCGCTAAGACAGTTGAAAAATGGAAAAGCCCCTGGTGAAGATGGAATTACCTCGGAACTCTTAAAGGCAGGAAATACTCCTGTCCTGAAAGAAATCCAACGTATATTCGATGCCGTCATAAGCCAAGGGAGAACTCCAAAGGCATGGAGCAAGAGTGTTGTGGTACTGTTTTTCAAGAAAGGCAATAAAGCCTTACTGAAAAACTACAGACCCATTTCACTCTTGAGCCATGTCTATAAACTGTTTTCTAGGGTCATTACGAATCGTCTTGCACGGAGACTAGACGAGTTTCAAACACCGGAGCAGGCCGGGTTTCGAAGAGGATATGGCACCATAGACCACATTCACACTATGCGGCAGATTATACAGAAGTCTGAGGAGTATAATCAGCCTCTGTGCTTAGCGTTTGTGGACTATGAGAAGGCTTTTGACTCTGTCGAGATCTGGGCTGTTCTGCAGTCCTTGCAGCGATGTCAGGTTGACTGGCGATATATCGAAGTGTTGAGATGTTTGTACAACGAGGCCACAATGTCCGTCCAAATCCAGAACCAGCAGTCTAAACCTATCCAGTTGCGCCGCGGAGTAAGACAAGGGGATGTTATATCCCCCAAATTATTCTCAAACGCACTGGAAGATATGTTTAAGACGCTGAGTTGGAATGGGTTGGGCATCAACATCAATGGCGAATACATCTGGCACTTACGATTCGCAGACGATATCGTCATAATGGCGGAATCGTTGCAGGACCTACAACAGATGCTGAACAGCCTAGCTACTGCTTCACGACGTATCGGCCTGGGAATGAACTTAGATAAAACTAAAATTATGATCAACGATCGTATTACCCCAGAGCCGGTTACCGTCACCGGAACGCCACTTGAAGTTGTGCAGGAATATGTCTACCTAGGGCAGATTTTGCAGTTGGGTAGACACAACTTCGAGAAAGAGCTAAACCGGAGAATTCAGCTAGGCTGGGCAGCGTTTGGGAAACTCCGTCAAGTCTTTTCGTCGCGCATCCCTCAAAGCCTGAAGACCAAAGTCTTCAACCAGTGCGTCCTACCAGTGATGACCTATGCTGCTGAAACGTGGACACTTACGGTAGGGCTGGTTCACAAGTTGAAAGTCACTCAGCGAGCTATGGAGAGAGCTATGCTCGGTGTCTCTCTGAAGGATAGAATCAGAAATGAGATCATCCGACAGAGAACCAAGGTGGTCGACATAGCTCAAAGGATAAGCAAGCTGAAGTGGCAGTGGGCTGGTCATATATGCCGGAGAACCGATGGCCGCTGGGGCAAACGTGTTCTAGAGTGGAGACCGCGCTTAGGCAAGCGTAGTGTAGGACGCCCTCCGGCTAGATGGAGCGATGACTTGCGGAATGTAGCTGGCCGAGGGTGGTTGGGGAAAGCCGAGGATCGGGCTCAGTGGCGCGCATTGGGAGAGACCTACGTCCAGCAGTGGACTGCAATAGGTTGATGATGATGAACTCCGTTTACTTTTACTCGTGTATAAGAAAGTCTTCTCCTTAGTACTTATTCCATGTAACCATCATCATCATCGACTCACGTAAGTGCTTGGCACAGGCCTCCGAAAAGGCACCGATGTCGATGCCTTTTCACATTATGTTCCGTGTTTTGACTATATGTTGAGTCTTCATCAGGGTTGAGTGACACGTGCTATTATAGTAAAATAGTATTGATAGAACTTGTGATAAATAACGCTATTTCACAAGAAGTTCCTTACAGAGATCCAAACATCAAACATTGACATGACAGGGGTCCATGACGGACAGGCCGATATTTAAACACTTGTTTAATTACCGTTTATTAAAACATCAATCACCAGTAAAGTTATGCACTAAGATATCTTTAATTGTTGGCTTTGTTATTGATTAATTTTGGTAATTAACCGTGCGTTTATGTTTTTGTTAGAGCTTTTAGACCTAATTTATCATTGCGCAGTTACGAATATTTAATTCTTAGAAAAAGACATATTTTTTTTTATTTTTTTTATTTGTGACAATAAATAAAAGGTTTCTTCGGACTGTTCAATATTAAAGCATAAAAAAATATAAATACACATTACTAGGCTTGTTTTTTTAATGATTTATTCAAGGGCATAGATGCCGCATAGCAGTCAAAGGTACATTTTATCAAAACCATCCCAAAAATAGTTTTTTTTTCACATTGTATAATTTCTATCTCGACATTGCATTGTAGAATCAACTTATTGTCCGTAAAGTTCAAAATCGAATAAAAACTAACAGGTGCGAATAAATGATTGACAACTGCGTGGAATACGTGTTTTTGATCAGTCTTTCTAGCATTAGTTTTAGCAATATCGAGTCGCTATAGAGGTCGGTAATGGTTATCAATAAAATAATGTTATTCAAAATATTTTAAAACTAGCTTTGATTGCATGATGTTAAAAAAAATGAACAAGTGCGGGCTAGAATCGCACGCAGAGGGTTTTATCTCTCCTCTCGTTACTGAAAGATCGCACTATTCAAAAAAATAAGAGTGCGATTTGTCACCTTATTGCAAAAGGGGTGATAGATCGCACTATTTTGTGCGATCACTAAAGGGAAACTAGGTGACAGATGAGAATAATCCAAGCTTCTGTCCTGATGATACTCCTGGTGATCATCCATCCGTCATCAGAGCTTAGACGGTAGCGAAACAGCCAAGCCACATTATTTTGACTAAGGTGTAGAGTGTGTGAAGTTAGGGCTTGTAGAGTTAGGGTGAGTAGTTAGAAGCTTGGCTCTACATTATCTTATTTAATTTGAGGTGTACTAAGGTCTCGTTTTAGCAACATTAAAAAACAGTAAAATGTTGCATATGTTGTGTAACTTTTCGGAAACAGTAGACTTGTAAAGTGAGCTTTGAAAGAATCCAGGTGAAGATCCTCATATTGTAAAAAAAAATATATTTTGTTTTTTTATGAAATCGATTGTTTTAATCTGACATTGGATACAGATCTATTTGGTGGTCGTGTGACTATAACAGGTACGTTTTTAGCCACTACTTAGGCTGTTCTCGCCGCCTCGTTCTCGCATTTATCAACCAATCTGGTTGAAAAAGAGACAAAAAGGGGGCTGTTTAATATCTCCGCCTAATGTGATTTGATTTCGATGATTTTTATTTTATTTCAAAGGTAAATTAACTTTAAGTTTGTCTGATATTTGGTGAAGATCTGATCTTCAGCGTGATGAGCAAAATAGTTCCTCAAAATGCAATATGTTGCTCACTTTCAAAGCTCACTTTACAAGTTTGTGCTTGCGAAGTCTACTGTTCGGAGAACTGCTAGATGTAGATTAGATACAATAATTTTCCGTGCTTAAATAAAACGTATACTAAATAATAATAAATACTAAAGGAACTGGGCCTGTTACGTTTTTTTTAACCCGTTTGTGTGTCTCAGGCATAGGTAACTTTCAATGTACGTGATACGCATAATTGCCTATGCGTATCAAGCAAACGAAGCGGCTGGCAATAGCTAGTTTTACGATCAACCTAATAATAAAACAATTTTAATTCATATCTCTTTGATCGACAGTTTAATAACAACTAAAAAAATAACATTCAACAGACAAGCAGAAATGAAATCGCCATTTTAATTATAAATACCTGACATATCAAACCGATATACAACAAATCGAAAAATCGAAAATACCAAAGTGTAATATCAAACTCAACTTATAATTGGTTGCTGCTCGGCCTGTCAATCCATAAATATCTTTCGCTTAAATGAAAAACTTATTACATCAAAAATCGACCGTAATCCTGTTATCACAAAGTTGGGAATAGATTACAGAAGAGTTTGATTTAAGGCGCATACAATAGCATATAATATTTATAAGACACGGCTGTATCAAACCGAAGAGCCGTCTTCCAGACCGATGACGTTTGACGTATATTCTGACATCCCCTTTACTTGGTACAAGCTATACGCTGGCTATTTTGTCAAAACGACATGGGTCCTTCCATTTTAATTATTTTTCTCGTGTTATTTTAAGTTTTATTGCGTAAATTTGGTGGCAGTTTATGCAATTTAACTTGTTTACTTAGCACAAGTGTAAGTAATTGAAATGGAGAGGTGGCTTGGTAATTTAGCCAAAGACTTTCTATTAATCTAATTTAACCAAAGAAAAGTCACCATTTCTTTTCAAATTTCGTTTGTTTACGTTGCTAAGCGACAATCAAAATAATTCACTTGACACTGACAGAATTGTGGCAAATAAGCCACAGAGTCCATAAAAGAAGAAGAAGAAGAAGAAGCTATACGCTAGCGCTGTAACGGTTTTTAGATTATAAATATACCTGTACGTCGATACGGACTCATCTATCTACATATTTGATACAAGTGTTAGCAATAACAGCTATTTTTAAGATTAATTAAAATTTAAATGACTTGTATTTGATTACTCGCCACAAAAAAAGCTTCTCAAAAATTATACATTCTGGTAATATTGTTGTGGCAATATGCCACAAAGGTGTGCTAAAGGTGCTCTCTCAATTAGAGGTGACCACATCGTGCACAATTATATTCTACGACTTAAGCCATCGACATTTCTAATTTTATCACAATCGGTAAAGTCGTCACGAAGATCATAGCATATATTCGCATTAGTAGAATTAATTTATTTAAACAGCGAGCCAAGCTAAATCCTAAACCTAGAAATTAATTTTTCTAGGTTTTGCGATGTCTGTTAGTATGTTATAATAATAATCATATATAAAATAATTTATTTTCTTTAATATTTTCTCAACAACAAATTTTTTTTAGATTCGACATGCGGTAACGTGTTACTAGTCATTAGTTTTATTTTTAGTTTAGTTATTAGTTTTTAAGTACTGTTAGTTTTAAAGTATTGTTTGTTTCCCAAATTAACAAAAATAAAGTTAAAATAATCATTGATAATCTATTCGCAGAGTTCACAGCTGTTGTAGGTCTTTCCCACCATTTGATTGATTTGATGGCTTGGTTCGGAAATTGACGTATTCCAACATTATCATTTTAAAAGTAATTTGATATAGTTTTACAATCCTTTGTTACTACAACTTGGACCACACGAGAGAGTATCGCAACTCAATGGGCAAATAAAACACGTGAAAGATCTAACCGACGCAGCTTTGAATAACTTAGAGCCAATATGTGAGATTGTTTTACGTTCTTACTAATAAGTACTTATGTAGGTACTTTATGTTATTAGACATACAATGATTTTATGCACAGTCTTTGAATAATTGAATATCTAAAATACAGAAAACTTTTATCCGTAAAAAAAGCTTTTTTTATACCCACAAAGCATAATGTCTACAAACTATAAATTCCGAAAAAACTATAAACCAAAATCGAACAAAGAGTAATAAAACACTTCGCATTACGAATCGTTGTATTTTCAGAACACAATAATTCCGTTCCCTTATAAGATAAGGCTATTAAAAATCAATAAAAACCAATGACCACAAAATCTGTGTTCGATCCTCCTTGAGAAAGCAAAGGGAAAACGATCGGGGACTTACGGACCGATATTTGCGTTCGGTAGCATCAGAGCAAAAAGGATGCACATAATTGTTTGTATTGAATCGTTTAACGTACAGGTGAAAAGAAAACTGCTGATTAATGTTTTTTATTAAAATATTATTAGATACTGTACCTACTTACTTTTTTTTTATATTAAGAATTAGACCTCTTTCGAAGAGGATGGTGGGACATTGCGAAGGAGAGAGATGATTGGAAAGATTTGAGACCTTTGGACGAAACAGGTTAACAAAAAAAAAAGAATTAGACCTAGCCCCAACTTTGAGTTTACGCGTTTTTAATGAATAAATATTTTTTTTCTATAAATTCATAAACATATCTTAATTAAAAATATGTACCTACACAATTACATTATGCATACACAAGTGCCTGCATATTGTGAAACAGTTGTTGATCTTCAGATATCTCAATTGACTCAATAAACGAAAGAATTCGCAATATGCTAGCAGTACATAGCATGTAGTAAACTACTCTATAAATTGATTTCCAAATCGATAACTTCTGTTCACGACTGTCCGCAAAGCGGTAGGCAAATGAGTTGTGCGCATGCCGATACCTGTGCGGTAGATACCTTATTTTCATATTTGTCCACTCTACATTGTTTGTGCATCAGATATAGGGCTGCGCCAGCTCACGATGATTATTGGGGACGGGGTAGAGAGGAACTATATACCTAGGCGAATTACCAATGAGACGTAATGCAATGTGGGTATTTTGATAAAAACATAATTATTGTTGTGCATTTTAGGCATACTGTTTCTTAGTCATAATGAAGTTTAGGTAATAAGCAAAGCAGGCATAATGCGTTTCAGGCATTTTGCTACTTAGACCTTGCGCAATTTAGGTAATTTACTAATCAGACCATAAGCGTTTTAGGCTTTTTGTTACTTTCATGTTTTGCGCTTTAAATGACTCGCTGATGAAGGCCTATAATATAATAATTAGATAATTTAAGATAGCGAATAGCTTAACAAAAATAAAAAATAAAAATATGTAGTTGTAAGTTGGTTTATTAGTTAATTATTACCAAGGTAAGTAAAAAATTTTTTTTATTCACTCGGCATTCACTCCCGTTTTCAACTTAAAATAAATGTTTCTGAATGAACATAGACACAAAATGATATATGGTAGGATTATCTGCCTAGAACAGTCTTAAAAACACAGCATAAAAAAACAAAAGCTTAAATTAGTTTATATGGAATGGGTTAACCCGACATTAGCTTTCAAAATGACTAGAGATTTCAGAGTATCATGAGAAGGCTGTTATGATGTCAAT
This sequence comes from Colostygia pectinataria, assembly GCA_951394395.1. Lineage (NCBI taxonomy): Eukaryota > Metazoa > Arthropoda > Insecta > Lepidoptera > Geometridae > Colostygia > Colostygia pectinataria. The sequence goes on from OX596369.1 coordinate 9,366,362, forward strand.
AATAATGTCAATGTCAGTTTTTACAATAATAATAATAAATAATGCTGGACAACCCACACAGCATCATCTAGCCCCAAGCTAAGCAGAGCTTGTGTTATGGGTACTAGATGGCTGATATAGTTACTACAGTACAAATACAGGAAAGATATTTTATTATATTTTATTATACCTACATAAAAAATACCCAGAACTCCCGAACAAATATTTGCAGATCATACAAACAATTGTCCCAAGGCGGGAATCAAACCCGCAACCTCCTGCGTCGCAGGCGGACTTTCGCCCGCCGCGCCACATCGGTCGTCCACATTATTGGCTTCAAGTCTGTTTTAGACGGTTTTGTGTCTGTTTTAATAGTATAAAAAACCCATTATCCTATGAGAAAGTTCGACAACCATATCATTTTGACGTGAACGTTTGCTGTTCATATTTTTATCCATTGGATTGTCCCATAAGCATGGTATTCAAATTAGGGAGCCATTGTGCAGAAGCCATGTAAATATCCTTCGGCGGGCGATGTTCCTCCGAGATCTAAGGGGGCGTCTACAGTGTGCCAGAAACCAGAAATATTCAGTTATGAACATGTTTTTTTGACGACCTTGGTGGCGCAATGTGTGAGTACCTGAATAACCGAAGAAGATTGATTCCCGTTGCAGGGCATTATTTTCTAAACAACTTCCAAGAATAAGGAAATCAATTTGACTGTATGTTTATTTTTTTTTAAGATTGCTAAGTGATTTCTCCGCCAATCAAATGTTTAATGTTTTTTTTTGGTGATAAGTAAATTTTAGAATAGGTCCCATATAAATTTTATCGGTTTAGTACTTTATGAATAAATTTTAGAAAACGTGTTAATAATTGCATCGTCGCATATCACCACAATCTGCCGATTTTTTTTTAGTTTGAACCAAATAGAAAATAATACGACATAAAACATGAAAATACGGTGAAAATAATATTTTCACCTTTGACTTGCAGCTATTCTTACTCTAATAAGATCCTATTATTAATTTACAAAAATTAAATATCAGTACGTTGATACTTAATCACGTACAAACGCTATAGAATAGCATGTATGTACCACTACGGATGTCGGAAGCATGCGAGCAAAGACGCGGGCAGAAGCTTGATAAACATGAGTTTTATCCTGAGGCTTGAATATGATTTTGAAGATCGTAAACGGAATTTTTGACAGCGTCTTTTCGTAAAATTTTAACTGTGAAAAATCCATTCATGATTGTTAAAAGGTTTATTCCAGATATGGCCTGTGTCTTCAAAATCTTTACGTGTATTGCTATTTAATGTGTACGCGCCTTAATAACTTCTTGAATAATTATCCTATTAGCTATTGCTACGATAGCTCTATTTGTGCGTCGGGAAATATCTTTGTTTTTTGGTGGAGATAATATTTCTAGTCTACTACGCTTAGCTTAAACTGAGGAGTTTGTTTGTTATGAGCTATGAGCATCACACTGGGCAGGTTTACTTCGAAAGAGTCCGTCTTGATGGGTACCACCGCAGTGCCAGATATTCTGCTTCTAAGCAGTATGGAAAAAGGAAAGAGCTATGCCAAGAGTTTCACTATGCGATCGAATCCGAGGAAATCCGTAGAAGAACCAAGGTCACCGACATAGCTCTCAGAATAAGTTTTAAGTGGCAATGGGCAGGCCATATAACTCGCAGAACCGATAACCGCTGGGGAATAAAGGTTCTCGAATGGCGACAACGAACTGGAAAACGAAGTGTAGGACTCGATGGACTGATGACATTAAAGCGGTCGCAGGAAGTCGGTGGATGGTGAAGGCTCAAAATCGGTCGTCATGGCCCTCTTTGGGGGAGTCCTATTTTTTTTTTCTATTGGTTATGGACAAGCGTTTGACCAAGACTCTTATACCTAAAACTATGACCAGCAGTGGACGTCTATCGGCTGATATGATGATGATGGTAATGATGAAGTAGTATGGAAGCATAAATACTGCTTTTAGGTTTGAAGGGCACTGTAGCAAGTGATTTATGGGCGAATGAGAATTTATACTAGCAGTTCTCTGAACAGTAGACCTCGCAAGCACAAACTTGCAAAGTGAGCTTTGAAAGTGAGCAACATACTGCATTTTGAGGAACTGTTTTACTCATCACGCTGAAAAATATCATCAGATCTTCACCAAATATCAGACAAATTTAAATTTAATACTTTTCCTATTAAATAAAATAAAAATCATCGAAATCAAATCACATTAGGCGGAGATATTCAGCAGCCCCCTTTTTGTCCCTTTTTGGAGACAGTACGCCCCCTATCAAAAATCCCCGACGACAATCAACTTCTATAAAGTCATAAAATCTGTATACCAAGTTTCAACCAGATTGGTTGAAAAATGTGACCAGTATTATAGGCGAGAACACAAACTGACCGGACAAACTGACAACCAAAAGCATTTTTGGCAAATCTTGAAACTGAGACGCTTCACTCGCTTCGCTCGCTCGGTCAATAAATACAAGACTTATAATGTAACTGCAACAGTAGATACTTAGGAAAAATTAAAACTTTCCTTTCAAGAACTTCCATAACACCGTGCGGCGAATGTTCGAAACAATACAAAAAATAAAAACACGGATAAGCGCGAGATAGACTCGTGCCTTGAGGGTTCTTTATTGTAGAATTAGGTATAATTTCTAGACTGCACAAACCTCCAATTTGTAAATGATTTTGAAAGCAGACACTTTCCCTACAAACTTCACTATCCGATTTTCGGAGTAGAAAAGAAGAGTTTTTTCAGTTTTAGACTTTCTTTTAACTGTGATAGAAAGGCTTATAACATTCTCAATTTTACAATTATGAGATAAGTGGAGTAACCCATACGTTTTTTATTTATGCTATTTCTATACAAAAATTTTAATTTTTTTATGCATTTGGTTTAGTTGGTACAGTAACAAAAGACCAAAGACTTATAATAATAGACAAGACAAACAGTCAAACAACGATCTTTTAAGTGCTCCGTTTTTCCTGCTATATACGGAACCGTAGAATACTCAAAAAACTTATTTAAAACCCTTAAACAAGACAACTCGTTCAACGAAAAAAATAACGAACTCCCAAAAGCGTACGAAAATATTTCGGATATTTAACAAAACGCTAACCACTAACGAGTCGCTTAATATTTGAAAATATAAAATAAAAAAATCCGCTTTTGTCGGCGGCGGCGGGTACCGACAACTTTTTTTTAAACGCTGTGGTCCGTTTGTAAGGTAGCATGGAAAAATGCTCGCCCTCTGAAAACTTTTTGCGGTAAGAAAAGGTTGCTTTGTACAACTGTTTGTGTATTTTTATGAAAAATTCTGATGATATTTGCCACATCGACGCTTTGATGTGCGTGTGTGTAACACATATGTATAAATGTCATGATAGGTACGGAATATTATGGGATAATTTATTACCTGCTTACACGAAGCCATGATTGTGAACTCAACTTATTGAGCCGTTAATAATAAATTACTTCTCGGCTTCCCTGTATCTTTGGTAATTAAATTTTTATTTAATATAACAGAAATCTAACTTAAAATAATTACTTAGTTATTAGAAATAAGATTCCTAATAATTAGCAAGCATTGAAATAATTATAGCCACAACCGACAGTACCATGGGAATGTGTCTGCAGTTGCACGTGTTGACGCGTCTCGCCAACAGGTGGTGCTGGGGTAAAGCCGCGTTTGCATGCGGCCAGTACATTTGCTAGCGTTTTATTTTACTGAAAAGATCAGGTGTATGTCAGAAATCTTAGACATTATCTAAAGTTAATTGTATTTTAAGAATACCATATTAAACAAGTGCAAGCGAGATTAAGGGTTCCGTAATGAAGAAGATAATAGATAATCGTACGCATTCTTGAGCTAGCAGAAAATGTACCTGGATACTACTTTTTCAAAAAGTGAGCCTATTTCATTGATCTTGAACCACCACTAATAAATCGAGTGCGCGTTAACTGAAGCCTCTGGTATTTTACAAGTTATTAATTTTTGTCGCCAACATTTTCCTGGTTGCTGCACAGCACATCCCGTGGCCGGTCTACCGCCCGACGTCCCCGCACGTACCTGCAAAAAAATACAAATATAGACAAAAATGTACCAAAAATGTCACATATAAAATCTAAAAAGGAATGCGACCTCAATGGTAAGACATGCGACTTTAAAAATAAAATTGACGGTCTGTTCAATAATATTTTCAAATCCAATTCTTTGACTATAAATTCAGTACAATTTGTCTTCACTATATCATGTTATTTTAGTTCTTTTGACTTTAAACTAGCGCTAGCTACTGGCGCAGTGTAAGGTGACACAATCACTTCATACACCTTTCCTAGGGAATACCTAGATCGGAAACGCAAGTTTGTTGAAGTGTTCTTTGATTTGTCCTCCGCTAATGTGTCTGCAGTTACCGCTAAGTGTATTGGTTATCTAAACTTAGTCTTTGCTGAAGAGGTGATGAAATTTCGGTAGATGTAGATGTGCATCACTGTAGTAGGTTTAAAGGGCACTCTAGTTAAAATTTGTTTGTATTTTCTGTTACTTTGTCGTGGTTGAATAAATGATTTTCTTTCTTCTTTCTTTAGGGAAATTACTGGGTAAAAGAGACTGTATAACTACATTTTGAAGTGACGAGCGAATGCAGTGTCATGCAGAACTTTAACATTAAAGTGTTTGGGTGACACTGAGTTATTATTATCAGGTTAACAACTTGACCGTCTCGTCACATTTGCTGAAATAAAAAAAAACCCTGCTTCGAAGTAAAGTAAAGGAGGTTTTTTTGGTGTTTGCGTGTTGATGGATTGCAAACAAAATTGATTTGTTGGATTTTTGATTTATGATACTGAGTTAAGCGTGAGACACAGATCTTATTTAGTTGACCACCTGGTTTTAATATATTAAGATTTAAGATTTTATTCAAAAAGCACAGAGAAAGGGTTTACAGACAATGTCCAAAGCACCCTAACATTAATAGTATAGATAAATAAAAAAATGTCATACCATCATGCATAAAAAATAAATAATTAAGATTAAAAATGTAACATAATAATGTTAAAATTTAAATAAAAAAAAAAAAAAAAAAACACGACTGCTGGATTGAAATTATAAAATGATAGTGGTATTTGTCATTTGCAATAAAATAATAAAATATACTATTTATTATTATTTTATTACTGATACCGACCGATGTGGCGCAGCGGGCGCTTGTCCGCCTTGGACCGAAGGTTGCGGGTTCGATTCCCGCCTCGGGTCAAATGTTTGTACGATCTACAAATATTTTGTTCGGGGTGTTCTGGGTATTTTCTATATATAATAAAAAATATCTATCTATGTAGGTATTGTATTAAGTATATATCAGTCATTTAGTACCTATAACACAGCTCTGTTTAACAGCAGCTTACCTTGGGGCTAGATGCAGCAGTCCAGCATTATTTATTTATTTATTTTATTATACCCATCGAATTTCACGTTCAATATAAACAAGACTACCAATTATTTCATTAATACGATCACTCTTGAGTATAAAATCACTGCTTTCTGTTAGTAGCATTTACACCCTTAAACACTGCGTTTACTTACAACTCTATCACGATACAGATAAAGGTGACTTTCCTGTGTTGGAATGGCGATTTAAAATGGTTGTCACAGGCTAATGATAATTTAATAACAGGAGTTTTTCACTTTTTCGATTCGGTCGTCAGTGCTTTGAACGTATAGCTTCAGGCGTTACTTTAAAACACAGAGCAGGATGCTTGTCAGAGAATACACACGCCTTAAGTTTATTTAAATTAAACTAGCCTTTTTAAACTTTCGCGATCAGAACTCATAGTTTTTTATAATATTAGTTTTTATAAAAAGGTAATTACGCGATAAAATCCCGCAAATATTATAAAAAACTATAAATTAAACTAATTATAGATATAGGAAGTTTTTTTTTTACAACTGAAGTGGCAACCAAGCGTACGGCCCACAAGATGGTATGCGGTTACCGCAGCCTATGGACGCTTGCAATACCAAAGGTATCACTCACGGGTTGCCACCTTGAGGCTAAGATCGAAAGCCTCATGTGCCAGTAATTTCACCGGAAACCATACCCTTGACACCGGAACACAGCAATGCGAGCATTACTGCTTGGCGGCAGAAATAGGTATGGTGGTAGTTCTTCCCCGGACGAGCTCTATCACAGATAACTCCATAGGCTGCGGTAACCGCTTACCATCTTGTGGGCCATACGCTTGCCACTTCAGTTGTATAAAAAAAAAAAAAAACACCATGTTGACAGGTCATCAATGATGATCATTACCATGATAATGACTCATCATGGGAAATCGTATTTTGTGTGAATCAATGGCATAGTTTAGTGACGGAGTTAATAGGCATCCCGTAACACAAGTAAGTAAGTAATAAGTTCGTATGAGTCAGTCAGGCCAACTCTGGTGACAGAGTTTCTAGGCCGCCTGAAGGCCTCTGTCCCCTAACAACTTTGAAAAAGCCGGGACCGACTGCTTAACGTGCCCTTCGCACGGGAGTGCTCAGTTTAAATTGCCACTGGCTACGCGGAACAGTGCTTAACTTCGTTGATCTGTTAAGAACAACTTAGCCAGCTACGTCACGAGCGTTCCATATATCCCACATATCTCGTAACACATAAAACACTAAACATAATACACCCAACAACCATAAGACCATCCATAATTCTATGGTATGTGAACGAGAGAGTCCGCAGTAAGCTCAAGCAAGTTCCGGCAGGCCTTGTGCTTGGCTTGAAGCGCTTGGAGTCCAGTAGGGCAACTAACTCCAAGTCCTACGTGCTCCAGGTGGCTGCCAAATACAAGGACATGTTCCTCGAGTCTGACTTCTGGACAACACGAGTCGTATACCGTCGCTACAGGGAGGCGCGACCTACTAAGAAATTCCTTGACTTTTATGGTGTAATCAGTGTGATTTAATTTTATTTATATATGTATGTTAGTTTTTAAAGTTAAATATGGGCCTGTTATAATTTATGTACTGAAGTTGCCTGAAATAAAGATTATTATTATTATTATAATATATATTATCATCCCTTCCTAGAATTCCCTGTTTCGTAAGCCGTAAAGAAACTGCGAGTTTACAACAGACCTGGAATTAATATTTGCTGATCAGGCGAAGATTTTTTAGGCCAGCAGTTGACGGCACTACTGAAGTAATCAAAACGTTATGTTGAAAGTGTTATTTACATAAAAATCAACATAGTTGACAAATAAATACCGCCCTTTTGAAAGTCTGTTAAAAACTGGTAGCAAATCCGATAATGCTCAGTACAAAGTTGCTGTCGTTTACCGCAGCGAAAAACCCATTTTGCCGCTCGATATACCCGCCGTATCAAGATGAGAGCAATTAAAGGTCGGAATGATACGGATGGAGGAATTTAGGGATGCGGCATTTGCCACAGAACTGCATTTTGTAGACATGGTATCACACAGGTAAATAGTAACCTGTGAGGTTTGTGTGTGTGTTTCTGTCACAGTTTTGCATTCTATAAGTTTTTAGATAGGTTATCATGCTCTTATGCACAAATTACTTCTATTTATACTCATATCATTTGATTTCATATTTCACTTTGGTTGGTGTTGTTGATAAGTTTATTATATAATAATATATAATTGATTTAATTTTTATATTAGAAAAATTTAGCTCACTATTTTTAATTACTGTTAATGACTTGTAAAAATGGTTTTATTAATAAATTATTGTGTTAAGTTACTAGCTGACTGACTTACTGAATATCAACATACAGCTTAAACCTATCTCATAGACTTGAAATTCTATGATAAAGAAAGACAGTTTCCGCTCCGTTTTATTCCGAGCACAGAACACGTAATTCCAAGAAATCAAAACCACAGGCCGTAGCATTCATGTATACAATATAAAAATGTTTCCATCAACATAACAGTAAGATCAAATAGGACTACTCAAGTCGAGCAATCCAATAGTGCACAAAACTACCAGCTCGCCGTTTCCGACATCGTTAGCCGAACTGAATTGCGCATAGCGTTTTTACGGCGTTCGGCGGAACCGTATGACTAGACGAGGCGCACCATTAATCTTCAAGTTTCAGATGTGAGCAGGACGATAAAAATTACGTTTGAACCGCCGAGCCGTGGTACAACGTAATCGGTGGCGTAAATTTGGAATTTTTAAAAGTTTTTATCCGGTTATGGATCATTTCTTTTGCGTTTCGAACTGCGCGCTTCGTGCTCATCTCTTTGAGCGCTAAATTTTACGTCGGAAAAAGTTATCTAAAAGGCTCGGTGACAATTTATTCAATGGTTAAAAGATAACTGTATGAATATTACAGACCGAATACTGTTCATAAATTCTTGCAATATATTTTTACTTTTTGGGAAAATATTCTTCAAATTATTAATAACGATCTTTGTTTAGTAAATTAGGAGAATTCTTTTTCATTAAAATAAATAACTACGTTTGTTCAGGAGTTTGTTCAAAATCACTTTTAAAAGAGGTGCAACTTTGTTTATGAGGAATTTTACATGATCCGACTCATTCCCAATTCTACAGATTTCCATAACAGATTCCCAATCCATCCTACTAATATTATGAATGCGAAAGTCTGTGTGTACGTTTGTTACCACGTATCTCCGTGACGACTTAATCGATTAGCATAATATTTGGAATGTAGATAGCTTAAGTCCTGGAATAACACGTTTTTTATCGCGGAAAATGAACTGTTTTTGAGGGATGCAACTGCAAAAACGCGGGTAAAGCCGCGCAGGTCAGCTCGTATACTTTATAACTGTCAAAGATCCACCCGCAAGAGAACAAAGTATTTTGCATGGTAATACTTGTACTAACAATAAAAATTGTTTTTTAATTAAATGATTGAATCGCAAAGAATTTCGCTAGTAACGTAGTAAAAGTAGGTACCTATCTAAACAGGTAAATATATTTTTAAAAGAAACCAAAATTCTAAATTTGCATGATCGCGTTCTCGGCATCAAAACCACCGTATCGAGATAAACAATCGGCATCTGCGCCAAAAATCGATTAAAAAAGTCCTACGGCAATTAAAAATGGTGTTTTTCGGTGAATAAAAAATGGGGAGCGTGACGCCTTAAGGCTCATCACTGAGCCATCGAGTGCATATCTAAGTAATTATAGCGTAAAAACAAATGATTGAAAGGTCTTCTCTTAGCTTAGAGTAGGGTGGAGTAGAGACTTCAAAAATAATCGCAAGGTTTGTTAAAACTCGTAGATACGAGTATGTAAAAAAAATTGCTTTATTTACAGAATTAATATGAAATAATCATAATAATAACAATAATAATAATGCTGGACAATTCACACAGCATCATCTAGCCCCAAGATAAGCTGCTGTTAAACAGAGCTGTGTTATGGTACTAGATGACTGATATATACTTAATACAATACAATACATAGATAGATATTTTTTATTATATATAGAAAATACCCAGAACACCCGAAACAAATATTTGTAGATCGTACAAACATTTGATCCGAGGCGGGAATCGAACCCGCAACCTCCGCGTCGCAGGCGGACCTGCGCCCGCTGCGCCACATCGGTCGTCAAATATGTAGTACGTAATTATATTACATTGATATATACAAAATACTTTATGAAATAGTTAAACAATCCGTTGCAGAAGATCTAAAGATAGCTCAACTGATCCAAAGAGCTCTCAGCTTAACAAGTTTTGTAATTGTTTCAAGAGAAACAATTTATAAGCAGTAGGTAGAAAATAAAGCACGACTCAGTTCATACACCTTCCATGATCTGAGAGATTATGATTAGTGAGTTGTAGGTATTTTAACCTCTTCTTTGTTTTAGTGATCCGGTCCAGTTTTGGAAAAACGGAACTTTTAGGTCAAGGTAGAGAGTTGATTTTTGGTAAAAACTGTCTACAAATGGGAGGTTATCTTGAATTGGTTTATTTGTAACTAGTGGAACGTCTCGTGGATTTGTACGCACTGAATTTATTCCTAAAAACATCTCCCAGCTGCTCCTTTAGGTTACATTTCAGGAATAACACTCTTATTGCACCGAGACTTTAAAAAGAACTTACTAAAACAATCTGATCTTTAAGATATATTTCATTTGTTGTTATATTACAAATGACACCAAACAAATTGAACCTAGCAAACTACTTGACTCCTTCATATTACTTAATGTTTGTAATTTTATAGAATCACCATAAAAATATCATAGAACTATTGCACATACCATCGAGAGCACCGGTGGTCTAGAGGTAGTGACCCCGCCTTCCGATCCTAATGTCGTGGGTCCAAACCCGGTCGGTGCACCAATGGATTTTTCTGTTCGAAAAATTTGTGTGCAATGCCAGTGCTCTCATACGGTGAAGGAAAACATCGTGAGAAAACCGGCATGTCCAAGAACTAAAAACTCGAAAGACATGTGCCAGCCACCAATCCGCATTGGGTCCGCGTGGTGGATTTAAGACCCAATCACTCTCGCCTGAGATTATGCCATTGTCCTAGCAGTGGGAATATTAGAAGGCTGTCATGATGATTGCACATACCCAAACTTCAGAGTAAGTAACTAAACCCGGATAAGTTTGAAATTGATACGATGCGACGAAGATTTTAAATGTAATTATGTGTCTACTAAATATAGCCAAATAAATCTAAATATAGTATCTTTTTGGTTATTTTTGTTTTTAAAGTGTTAACCATCACACTAGGGGAATACTAAAGATTATAATATCCTAAAAATTATTTTGCCTCAAGCGGGATTTGAACCCGCAACCACCGCTTGATACGCGGGCGCTCTACCAATTGAGCTATCGAGACATATCTTGCTTGGACGAAATAATCATTGGGATGTCTTCGGCTCGAAGCGCCGATACCTACAGGGGAAACGTTGCAGTTATGCGGGTTCAAATCCCGCTTGAGACAAAATAATTTTTGGGATATTATAATCTTTAGTTTATTTTTGTCTTATTAGAGAGAAAATAGATGCTAAGTCTAACTACACCGTTAAGAGTTAAGAACTAGCATAATTTATAAATAACACGTAACAAGAATCATGGATACATAACAAAATCTTTTATGTTCCGAGAAAACAGAATCAGCAATCGATGGAGCGGAAAGATGCTATCTCTGTCTATCGTAAGAGCGTTGACGCATATGATTGAAGTGTGAGAGAAACAAGCATAGAGCTAAAAGAAAGATCGGCCCCGCCCACTTGATCGATCTGATAAAGAACACGTTTGTGCGCGGGCGCAAGTGTGGGCTACCATTACCTCGTAAAGCAATTCGAAAACGATTCATTGTTAATCATCTTTGATTAAAATTATCTCTATCTTGTCCTCAATAAGCTTTTTATTATTTCAGCTTTTATCTACAACATTAAAAGTAGCAGAGTTCTTTGTGATAGAACACGTCCGGGAAAGTACTACCACCATACCTATTTCTGTCGCAAAGCAGTAATGCTCGCATTGCTGTGTTCCGGTGTGAAGGGTATGGTTTCCGGTGAAATTACTGGCACATGAGGCTTTCGATCTATGTCTCAAGGTGGCAATCCGCGAGTGATACCTCTGGTATTGCAAGCGTCCATAGGCTGCGGTAACCGCTTACTATCTTGTGGGTCGTACGCTTGGTTGCCACTTCAGTTGTAAAAAAAACATCATAAAGGTTACAGAGTTATATCTTGATTGTTGTAGTGTGTCAGCCTAGACACTCATTACTGAATTTGACTTGACTAAATACTAGTAGAAAAGTGGTAGGTAAATATAATAAATATAGTAATAATATCTAATATCATGTAATAGATTTCTGAAAAGTCATGCCGGAATAATATGAAATTTCAGAATGTTTTAAAATGTTTAATAAAAAAACATATTATCAGAATGTTTTGATGAATATCACGCACGATCGATTGTGTATCGAGTCACGATTTGACTCGATACAGAATCGATGTGTGGTACAATCAGCAAATAAATTGGTCTATCACTTTTGACAAGTATTCTATGAAATCTATGACGTTTGAACAAATCCACCCACATTTTTTGCTGACTGTACAAGATTCGCTCTGACAAAGATGATGGTAGCCCCTCAAGTTCCACAGATTTCAATCTCTTCGTGATTCGATGTGCTTCGTGAACTGAGTTTAATATTAAAATTATCTTTATTACCCCATCCGTGGGACCACTAAATCTTTATTTAAAATGTTTTTTACGTATGACTCATTTAAGCACGTTTTTGGAAAATATTTTTTTACACGGTGTACGTGGACTACTCGTAAGTCACTGACACTGACATGTCAATACATAATCATACATGACATGACAATATATAATCATACATGACATGACATACATAATCATACATGACATGACAATACATAATCATACATGACATGACATACATAATCATACATGACATGACAATACATAATCATACATGACATACTCGTACATACTCTCTACACTAGATCCCTGTGGCGAAAGTATCAGAAATTGAATAGACTGGTTTGGGTGACAAATGTTTTCATGACCTGCGAATATTTTTGCAGGGCTTGGTGTCATGTCCACATAAAATCATCACCATTCACGTGAATGGTGCATGACGTATTTTTATTTTATACAACTGAAGTGGCAACCAAGCGTACAAGATGGTAAGCGGTTATCTTAGCCTATAGACGCTTGCAATACCAGAGGTATCACTCGCGGGTTGTGGTATGACGTATGACGTTTCACGTCTGACATATGACGATGGCAGATGACGGAAGCCGATGACGATGATGGTGGCAGATGACAATTGGTGGATGAAATTTCATCATAAAAGTAAAACGATTGACTTGAGCAGTCGCTGTCAGTTTTGACAATTGGTTAGCTTGACTAACGATCTAAAAAACAGGACCTTAGAAATGATTCCTTACGAATGTAAGCGCTTGATTTTCTTCTTCAAAGAGAGTTCTAATAATTTAAAATATCAAGCTCTTGGTCACTTTTTGTTCCTCAATCCTCCAAAAAGAGTGCCTTAATACCTAAGTTCTAAGACATTATGTAAGTGTAGTAGAGTTCTCTGTGATAGAGCTCGTCCGGGGAAGGACTACCACCATACCTATTTCTGCCGCAAAGCAGTAATGCTCGCATTGCTGTGTTCCGGTGTGAAGGGTATGGTTTCCGGTGAAATTACTGGCACATGAGGCTTTCGACCTTAGCCTCAAGGTGGCAACCCGCGAGTGATACCTCTGGTATTGCAAGCGTCCATAGGCTGCGGTAACCGCTTACCATCTTGTACGCTTGGTTGCCACTTCAGTTGTATAAAAAAAAAAAAGTGATTCGAGGTCATGTGTGGTCGTTGACGTGCTTGACAAGTTTTAAGTAATGTGTGCAATGACACGACGCATAATATTTTTGAATTTTGCGAGGATACAATCACACAAAAGGCTCTATTTATTTTTTTCTGTAGAGTTGGAAATGCCCTTTTACCTTTCTTTATTTTTTAACTTCGTTAACATTATTAAACATTAATAACCCAACGTAAAGAAAACTATGATCAAAATGATCAACTGAATTATATAATACACTGCCTTTATTTATTAAATTTTTCGTCTCCCATTGAAGACCACAGTGGGACCAATACAGCTTTGTTTTTTGAATATAAACTACTCGTCAACAGATGTCGCTACTAGTCACATAATACAACAGCACTCAAGCGCATTGCGAGCGCATCGCCCTCTAGGACCGAGAGCTAACAACATTACATTACCAATGTAAATAGACCCCCAATACTAGTCAACTTTCAGAATGTTTTTTCTAAAGCAAAAGGCCTAGTGATTTTGGTGGCCAATAATTCGATTATAATGGGCACATTTCTTTGATATATTGCGATTGAGGACGATTTATGGGTGAAAATTACTTTTATAACGAATGATTGCTAGTTCGATGATGGCCACGGTAAAATGATTATGAATGAAACCTATCTTTTTGTAGAATTGATGAGATAACATTGTGGGTAGTTAGTACCTGAGATGTTGCGCCCATGGTTGTGATAGCCTGGTTTTTCTTAGGTAGTAATTAGCCATGGTGTAATGGACGTCTACCTCTTTAGAATGAAAGTAAAAAAAAAGAAGTCAAGTGACAGTGGAATGTTTTGACATAGATTTTGATTTGGACTAATGGTAAAAATAAATAACCCGGCCACAGACGCCACAAAGTAAGAGAAAAAGAAAATAAATAAAATATTTTCTTTGGGAAAAAAAATTGTTTAAAAAAAAAAGTCTGTAGCTAATACATGGTATCCCTAGGAATCCGCTTTCAAATTCAAAAAGAGATGATTTGGTGAGTACCACCGCATTGTGAGATAATCTGCCTTCAACTAGTGTGTAAGCTAATGAAATTGCTGGGCAAAAGTGACATAACTCAAGGTATCAAGCGCAGTGACACGCAAACCAAAGAATATTAAAAGCTTTGGGTGAGTCTGGTAGCTGTTTATATCAGGCATGGTGAATTATGCCCTTATTCTTAACCAAAAACAAAAAAAAACTTTTTTTCTTTGCCAAAAATTTTACATTAAATATTTAATCAAAGTTGGAATCTTCTTTTAAGTAAACAATACTGGTAAACGTAATAATAAAGAGAGCTCTATAGTGGTCTAGACTTTGTAGTGACCCCGCCTTCCGATCGTGGTTCGTGGTCGTGGGTTCGAATCCGGTCGTGCACCAATGGATTTTTCTATTCTAAAAATGTATGTGCGCAATACCAGTGCTCTCATACGGTGAAGTAAAACATCGTGATGAAACCGACATGCCCAAGAACTAAAAAATCCACCAATCCGCATTGGGTACGCGTGGTGGATTAAGACCCAATCACTCTCGCTCAAGAGTAGGCCAGTGTCCCAGCAGTGGGAACATTAGTAGGCTGTCATGATAATGACTCTTAAATTGTCTGTCATTTAGGCGGCTATACTAGCAGCTTTCCTTGCCATTCCTCTGTCAATTAGCCAAAACGATGATAAATTTAAAAGACATAGAGGTTTAAAATACTTTTATGAAAAAGGCCCTTAGAGTTTAATTATGTTACGTTGATGTTCAGTAATAAAGGACCATAACTACGTCCATGTAAGGGACACATAAGCCACACGTTATCCAAACTCACAAAAACAAACGACAGAACTGTCAATCACTGGAGAACCATACGTTGTAGTGTTTGCGTGTTCCTGATCATCTCCTCGGCCCGATCTAATTTGTTCAGACTTACATCTCTCGGGATAATGCCTTTACTTATCCCGTTCACAAATAACCACTATTAAACCGATGATCGTGTCACGGAATCGATTGTACTTGGAAGTATTATAATCGAATTATAGAACAGTGAACCTTGTTTTTATGAACTAGCAGTTCTCCGAACAGAAGACCTCGCAAGCACGAACTTTTAAAAGTGAGCTTTTAGAAATTTACTACATTTTGCGGAGCTATACTGCTCATCACGCTGAAGATCATTATCAGATCTTCACGAAATTTTTATGAGACCTCTGGGGTGACTTGGGAGAATTAGGCTTATCCTTTAAGGTGGTAGTATTTTCCCGAATGAGCCAAACAAAATAGCTAGCTTTTTACGCCATTTCGAACGGAGTTTTATAATGTACAGATATTTGTTTCCCACATGCATTTGCAAAATTATCACGTATATGACACCAAATATCGCAACATAACTTAAAGTTGGGTAACTTTAAAAGTTATGTTAGCGGCTGCCTCATCTACGTTTATACATATAAAACTGTTGCGATACTGACTGATTGACTGACAAATTAACGCACAGCTTAAGCTTTGTCCAAGAGAGCTGAAATTTGGAGGGCGTGTGTTTTAGAGTGAAAGGGTTGAGTGAAATTCAACTCATTCAACTCAACTTCATTTTATCATCATTGTAAGTCATAACTTCTTACGAAATTACGTTTAAATATTCTTCAAATCTATCCACTCAGGCCCACAAAAAACAGGAAAGGGTTTCAGACCAATTTCCTCCTCCTTGTGGGTCTTTTGTACCCCTAATGGCCTCGTATTATCATACAATGATGTCCAAATTGATCTTTCGACGGGTTATCTTCATATTGGTCATTTGCATAAGGCTTTACTGGTTAATTTTGTTGGACGTCACTGGATAGTTGGAGTCTATCAGATTATTAGGTCTAATTGTTTTAGAAATAATATATTTATGATAGGACCAAGCGTTTATGATGAATTTGTCATGTATTTTCGTATTAATACATACATAATAGCTATAATAGCTTAGTTCTAAAGTAGCATGAAAACCAACTTGATTCATTTGTTATGAAGCATTTACTTTATGAACTTTTTTAGATGACAATGAAATTGGTGAGACCTCATAGAGACGTTTGTATGATAAGTATAGTCCAGAATACACATGCAGACATAATATTATGCTAACAACACTTCTTACAACTATTCTTTCGATGGTCGGGCCGAAAACAAAACATATTCAAATAGTACCTAGTAAAAAAGTCCCGAACTAACTGAATAGCTGATGACAGTGAGTCATCGTCATGACACTGAGTCGTAGACCTCAATGACTATTAAAACTAGCTGTAAAATTTTAACATCCTAATTCCAGATCCAATACGTTTTAAAACACTGATGATTGACTTCCTCTAGCGTGGGCTGGCTGGTAGAGATGTGCCGTTGTGGTAGGTATCGAGGAAATTCAGAACAATGTGTCGATGATTTTTTGTGCTGAATGTCAACAACAATAACCACTGTTTAAATTTACATAACCCATTCAGTTTAAAACGTGTGCTATCAAAACCTGTCAAAACAATATTTTTTTTACCACAGGACAGAAGTGAAGACTGGAAGGAAATATTAGAAAAAAAATCAGATCAAACTTACAAAAATATATTATTACAATAACTAATTTCAGTAATGACTATGTTTCATCTGATCAGTTGTTTTAGACCGTCCTGAAAATACGTTTGAATTGATTATTGCAAGATCATTATTTATCGATTTCGATAGTTGATTATAATGATCGATAAAATCTAAGTTGAAGCGTATTACCGGCTCATCCCTACGGTGTCATAGGATTAAATTAACATGATTAGATTGTTCTTAATGCGTGTGAGACGCGGCGTCGAACGTAATTAGTGAGTCACGATCGGGTCACAAGCTTCTGTTCTTGTTATTGTGAATTGTTACAAATGATTAGGGGATTATTACCATTCAGATAAGTGAACAAAGCTCACGTGATGCTGTATTTAATATGGTTTGATATCCACATGATACGTTCTTTTCCAACGAGTACTAAACTAGTTGCCAATATTATACTACTGTACTATGATGACAAACAAAGTTTTAATTCAACGCTTATATTTCTAAAAGATATTTGACATGGCGCGAAATGTCTCGCCTCGACGAAGCATCATCAGAAACATTGACTTGCTTCTCTGCCAGACGTGTTGCTTTCTTTCAAGTCTAAAATTAAAATTTGGGCAGGCCTTAAAAAATAATAAACTAATTTAGGGTCAGTCAGTAATATTAAAAATAATATATTATAGAAAAGTAGCATCAAAATTATGAGTGTGCATGCTGGTGAAGACCAATCGGTGAAAATAATGACTTCAAACTGTATTCAAGTACCTTATTCGTATCTATTCAATTAATAAACCTTTTAATCAAGCTTAATCATTTCTGTTCCTATTCAAACAGTAAAACTTTTTTGATTCCAAATATTAAGACCATCCACAATTAATAATAACTAAACAATTTTATGTCACCGCACTAGTTATACAATAATGATATTCAGTTGACAAATGGTTATAATTAAAGGATTATAATATATCTATGGATGAAAGTTAGATGTTGACGGATGTGACTGGAGTACAAAGTGAGATGACTTTGTTCAGATACGATGTAGTATATACAGAAGATACAGATAAAACACACCAATACTTTAAATGAGTGAACCAGTTTTGTTTGGTATTCAAACAAGCCGTAACAGAACCGATGAGAGTGAGGGAGTGAGAGTGTCTATTGCTCGTCTTTCTGAATGACTGTTTTATTATTATTTGAACGATTTGATTAGTGTGCATGTGCGTCGTTTCTATCAAAATAATATAAAATCACATAAATATATGACAGGCATTAAAAAAAACAGTCATCACCATCATGAACATAAATTATCAGCCAATAGACGTCCGCTGCTAGACATAGGCTTCCCAAAAAGCGCCATGACGACCAATCTTGAGCCTTCACCATCCACCGACTTCCTGCGACCGCTTCAAATTTGAACCGTCCTTGTTTTCCAGTTACTGTTAAAAAAAAATTTACAAACCTTGATTTGTCTGCATGCTCTAGATGTACTATAACCACACATTATATGAAAACTCTTAAAGGATTAGAACTGGCGAGGTTTCACAAAGGTGACTCACGTCCGCGCACATTGATTTATGATTTACCGCAAATAAAGCAGCCTCTTTGTATGAATCATGGTATCTATAGACGATGGGAACCACAGATTGAAAATATACCCTTCCATCTAAGCAGTCAGGTTACGCTTAGACTTAAGATGCTAAATAATAGTTAGATTAAAAAGAGTTTGTTGACCTTGATGCGGCAGTAAGCGAGGCAAGAGATTGCGGGTACAATAAACTGATAAACTTGTATTAACAAAAAAATATATACTATTGTATTCTTTCAGTTAACTAACTGATACTCATCTGCCAATATTTATATATAATGTTAGCGTATGTTGTTAGCATTGTTAGTATAATTGTTAGCTTCTCAACGGTTCCCAAATCAATCCAATGGTTTTGGAGTCAAACAATCTTTCCTCTTTATAATATTAGTATAGACTAGCGACCTGCCCCGGCTTTGCATTGGTGCTCTAAGTGCCCAATAAATATAGCGAGAATTTCTGGTTGACTGCAACAATTCGAGCTTTAATAATCTACAGGTCTCGAGAGTCCATGGTGCATTCGATATTGTTTAAAGATACGCCCACTGTTTTTGAAGACCCGGTTTTGTTGTCCCAACAATCAGAACTTTAGACAAGGCTATAGCGAAACGAAATGCTGACAACATTGTTTTAGGGGTGAAAAAAATTTTGCAAATATGAATAAAAAATGTTGTAGGTAATTTGGTCAAATATATGCTGAAATTTGATATTTTATGAACCAAAACATACAAAATTTCAAACTATTTGACCATGTTCTAATTTAGGTTGGCTTATCAAGCGGAGGTTGCTGGTTCAAATCCTGCTTGAGGCGAAATATTTTTTGGAATATTATAACCTTTTGCATTCCCATGATGTGATGGTTAACACCATAAAAAATAACTTACTTAATTTTAGGTTACAAACTTACTAACCTATTTTAACTTTCATAATTATTTCATACGTGTGTCTGCTTTTTGATTCGTTTTCTTCACTGCCACTTGTCTAGCGGTGCTGTGGCTTGGCCCACATTGTTGTATGAGTTGTATGACATGATTTATCACGTGAATTTAAAGAATCAAATTAATTAGATTTTTGAAATGGATGAAAGGATGACACTGACGACGCTCTCTTATAAAATTTATTGCTTGTATTATTTCAAGATTATCAATTCAAAAGATTATGGTTTGGTGTTTTATTTGATTCTATTCAGTAATTTAATATAATCAAATCCTAAAAAAGCTACCAATAATGATGTGCTTTTTTTTTGGATATCAATAATTCAAGATTTTACAGAACCAAAATTAAAATAATGTAGACACAAAGTTATTTTACTTATGTACCGAAATAAAATACCTATATAGCAGTTAAACCATCTAAAGACACACGATCTATAGATAGCTCAACTGATCTATTAATGTGTTTAATTATGCTTACTTTAACACTACGTACCAAATTGTTTACTTTCTATTTAAATTGGATATACTACGTCCCGCAGAAAACATAATAAATATAATATGAAAAATGTAATTTAATTTAACCCGTTTTTGTCCATGTCTCGACACAACACCAATTCCAGTATTTTTACGATGTTCCTGTTAGAATTGAGCCATCATTCGATGTCGACCAATCTAACTTTGTCGAGGCAACGTTTAGCACTTAAAACAAGTTGCAAGCCAAATAAAACGAAAAGGGATTATCAAAGTTACAAAAAAATATGTTGTTAAATATTTATTTATATTATAACGCCAAAGAAAACCGGGATAACGAGATTGACCGGCGAATAAAACTGGCATAGGCTGCCTTATCTAAGCTGAAGTATGAATTTAAACTAAACCTTACAGATATTCAAAAAGCACTCATATTTGACCAATTCTCATATACGGAGCCGAAACATGGGTGATGATCAAAGCAACACAGAAACTTCAGGTCGCCAAAAGAGCAATGGAGAAAATGGTTTGCATTTCACTAAAGGACAGAAAAAGTAAAGTAAAAGTAAAGTAAAGTAAAGTAAACGTTTATTTTGACAAATTATGACACACATCACAGGTTGATAAATCAAAAAGTACATTGGTATATTTAAGTAGCGAGTGGTTGAAACATAAGAGTAAATCTTTCGACATTGGCAAAAGAGTAGCCAGACTAAAGTGGGGCGGCCACAAATGAGATTGTAAGATGACATCAAGATGATAGCGGGCAGCAACTGGATTTACACTGCCCGAAACAGAGAATAATAGAAGAGTTTGAAGGAGGCCTACACCAGTTTATTGGTAGGAAACGGCTGAAAAGAAACTAGAAAATACGAGTAAATATTGCTAGACATTTGTCCCAAGCAACTAGGATCGAATCCGCAACTTCTTGCTTCTTAACCGGGCACTCACCCACCGCACCATCGAGGTAGTCAAATAAGTTTGTATGCAACTAAAACAAAGCTGATTAAACCTCCTTTCTCTTCTTTAACCAAATGGTTCACTAACCTCTCATCTCATATTTATAGGTACCTTGTTATTCTCATCTTCGAGATACAATCAAAACTTTCGGTTCGTCTCAATCCAACTTTTTTAAATGTTACTCTCCCCCACCAAACGTCATATTTCTTCCCCCACCCTCCAGGAGGGGGCAATAATTCCGTTTTTCTATCGTTTTTGTTATAAATTCGTAAGGTATTATTGTGCTCGTGAAAAAGTTTGATTGGTTGAAGGAATAAACAGAAATTGGATGTTATAGGAATCGCGCGAAATGTCTTTTTTAACCAAGAGTTTGATGAAATAGCTTTATATATTGTCATATTTAATACTAGCGATCCGCCCAGGCTTCGCACTTTGGCTTAAACTATATGTATAGATCTTCCCGTGAAACACTCTATCTATTTATGAAAACCGTATTAAAGTCCGTTGTGATGTTTTAAAGATCTAAGTGTACATACACACAAACATACAGGAAGTGACTTGTAAAGATTATTTTAAAATTTTTTACGTGTGAACTTTTTTGTTCAAAGTTTTTGAACATTATATTAAAGCCGCGGATATTCTTAGTGCGGATCTTCCGAGGTAAATTTGTCTCTAGTTTTCGAGTTTGTGCTATTCAAAACCCAAAAATAGTTAGTAAAAACCAAAATTTAGTATTTATTTGTATTGTTATTTTTATGTTTATTGCGTGGCGCAAAATAAATATCTTATAATCTATAAATATTAGTCTAAACCATAGTTGAAAAACTATCGAAAACAACGATCTAAAATTATATAATTAATACACAAAAATAAAAATAAATGTCAAATACTACAGTCCTTGTAACGACACAGGCATGATATATTCCATTAACCAGTAAACCTGAATTACAATTCAAAAGTGCGTTATAACTTTGCTTTTAAAGCCGTTTAAAAATAAATTGCAAAGTACAAATTACCGAATCCAGCATCAATATTGCATTCTGGCAATAATCGTCAGTTTGTAGCCTAAATGACTTTACAAGGCGGGCTAAAAGTTATGAGAGATGGGCGATAAGACTTTGAAAGATTTATCTCTGTGACCACAACCTTCTATAGGTACCTACCAACAAAGTAACGTAATTAAATATATTTTTTGATTTTGAAATTTAAAAAATAAGCTGAAAAATATTGGTGACCAACTAAAATATAACCTACCAAACAAAAGAAGAATCATTAAAATCCATTCATAATTAAATTGATCACTCTCAAGTGTTACAACTGAGAAAAGTAGAAAACCGCTTTTTTTTTTAATAAGTCTTAAAGCTACCTGTCTATCAATTACGAGGTCTATGTTTTATAAATTTTAATAAAGTTAAACAATAAATGACACTCAGCCACACCCAGCGATGTCTTACTATCAGTAAATCTGTTGGGAAGAAAAGTCCCAGTAGTTTTACAGGTAATATTCAGTAAGACTACAGGGCCCGATATTATGACCAAATAGTGTCTTGTAAAAACGTTCCGCTATCGCTTATCACTTTAAACCTTCTATAAAGGTAATGTCCCCAGTGAATTATAATTATTGCCTGTTTAATGTATGTCTTCTTCGGTTAAGCATTGGGTGTCCCTATTTTTAGTTGTCAAAAGGCTCTTACGAATGGCCGACCCGCTGTGTTGTTATTGGAAAAAAAATTATTATTTGTCGTAATGTTGAGCCTCGATGCGTTTCCAATTTTAGCTGGCTTTTATAAGGTGGCATTTGTTGTTGCCAAGTGATTTTTCATGTCTCTGCAACTTTTTTTTATCGAACATGATCTTTCGAGCCGGATACCTTCTTGTAAAGTCATTGTAGAACTACGAATCTAAAACATTATAGCGAGAAAATATTTCAATCTTTATTTTTCTAACAGTAAATAAAAAACAAAAACCAACTCAGTGTCAAATTGACACGTTTGCACTTGAAATTTGAATTTCATTGACGGGCTATCATGGCCGAACGCACCATCCGCGTTCGACCAGAAAAAATATTTAAAAATATTAGCAAACCAACGCATTAAAAGCTTTGTGAAGACTCTATCTCAATGGAACAAATGCTATAATGGCTAAAATGTTAATAAGTGAGTTAAAATTTAAGTTTGTATTGATGAGAATCGAGTCAGTAGCAATACCCATTCGATCAGAAAGATCGAATCTTTGAAACATTCCGACAAAACAAGTAACAGATGCTTAGGATACACAAAAACAAGGGGTATTGGTTAATCTTTTAAAAGATAAGGATAAACTATTTTAAATGTGATAAATGACGTGCTGGCTTAGTGGGAACCTGACCTCCCACTAATTGACCGAGCAAGCGAAGCATCTCAGTTTCGAGATTGGGCAAAAATGCTTTTGGTTGTCACCACAGTTGTCACTCAGTTTGTGTTCTCGCCTACAGGTCGCATTTTTCTACCAATCTGGTTGAAACTTGGTATACAGGTTCTATGACTTTACAGTAGTGCTCGCATTGCTGTGTTCCGGTTCGATACCCTTCGGTTTCCGGTGAAATTACAGGCACATGAGACTTTCCATCTAACAGCATCTAACAACATCTAGCAACATGTTGAATATGATGTTGCATGCGTACATAGGCTACGGTAACCGCTTACCATCAAGTGGTATAAAAAAAGGTAAAAAATAAAGTAAATGCTGATGTTTGTGAGGAAAAATTGTAATACAATTTTTTTTAAGTAGCTGCATAACATTTTATATAAGTGGGGATTTTGTTTTAAGTAGCTACATATATAAGATTTTATAAAAGTTATGAACATAACCACAGTCTCATTATTTCCCATACCAAAGTCAACATCACAATAAAACCACGTCATAGAGCACGCTCGTGCAAGATGTACGTGACGACGGCATCAAGATGTGCTATCACCTCTTACTATCAGAAGTAAAGCCACAGAACCTTAGATAGTTAGTATCCAATCAGTCACAGTATAGAACCAAGCTAGTAAGAAGGTTATAGAATAGGGGATAGTTAGTAGAAGCTAAGAAGGTTCGTTCACTTCTAAGAAGGTTGACCTTATGAGGAAGATTGAAAACGCGGTTATCAATACGGTTTTCGAAGAAAGGGTTTACGAGGCACGTGATTATACATTTTATTTGTTTAAGAAGCCTTGGTTTGTGGATAAAAAAACAATGTAAAGTGAAAGATGACGTAGTAAACCCAATATCCATATTGTTTTTTTTTTTTTTTTTTATACTACTAAAGTGGTAACCAAGCGTACGGCCCACTTGATGGTCAGCGGTTACCGTAGCCTATGTACGCATGCAACATCATAGATATCACTTGCGTGTTACTACCCTAAGACCTTAGATGGTAAGTCTCATGTGCCTGTAATTTCACCGGAAACCATACCCTTCGAACCGGAACACAGCAATGCGAGCATTACTGCTGCGCGGCAGAAATAGGTATGGTGGTAGTCCTTCCCCGGACGAGCTCTATCACAAAGAACTCTACTACTCTTCTATATTCTATGCAAAAATAACTCCGACTGCCTGTCTCTGAATCTGCCTCTGAATCAATTTGAATGACATTTGGCACAGAGATAGTATCTGAGAAAGAACGGCTACTTAGTACCACGCGTAAAAATTATAGAAATCCACCTCGACTTACCTAAACAACGTGATTTTATGCATGTGTTTTTCAGAATCATCTGCCCACGTAGTCCTGGAATGCGTGGGAGTAGCCACTCAACGCACTCTAATCCTTGGAACACCAAGGTCACTCCTCGAAGCCTGCGAAGACCCCAGGAAACTTCTGTGCTTCTGGGAGGAGTTAGGCTGGCTTCACGCATAGCCAGCTCCCCACGCACAACGGACCAAATGCGCGTCCAAATGCGGAAAAGGGAGTCCACTTAAAAAAATAATAATAAATAATGCATTTGTTTTTAAATGTATGATGCAGATATTTAACACTTGTTGTTTTTATTTGTGCTGACGTTTCGAAGCTATTAGAGAAGCTCTTCTGTATGAGCAACGCACACGACCGCGTTTGACATTTGCTCAGCAAATCCATAAGAAAGAAGAGCTTTTAATTAGCTTCAAAACATCAGCTTGAACGCCTTGTTATCTAACAAAAACAAGGCGTTATGTTATAGGCTTTTAAATAAATAATCAACTGCAACATATCATGCCTTAATCAATTTAGAAAGTACACAATGCCCGCAAACTAATAGTGTACAACGCACTGGCAAAGAATGGAAGAACCATGACCCTAGACCACAGAGTTAGAACAAGGAGGTGATAACAAAGGAAGTGGTACTTCGAAGATATTAAAAAGGCTTTTTTACCTGGGTAGATGAATAGGCTTTATGCTATTCCGAGTATTATTCAAATCGGTTCAGCCGATACGGCATGATTGAACAAACCAACAAACACACAAATACAAATACACTTTTGGATTTAAAAGATAAGGATAAATATAAAACCAAAATAATGTTAATGGAATGCCATTTTGAATAATAATTAATTATTTAGAGTACTAATTAAACCTCTTTTAATTTTTGATTGGTTTGCATAAAACTTATAAATCTGGCCAACTCTGATCGGTTAGAAAACCAAAAACTAGAATGGTTTATAAAAACAGCAAAATAAACAGTTTAAGGCATTATTTTTTGCCGTTTTGTGAAGTTAAATTACCTACACAGCTTTTAAACCATGTTTTGACTTCCAATTTCCTCGAAGATTATTCGAAGCAATGTCGTATCCATAGTACAATACATCAGTTGCAATATTAATATGTAACTTCTCTACCGAGCATTGCGTGGGTATTTCTCAGGCGAAGTCGCGCGTTAGTAATAACTCGTCTCACGAATAACATCTATCTTAACCTATGGATTGATAAAGAGCTGGTAGAAAGTGATTCAAAGATCTATGCTAATAAGTAATGGTAAGTCTTGCAATAAATATTGTCATGGCAGCATTCTAATGTTTCTACTGCTGGGACGCAGGACTACTCACGAGCGAGACTTCATCATGACAGCCTTCTAATGTTTTCACTGATGGGAACACTGGCCTACTCTCAAGTGAGAGTGATTGGGTCTTAATCCACCACGCGGACCCAATACGGATTGGTGGATGGCACATGTCTTTCGAACTATTTTAGTTCTTGGACTTTTTGGTTCTTGGTTTCTTTACGATGTTTTCCTTCACCGTATGAGAGCACTAGTATTGCGTACATGCATTTTAAAAAAAAAAAAACATTTGGTACACGCCCTGTTTCGAACTTAACTACAGTCACTTAAAAATGGAAAGGCAGGGGTCATTACCACTACACCACTAGTGTTTTGTCTAGAGTCTTATAGCAACCAAATAAAATAATAGAAAAAGTTAATTTAACAAATCATAGATATATAATAAGACTATAAATTGCCTAATTAAATATAATTCCAATAACAAAGATAACATAGACAGTTAAAAAACTATAAATCTATTCAAACGACAATATTCACCAAATAATATAAGCGAACATAAATAGAGCGATAGTTGAATAGCTATGGAATATGCCTATGAACGAAAAGAACGAGTGCGAACACTTAAGTGCAACTATAATGCTTACGCGTACAGTGTCTCAGTAACTTAAAGCCTAAGCCACAACAGAACAAAAGAAATAATTACTTACACCACTTTTTTAAGAGTAGTAGAGTTCTTTGTGATAGAGCTCGTCCGGGGAAGGACTACCACCATACCTATTTCTGACGCCAAGCAGCAATGCTCGCATTGCTGTGTTCCGGTTCGAAGAGTATGGTTTCCGGTGAAATTACAGGCACATGAGACTTACCATCTAACGTCTCAGGGTGGTAACACGCAAGTGATATCTATGATGTTGCATGCGAACATAGGCTACGGTAACCGCTGACCATCAAGTGGGCTGTACGCTTGGTTGCCACTTTAGTGGTATAAAAAAAACCAGGCTATATGCAGAATCTACCTACGCCTATAAACTACTACCTACATACAATTTTAGTTCGCACTCTGAGAATTTAATTAATGACTTATTATAGAAATTAAGCAATAAAACAACCCGTAAGCTCTATAATCTATTAACACTCGAACCGGTGGCTTGGGTCGAAACGACCGCGTATAGATTTTAAATTTATAACCATTTATCGGAAACAAAATTGTATCCCACTATGTCTCTGGATTTGAGCCCTTAACGGCAAGAAAATACGGAGATATTTTATTCTCAGCATAATATTGCTCACAAGACTATATTTAAACCTTATAATGCGTTTTTAGAACTGTGTTTAATTTGATTTAAACTTTAACGTACTATTTATAAAGGTTATATGAGCTTTTGAGATAATGCACTACGGTTTGTAAAAAAATGGTCAGGTATTCCTTACGCGTGGAGGGTCTGCAATAAATAAATATCCACGCAGTTTGACAAATGAGTGAACACTATCTTTGTGTTGCGGCTCTTATGAAGCAGTACTAAGAACTCGTATCGTTTTGTTTTCGTATAAAATTTAATTTAAACAACGTTAATAATTTGATAAAATATAGTAGACTGATATTCGCTACAAAACTCATCGAAATGCATAATATAAGCAATAACAAATTAATAAAAATATTTGTTATTGAGTAGAACGACAATCAAAACTATGGAATTCAAAGATTTATGCTTATAAGGTCAAAAACTCATCGAAATGCTTATTATAAGTAATATTAAATCAATAAAAAATGTTTGTTAATGAGAACGACAATCAATTCTACGGAATTCAAAGATATGCTTATAAGGTCAAAAGGCTAACTCGTTAGTGAAGCGACATCAAAAGTTTTACAGCAAAAAAACGTATCAAACAGAAGAATCACGAACAGAATTCATATTAGTCGATTAATATATTCCCAGAATAAAGAATATGACATAAATTTTAATAAAATATACCATAACGCATTATCGGCGATCTAAAGTGTGGTCGTGTATTGTTTTAGATTTAGAGATTCCATTTTCGTGAGGTTTCGTCTCGAGTTGATGATGTTATGATGTTTTACACGGAAATGGTACAGTAACTTTAGAAAGACAATAAGGTCTATTCTTGCGTGTAAAAGCGATAAATCGTGATTGTTTTTAAGGATCAGCTTTGTCGTGAATATTCTGAAATAAGTTGGCAGTGATAAGTTAATATTTAGTACGATTGTTTATTGCTTTCAAGAGTACTCTCTCTAACACCCATATTCTGAGACGATTCCTCAAGAATTCCTCGACACGGCTCAACCTCACTCAAATAAATTCTTAGTTGCAAAAATTCTCCTCCACTTACTAACACTCGAAAGTTTTCTTTAGCGGAGGTGAGGAAATGATTGTCAAACTCAAGGTACGTCTGAACCTACCTTGAGTCGAGTGGAGGAAGATTCGAGGAAACTTCTTAGAATATGGGTGTAAGAGAGACTCTTTGTATAACATTGGTAAGTTCGTATCAACAAGAGTTAAGAGACATTAAGAGTAGTAGAGTTCTCTGTGATAGAGCTCGTCCGGGGAAGGACTACCACCATACCCATACCTATTTCTCCCGCTAAGCAGTAATGCTCGCATTGCTGTGTTCCGGTGTGAAGGGTATGGTTTCCGGTGAAATTACTGGCACATGAGGCTTTCGATCTTAGCCTCAAGGTGGCAACCCGCGAGTGATACCTCTGGTATTGCAAGCGTCCATAGGCTGCGGTAACCGCTTACCATCGTGTGGGCCGTACGCTTGGTTGCCACTTCAGTAGTATAAAAAAAAAAAAAAAACAATTTATTTCATTTCATTTCATTTATTTCATTTCATTTCATTCATTTCATTCATTTCATTTTCATTCATTTCATAACTAAAGCTGTTTTAGGTAGGTATTCTTATTCGTTTGTTGAAACCTGTAATCTTATGTTCACGCGATTACATTTGCTTCGAATTATAATTATTGTCATCATCTTAACAAATTGTAAGGCATGTATTATAATTTTAAAATGTTAATATTAAACTTCAAGGAGAGCCTTTCAGTGAAAATTAAGTGAACAATATTCTAATGCAAATTTGATAAAAGTCGGCAAATAAATAAAATCAAAAAAATAACCAATCAAAACATCAGCAACCAATGCAATCAGAAGCACGATTAGCGAATTGCGTACAATAATGAAAATAATGACAACAGACAGACCACACCGCATTCGATTACTAAGACTATCTAATTATATGCCGGGATGCGGCAAGAAAATTGCCCCAACGCCGAAATCACTGTAATTGCGCTACTGGTCTTACTCATTCCGACGGCGTCATCTCCATCCCTTTCATTCGCATTTGAATCTCTATAACCATCTCTATCTAGATATTTGTTTATGTTTTTCAAATCCACGACTGTAGTCCCACAAGATTTCACATTGATATTATTGAAAATGTGATCTTTTACAACTGTTAAAGGTAGACTTTTGTTTGATACAGATCGAGATTTCAGATGAAAACATTTGAGGAGCGAATGCATCAATTGCAAAAATGTAATCTTGTAAACTAATAGTGATGCATTTTATGAAATCAATCAAAAATATACAATAGGTAGCCAGATTGTTTCAATTTGAATTAAACTTTGTTATTTACCGATTTCTAATATTATGCTTGCACACTATATAAATAATAAATAAATAAATAATGCTGGACAATCCACACAGCATCATCTAGCCCCAAGATAAGCTACTGTTAAACAGAGCTGTGTTATGGTACTAGATGACTGATATATACTTAATACAATACAATACATAGATAGATATTTTTTATTATATATAGAGAATACCCAGAACACCCGGAACAAATATTTGTAGATCGTACAAACATTTGACCCGAGGCGGGAATCGAACCCGCAACCTCCGCGTCGCAGGCGGACCTGCGCCCGCTGCGCCACATCGGTCGTCTATATATTAACTGTTTGAAGCAGAATATCTGGCACTGCGGTGATACCCACCAAGGCGAACTTTTGATGAAAATTCTTACCACCAGGAGTTTAACTGGCTTAGTAAAAACTGAGGTCAAGCAACAGTCAGTGTGGACAAGACTTGATAGCATTGACTATAACTAAACACGGTGTTACTGCTTAGCAGCTGATAACAAATTCCAGCATTTATTAAAATAATGAACATAGATTGGTTTTTAATGATTTCAAATAGTTGCAGTAGGAATAACAGCAAAATTGCAAGGAATTAAAAAAAAAACTTGCCAAGTCCACTTTCCATCCATCTGATTGGTCATTGGTCCCGTATCAAAGGTGCCGCCATCGATTGCCGACGTCCGTAATTACATCGTTATAGAGTCATTCGATTCGTTTCGAGAATCGATTTTATAGTGGCGAAGTGTTACTGTTTCTTCATTTTGTTGGGTATCTTTTATTTTACATTTATTAACAAGTGTTTAGTTTTCTCTGTCTAGACCATAATGAGTAAGTAAGTTCGTATGAGTCAGTGGCCAATTCTGGTGACAGAGTTTTAGGCCGCCCGAAAGCCTCTGTCATGGCCTAACAACCTGTGAAAAGCCGGGACTAGCTGCTTAACGTGCCCTCCGAAGCCCGAGAGCAGTTGAATATCCCACTGGCGGTCACTCATCCAAATGGCGTCAACAGCGCTCCCAATAAATACTAATTTATGTCTGTATGTTCTTTGCTTACCTTTACAATTTTTTTTAATACTTTGTTCACATGCTTGTCTACACAGTCTTCTATAACAGAGTCTTCGACTGTGTTATGACAAGCAATCCGTCCCAGCTTCGCGCGGGTGCAATAAAACCGCACCCGTGCAAAGCCGGGGCGGGTCGCTAGCAATAAATATAGCCTATGTTACTCAAGGATAATGTAGCATTTTAATGGTGAAAGAATTTTTGAAATTGGACCAGTAGTTTTTGAGTTTATTTGCAACAAACAAAAATACAAACATACAAAAATACAAATCATTCCTCTTTACAATATTAGTATAGATAGATAGATAGATAGATAACTCTTTATTGCAAAACACACAAGAAATAATTAATAAGTACACGGTCCAGGGCGGCTTTATCGCTATGAGCGATTTCTTCCAAGCAACCTTGGGATGGACAGAATCTTACAAGAATGAGATGGGACGGTGTCAACAATTTCTGAGTAGGTTAGTTAATTTTTAATATAATAACAATAAAAAATAATAATAATAAAAATAAACTTAAGTAATAAACAAAAATAATGGATGCTAAGTACTTAATTATTAAAATCAATATACTTACAATACTTCATACTTACAAAATAAACATAATAATTAATTTTATTATTGTTTTTTTAATATTAGTATGGATACTGCTTAGAGCTTAGATATGAGACTCCTTATTGGTAGACCAGTAGACTTAGTTACCATTAAGGTCTGACCTGTCTCAGAGTTATTGGAAATATTGGTGAACAAATCATTGCATCAGGCCACTGACAGCTCTAAATGAAGATCTACAACCTACAAGATGAAAGGGAGTCATGATCCTTAACGATGAGAGACCTATTGAGGAGTACAGTCTAGCAAAAGCTTACAGTCAGGTAAATAACATGACATAACACTTACAGACCACAAGAGCACTGGTGGTCTAGTGGTAGTGACCCCGCCTTCCGATCCTAAAGTCGTGGGTTTGAATCCGGTCGCGCATCAATGGGTTTTTCGCTACGAAAAATTTATGTGCGCAATGCCAGTGCTCTGATACGGTGGAGGAAAACATCGTGAGGAAACCGGCATGTCCAAGAACTAAAATTTCGAAAGACGTGCCATCCACCAATCCGCATTGGGTCCGCGTCCACCACGCAGACCCAAATCACTCTTGCTTAAGAGTAGGCCAGTGTCCCAACAGTGGGAACATTAGAAGGCTGTCATGATGAACATTTACATAGATGTCTGGGAACTGTCACTGTCTCAAAAAAAAGCTAGGAACCCAGCCGAGTTTGTTGTCAGATTCTTCTAGGCTGGGGCGCGTGGAATTGGCGTAAATTCACCTAGCTTTAAGAGGTTTCAAAATGATCCTTGTGATTTTATTGAAATAAATCATTTTTGACTTTGACTTTGACTTTGACTCAACCTGTAGAATACAAAAACTGAGACAGAGCCTCTTTGACCCACACACAGCAGAAAACTAATTGGCACAGTAGGGCACAGTCCACTAGTTAGTAGGTAATCTTGCATAAAAAAGTCATGTTGTCTAAGCTATGTACCTACTTACCTACCTATTTTATTTTTTTTCTTTCTGTGTGTTTGTCAAATAAATCGAATTTCATTTCATTTCATTTCAAAAACGCGAAAAACATGAGTAACAAAACAAGTCTTGTGCACCTTATTTTTCAATATACAAAAGTATCTGATAAACGGATAGAACGATTGTCACACAGTAGCACGGAAAGGCAATTGTAAAGTTACCGTCGAGGGATAGTTTTTTTTTTTTTTTTTTTATACAACTGAAGTGGCAACCAAGCGTACGGCCCACAAGATGGTAAGCGGTTACCGCAGCCTACGGACGCTTGCAGTACCAGAGGTATCACTCGCGGGTTGCCACCTTGAGGCTAAGATCGAAAGCCTCATG
Organism: Colostygia pectinataria; assembly: GCA_951394395.1. Lineage (NCBI taxonomy): Eukaryota > Metazoa > Arthropoda > Insecta > Lepidoptera > Geometridae > Colostygia > Colostygia pectinataria. Next base: position 9,398,819 of record OX596369.1, read on the forward strand.
TGCCAGTAATTTCACCGGAAACCATACCCTTCGCACCGGAACACAGCAATGCGAGCATTACTGCTTGGCGGCAGAAATAGGTATGGTGGTAGTCCTTCCCAGGACGAGCTCTATCACAGAGAACTCTACTATTCTTCATAGATGGCGCTAGTCGGTATAATACACAAATTAAAGAGTGCGTGCGCCGGCGCCGACACCGCTACACTATTCTGAACGGCTGGATCTGTTAAAATAAACAAAATCGATAAAATACTGCAATCGATATTTTAAAAACGTTGCAAAAAAGTTGAGTTCACTCCACCAGACAAGTTGACGACTACATAGGATAACCTTCATAGAAAAACTGTGACATGTCATTTCAGCTGTTTGCTAAGTTTTTTTTTTGACATTCGTAAGTTAATGAAAATGACGAAAATAGATTTCAACGACACATTAGCTAGCCGAGGCTTTAAGAATTTTCGTATATTTAAAAGGTAAAGGTTTTAAGAGTAGTAGAGTTCTTTGTGATAGAGCTCGTCCGGGGAAGAACTACCACCATACCTATTTCTGCCGCCAAGCAGCAATGCTCGCATTGCTGTGTTCCGGTTCGAAGGGTATGGTTTCCGGTGAAATTACAGGCACATGAGACTTTCCATCTAACGTCTCAGGGTGGTAACACGCAAGTGATATCTATAATGTTGCACGCGTACATAGGCTACGGTAACCGCTGACCATCAAGTGGGCCGTACGCTTGGTTGCCACTTTAGTGGTATAAAAAAGGTCCTAAAAAACTGAGACGTATACAAGCTACGACGTAAGATTTTGAGTGCCTGACTGCATGGATAAGTTTAACGTTCAATGCTACTCTAATGTTAGGTACTGGGTAGTACGAAAATACAAAAGCTATATCGAATCGAGATAGTACTCAGCCGTTCAGAATACTACCTCGACTTGAGATTGAACTTTTATGGCTACCGACTGCGTTATTACGACGATTGCATACAATATTGATTTTACCGACTCGACTCAAAATGAATTCTTTATTATCATGTTTAAAGTGATCCTCGAGGTTTTATTGAATAAAACTTAAGTGACTTTGAATTTACGGCAGCTGATTGATATCTATCTGATGGAAGTTTAAATTGAAACATGGAAATGTTTGATTTATCTTACTATTATCACTCTTACTCTTACCCGTGCTTCGGAGGGCACGTTAAGCAGTCGGTCCCGGCTTTTTGGAATCGAACCCGCAACCTCCGCGTCGCAGGTGGACCTGCGCCCGCTGCGCCACATCGGTCGTCAAAAATTTGATTAAGACAGGTTCATATACAATTGAGTATGAACCATTGAAATCACAGTCAACACTTGGTTTTAAAAAAAACTTATCAAACATATTAGCCAAATAGTCGTCCACTGTTGGACATAGACCTCCCCCAAAGAGAGCTATAAAGATTGATCTTGAGCCTTATTACAGTTCCTAAGATGATTTGAAGGTGATCTTTGTCATTTTAATCAATAAAAGTAATATGCGAAAACTTTTGACTAATAGTTCGCACGGCGGATCTAGGCTTCCGTGAAGTTAGCCGTTTGTGATGCGAAAAGACAATTTAGTTCGAATAAGCTCCATTGCGCATCGAAACGGCTAACTTTACTACGGCCGAGATCCGCCGTGCAAACTATACTTTTTAAGATATCTAAAATCCACTCAGTCGTACTTAGATGTTCATAAATCAATAATTACATGACTGTAGATATACATGATATAAATATAATTACAACTAAAGTTTGGGCGATCGATTCAATAGAAATAATCAAATTCCTTAGAAATGAAACCCCACACGAAGTTGAAAATCAAACACTCCTAATACCAAAAGTAATTCGTGTGAATTCATCAAAGATCATAGACAGAGATTGGAAACACAAACATAATTGCATTACGCTAGTATTCGGTCAAATTCCGGGTAGTGTCTTCATAATAATTTATTATGCTTGCTTTCACTCTGACGAAAATGTACCTATAACTTTTATGAATACTGCGTTATGGAATATATCGTATATGGATAAACTATCACACACCGTTTTATACAATAAATAAATAAATAAATAAATAATGCTGGACAATCCACACAGCATCATCTAGCCCCAGGTAAGCTGCTGTTAAACAGAGCTGTGTTATGGGTAACTAGATGACTGATATATATTTAATACAATTACAATACATAGATAGATATTTTTTTTTATTATATATAGAAATACCCAGAACACCCGGAACAAATATTTGTAGATCGTACAAACATTTGTCCCGAGGCGGGAATCGAACCCGCAACCTCTGCGTCGCAGGCGGACCTGCGCCCGCTGCGCCACATCGGTCGTCAAAGATCATCAGAGTGCGTTAAAGTATCTTTCTTATCTTCCCAAAATCTTTACGTAAAGCGTAAAAAGTTCCTTTAGTGCGCGTACGCAACTAAGATACGTAACCAGCTACGTAGAAGGAATTTTTATTATTAGTTCGTAACCCAGTTACAAAGTAAGAATAAAAATGTGTGCATCTGTTCTTACTTCGTAACCGGGTAACGAACCAATAATGCAATATTGTGTTTCTATTTTTGCATGAGTCGAATGTTCTCAAGCTCTACCCGGCAACCATAACAATAACAAAGATCATGCCTAAAAAGCGATAGGAACCTCTTGACTTTGATCTATCACATCAGAACGGCTGGACGGATCTGGATGAAATTTATCACAAAGAGATTATAGTCTGGAATAGCACAAAGGCTAATTTTCATCCAGGAAATATTACAGTTCCAGTGGGGTAGCTTAAAAATACAAAACTGCGAGTGAAACCGCGTGACACCATATTAATTTACCTTATTAACAAATAAGTAACTTATTATGGACACTTAACAACAATGTCTCGGGGTGATAAGCGCAGTGCAGTGCCACGCAAACAATTACAAACTTTAAGCTTTGGGTGGCACTGCATCTGTAATAGTCAGGCGTGGTGCTTAACATCAGGTGGGCGCCTTGATTGTCTTGTCACTTGCTGACATAAAAACAAAAATAAAAAAGTAAGTAAGTTCGTATGAGTCAGTGGCCAACTCTGGTGACAGAGTTTCTAGGCCGCCCAAAGGCCATGACCGTAACCATTAAGACCATACACCTGCCAATTTCAAAAATATTTGTGACTTTTGTCAGAGAATCATCATCATGACAGCCTTCTAATGTTCCCACTGCTGGGACACTGGCCTACTCTCAGGCGAGAGTGATTGGGTCTTAATCCACCACGCGGACCCAATGCGGATTGGTGGATGGCACATGTCTTTCGAATTTTTAGTTCTTGGACATGCCGGTTTCCTCACGATGTTTTCCTTCACCGTATGAGAGCACTGGCATGTGGCTGTCAGAGAATAAAAAAACATATAACAATCCACTTGTATCAATCGATATTGACCTACGATTTATGCTCCCACGTTATTTACGGTATCAATGACAGTGTCATCCTTTTTCAAAAAGATTAAAAAAAAAAACTCATTGTGTTTGAGCTTTTGTGTTTGGGATTTCGTTTTAAGAGGATTACGATGAGATTGGCTCTTATTGAAGTTTATTTGAGAGGAAATCTTCGATATCGTTGTTTAGTTTAATCTCGTGGTGGTTCTGTGGAAAGATCGGCAAGATACAAGTTTTAGATTGTGATCGCGATTCTGATATAAAAGGTCAATCGATTTTTTATTAAGTATGTAAAAAATCTACACAGCTAAAGAAGACGCTGCAGTGCTTCAGAATTTTTTTTTTTTTTGTAAAAATTTTAAAACTGGTGAACGGTTAACGCTTCAAAAGAGTGACTTTTATTAACTCTTCGAATATCTAAACGTATAATTTCTGAACAAAATCAACTGATTACAATGATGCTTCCATCGAAATCATCTTTAAGGTTCTAACGTAGCTTATTACCGTCGGGGGTTATTTCAAAGATGATTTAATAAATATGAATCACCATTGTACTACCTACTCTGACCATTCTTACCATTAAAACGATGAAACACTTGCAAACCAATTCGGTACTAACCTATAGAACGATTTTGTACAACAACCAACTTACTACATACGTTTCTCAGCTCAAAAACCACCCCAAAACCTAGGAAATAAAGTTAAAAATTGCCTGGACCGTTGATTGATGACGACTCGTCAAAGTTTGTCATTGAAAAGATTGTAAGGGCGAATTGGTTCCTGTCCAATTTACCTATTCTTTAGCCTTCATCTTTATTCTTATTCGCGTAAGGTTGAAAATTCATTTTGCCATGTGATAGCTTTATGGTGGAATGAAACAGTGTCGCATCCCTAGCATTTCTTTATCAATCAAGTAGACAGACAAAAAACGTCTGCACATCGAACTGAGAGTCACTTACATTAATGACGTGCAGGCTGGAGCACATCATCGGGAAAACTGTCAAAGATGAGAAGTCCTTTTGTGTAAGCAAAATGTTTTTTTTTTTATGAAGAAATAGGGCTTTGTCGCTGTACGACTTGACCGCCCAATCGGTAATATTTATACAGTTGATATGAAAATTAATTAAACTAGGTAGCAAGACAAAAAAATGTACTCTTAAAATAATTATCTAATAAAATAAACATGTTTTCGCTACGTCAGATATAGGCGAATACAACCAAAGTGATGGCCTGACACGACGAATAACCCTACTTGTGAAGATTCTTAGCCTTGGTCTTTTCACATCTCCAGTCTCTCAGATCTTAGAAGGTGAATAAGGGTGTTAGTAATAAAGATACTTATTACTTACTATTGTATTGTGAGGAGCTTACTATTGTAATCTTGGATGTAATTATTTAAAATAATATTATTCTCAAAGATTTCTGTATGTAATGTATATAGTCAAAGATTATTCTACTGTTTATATTTTTTAATTTGAAGGCAATCACCTTTCTGCTTCTTTTTATTTATGGCGTCTGTGTTTGTCCTTTGACCGACCTTTAAAGTCTGTCATCTGAGTTGACGTCTGACTTGTTCAAAGTTGAAAAACATACGAAAAATCTTTAGTACTGTTCCGCTTAACCTTTTAACCGATGAGGTCACACAGTTAATCAACCTCAACAGCCAAATTGGCTCCAGCACTCAACGGAGCAACACGTCTGCCGGAGAACAAGTCGATGGTCCTGATGATGTCCCGTGGAGGGATGAAACACCTGTCGATATTTTTCTTTTAAGGTTAACTGTATTAACTGACCTTAAAAGGTTAAGCGGAGTAGTAATAGAGATTTTTCGTCTGTTTTTTATCTGGCAATTGATTTCCGCAAAGCAACGCCTGAATCTATCAATTATCTTGTTCAAAGTTACTTTGATGAACCTAAACCTGTGGCATATAAATATTGTCCTATCTGTCTCTTGCTCTTTACCAATCGTCATTTGTGCGCACCTATTAGCCGGGTGGATCATTTGCCGATTGTTTCGCAATGAACCGACTGTGGGGCGAGAAAAAAGGTATTGTTTATGTTTTTGCTAGATCAACCAAATGAGTTTTTGTTATCACTCGAAATGAAAAGAAAAACGTTAGCTAAATGACAGGTTTTATTATCTTCAAGTGTGGTTTGAAAGTCTGTCGAATAATAATTATCGAATGGCGACCGTGAACTGGAATACTAAGTATCGATACTCGTTACCGATAGCTTAGAGCGATCGCAGAAATCGCGTGTATTGCTAAATAACTTGGCCCTTAAATTTTTTACTTACCTGCTTATATTCTTGTCATGAGCCTCACCTAGTTCTATTGGCTTTATGATGAAGAGGGATCATCACAAAAAAGCTAGGAACCAAGCCAAGTTTGCTGCCAGATTCTTCTAGGCTGGGACGCGTGGAACTGGCGTAAATTTACCAAGCTTTAAGACGTTTCAAAATGATCCTTGTGATTTTATTGAAATAAATCATTTTTGACTTTGACTTTGAAAGTCGGTGGTTGGTGAGAGCTCGAATTAAAATAGGTCGTCATGGCTGGACCACTGCTGGACATAGGCCTCTCCCAAAAAGTGTTGTAAATAGACAAAATACCTGATATACGATCTACTTACTCACTAATAGCGCCATCTGTACTGGCAGTGTTGTTAATGAATAAATTAGTTGTTTCAGTCAGTTCATGATAAACAGTCATTTTTTTTAGGTTATGGGCCCAGCACGCTTCCACTGCGCTTTGACAGTCGATCTGGGTATAAGGCGGGGTGTAAGGCGTTACCTTGCCGTAGCACAGTTTTTACTTGCACGTAAGATATCGATCTACATACTGGGTACCTCTACATTTACGCTGTTTTGAGCTTAGTTTTTATTTTGTATTTACTGGTACCCTTAAACATGTGTATCTTTTGAAAACTAAAAAATCTTATCTCAAATCTTATCTTATCTTAAACCTTCACTAGTCACTGACTTCCTGGTTACCTGAGTGTTTTTTATATCAGCAAATGACAAGTTGACGCCTGATTAAGCGCAAGCCCATAACTACTACAGTGACACACAAAAAAATAGTTCTACGTGACACATCGCTGATCAGGCCGTTTAGTCAAAATCAAAATAAAATGCTTTATTCATTTGAATCACATGGACCACTTTGAAACGTCTTACAAGCTAGGATAATTTACGCCAGTTCCAACATGCCCATGCCGTAAAAGAACTGGTAATAACACTGGCTGGGTTTCTATCGCTTCTTTGGCATGACCTTGTTGTTATGGATGCCGAGTAGAGTTGGAATTTATCGTTCGCTCAGTAATTTCACTAGTTAGTTAAGAAATGCAATTGATCTTAAGTTAACTCAATATTTTATTGACTATTGTCTCAATCACCATTTGACATGCATCGATCACGTCTATCAGATTGCATTCAAGTTGCGGCTAATCCTGTCATCTGGCCGGGAATCGAACTCGCTATTGTTTCGTCAGTGACAGATATCTCAATACGATGCTTTATGGGAGTCAATCAGTATTGTCAGCTTTGAGTTGGATTGGGAGTTGAATGGATATATTTGAGGGGAGAATGGGTATAATTGACTGTATTCTACTAATGTCAAATATCAAATAGTTTGTTTATTTATGGAAATAGATAAATCTGTAAGTTGTATACCTATTTTGTTTCAATAACACAGCATAGCACAACATATAGGCTAGTTTTACATAAGTACCATGCAAGCGAAGCCACAGAAAACTTTCTACTAGCTTTTTCCTGTGGCTGTTCCAAAGGACAAAACACTAAATAACTTAGACAAGTTATCAAAATAAAAATTTAATCAAAATTTAAAAATTATATTGATGTAAATATTTAGTAAAAAAATTAAAAAAACAAACAATGAAATTAAAAAGCTAAAAATTAACGTCTACAGATGATCTGTGTAAGGTACCTTACCTATAAATCGGTAGTAAAACTTCAAAACCAATAGTTGCAATCAAAATATGCAAAATAATCTATCAAGTTTATAAATTAAGATTTATTAAACCTCCGTAATCTTGGTCCTTGGTATATACTTAGTTATAGTTAGTTTAGTTGTTAGGCCATGACAGAGGCCTTCAGGCGGCCTAGGACCTCTGTCACCAGAGTTGGCCACTGACTCATACGAACGAACGAACGAACGAACTTGGTATATAAAACATTTTTTTAACACAGTCCTTTGAAATATGTATATTTACAAAAACTTATCTGTCTTTGCTCATTTCCCCCAATCCACCCTAAACCTCCACCTACTTATACGTTCGAAACACAATAGAAGCAGCGATATTTTATTGTCAATGTTAAATAAGTCATTATTTTGATTGAACGGTGCGTATCATGCATTTTTTGTACCTCCAAACTCGTTCAAAATCGATTGAGGTGGACGACACACCTTATTGAGACATCATTTTAGAGCATCTTAACATCAAACACATAAAGCTCAATTTTGTACCCAAAAAGGTTGTAGTTTTGGTCTAATATTGAGATATAGGCGTTTAAAATTGCATAGAAATAGAAATACAAATTGAGCTGTATTTAGCGGTATTCAATTTTTGACGTGAAATATGCAAAAGCATTTGTACGTGTCAATGGTTTATGGATGAATCAAATCGGGGTTATCAGTGTTGACCAAAAGGCAAAACTCCTTTTTTTGAACACCGAAGAGCATAAAAAAAGCTGAAATATCAATATCAGGTCAGCGGTTTTAACTAACGCAAAATAGAAACATAGTTTTTTGTTAGATATAAATTAGATACTTAGCACATTCAGGCGACGTCAACATGACGTACTAATAAGGTCGATAGCAAACAATGACGATATAATTTTTAATTTTTAACTCCATAATGCTGAGAAGAAATAAACCATGAAAGGGTCATAAGCTGTCAGCATCGCATTCCTCAGGATTATTCATCAGAATCAGAACCGGTAGCAAAATAAAAGTATCGATCCTGACACCATAATATCGATAATTCGTTGCGATCGAATGAAATCTTTTGATAAATGAACCCACGCACCGGACGCTGTAAAAAACTTAATAAAAAGATGCTACTGTCTGGCTGGACGATTAATCAATTCTTTTGAGAATTGACGAAGATATTTTGAGCTATTTGGTATAGCGTCATTCATTAGTATTATGAGTGTTTTTTGTAGCAGATGTCTAAAGCCACGTCTAAACGGACGCGGCACAAAGGGCACCAATTGCACTGCTCATGTTTTTCAATGTGTGTCAAAAGACTAGAACGCGTCAATAACGGGAAGTCGTACTTATTGAACGTAGTTTTAAGTTTTAAGGTATAGTTCGCACGGCGGATCACGACCGTAGTGAAGTTAGCCGTTTCGATGCGCAAAGGAGCTTATTCGAACTAAATTGTCATAATCATAATTGCGCATCGCAAACGGCTAACTTCACGGAAGCCTAGATCCGCCGTGCGAAGAACACCGAACTTACATTTCATTTTTGAATGTAAGTGAATGAGTGCGGCTCTTTGTTCAGATACATACAATTAAGGAGCTTGTTCATGACACGTTTTCAACCCTACACCCCACAGAACTATATTTAAGTAGAATGAAAGAGTTCGTCGATTTGTATGGAAACCAAGCGTGTAACATTTTGCGGATTTGTTTTACACACAAACGTATTTTAGTGATGGGAAACGTAAGTCGCGCAAAAATAAATGATTTAAAAGCATCGATAAGCACGCGGCAAACCGATTCTAGGCACTGGCACACCACCATACCGCCCCCGGTTGGGAGCAGACTGAGTTTAGCGGCGAGTAAAGAGGTTCTCAGCCCTTACTTAGCCCGTTTTTTCGGCACGCGAGGTACATACACTCACTCATTCTACTCAAATATAGTTCTGTGCTACTCACCCAGTCCGCACCTTTTAAGTTAGTGTAGCGTTTGCCGATTAAATGTATGCGTACAAAGCGTCATCGAGTTGCTTCGCTTGTGCCTGCGATTGATTGGGTCTGGGCCGAGCAAGCTAGACCTTTGAGTGCACGTGTTTGAAACAATAAAAATGAAAAAATAAAAATAGAAGCCCCATGTTTCCCTATCCTGTAGCAGAACCACAGTAAGTCTATCGCTGTAGAATTGCTGTCGATTGCTTGTCAATCCCTTATACGCTTATGGTACGCACTGTAGGTATGAAAGAGATGGCCAGACGCAACAACAAGCAATCGACAGCGGTAGCTTTACATAATACCCTACCGGTCTCTAGTTGCGCATGAAACACTATGGAGCTTTCTCCACAAAGCCGTTACTAGCAACGATCTACCAACGTGCTGTGCACGCGTCGTGGTTAGGCCCGGAGCAGGGTCTAGTATTATAACAGATTAAGATCGGATGTTGACAAGGCTGGACGTACGCACAGTGCATTTTGTTATGAACCGGTTTCATTTCACTTCATTTCAAATAGGTGGCCCGGCGCTGACCCGTACCGGGTAAAATTCTTGCCAATGAAAATTCGCCCTAATAACACGAGCGGCTACTAAATAACTTGTTTTCAAAATACATCGATTCCTGAAACCCCCAGCTACGCGCCGCATAAATAATACACAGAGGCAAATAAATAAAATTGAATGTAATAAATCAATAGATGGATGCACTGTCGCGCAAATTGCTAATAATGATCGTTGTAGCTTTGCCCGGCTGGTTTACTTGTGCGATTATTTTAAAGTCTTTTTTCTCAATACGCTCATGGTGTAATTGTTTATGTCGTTTTTTTAAGAGATTGACTAGTCCACAAGGTCATTATTAGAATGGGTGACTGCCAGTAGCATTTTTATCTAAACGCTTCCGTGCTTCAGACAGCATGTTAATTGGTTTGTCCTGGCTATCCAGACGGGCTATGACAAAAAACCCATACGAATTTACAGATTGACAAACATTTCGTTTTTAAATTTGCTACATAAGCGTTTAAAACAGACTTTGTTTTCGTTATTCAGTGGCTGCGTGAAATTAATATGAGCTAGAGACTGTGAGTCAATATTGTGAATGGAGAAATTAATGGTATTGTCAAGTCAACGTCTATTTCAAGACTGTGTATTTTAATGTTGAAGTTTAGAATCTATTCATTGGCCCTGTTTCTGCTTGCCTTAACGCAGTTCAAAATTCAACTTTGTTTATTATGAATAAAACAATTATATGCCATAAACTAAGTGAACGTTGTCAACTGCAAAAGTTAATAAAACTGAGTAGCAGTGACAGCAACAACGGTTCCTAGAATGACCTTGCTTTTGTTAAGGATGCTAAGCAGAGTTGGAGAACATTCGCCCAAAGCTATTTTTTCATTGACCGAGCGAGCGAAGCGAGCGAAGCGTCTCAGTTTCGAGATTGGCCAAAAATGCTTTTGGTTGTCAGTCAGTTTGTCCGGTCAGTTTGTGTTCTCGCTCGCCTACGAACGCATTTTTCAACCAATCTGGTTGAAACTTGGTATAAAAGTTTTATGACTGTAAAAAAGTTGATTGCCGTCAGGGATTTTTGATAGGGGGCGTACTTTCTCTAAAAAAAGGTAAAAAGGGGGCTACTGGATATCTCCGTCTGATGTGATTTGATTTCGATGATTTTTATTTTATTTGAAAGGTAAGTATTAACTTTCTGATATTTGGTGGTGATCTGATGAGGATCTTCAGAGTGATGAGCAAAATAGTTCCTCAAAATGCAGTATGTTGCTCACTTTCACGTTTTACTTTTATTTATTTACAGCTTAAAGTTACCACTGCTGTAGCTGCTACGAGCGAGAAATACTTGGTGACATAAAGAAATAAGAGTGTAAATACGATAGTATTATTGAGTGGCTTTAAAAATCCAGGGTCGATGACATTTTTGGTAGAAATAAGCTTCTATTAATAAGAAACTAAGGAGGTATCACGTGTCGATGCGGCTTCTTATAAATGAGTGGCGAAGAGCCGTCGAACGCTGTTCGATCCCGAAGATTATCTATCAAGTGGACAGTATCGAAAGTTTGATCTTGCGCTCCGTGCGGTACTGCACAGGATGATTCTAAAAACTAGATACTTGCTAAAACCAGTGAATGTCCAGTGATTTACTAAAACTACAGTATCATAAAAGTTTTAAGCACTGTTGTCCCGTCCCAGTTGTTCCCAAAGGTTAGCAAATAGTTACTAACCAAATAGCTTCTGATCGATTTGCTAAGTATTGTCTTACTTTTCTTTCTTATGTCAATGAACAAAGAAGATAACAGATTTAAAATACATAGTTTTAACAGAGGTTTATAGTAAAAAAATATTTGTACAATAAAATCAAATTGTTATTAAACAAAATAAAATATTGTACTTAAATACAATACAATAAAATTACATTACGAAATATACAAACAATAAATATAAAATTAAACAATAAATTACTACTTAATTATTACTTATTAATAAAATTGTATAATAAGTATGCCTTTTGTCTATTATTTTACTAACACTTTTTTAGTTGACTGTACTAAAATTCACCCAAAGTACAAGTGGTGTGAGTTGCAGAAGGAGGAGTATAGCTTTTTACGATTCGTCAACTCACACCAGTTGGGACAAGATTTATGGTGTGAGTTGACGAACGACTCTGAGTGCTAAAGTGAATGTTAACCGAAAACGCGACCTTAAAAGTTATCTCAATATTTCAAAGTTCACTTTGAAAGCATCCTGTAGTTTCTAAGGCAGTGGCTACAGAAATCAGCTTTTACCGATCTATCTATACCCAATACGTAATCTTGATGTGGTAGGCGAGACTAATCATTTTTATCTCCCTCGGAAGTACAACACTGATGGATCGGATCGAGAGACAATATTAGTCACTGACCGTGTTCTGAGACCGTAATTGGTATTTAAAGTGTTTGTTTACTCTTAAGTGTCTAACCCTATCAATATAGGACCTCGTGCTTTTTTTTTTATACAACTGAAATGGCAACCAAGCGTATGGCCCACAAGACGATAAGCGGTTACCGCAGTTTATGGACACTTGCAATACCAGAGGTATCACTCGCGGGTTGCCACCTTGAGGCTAAAATCGAAAGCCTCATGAACACACAATGCGAGCATTATGGCTTAGCAGCAGAAATAGGTGGTAGTCCTTCCCCGGACGAGCTCTATCACAAAAAACTCTACTACTGGTGAAGGTCCTGGTGAGAAACGAGAGGTTGCGGGATTCTTGCTTTTCTCTGTCATCTTGTGGCAAAACGCTAGAGTCGCTCGCCTGACCAGAGCAGTAGCTATTTCTTATAAATGTACACCCAAGCAAAGCCGCAAGCAGCTGCTAGTAACCAATAAAAAGTTATGACTAGACATTAAGCTTTAGCAAACATGTATCATAATGAATAACATTCGCAACATTGTCATACAAATTGACGATTGAACGCGACACGTCGGGCGCAATCGACAACCGCCCACGTGATTTGACAAACATTTATGTACAGTTACTGAGATAAATGTTTAGTTTAAATCATTTATACGCGAGGAATTTGTTGAAAACTTTTCAATTTACATTTTTTAAGCCTAGATTGAGTTTAATTATATTGGTTATCGGTTTTTATAGTGTTGAATACTGCACAAAAGGGATACCAAAGCTATCGGCTTCTAGCCAAATACATGCCATGAATTATTTCAAGCAGGCGAGACATGACTCGGTAACTCAACTGGTAGAGGACTTGCGTATCAAGAGGAGTTGCGGGTGGGTATAAATAACGCAAAGTTGCGAGTCGTAACGTTTTCAGAATAAAATAAAACTTTATCTTAACTTATTTAATCACACGATAAACTTTATTACATAAAATTTTAAAGAACACAATTCAAGTTACTCAGCTAAAGTAAGATGTAGGCTAAATAAAACCTCACAAGCCTTAAAAGCCAGTCTTCACAATGTTACCTGCACAATAAATCATAATTAGTAGCGATCTAACCCTTCAGCGGGTGCCGATTCGTAATCCATCGGCCTTCCATTCACGGACGATCGGCCTTTGGCTTCGGTAGCTATATTTTATCGCTGACAATAAGGTAACTAAAATGATGCTTTGCCAGGGATTTTTTGATATTGACAAAAATGTTGATTGATTCTCCGATTAGTATAATTCTAGGATTTAGATTGCTAGGAGTGAATTCCAGAGTGATACTTAGTAACAAAAATAAAAGCTATATGTATAAAAAATTTTGGGGACTTTTTTTTTTACCTCTTTTTATAAAATTAGTAAGTTCCGGATGATAATTTAGGTAAAGTTTTAGTCAAAACCAACAGGCTTGCTAACTTGAAGCAACATTTTAGACACCTCCATTATATAATTTTTCTTTTTATTGGCAACACTTTTGCAAGCGACGATACGTGGGAGGTAGCCATTATTGTCATATTCTTTGAAAATTACTGATTTGATTTAGATAGCGCTAAGAAAGATGAATATCACGCTTATTATTACAGTTAATATTATTATTTATTAGTTTGTTTTCATTCATTATGTTGATGCTGTTTGAGAAAATAGTGAATAGGCCTTAAGGCGGCCTAAAAACTGTCACCAAAGTAGCTCACTGACTCTTACGAACTTACTTACTTACTCAGTGATGTATGAAAAGTTTCTTCGTTCATGTGAAGCATCTTTAACTGCACTTATACAACATAAAAGTAGCAAATTTGTTTCTCAGAAGTTAATATAACATTAATTAAGATGCTTATATATATGAATAGTTTTAAAACCAGACGCAGAAATTAGTATTAAAAGAGAAAATGAATATCAAGTGTCATACATTACGCTGTCATTTAACTCATACACATCTGTGAAGGCCTTTGTATACGTAATAAATTAGTTAAATTATAATCAGTTTGTTTAGATTTCTTGAAAACCGATGACCGTCACAACGATGTTATGTAGCGGAGAGGTTAAAAACTAAATAAAAAGAAATATACGCGTTGACTTCAGACCTCCTCGGTTTTTTTTCGATGGTTAAAAAGGCTTCGCTCTATTAAGATTAGAATCCACTAACTTAGTAGTAAGAGTAGTAGAGTTCTCTGTGATAGAGCTCGTCCGGGGAAGGACTACATGTAACTGCGCGAAATATCGGGAATCAATAAAACTCACAAATCATGGTAAATATCCCTTTTTAAGTGAAAATTATGATTTAGACTAACTCATAAACACGGTGCAACCGGCCCCGCCGCCCGGAAGGTACGTCACGAGTCTCGAACAAGTTCTGCTTCGGTTAACCTGTGTCTGCGTTCCTAAGCCTATTTGAAACTACCCACATTCTGACTTCGTGTTTATTGTTTGGTTCATAATAATACCTTTATCGATTTTTATTTTGCTTTTGTTAAAATTTAATTTTTACACTCACTCACTGTATAACCATTAGGCAAATACTATTAGTATAGAACAATAAGGTTTCTCAGTACGTGATTCATGTAAATCTTTTGAGAAATAAATATTCTTAAACCGTAAACCGTAAAATTTAACGGTGGCGGTTTTTTAGTAACTTTTATAGCAACACGGGTGGCAAGATCAAAGACATACGAACATGAAGACTGTCTTTTTGCGTTCAACCGTTATCACGTAAACAACTACTTAAATGACACTGCACTGTGATAGAGTACATTTAATTAACCTACTACGGGATTTTAAGATGAAATCAAGCACTCTATAATAACATTGATGCGAAATGATTGTCATCGTCGTGAGAATAGAACCCGTACCAACTCGCTCTTCAACCAGGTACCTACTCGCCCACTGCGCTACCTGAGGCTGCCGCCAGTTCTCCATCTATATCTATACGTATTATGTTATCTGTGATCTATACTAATATTATAGAAAAGATTTGTATGTTTGTTTAATACGAATAAACTCATAAACTACTGGTCCGATTTCAAAATATTATATCACCTTTTGAATGGTAAATTATCTCTGATTATATAGACTATATTTATTACTAGCGATCCGCCCTGGCTTTGCGGGTGCTTAAGTTTTCATTGCACCCGTGCGAAGCTGAGGCAGATCGGCTAGTAAACAAATAAATAAATAACTGGACAATCCACACAGCATCATCTAGCCCCAAGTTAAGCAAAGCTTGTGTTATGGCTACTAGATGACTGATATACATAATAAGTAAGTAAGTAATTTTGTATGAGTCAGTGGTCAACTCTGGTGACAGAGTTTTTAGGCTGCCCGTAGGCCTTTGTCGTGGCCTAACAACTTTGAAAAAGCCTTATATACATAATACAATGCATCAACGTAGTAGGTACTATTATCTGTTCTGTGACTTATTAGGTATATATTTTTATTATATAAACATAGAAAATATCCAGAACACACGGAACAAATAAATTTGCATCGTACAAACATTTGTCCCGCAGCAGAAATCGTACCCGCAACCTTCTGCGTCGCGGATCTTCGCCCACCGCGCCACATCGGTCGTCATAAATTCGTATCTTTATCGAAAACAAATAGTAGCACTGTTGGACCCAATCCAAAAGCACGAAAGCATTCCTAAAGGGTATTTCTATTATTAGCTGTTGAATGGAGATTTAATTGGCTAATTATCTGGGTCCAAAGTCGCAGGAACACTGGAGGTCTAGTGGTAGTGACCCCGCTTTTAAATGCTTAGATAATTAAGTTCGTATGAATCAGTGGCCAACTCTAGTGATGGAGTTAATAGGCAGCCCGAAAGCCTCTGATACAACAACTTTGAATAAGCCAGGATAGGCTGCTTAACGTGACCCACGAAGCACGGAAGCAATTAGTTAAAATTGCCACTGATCATTCATTCTAAATAGTCACTACGCGGAACAGTGCTTATCTTCATAGATTTATTTTATTTATACAACTAAAGTGGCAACCAAGCGTACGGCCCACAAGATGGTAAGCGGTTACCGCAGCCTATGGACGCTTGCAATACCAGAGGTATCACTTGCGGGTTGCTACCTTGAGGCTAAGATCGAAAGCCTCATGTGCCAGTAATTTCACCGGAAACCATACTCTTCACACCGAAACACAGCAATGCGAGCATTACTGCTTTGCGGCAGAAATAGGTATGGTGGTAGTCCTTCCCCGGACGAGCTCTATCACAGAGAACTCTACTACTCTTATTCTAATACATTTATTGAAGCCCTTGTGATGAAGCTGGCTAAGTTGTTTTTTTCAGAAAAGATTGCAAGGAAGCCAGCATGTCACTCTTAAATATTCGAAAACTACCTTGTCCTCTGTGGCTTTTGCTCGAGTGGTATCAAAACAAAAGTAGTCGATAAAATCCAAGTCGCAAAATATTTTATCTATTCTAAGTTACATCTAAATCCACCGTTCAACCGTTAAGGAGTTACTGTTGAGACAAAAAACATAAGAACTTTCCCACTTTTAATACAAGCAGTGCCCTGCGGTTTCACCCGCGGGTTTTTATGCTATCCCACTGGAATCGTCCTGTCAGAAGAAAAACCCACACCTTTAACATCGCAACTAGTATCGAGCTAAGCAACACCCAAGAAATCAAGTTCATTAAAAGTACCAAAGAAATTTCTTATAGCACATAGCTCGTTCGTTCCATGTCTTAATTTGTACATGTCGGTGCCATCTCGCAATATAAATAATGTAACAATATAATGTTGTAAAACAATGAGTGCGTATACCGCTGTATACCTACTGACAACCTTATTGCGAGCCGTGGTCAGTAGAGCCAATAACAACTAGAAGTGCCAAACTACATTGAAAGCTTGTAAACTAATTTAGAACGGTTGACGTATTGGTTCTTCTTCTTCTTCTTTTTGGTTACAGTTCAGTTTAATTTCAATCGCAGTTTGTTTATTTTCTCAATAACATTTTCTATCGGTTGTCAAAATAATAGAATAAAAAAAAAGCAACTACCGTTCGTTTTGTTTATGATCTGTCAAAAGTTTTATAACCGCCGTTCTGGTTATTTATTTATTTATTACAAGAAAATATTAAAACTAAACAAATAATTAATTATACATAGACTTATACATATTATACATATTAAGAGTAGTAGAGTTCTTTGTGATAGAGCTCGTCCGGGGAAGGACTACCACCATACCTATTTCTGCCGCCAAGCAGTAATGCTCGCATTGCTGTGTTCCGGTGTGAAGGGTATGGTTACCGGTGAAATTACTGGCACATGAGGCTTTCGATCTTAGCCTCAAGGTGGCTAGTGATACCTCTGGTATTGCAAGCGTCCATAGGCTGCGGTAACCGCTTACCATCTTGTGGGCCGTACGGTTGCCACTTCAGTTGTATAAAAAAAAAAAAAAATTGCAATTGTTCAAAAAGAACAAGGAACAAAATAAAATAAAACTAAATAAAAGAAAACTACAAAATAAAAGTACCTAAGTCTGCAAGATTTTTAACAGATAGTCACTTTTTTTATTTTTTTGCCGCTCTGGTTAGCCGCAGTGATGCATTGACGCAAAGTGAAACCCTGCTACTTCCGAGTAGTGACCGAAATTAGCCCTCAATAGCCTGCTGGGTCGACGACATCGGTAAAGTTGCTTGGATAGACGAGAGACGCAAAGAAAAATGACGAAGAAAAATTTATTCACAAAGTTTCCCATAACCGTTTGAATAAAAAACCATTAAAACATGACTGGTTTCGATCTCACTGCGTTATCACTACCGCTAGACTACCGATGGTATAACAGAAAACCTGTCAATGGGTATACATCTATTACCACGGTCATCATGGCAGCCTTCTATTGTTCCTACTGCTGGGACACTGTACTACTCTCAAGCGAGAGTGATAACTACAGTAGTCTAGTGCTATAAACAGAAAACATGCAAATTTATCTGCAGAAAATGCTGAATGGTGAACTTTTATTGTCACGTCACTGTTGTTATTATTTTATAGATTTTTGATGTAAAATAAATTATATATATTTTCTAACCGTGAGTGTCTGTTCTTTTTTAGGACTATGCGCACACGCAGCGGCAGCTTTGACACTAACAGAAAAATCTAAAATCGTAAAGCACCCGCGCGGCGAGGTATCGAGTTGCGATTGCCGCGCGCATCTGAATGCGTCCGGTGCCTTGCGCCTGTCTTCTAGAGAATTGTGGCTTTTAATTAATTTATAATACAGTTATAAAGTCAAATTTAATACATTTTGTTTTTTAAGGACTAGGTTCTGCCAGCGACTTAGCTGCTGGACTTTAATACAAGAGTTTCCGGGCTAGACAACGAGTTTCTTTATGGAAATGTAGATCTTGGAAATTTTGAAGTTTTATAATATACCATACTGTTTTTGCTATAAATTATACGGGGTACTGCGCACTGGCACTGCTATCATAATTCCAAATCATCCCCGTAATTCACTTAGTTATTTTCACTTGCTATCAGAGCCCTTCAAACATAAACACAGCTTGCACACTGCTGCTTGGAGGCAGAATATTTGGCACTTCAGTGGTAAACAAAACTGCCTCTTGCTTTAGTAAGTCCTACCACCTGCAATATAATGCTAATCATAGATACATGTTTCTTTGAGTGTCATACAGCTGATACCAATACAGTTTATGGCATTTAAACGCAATTTTTCCTGCGATAATCTTGCATTTATCATGCGCATACGACGATTTGTATCTACGAGATGAAAGGTGACCGTCCACCGCTGTAGAGCTGTTTGGAATTTTAATTTTACTTCTATCGGTCTTGCTTTCAGTAGAAAGTTTTATGTATTGTAGAAACTGCGATGTTTCTAAATGTTACATTTCCAAATAAGACAAAATTTTCTAAATTCTAAATATTACTTTTGACTTCTACTAGACCTAAACC
This sequence comes from Colostygia pectinataria, assembly GCA_951394395.1. Taxonomy (NCBI): domain Eukaryota; kingdom Metazoa; phylum Arthropoda; class Insecta; order Lepidoptera; family Geometridae; genus Colostygia; species Colostygia pectinataria. Next base: position 9,418,022 of record OX596369.1, read on the forward strand.
AAAAATTTCGCGGTACGTTAACGTTTAGCGCAATAACCCTTTACCATGAGCTTCATCTAGTTCAATTTTGAATTTATACTTGTATTTATGTAAACTAAACTGAAATAGCCAATAGCAAAAGCAATAAAGCAAAATAAACCGAAAAATGATAGTAAAAAATCCAAGTTATTGGTTTCAACTTGTACACGTTAATATATCAGGGCATCGAAAACATAAAGCAAGAGGCAACCTGATCCCGAGGTCTCCAGAAGCTGAGTGAGACATAAATATAGAAGTTATGAGTTTAAACGAACGGACAGACGCGACGGCGTTCTTACACGAGTTTTATTGTTGGTAGGTACGTGATAAAATATCGTGTGGCGGTTTTGGGTTCGGAGAAATCGATATTTTAATAATGTTGATTTAGCTGTTGTGGAAGATGACTAAGTTATGATTTGATGTTTTTGATGCTACTAGGACTACTGCTGCTTTTATCAATAGACTATTTCACCATGTTAAAATTTCGTCACGTGCTGATTATTAAGTAAGTAAAAAATATATTTATTCAACTAAATCACAAGGATCATTTTGAAACGTCTTAAAGCTAGGTCCTTTGAAATATATATTTTTTGTTACTAGTAGAACGCTCTGTGATTCCTTCTGCGTTAAAATAATTTTCATGCAAACTTTTGTACACTGCGTCTTCTTAAACTTGAATTTTGAGATTTATTAATATTTTTATCGTGCACTCACACTTTCTTTTAGAAATGCAAACAAAAAGTTCTATTCTCTAGAACTTGCAGTTGTAGTTGTGCGTTGCTTGTCTCTCAGTCAGTCAATAACGCAATTATTGCTTATTTTTAGATACGGTTTTAACCTTTTCGTTTAATCAACCTGCAAGTTAGCAAGAACATCATATACAACTGTTATATATCTCTAAAAGAGACAAGTATTGTTTGTTTATAAAGACAACTGTTATTTTCCCTCATTTATTTTATTCACCTTAGAAAAAACCGGAGAAAGTCGTTTTCTACATGCTCATACTTGCGATGACACATTCAGTCAAAGCAACCTGGATTCGTCTCAAACAGGTCGTCAAACCGTCTCGCACAAGCGCATAAAAAATGACTCACTAATTACATTATTCCCATAATAATATCATAATATTTATCCGTGCGGTCACGAACCCATAACTTACCGGACACAAGGTTTCTTGCTACCGAGACGACCAAACGACCATTACTTCTTTGAAGAGATAAACTTGGAGCCAATTATGGTACAGAAGCGGCGTTTCCAAAAATCTCCTATAAATGTACATTTTTATCAGCAATCACACTGACTTAAACGTGCTTGATCTTATCATACTAATTTACAAACTTTACATCTGCCATCCCAAAACTAACTTGTTTTAAATTGATGTCCTTATTTCAATCGGAATAAGGTACGATATCCTGATCCAAAAGAGTATTACCATGTCAAGTTAAGATGGTTATAGCCGAATATAGTTAGTCACGAATGTGTTGGCAGTGTCTACACTTGGTCATATTGTAAGTTGACACGCTATTACTGTACGGTAGTTTTATGGAACTTTGTTGTTATCAAGTTCAATCAAAAACCTGTCAATAAGCTGTCATATTCATACAAATTATATGTTTGTTTTTGATTAAAACTCGTTAACGTTTGTCAAAACATTTGTAACATTTCTAAGACTAGCTCCATAATAAAGCCTCATAAATGAGCTATCATCAGTTATCGCAAGCACTATAAAACAAAAGAATAATATAGCCGGAGAGTCCAAATTTTCCCGCACAAAAATGAGACACACAAAAAAGCGAATATTCAAGTTAATGATGACGCAGGAAAAACAATTCGGTACGCCATTGAAAAGAACTGAAATATGAACGGAATCGTTCGCTGGGAAGAAAGCCTTCGAAATAATGCCGTGGAGAGAATAGAGACAAAAGGGCAATTGAAGGCGAAAATAATGAAGAACAAACAATTAACACACGACAGAGCTTGGCGTTGACCAGAGTAGATCGGGAGCGTGCAGCCACTTATTACTAGTACTGGCCCTTATTCAAAAAACATTACAAGTCCACAAATATGTACAAAAGTGACAATTTTGTAGATTTTCGTTCGAATTTACGACAGGTGCTGTTTTTAAAACCTATAAATATGTCAAAAATCTACAAGTATGTTTATTACAATTGCCCAAAAGTTCGTCCATTAAAGATTACATAATATTTGTAAAAAACGCACGTAAAATTGTAGATGTGTTGGACTAAAGTAAACTACAACGAAATGTAATAGGTTTTTATTCTTTCATTAAGTTATTCCTAAACAGATGAAGGTTTGTAATACTTTGAGCTATTTTTAGTCGATTTGGTAATGGTAATGCTTGCAGTTCTATTGATTGGTTTGATCTGGTGCTACACTAATTTTGTTATTTTGTACTAATCTACAATAGTAACAGTCATAAAAACATTGTAATTAATGAGATTAATGAATTTAACTTATCAGGCATGTTAGGCATTTTGCTACAAAGGCTAAAAGTGTTTTATATGACTAGCTCATGAGCGTTTTATTATTATTTTTTATTCCATGTTCAAAACTATTTTTTAAGTTTTGTTCAAATCGATGCAGACTTTACAGCTTTTTTTTCTAAGTTGTTCTTAACAGATCAACGAAGTTAAGCAGTGTTCCGCGGGGGTCATCATTTGGATGGGTGACCACCAGTGGCAATTTCAACTGAGCGCTCCCGTGCTTCGGAGGGCACGTTAAGCAGTCGGTCCCGGCTTTTTCAAAGTTGTTAGGCCATGACAGAGGCCTTTGGGCGGCCTAGAAACTCTGTCATCAGAGTTGGCCACTGACTCATACGAACGAACGAACGAGCGTGATTAAAACAATTATCCAAGCTTTTGGTTTATATATTAGGTAAAAATAAAAAAAGTAATTTTTATTTTTAATTTTTAAATCTTTAAATATTTTTCTAAGTAATGGGATTTTCTTTTTGTAAACACCTTTTTGAACCTTTTTGAACCCTTCTCTTAAAGCCACAATCTTAGCAAATCACCGTCATTTAGCTCTCTGTCTAAATATGGCTTGGAAAAACCTATGTATTGTTGCAGCTTTTCCTTTAACATAAAGGGTTGAAACACAGTAAATGTTATGCCCAGTAGATACAATGACCACAGTAAATATAAACTTTTATCAATATTAAAGGTTTTATTATTAAATAAAGAGGTTTGGCCGGGCTATGCTCGGCTAGCATGAGTTAATAATATTTAAATTATTTACAACGACAAAATAGTTTTATTCAATAAGTTCACAAGGATCACTTTGAAACGCCTTACAATAGCTTGTGAGATTACGCCAGTTTCAACGCGTTTAAGCCGCAAAAGAACTGGCAACAACACCCCTGTTATTGTTATGGATGCCGAGTAGAGAGTTTATTCGCCCCAAGTTTTTTTGGCATCAAAATAATCAGTAAACTGTAATTTTATTTACATTTCCACGTTAGTAAGGCAGGTTTGACTGTTAGCTAATACAAATTAACTAACTGATTAATATTGTTATGCATGTATACTGTGACTGAAGCCACCCTAAGAAAAAATTCAACCCAAATGGGGAAGAATTCCTACGTTTGTTTTGGCGTTCAGTTTTTGTTTTATTTTTAAAATGTTTCATAATTGTTTCCCCTTTGATCGGACAGACGAATTATTTAAAAGTTATGAAATAAAATATTTAATAAAAATTTGGTTTGATGCTTTGTTAAAATATTATGTTGATTGTTTGTACCAATAAATAACCGTTATGTACATTTTTAGGGTTTCGTACCGCAAAAAGAAAACGGGATCTTATGGGATTGCTTTGTGGTATGTCTGTTATATCCTTTCTATTTACAAGCGGTAACCGCTTACCATCTTGTGGGCCGTACGCTTGGTTGTCACTTCAGTTGTATAAAAAAAAAAACACCGATTACTCTAAAGACCTAAAGTTTGACAATTAGTATGTATGTTTGTTCGAGCATAACCTTATAACCGTTGATCCATTCTACATAAAATATCAGAAAATGGGATCTGTCTGTTATGTCATTTTTATTTACAACACCTGATTACTATAAAGAGCTAAAGTATATAATAAAAAATATCTATCTATGTATTGTAATGTATTAAATACATATCAGTCATCTAATACCCTTAATACAGCTCTGTTTAACAGCAGCTTACCTTGGGGCTAGATGATGCTGTGTGGATTGTCCAGCATTATTTATTTATTTAAAGTTTGTATGAATGTTTGTTTGAGCATAACCATTGAAACTGGAAAATGTTCTTAAGAAATTTTAGCAAATTGTGTATTAGTAAATCAAATAACTCCAATTCGTTTGACAACATCAATAGCAAAAACAATTGCAGCGCTACTCGAAGCGTCGGGACACTCGAGGGCTCTCGGTCCAAAGGGTTGTTACTGTCTGCTCTCGGAACTTTTCAAACAGTTGATTTGTAGAATTTTCCAATTGGCACAAAGAGGGTACGATTCCGTGTTGCAGTTGCTATTGCTATCTGTCTGTCACATGAGACACAGAAATGTGTCTAAAGTCTAAACTATTCGAAACAAAATAATTGAATTTTTACTACTTTGTACTACTTTTACATAACTTTTTTTCTTACATTATAGTTATGGAAATGTTTATTTAGAACACAAAATGTTTCATTGTAATGATAGTAGCAAACTGCCTAATCAAATTTATCCTGGTGGTAGAACTCAGCAAGAGTCCGTCTTGGTGGGTACCACCGGAGTGTCAAATATTCTACCTCCAAGCAGTAGTGTGCAAGCACTACTGTGTTTAGGTTTAAAGGGCACTGTAGCAAGTGAAATTACTGTGCGAAAAAGACTTAACAACAATGTCTCGGGGTAATAAGCGCAGTGCAGTGCCACGCAAACACTCAAAAACTTTAAGCTTTGGGTGGCACTGCATCTGTAAAAGTTAAGCGTGGTGCTTAAGGTGAGCGCCTTGATTATCTTGTCACTTTCTGAAAAAAAAAATCTTTTGGTAAATCTACGTTATCTCGTTTTGATAGCAATTGGCAACACGAATTACACCTCTTCGATTGTGATCGTGACAAAGGTTTGTTTTACTTCCAGATTGCTGAAGGGTCGTGATGATGCTTCAAGCACTCGATCCTCTCCGAACCCGCACCTGATCGACTCGAGGACTTTGATATCTGACATTTACGAGGAGAAAGCGAATGTTGGAAAATATTGGAAAATATTTTTGGTACTTACAAAGAAACGAATAACATTTTTTTTTTTTATACAACTGAAGTGGCAACCAAGCGTACGGCTCACAAGATGGTAAGCGTTTACCGCAGCCTATGGACGCTTGCAATACCAGAGGTATCACTCACGGGTTGCCACCTTGAGGCTAAGATCGAAAGCCTCATGTGCCAGTAATTTCACCGGAAACCATACCCTTCACACCGGAACACAGCAATGCGAGCATTACTGCTTGGCGGCAGAAATAAGAATGGTGATAGTCCTTCCCCTGGCGAGCTCTATCACAGAGAACTCTATTACTCTTACATAAGAGGCAATCTTTGTTTGGGATGGGACGATCTCGGTGGCACAATGGGAAAGTGCTTCTTATAGAGCGACTAATTGATGTAGATTCCGTTGTAACATTTTCTAAACTAAAGTAACTAAAGTTGTTGCCGTCCTTTTCTAATGAATTAAAATACAAGGGACACCGATAATTTTAGTTAGCTAAATTTAGGAAATACTACAACAGAATTGACACCATTAAGTCACTAGCCATAACAATCTAAAAATCAGTAAACACCTCGCGTCTTGCAAAAATTTGATCCCGAGTAATAGTAATGATTTGTTTTTAATACAAATTAGGTAGGTAGGTACTTACTGACCTGGATATTCGTTTTGATTGAAGTAGGTACTGTTTGCAACTAGAATCAACTCAAAATATATTAAGATTCGTATTAAATGAATAGGAAATACTTTAAAATTATTTGCTGTAAAACGGGTTTGTTACTAATTTTACTATGCTCGATTTTTCATTAAAAAAAAAGATGTATGTTTTATTTTGTACACCGTACCTGCTAATTTAGATTAGCCTCATTCCATTTTGTTTTATGGCAATTTTTCCAAATGCCAAATGCGATCCCAGGGGAGGTACTTACTACCGTACCTTCTTACCAATCAGTATTGTAATGTTTTTTCTGTTTTCAAATTGACTAGCTTTATTCAGGGGTTTAGGCAAAAACTTTGAGTTCATAGAATTAATTTAACATTCAATTTTATTATTTTATGATAAAAGTATGTAAGTACCTTTTATCTATGAGTTTTTGAAAGTTTGTTTGTGTGTTATAGTGCCATTGCAACTGTTACAGTCAGATTTGGTTCTTAGTCACACAAGCAACGAAGGTAATTTTTTGCCATAAAAAAGTTTTCAGTCTCTTTTTACAAGAATGAGCTTAAAATTGAGCTTATAACGAAATCTTAAGGTCTTATTAACGTCGCATTCTTTTTGTAGGTAGCTGTACGTTTTCCATTATTGAAATTCGTATCCAATAAAATGCCAAAAAAGCAATAAATAAACAAACAAACGCTAAATCGCAGCCAATTTCGAGACGTTTCGATCTGTGTGCTTCTGCCAAAATCAATTAGACCCTTGTAATCAGGAAAACATCGTAAAAATTACACTTAGAAAACCAAAACTCGTTGGAATTTAGTTCTTGCGGCTTTAAAAATAAGGATGTGGAAGTTTTTCTATAGTGTACAGATTTAACTTGTAATGTATAATCGTAGGATGTACACAGACGTCTCGGATTACCGAAAATTGCTACCAAACGAAAATACCAACATACAATCATTACGACTTTTTTAGTTTTCGATATAGAAAAAAAGTTGAGAGATTACTTATTCGATGCAATGACCGCGGCGGCGACATCAAAAGGGTTTCTGGCGAGATTTGCCGTCTCTCTCTTACACACTAACATCGCGAATAAGAAAGGGATGAGGCCGACGATAAAAAATGCCCTTTAAGCTCGGTATGAAGATATGCCGCTCCGGTGATGCTAAGGTTTGTTTCGCGAATGCAAGTGGAATAGCAACTGTTGGTTATCATAATTATGATTATCATAATGTCAACTCAGTAGTCACTATGTATAGACTGGTATGCGTGACCAAAAGCCATAAGACTTAAATTTAAAACATACTAGCTACTGCTGATTTAAACGTCTTAAACGTGAATAAAAACACAAAAAACTTAGAATAAGATAATTGATAGATTCAGGCGTTACTTTGCGGAAATCCATTACAAAATAAAAAACAGACGAAAAATCTCTAGTACTATTCCGCTTAACCTTTTAACTGATGAGGTCACACAGTTAGTGTCGATATTTTTCTTTTGAGGTTAACTGTGGTAACTGTGTGACCTCATCAGTTAAAAGGTTAAGCGGAATAGTACTAGAGATTTTTGTCTGTTTTTTATTATTAACTTAGAATAAGTAAACTGAAGTGGCAGTGGTCAGGTGTTATATTATAGCTAGCAGTACCGACACAGAGTACCGATAACTGCTGCGCAATAAAGGTTTTCGAATGCTGATCGCGCACTAGAAAACGAAGTGCAGGATCGCCCACCTGATGGACAGACGACATAGCGGTCACAAGAAGTCGGTGGATAGTGATAGTGAGATCAGTAGTCATGTCACTCTTTGGGATAGGCTTATGTCCAGAAAGGGTTAATGTTAATGATAATGAACATTATAACTATATCTGTAACGGATAAGAAAGAACACACCTAAAAGTCACTAGCTTGGATCCCACACTAGAAATCCCTGTGTTGGTTGTATAAAACTAAAAAACAGCTAAGAATATATTTCTACATGATCAAAACCGCACTTAAACTAATAACGTTTTCAATAGTAGATGACAAATAAAAATTCACCATAAAAACACTCAAAGTGCTGTAAAAGCGGCACACAGGTGACTAGCCTAAGATAATGGGAGAAAAGAGTTCCCCCATCGTCCTAACGAAGGCCGAGAATTAATTAGGGCCGAAGATCGAGATTTATGCTTTCATTTTTAAGCTCGATGTCTCCGAGATCCCCTACTTTTGCAACTAGATTTGCAATCGAGTCATGATATTGTCATGCATATTCACAGAACACCAAACAACAGAAACTTTCGCGGCGTAACTGGCTATATCATTTTTAATTAACAGATCTATCCAAAAGCAGTATTTTAAATCGGCATATCCAAGAACTTAAAATTCGAAAATCTGCGCCATCGACTAATCTGCATTAGGTCCGCGTGGTGGATTAAGACCCAATCACTTTCGCTCGAGGGAGACTAGTGTCCCAGCAGCAGAAACATTAAAGCGCTGTCAAAATTAAGGAACGTGCTTCAAGGTCATCATGGATCATCATTGGAATAGATGTCCGTCTGTGGCTTTTTATCTAAGAGTTTCCGTGCTTTGGAGAGTTTAAGCTTGGGGTTCAGGCTATAACTTAAGGCCATGACGGAGTCAGGACCGAAGAAGTTCTATTAGCTCTGTCACCAGACTTTGTCCACTTATATTTAAATAGAGCATAAGTCTCGAGAAACCAAAAGTGGTGAAGGCTCAAAATCAGTCGTCATGGAAAGACTACGTCAAGTAGTGAACGTCTACTGGCTGATGTGATGATGGTGATGATAATAAAACTTGAGGTTTCAATCAAAAACCGTTGGTAACGCCTAGATGGACCCTGATTAAAAGTTTTCCTGTAAAACCTTTTTATATTCAAAGGGATAAGTCGGGGAGGAATTTGCGTTACTTTGTCATTGATGGCGTGCGCTTCACGACTTTGCATTCTTCAGCTTTCAGTTTATTAACACCATTATCTTATAACTAGCTTTTGCTTGTTGCTTTTCTCGCGCGTTTCATAGAATATAACCCTTATTTAGAGGGGAAATGCGATTAAAGATCTTCTACTATCAACTTCACTACGATTGATTTCTACTATCTTTGATGTAAAGCGCCTGCTTTTTACCGCACTTTTTTGGTTTGTTGCCCGACGCATTTATTTAATTTCAATCAAACGGATCATCGCGTTCACAAAAACTTAATCCAAATCACACTTTGGAATCGATATAAAGTAATGTCTGTACGCCAACTGAAGATTCGCGATGCGATAGATTGATAGGTAAAGTAAGTTGTTATGAGTTAGCGGCCAACATTGGTGTAAAAGTTAATAGGTTTCCTGAAATCTTCCGTCGTGGCCTTACTTTGAAAAAGCAGAGACCGACAGGCATGGCTTCAAAGCAAGGTAGCGCTCAGTTGAAATCGCAATTGGTAAACCATACAAATGGCAGCCCCGCGGTACAGTACCTTACTTTGTAGTTAGCCAGCTTTTCCACAAGTGTTTCTTGCTAAAGATTTTTGACCGACCAAGCGAAGCAGTTGACAGTTTATCAGTCTGCTGGATATCTCCGCCTAATGTGATTTGATATCAATGATTTTTATTTTATTTGAAATGAAAGTACTCTAAGTTTGTCTGATATTTGGTGAAGATCTGATGAGGATCTACAGCGTTATGAGCAAAATTGTTTCTCAAAACGCATTAGGTTGCTCATTTTCAAATCTCACTTTACAACTTTGTGCTTGTGAGTCTACTGTTAGGAGAACTGCTAGTAATAATAGCAACTGGTCAGATTCTTATCGCAGTTGTATGGACGACAAACCTTATACTCATCGATGGGAACCTCTCAAATCAAAACTACGATTCATCGACTTTTTGTGTTGAACTTTTAATAGAAAACCATCTATACTTCGACAAAATTACAAGTTCATATTTCAGTACAACTTATTTAAATGTTTCTTATTCTAAAGCGACAAGGTTCAATTTTGAACATTTTATTTTGGCTTAGTTGCATAAAGATTTCTTAAGGTACGTTTGTTTTCTCATAACTCGATTTTGAATCATAATCTTAAACTCGTAAGCTATACTTTAGTTTGGCAATTTTTTCATAAGATTTAGAATACAATCGATGAGCGGTCTTTGTAATTGATTTCAATCATTCGGACAGTAGGTGGCAACTGTATTACGGCTAGTAATGATGTAATGATAGTGCGTATTCAAAATAGTAATATTTACTAAATTTTCTACTAATAGAACGCGTGTCTGAGCGCTTCCGTGCTATAGAGGGCACTTAAGATGAGTCGCTTTTCATCGTCTGTTCCTCTGTATGTACAATCAGCCAAGAAAGTGGTCTATCACTTTTGACAAAAGTTTCTGTGAAATTTTTGACGTTCAAATGAATCTCAACCTTAGAGTTGTAGACCACATTTTTTGCTGACTGTACCTACCTACGTTTATATCTTTAAAGGTACGCTTCGAATTTTTGAAAAATTTTTTTGCTGTTTTCTTCCATAGATACAGTTCAAGGGAAAGGTTTATACAAAGTTTAAGCACCAGTGCGAAGCCGGAGCGGGTCGCTAGTATACAATAATTAACTTTTCACATTTTTTACGACAGTTTTTTGGCCAATGATAGAACTGCAATGTCATAAATCAAGTCGACTTCCTCCGACAAAACCCGAGCATTGCCGAATCTTGAATGTCTCCTCATTACGCAGGTGATTGGATGCCCTGGATTCCTCAAGGAGACGCGTGGCTCGATCGGTAATTGTTTTACACAAGGTGGTGAAAGGACGTAGAGTCGACTGGACTTGAGAAGGTAGGGTATCGCCTGGTTCATACATTAGATTATAAAAAATCATATCTATATAATACTGCGATGGAGCGTAGCATCTTGGGAGTCAGACTTACAGACCGCATAAGAAACTCGATACTACGCTCCAAAACCAAGATTGTCGATGTCACCCATAAAGCGGCACAACTGAAGTGGGATTGGGCAGGGCACGTGGCTCGTATGCTGGAAGGTCTTTGGGCCAAAATTACATCTGATTGGGTCCCTCAAAGCAGACGTCATCGCGGTAGACCTCGGAGAAGATAGCGGGACGATCTCGATACGCACCTTAAAGACTGGCCTACAGTAGCCAAAGATCGAGAAGTGTGGAAGAAAGGGAGGGAGGCCTTTGCCCTGCAGTGGGACGATATAGGCTAAAATAATAAATAAATAAATATATAATACTAGTAGGTACTATGTGCTGAATCAAACCGAGTCTATCTAGACATCAATCATAATCTATGTATACTTTGAGAACCAATTTCTGTATATTTTGGGAGATATGACATCACCTTTTTTGATAGACCAATGACATTAAGGAAGTCGGTGAATGGTAAACGCACAAGATCAGTTGCTCTGGCACTATAATATGGAAAAGGCTTATACTCGTATGCAGCAGTGGACGTCTATTGGCTGATATTATGATCATGAAAAATCAAGTGCAAAAAAAACGAATAAATGCAGCTCTATATTTTCATACATCTACATTTGGTCATGGTCAGCTATTTGTGGATCAATGAGTATCCAACTAATTGAGCGACTAATTGCTAATTAACGTATGTTTAAATATCACCGATCTGCACGTATCCGGGATGTGTATATTTATTACGAGTACATGGACTTCGGACATTGACTAGAGGTATGTAAAAAATGTAAGTAACCTGCATAAAGCCTGTGATAAAGCTCGTCCGGGGAAGGACTACCACCATACCTATTTCTGCCGCCAAGCAGTAATGCTTGCATTGCTGTGTTACAGTGTGAAGGTTATGGTTTCCAGTGAAATTACTGGCACATGAGGCTTTCGATCTAAGCCTCAAGGTGGCAACCCGCGAGTGATACCTCTGTTATTGCAAGCGTCCATAGGCTGCAGTAACCGCTTACCATCTTGTGGGCTGTACGCTTGGTTGCCACTTTAGTTGTATAAAAAAAAAAAAAGGTATACACGGTTCACTTCTGCCTATCAATTTGCATGAAGCCAAACTGATCCATGTAAACTTTTATTTATTTTTATTTATTTTATTTATTTTATTTATTTTATTTATTTTATTTATTTTATTTATTTTATTTATTTTATTTATTTTATTTATTTTATTTATTTTATTTATTTTATTTATTTTATTTATTTTATTTATTTTATTTATTTTATTTATTTTATTTATTTTATTTATTTTATTTATTTTATTTATTTTATTTATTTTATTTATTTTATTTATTTTATTTATTTTATTTATTTTATTTATTTTATTTATTTTATTTATTTTATTTATTTTATTTATTTTATTTATTTTATTTATTTTATTTATTTTATTTATTTTATTTATTTTATTTATTTTATTTATTTTATTTATTTTAATAATAGGCGTGCAGCTTTCGCTGATGTGTCTATGTCACAGTGTTGAACAGTCAAGTATTCAAAACTTAGAAGTGAATTATTCAATTGTATTATAAGTGTATTATTACAATAATATATGTCATGTATATTATAATGCCTTTGAAAATGTTCACCAGATGCTAAAGCAGCATTTTATATACTACTTTGGCGCTCGTCTTCCATGACGTCACGACATAAAAAAAATAAGTTTAACGTCACACGACGTGCTCACCAGCGATTCATAGCACCAGATACTAATGCTTAGGCTACTGATAAATCCCTCGCTTGGTTATGAGTAATGCGTCTGTCTTTCCTAATTAACAACAGTGATTATTAAAACATAGTTTAATGGGATGTCGATAACTGTAAGAGATTATTCGCTGTCTTTATTGAATACCATAAATTAATCAGAATATATATTTCGCCCGACTGCTAAAAGAAGGTAATGTTTATCAATACTGTACGTAACACATTTTATTAGCACGTGTAATTATTGTTCTGTCAATGTTGATATGGTTAATTGGTTAAGATCTCTTTAGATTTCGAGTGGATAGGTTAATTAAATAATATTTTCTAGTGTTTTTTTTTCTGTAATATCCGTTTTTATCATAATTTAATTTCAAACTGACATTTACTATTAAGCGTGCTTATCATCATAGAACAACCTTACTTGACGTAACTAAGTAATTAAAAAAGTTTATTTCATTAAAAACATTAATAATTATAAACAATAAAAAAAAATATTTATTTCTAAGCTGTTGAGCATATTGTATATAGTTCGCACAGCGGATCTAGGCTTCCGTGAAGTTAGCCGTTTGTGATGCGCAAAGACAATTGAAAAAGCTCCATTGCGCATCGAAACGGCTATTTCACTACGGCCGAGATCCGTTGTGAGACCTATACACGAATCACTTCTGCTTTTCAATTTGGATTTCAACCAAGTTGATAAATGTAAACTTAGAAATTTTAATGCCAGCATAATCCGTACATATATGTACTGATGCACAGATTCGAACCCATCACCTCTGGATCGAAAGGCGGTCTCTCCCACCGCGCCACCAGTGATCTCAATTCCCTTGCAAAAAAAAGGTCATGTATAATCATACTCAGTAATTCATAACTGCGGGTAGAAGAGACGGGATGATTTAAGGCACGCGCACACGTCGCATTGTAAGCTCGCGCCGCCCACGGTAGCGGCCCACGATCGGCTAGATCGGCCCGCCCGGTCGATCGCCGAGCCGGTAAGGCTAGTGTGGACAAGGCTTTTTAGTTAGTCAAAGTCAAAATAAAAAAGTAAGTTCGTATGAGTCAGTCTCAAATTGACTCATACGAACTTGATTTGATTTTCATTCAGATTTTTCATTTTTTCATTTTCAAACTCAGGTGGCTGAAAACTTCCATCATGGCTTTACAACTTTGAAAAAGCCAGGACTGACGGCTTAGTACCCTTAGAAGCAAGAAAGCGCTTAGTTGACTACTGGCGGTCTCCCATCTAGATGGTGACTACGCGGATCAGTGCTTAACTTCGTTCATATTTTAAATGTTTTTTGAAAAGTTACGAAAAATTCCGTGATTGAACCAGTTCAAGGATCAATTTATTTGTTTTGGATCGCTAGCAATTCTCGACGAGAAGCAAAAGATCGGATTAGGTATAAGTTGCGAGGTTTAGCAAAAATGACATAAGTGAGTGATCAAAAAAGTCCTTCTCCATAACAACATACCAGCAGTTCATATCACCATAGAATAAGTAAAGGAGAAGTAACAAATAAGGCGAGCCATTCAAGCATTGTATGAAAACATTTTAAATAATAATTGAATCGATTCTAAAGCCCATGCGACTGATTAATATGCGCGGAGCTTATGATAATGTGGAAAGGACAAGTGCGAGTTAAGCTTTATTACGGAGTTCCGTATAATTTAAGTTGATTTGAGGCTGAAAGAGTCATTGATCTTAATGAGGAATCAACTTTTACTGTTTGACATTTGACATTAACACGTGTTTTTATCTGGTAAGTTAGTAAGTTCATATCATTACCTGGTGGTAGGACTCTTCAGCGAGAGTCCATCTTGGTGGGTACCACCGCAGTGCCTGTTAATCTACCTCCAAGCAGTCGTGTGCAAGCTGCACTGTGTTTAAGTTTGAAGGGCACTGTAGCAAGTGAAATTACTGGGCGAAAGAGACTTAGCAACAGCGTCTCGGGGTGATGAGCGCATTGCAGTTCCATGTAAACACTTAAAAACTTTAAGCTTTGGGTGGCACTGCATCTGTAATAGTCAGGCGTGGTGCTTAACATCAGGCGGGTGACTTGATCATCTTGTCACTTGCTGACATCAAAATAATAATAATAAAATAACAATAGCTTTTCTGATATGACCTTTTTTTTTATACAACTTAAGTGGCAACCAAGCGTACGGCCCACAAGATGGTAAGCGGTTACCGCAGCCTATGGACGCTTGCAATACCAGAAGTATCACTTGCGGGTTGCCACTTTGAGGCTGAGATCGAAAGCCTCATGTGCCAGTAATTTCACCGGAAACCATACCCTTCACACCGGAACAGAGCAATGCGAGCTTACTGCTTGGCGGAAGAAATAGGTATGGTGGTAGTCCTTTCCCGGACGAGCTCTATCACAGAGAACTCTACTACTCTACTACCTTATTATTATAAGTCTCAATATCTTAAGGAACTCTAATAAAGCATGAGTTATGTTTGTCTCTGAACCAATATTTATTTATTCGAGTTTAAGTAGGTGTAATTCTTTTCAAGGTATTAAAGGCTTGCTTTTCTAAAAAGTTACGAACGTGCTTTGACGAACATAATAAAGCGTATTGTTGTAGAGCACTGGTGGTCTAGTGGTAGTGACTCCGCCTTCAGATCCTAAGGTCGTGGGTTTGAATCCGGTCGAGCACCAATGAATTTTTCTTTACGAAAAATTTATGTGCGCAATGCCAGTGCTCTCATACGGTGAAGGAAAACATCGTGAGGAAATCGGCATGTCCAAGAACTAAAAATTCGAAAGACATGTGCCATCCACCGATCCGCATTGGGTCCGCGTGGTGGATCAGTCGATCCCGGCTTTTTCAAAGTTGTTAGGCCATGACAGAAGCCTTCGGGCGGCCTAAAAACTCTATCACCAGAGTTGGCCACTGACTCACACGAACTTGCCGCTCGATGGACCGATGACATTAAATCGGTCACAGGAAGTGGTGGATGGTGAAGGCTCAAAATCGGTCGTCATGGGACTCTTTGGGGGAGGCCTATGTCCAGCAGTGGACGTCTATCGGCTGATATGATGATGATGATGAAAGAAACACGTACAGTAAACTAGTAAAATGTATATAATAATAATAATAAAGCCTCGTTTACTTAATAACATAATTGTTACAACTCATTTGTTAAATAATTAATAGGATAATTCATGCAAAAAAATAAATTGATTTAAAATAAAATATGTCGATATCTGAGTTTCATTGTTATAAGGACCTCTCAACGAGTAAAGGCCTCCTCCATTTTGCTCCAGTTGACTCTATTTTCTGCCTTCAAACTAGTAAAATGTGTTTGATTAGCTCATTTACAAAATGTGACATTCAATATATATTAAATATAATATAATACATAAAATATTCATCTATATATAATTGTTTAATAATTTATGTTGTAAATCTTAAAAAAAAAAAAAGCTAACTACATGTACCGAGGTTATCAATAAAGTGAAGTCGTATTAATTGATCTTCACGATACGGGCTCGCCTAGTTTGAAGATCGCTGACAAATTCTACCTCTGCTAAAATAATAACTGCTATGGACTAATGAACCTACCTACTTGTTTACCTATTTTTTTTTATTTTTTTTTCATTTTCAATGACTTTCATCTACAAATCCATAACATATTGATCCGTTCATTCCTACTTCCTACGGTTTTCTATTCGTACGACTGTCGAAAGAGCAATAAATTCACGGCGCAGCTAAACCTGTCAATGTGAATGATTATAAGAACCTTCTAGATTTATCACGTGACATGTTTTAATGACTCCACGATTGCTGATAAGGTGTCTGTCAAAGATTTGGGGGGTTTCAGAAGGGTATTTTGGTTTGGTGCAGTTTTGTCTCAAAATCACAGTAGTCCTAAGTCAGCAAAAAATGTGGTCTACTACCCTAAGGTCGAGATTCATTTGAATGTCATAGGATTTCACAGAAACTTTTGTCAAGAGAGATAGACCACTTTTTTGCTGACTGTGCAATGAACTAGACTACTAAAATGAACAATGAAGGACATTGTTCGTATCTTACCTGGAGGTAGGACCCTTCAGCAAGAGTCCGTCTTGGTGGGTACCATCAGATATTTTACCTCCAAGCAGTAGTGCGCAAGCATTACTGTGTTTAGGTTTGAAGGGCACTGTAGCAAGTGAAATTACTGGGCGAAAGAGACATAACAACAATGTCTCGGGGTGATAAGCGCGGTGCAGTGCCAAACATTTAAAAACTTTAAGCTTTGGGTGGCACTGCATCTGTTATAGTCAGGCGGGCGTCTTGATTGTCTTGTCACTTTCTGACATAAAAAAAAAACTATTTTTGCTAATGGCATACATAGAAAAACAAAGCCCTACAAAAAAGATTACAAAAACCGTCATTTACAAAAACTTATGCCCATTAAAAACTGTAATTTTTAGCGGCTGAAGTATTTCCTTTCCTTGTCATTCTTATTTTCACCAACCTTTATGCTAATGCGTATCGTGACAGCTTTCGTAGTTCAGCATAAAAATGTTTCCGTGAATGCTGTTAACACTAAGTTTAGTCACAAACACAAGTTGAACTACCATTATTTGCCACAATTATTGTTTGTCACTGTAAAGAGTAGGTAATATTATAAACTGTAAAAGAGTTGTCCTATCTATGTTCTCTCTTCTTTGAACTTTAACTCGGCAGGTGTATCCGAGTTGGCAATTATGTTAATTCGATTAAAAATCTATTATCCACGTATCGATTAATTTGTTTGACTGCAGTTTGTAGGGCACCTTGTTACTGATATATTGACTTTCTTTCAGAAAATATACGAGTAGATTTAGAGATTAACTTGAATCTATTTGACCGAGCGAGCGAAGCGAGAGAAGCGTCTCAGTTTCGAGATTGGCCAAAAATGCTTTTGTCTGTCAGTCAGTCTGTCCGGCTGTTTTCTGGTTGAAACTTGGTATACAGGTTGTATGACTTTATATGACGGAGGTACTGAATATCTCCTTTTCATGAGATTTGATTTTGAAGGTTTTTATTTTATTTGTAGGGTATTATCTTTGTACGCCACCGTCCACATATTGTTAAAGTCCTGTTCATCCAAAGGTTGTCTAGAAGAGATCGCTTTTAGTGATAAGACCCATTGTTACACTGTAAACATAGCTATCTCTAATGTAATTTTATTATATTAAGGTGTACAATAAGGATATAATCTATGTATCTTTAAGTTTAAGTTTGGAGCACTGGTGGTCGACTCACTGTACACCTTCCGATACAAAGGTCGTGGGTCCGATCCGATTGTGCAACAATGGATTTTTCGCTACGAAACATATTATATGTGCGCAATGCTAGTGCTCTCATACGGTGAAGGAAAACATCGTAAGGAAACCGGCATGTCCAAGAATTGAAAATTTGAAAGACACGTGCCATCCACCAATCCGCATTGCGTCCGTGTGGTTGCGAGGTCTACTGTTCGAAAAACTGCCAGTTTATTTTTAGTTCAATAAAATTTACTAGGATCATTTTGAACCATCATACAAACTAGGTGAACGCCAGTTGTGAAAGTATAAAGTCCTTGCCTTTACGAGATAAACCCAACAAAATTATTAAACGGTATTCGTAAATCGGGTGGAACCAAACAAATAAATATACAAATTAAGTGCATCGCACTTATCCCTCACCTCAATCACCTACTTACAATTCTGATGGATACCACTCATTACATCCACTATAAATGGAGTTTGCAGACAGTATCAGAAATCTGCTTGCAAGTGTAAAACGATTACCGTTTTAAAGCATTTTATTAGTCATTTAAATATTTTGAAATCGGACCGAATCGGTATGTCTAGATAGCATCAGCTAAAGCGAGATTTTATTGTGACTGCTAAGCTTTCGCTATAATTTTTAAAGTTAATCTTTATTTTGGCACACCAATGTTACTGTATCTGTATTGATATTATGTATCATAATGGTGACAGTGAGCTGATCAGAAAACCTCAGCAAATGGTCTGCTTGTATTCAAACTTGGCATACTCTACTTACTAGATCTTTATAGTCATATCAGATTTGTACCAGTGGAACAGAAACTCGAAGATCAATTGCCACAAAGTAATTTACTAGCAGCTCTCCGAACAGTAGACCTCGCAAGCACAAACTTGTAAAGTGAGCTATGAAAGTGAGCAACATACTGCATTTTGAGGAACTATTTTGCTCAGCATCAGATCTTCACCAAATATCAGACAAACTTAAAGTGAATACTTACATAAAGTTAATTATTGCAAATAAAATCGTTATTCGATATAGTTCGTGCTCTAAAAGCGTATTAGACGCTGGACAATGCCATGGCAAAGTTCAACAAGGAAATGCAGGTCTTCAACAAAATATGGGCAGAAACATTGAAGCTTAACCCGAAGCAAACGACGACAAACCTTGCACCATAACTCACGGAGCGAGGGCTGCCTAATTTATCAGCACTGCATAAATTTATGCTCAACATTTCTCGCCTTGCAATCGGACAACATTTAGCTTTTTATCGACTGTTTGATTTAGTGCGCGCGCGCAGGCCAATCCCTCAAGTCGATATGTGCGCGATCGGTGGAGTTATTCTGATAATTCGCTTTTGGTTCAATGTAGAATTGCATAACCTCGTTCTTTCTAGAACGTTTGTAAATAGCCGTTATGAAGTACATTTTTGGATCGTAATCCAAAAATGTTCATAACCGGCGGAATTCTTTTCATCGTTTTTGTCTTCAATCGACTAGTAAGTAAATTTTCATGATTCGGAGGTCAACACCTGGTAACGTAGTTGGCCGCCCTAAGGCCACTGTCAAAGCTTAACGTCTGTTATATCCGTGATCAATAGCTTAACCTATTATCTAAGCGCATAGGGTTATGGCGCTACAGAAAATGGTATTACTAGAACTACAATAACTTAATAAACAAATAATAAAATCAAATATTTAGTAAAATACGCAGTTAAAAAGGTGTTTCATTGAAATTTTCTATTTACCGCTGTTTCTAGTACCTACCCTACAAACTCACATTTAAAATTTAAAAGCTTGCAAAATATTATTTTTTCAAGTGTTTTAAAATTAAAACAGCATCGATGCAATACCCAGAATACCGCCGTGCCTATGTCCCCAGCACGTAGGTGTAGCAGAAAACACTAAAATTATGGCCGTATATTGGAACGTCGTGTCGCGCGTTCGTTTATTTGTCCGTCTGTCCGTTGGTTTGCGTGTATTGGCAATTAATCTTGTACTATGCCAGATCTACTGTACACGATTCTCGGCTTACATTGAATTGTGGGCTGTTGTTATGAATGCCGGTTGAAGTATCGACGGAATGGGCGATTTCTTGGTGATTCATGATTATAAGTTCATATTGTTAAAGTGTGTTTAAATAGTCCCAAACCACCTAAATGAAAAACTTGTAAAATTTCAATAAATATTTTGTATTTTATATATTAATTTGTAAGTAACTTTGTGGGTGACCGCCCCAGTAGCAGTACCGTAGTAGGCACGTTAAATGGTCATTCTTGTCTTGTCTGTCGCGGCGAGTATTTTAAGGATGACAACACAGTGACACGACCCGACCCGCGCCCGACCCAAGCACATACAAATTAGACAAAATACGCGCCACTGACCCGCGCCCGCTCTATGTGTGTGTTGCGCTTAGTAGTGGAGGCCAATATCATTGACATAATATTTACATTTAGGTTTGACAAAATACATAAAACAGTTAAACCGTTGCTAACCATCTCTAGATCACTATGAAAACTTTCCCAATATACATAACAAATCAACAAGGTCAATTACTAAAAACATTAACTAAAACAATTTTTTAACATGTACTTGTGCCATGTCCGTGCGTCCACACAGGTCCATGCTGAAAACCAGCGCTGAAGTTTACTGCAGCAGTATGCTGAGATATTTTTGACAATATTTTTTTACAAGTACTACTAATACTGCCTACTTTATCTATCTGTTATACCAATGTACTTTTTTATTTTTCAAAATAAACGTTTACTTTACTTTACTTTTACTAAAGGTCTTCTTGGCAAAAATCTTAGTAACATTAGTCACCTGCATGTATCATATCACTTACAATTTGGCACGAGACGTTTCCTCTATCAATCCGAATCACTTATCTCTTTTCGAGGTTACCTAGAACATTACACAGCGGGACACGTCTAACGCACTTGTGAGAAAAGATATACATGTTGTAATTGGTACAAACTGGTGATGCTAAAGGTATTGTAATGAGTTGGGTCAAGGTTCACCATTATTGCAATTGAGCGTTCTAATTTGTGTTAGTACAACAATATTTTTTGATAAGTTTAGAGGCCTTGCTTGAGGTTAAAATTTGGGTAAGAAAAAATAAGAACTGGCAGGCAATAAAACAGGCAAAATTGACTGAAACGTTTGTATATCCGCGCCATTGTAAAAGCTGGAAATATTTCAAGCTCATCATATCTGGCGATTTTACTGATAAAGCTTCAAGAAAACATCTGCTGATTTGTGCTGTTTTAATTGATTTTTGAATATAAAAACTTATTCTTTCCAAAATGTTTGTTGTCTCAAACCCTAGATGAAAAACACCGTTTCCCTGCTCGCCAGTATACAGATAAGCAGCAAATACCAGCTGGCAATAAAATTGATTGCTAACAAACACAGCATCCTGCGCCCACGTACACTCAGTTTCAAATTCGTCGGCCGATTGAGCAACTTTTATTCGAAGATAATCCACTTCCATACGCCATCATTCTGGTTGTCAGATGCGTTAAGCGGTGATATGTTTGAATTGTAAGAAGTTGCTTTGATTTTTGCAAATGAGCAAGCAAATTTTATTGAGGACTAGTGGAACCGCCTCTTAAATTTGTTTGGTTTCAGTTTTTCTTCCAAACAAACTCTATCTTCTGTGTTCTCTGAAAGTTGAATATCGTGAATTCTGTTCTTAGTCATATCTTCCAACTTCGACGACCGATGTGGCGCAGCGGGCGCAGGTCCGCCTGCGACGCGGAGGTTGCGGGTTCGATTCCCGCCTCGGGTCAAATGTTTGTACGATCTACAAATATTTGATCCGGGTGTTCTGGGTGTTTTCTATATATAATAATAAATATATATCTATGTATTGTATTGTATTAAATATATATCAGTCATCTAGTCTCCATAACACAGCTCTGTTTAACAGCAGCTTACCTGGGGCTAGATGATGCTGTGTGAATTATCCAGCATTATTTATTTATTTAACTTTCAGGTGCCTATAACGTGTGATAATTATGGGCTGTGATCATCTGTCAATCAGTTAGTCAGCCAGTAACGCAAAGTTTTTATTGTATATATGCTAGTGGAACTCCTGTGAACTTTTCACACAATTCAACTTTTGGTTCATAGACTATTATTTTTCAAAAAAAAACTTCTTAAAACATACTATTTTTTAGTCGTCTTTTGTCGTCAATCAGTCAGCAAAGATACTATAGTTTTTATATATTTGCACGTAATTTAGGACGTTGAAGCATCTGGGCCTATCAAAGAAATATCGAAAAAATGTCGTAATGCGGCGTGACAGACGAGATCTCAAAACACCTTCGCCCGTGTATCAATACTCGGTTATCAAAGATCAACTATAAACCGAAACTCATTGATTTATATGAGAAATTATATCTCAAACCCAAACAAATCTCATTCATATTGGTAACAATTTATAGTTTAGTTTTCTTTGAGCCAGCTGGTAGGCTTTTTGCTAAATACAAAAAAGGTATTATGAATTTTATCTGGTGCTGTTTAGGTTGTCTTTTGCTTGGTAGGAAATCAGATGGCATACCACCAAAGACGTATACGCCAGTTGAGAGTGATTTATACCCGATACGGCGTATTAAAAGTTTTGTTTCGTATTTAAAATGTAAAAATCTGTTATTTATGGTCTCAAAATCGAAAGGTCCGATTAAATTATGTCCGATACTATTGAGATTTACGGCGTTTTGTTGTTTTGTTGCTTCCTATTTGTCCATTATTAGAGATTTTTTGTTTTGGTTCCAAGAGGATTGAGAATGTAAGTAAACTTGGTAGTTTATTAGTAGTTTTTTGTTTAACTTTTGGTACAGTGATTAGTTTACTATGACTAATTAATTTGACCTCGGCTTGGTGGGTGACCGGCTGAGAAGGAATTATAAGGTTGCGGGTTCAAAGCCGCACTAAATTAAAACAGACGAAGCCGATGGCGGAAAGCAACTATGTTTTATAAGTACTAAAGATACTCAGGTTGTTTTTTTTACTACTAAAGTGGTAACCAAGCGTACGGCCCACTTGATGGTCAGCGGTTACCGTAGCCTATGTACGCTTGCAACATCATAGATATTACTTGCGTGTTACCACCCTGAGACGTTAGATGGAAAGTTTCATGTGCCTGTAACTTCACCGAAACCATACCCTTCGAACTGGATTACAGCAATGTGAGCATTACTGCTTAATAGAAATGCAGAAATACGCGTGGTGGTAGTCCTTCCCCGGACGAGCTCTATCACAAAGAACTCTACTACTCTTATACTACTCATAAAAGGTTGGTGACAAATGTTACCGTTGTCCCGCAGCGGGGATCAAACCTGCAATCTCTTGTTTCTGTGGGTCTACTCTTGGAAGCGACAAACGATTATCGTAGCAAATATCGTAGCTCAAATTATGTCGGTGCTAACTAGGTCCGGTCCTTGCCCTGCCCATGGTCCACCTTGTTAGTTTACCTAGGTGTACCACGGACAAATTAATTTTGGTCCTTATCCGTGGTCCACCTTGTTAGGTCTGACCATTCACTCACTGGCATAAGGTAAAGTACAAAAACTCTGTCGTTGCATCGCTTTTTGTCTGCAAGAGTAGACCCTCTGAACCGTACATTCGCCGGCCGGGCTCGAGGTCGCTACAATAACAGGATAACTGCCCTGGCAAGATATTAGTATCAATATTCATATCAATGATGTCAATTAATGTAATACTCATCAGCCAATAGTGGCGCGATGCGCCTGCGCAGTCAACAAAGCAAATAAGCGGCGGCTGCGAGCTTGATTACACACATTTGGTGCACGGCCGATGCCTTAATTAGAACTCACAGTAGGGATGGGATATATGAATATTGATTGTAATCGATGTTTTGATCATCGACCGCAGCTCATCGACTAAAAATAAAATTACATTTTACTACGAGTATTTTTGTAAAATGACTGAAACTACGCAAATTCAAAAGAGTAATCCTTTTTTTTAAACAACTTAAAAGCTAGGTGAGTTTACGCCAGTTCTGACGTGTCCATTCCGTAAAATAAAAACACGCGATGGTATTGCTTTTGGGCATGACTTTTCCTATTGTTATGAATGGCAAGTAGTGTTAATTTAATATTCTACAATCCTACGTAACATAATGGCGCTAGTAGTTTTTAACTAAGTCTGCATATTAGGTAGGTAACATGCCTAGGTACTTATAACATGACTTTGTTGTTCGTAATTCAGATGAATGAACAAGTTAAGCGATGTTCCACGGTAGCACCATTTATACCATTTATATTGGTGCTGGTGAAAACTTTAACTGAGCGCTTCCGTGTTTCAAAGGGCACGTGAAGCTGTCAGTACAGACTTTTTTCAAAGTTGTTAAGCTATAATGAAGGCTTTCACAACTCATACAAACCTAAACAACAGTGCAAGCATTAGTTCATATGCTTGCATGCTACTGCTTAGGGCAGAATATTTGTCACTTCGGTGATTGTATTTTTTGATAATATATCGATATCGATTTCCTGCAGCCCATCTCTAGTGTTAATAGCTGTAACACCAGAGTCATTGAATATGGTCGTAATCGTAATTATTTTTAATTAATAATCAACACGCCATTAGGACGTGCTTGTAATAAGGATGTGCCAGTCGATGTCCCTTCGACAATTTACATTTGTTTGTTTGGCTGGCCTCAATCGACTGTGCTGTTCATTTGAATTCATATAAATGCTACTAAATCTGTACATAGTATTAAACATAGCTTCATGTATGTACTCATAGATCTTCTAAGCTACGCACTGATTTTAATGCGGTTTTCATAGTTAGTACCACGAGGTTGAGAAGTGTTTTGAATATAAAATAAATTCTTGATGTCCTCTTATCAGTCCTACCAATGTTCAAAAATAAAAATTGAATTCATACTGAACAATAAAATTAATTTTCCTCTTTTCAAAACTCGTGTCGGAACTTCAAAGTAAAACCTTTAATACTGTTTATCGATCATTAAAAATATTTGACCGAGCGAGCGAAGCGAGCAAAGAGTCTCAGTTTCTAGATTGGTCAAAAATGCTACTGGCTGCCAGTCAGTTTGTCCGGCTGTTCTCGCCTGCAGGTCGCATGTATCATCCAATCTGGTTGAAATTTGGTATACAGGTTCTATGACTTTATGGAATTTGATTGTCGTCGTCGGGGATTTTTGATAGTGGATGTACTTCCCCAAAATGAGACTAAAAGGGAGCTGCTGAATATCTCCGCCTAATGTGATTTGATTTCGATGGTTTTTATTTTATTTGAAAGGTAAGTATTTACTTTAAGTTCGTCTCATATTTTGGTGAAAATCTGATGAGGATCTTCAGCGTGATGAGCAATATAGTTCCTCAAAATGCAGTATGTTGCTCACTTTCAAAGCTTACTTTACAAGTTTGTGCTTGCGAGGTCCACTGTTCGGAGAACTGCTAGTTATTTATCGACTCTGAGTATCGACAATATTATAAATATATCTCATACGACGTATACATATCGCTCATCATCATGACAGCATTCTAATGTTCCCACTGCTGGGACACTGGCCTACTCTCCAGCGAGAGTGATTGGGTCTTAACCCAGCACGCGGACCCAATGCGGATTGGTGGACGGCACATGTCTTACGAATTTTTAATTCTTGGACATGCCGGTTTTCTCACCATGTTTTCCTTCACCATTTAATGAGCACTAGCATTGCACACATAAACTTTTTGTAGTAAAAATCCATTGGTGCACTACCGGATTCAAACCCACGACCTAAGGATCGGAAGGCAGGGTCACTACCACTAGACCACCAGTGCTTACACTTATACATATCAATACAAAGTCTTATTTAGAGGTCTGTGAGTCTCATCGCGCAGGTAAAGTAATAAATACGATTAATGTTTAATATCTGTCTGACCGGCCGTTTGTAACGTTATAACGACTGATAATAACGATAAATATAACGACGCCAGTCGATCGTGATAGTGTTAGTATGGATATGGTTTTTTAAAAAATACTATGTGAGCAAGGTCACCGACATAGCTTTCAGGATTAGCACACAGCTTGTCACCCAGTTTTTTCCGCCTAGGGTGGCTGATCACACTTTTTTTTAGTTCATTTTGTCCCCCTGTCGATAACCGCTCGAGTGATGACGCTGACAGCTGCTTCATCACCGCCGTGTTACGTAGCTTGCGAATACTGCGCAGTTCTCGCAGACTGCGCAGCGAAATAGACTTAAACTTACCATAAAAGACACTGTCATTTTAGAGGCTCGTTAAAAATGACGATGACAGAATTAAAAAACACTTTAGATTACAGTATGATTATGAATAAGATCCTAAAACTTTTCCGTTGTAGGGATAATTCAGTGTTTTATAAAAAAACACTGAAGTATGAGAAAAGTAGTAGAGTTCTCTGAGATAGAGCTCGTCCGGGGAAGGACTACCGCCATACCTATTTCTGCCGCCAAGCAGTAATGCTCGCATTGCTGTGTTCCGGTGTGAAGGTTATGGTTTCCGGTGAAATTACTGGCACATGAGGCTTTCGATCTTAGCCTCAAGGTGGCAACCCGCGAGTGATACCTCTGGTATTGCAAGCGTCCATAGGCTGCGGTAACCGCTTACCATCTTGTGGGCCGTACGCTTGGTTGCCACTTCAGTTGTATAAAAAAAAAAAAAAAAACAACTCTTCACTCAAACATCAAAATTATCCTGAAGCAACTAAGATTACGGTCTATTCATTCACATTACATTAATAGTTTATTAACATCACTTGTTATTACGAAAATAATGGTTACAGCATCCGTATCTGTTAATAATAATTTATTTTATTTTATCTCAACGTATTCGAAACCGAAAATGTGTATTTTAATTCGAAAACTCGAATTGGTCGCGTAATAATCGTTAAACAAATCAATACGCTGAGAATAATGCTGACATAGATATAGAACTTTAAAACGAAGCCGATGATATCGAAAACTTTGTTCACACCATGTTTTTTGAGCTTTTTTTTTGGTTTGGTTTTGAAGTTTTTGTAAAACTTATTTATCGTAAATTTCTGATAAATATTATGTTTATTCATGCACAATTTTCGGGCTACGTAGTATTCAAGCCAAGTTGGTTAGGACGTCTGTCAGCCTAAAGCTAAAACGCTGGTCTTCATACATTTTTGGATTGCATTTTAATATTCGTAAAGTAAATAAGTAAGCTCGTATGAGTCAGCCAACTCTGGTGACAGAGTTTCTAGGCCGCCCGAAGGCCTCTGTCATGTGTTAGGCCACTTTGAAAAAACCGGGACCGACTGCTTAACGCGCCCTCCGAAGCACGGGAGCGCTCAGTTGAAATTGCCACTGGCGGTCACTTTTTTTTGTTTTTTTTTTTTTTATACAACTGAAGTGGCAACCAAGCGTACGGCCCACAAGATGGTAAGCGGTTACCGCAGCCTATGGACGCTTGCAATACCAGAGGTATCACTCGCGGGTTGCCACCTTGAGGCTAAGATCGAAAGCTTCATGTGCCAGTAATTTCCCCGGAAACCATACCCTTCACACCGGAACACAGCAATGCGAGCATTACTGCTTGGCGGCAGAAATAGGTATGGTGGTAGTCCTTCCCCAGACGAGCTCTATCACAGAGAACTCTACTACTCTTATCCAAATGATGACTATACGCGGAACAGTGCTTAACTTAATAATCGTAAAAACTACTAGTTTCAAAGCTGTGTGTTTAGGTACACTCACGGACATAATAAATAACCACTCCCTATTTTTTTTTTTCAATTTGCAGATATCGTTTTACAATTATGTTTTTAGACATGTTTACCGTTCGTACATTGCAGTCTATAGCTAACTTGCTATCACTCTGAGGTCTTTGAACAATAACTTATTTTTTAAAACTTTTTAAATCGATAGAGTCGTAAAATCGATATTAAAATCGATAAAGAACACTCGGCCGTAAAAGGGTTATAATACGCCTGTTTATTGACAACAAAATATGTTTTGGGCAGCCTACGAGATGTTTGATATAGACATATTCTTTTATGTCCTCATCATGGGTATTGGTATTGTCTGTGACATAATTATAAGTTTATTTAAAAAACGGGTGTTTTAACGCACCGGTATTATATCGGTGAAGTGGTACTGGCACTGTTTTGACTCAATTTCAAGAGTTCATTGAATACATTACATGAATTAAATAATTAACATCTAAGTTCAACATGACATGTATTTCAAGCAATAAAAATTCTTTGACTTTGACTTTAAAATAACTTACAAGGTTTAAAAGCGTGCTCTTAAACGAAAAGACCATCCACCAATCCGCATTAGGGCCGCGTAGTAAATTAAGAATCCCTCTCGCTGGAGAGTAGGCCAGTATCCTAGCAGTGGGAACATTAGAAGGCTGTCATTTTTTCTATTATTTTTTATACAACTGAAGTGGCAACCAAGCGTACGGCCCACAAGATGGTAAGCGGTTACCGCAGCCTATGGACGCTTGCAATAATAACAGAGGTATCGCTCGCGGGTTGCCACCTTGAGGCTAAGATCGAAAGGCAGGTGCCAGTAATTTCACCGGAAACCATACCCTTCACACCGGAACACAGCAATGCAAGCATTACTGCTTGGCGGCAGAAATAGGTAATCATAGGTGTCATGATGATTTAGAGTGAATACTGTTGGACTGGCCTACTCTCTGGCGAGAGTGATTCGATCGTAATAGATGGTACAGGGGTTTCAGATTTTTAGTACATGAACATGTTGGTTTCCTCACAATGTTTTCCATCACCGTAAAGGAGCACAGGCTTTACGCACATAATTTTTTCGAAAAGAAAAATCCATTGGTGCACAACCGGGTTTGAACCCATGACCTTAGGTTCGGAAAGCTCACTGCCACTAGACCACCAGTCTCCTACCAGCGTATCCACACTGCTGGGATAGAATTTTCTAGTTGTATATTTTTTATGATGCTTATTTTGTTGTAAAATATAATGAATTAATAAAAATTCTTTATTGTAAAGTGTATAGTTCTCTCGGCGGATGTAGGCTTCCGTGAAGTTAGCCGTTTCGATGCGCAATGTAGCTTTTTCTAACTAATTTGTATTTGCGCATCACAAACGGCTAACTTCACGGAAGCCTAGATCCGCCGAGAGAACTATACACCTTACAAACTATAAAAAACCGTTAAAATAAAATAAATGATTAAGATAACAAATTATTGATGTTTTGCCGTTTATAATTAGAAAACAAAATACTTCTAAATTAAAATGCAAATAAACAAGTTCTAAGATAAGATACGCATAAATCGAAGAGTAACCCTTGAGCACATAAATTGCAGACCAGATTGCTTCAGAACCCCAGAATGGGGGCTATCAGTCCTCCATAGTGGGGTTATCATGCCAATACTGGATCTTTATCAAATAGATGCAAATATTGTGTTAGTAATTCAGTAGTAAAGAAACGAATAGAATCAGTTTTTCGATTACCTAAAAATGCAGTGTTAGTTTTTTAATATATTAGTAGACGTTATATAATTCCATGTATAGGTCTCACAACGGATCTCGAGGCTTCCGTCGATTGGGACCGGTAGGTATAGGGACCGCGGTCCCTTTCGCCGGATTGCTTTAATTTTATTATTTTTCTTCCGGCGAAAGGGACCGCTCTCGAAATGATCGAAAAAATCTATTGTCCAAGGCAGAAAAGTACAGTCAAAGGAAAAAGTAGATAGCAAGTAATATTATAGAGAGTTTTGAGCCATCATTGTTTGTTCTTTTGAAATGATATTCATAACCAGCTCTGCACAAAAGTTCAGATCCCTTTTGTGTGACACTAATGTGAAAAGATGGCTGAGCTTGAGATGTTGAAGGGCCGCCATCGTCTTCCATTTTGATAGTACTAAAATCGAAAAATTATGGTTAGTTATATTGAAAATTTGAAAATTTCAGTTAAAATTTCAGCTTTACAGATACAGCCTGGAGACAGACAGACAGACAGACAGACAAACAGACAGCGTAGGCTTATTTATTAATAAACACATTATTTTAAATTGAATAGATACTTACTCAGTAGACTGAGTCCAGTTTATTTAGATCCAAATAAAAGTTGTCCAATTCAGAAGCAGTAACAAAGTCCGTAATTTCATGCCAAGTCAGTCGTGTGAAGTAAGGTTCAAAATCCAGATAAACAAGCGAGGGTCAACAGTATCAAACTCATAGCACAAAACACAAGGTAGGAAAAACGAACGACTGCACTCTACAAACGAAAGTAAGAAAGTGAAGTAAAATTGTATATTATATTATTCATTAGTCGCATGAAGTGTCTCGTAATTCAAGCTCACTTTATTAGTATTTTTTTAAACGCCGACAAAACTAGCTAATAGAATAACAAAGGAAGCGGTTAGGCATATCAAAGGTCCAGCCGCATTTCTATTGTTTGTGCTTAGTCCTTACACTCTTTTCTGGCTTTGGCTATTGTTTCTAGCTAATAGAATAACAAAGGAAGCGGTTAGGCATATCAAAGGTCCAGCCGCATTTCTATTGTTTGTGCTTAGTCCTTACACTCTTTTCTGGCTTTGGCTATTGTTTCAGATTTAAGTAGAATTATACAATGCTTTTTTTCCCCAAAACATCATCTCAGAATTTTGCACGTGCAATATGGGAGCTAAATAAGTTCAATGTCTTTTTCTAATAATAAAATAACACTAACTTACGAATTATATTATGAACTAGATACTACTTACATAAACATTGTCGTATTTATTTCGGATCTGTATCTTCGACGACTGTACAATTTACGTTGCATGGTTTGCGGTCCCTTTCGCCGGAAGAAAAATAATAAAATTAAAGCAATCCGGCGAAAGGGACCGCGGTCCCTATACCTACCGGTCCCAATCGACGGAAGCCTCGGATCTCGGCCGTAGTGAAATTAGCCGTTTCGATGCGCAATGGAACTTTTTTTAACTAAATTGTCTTTGCGCATCACAAACGGCTAACTTCACGGAAGCCTAGATCCGCTGTGCAAACTATACCTTCTATCGCGTTGAGCCAGTTAGGAACCAGCCTTTGGATTACGTAAAAAAAACTACTTCAGGCGCCAACCGTAGCCGATGACCTTGTGCAAATGGGTGTAGCTATCACCAATCAGCCGCTATTATACACCTTAAATAAAAAAACTTTGATTAAATTTATCATGCTAATAGTACATTATGGTACTAGTGTGTAACATTGGTGATTACCGCTGAGGCGCCATTGAGACCCGAGCCGTAGGCGAGGGTCTTAAGATAGCCGAGGACGGTAATCATCAATACACACGTGTATCATACGACGTTTTTCAACACACTTGTGAATAAAATAACAAAAAAAACTCATAATACCTAAAATAACAAAAAAAAAAATCTGTAACTCACTAGTGAGTTATAGCAATGAAAAAGTCATAGTTTGATTATGGGAGTCATTCTGTGCTTAATTGCGATGACCATAGAGCCACTTTATAAGCAAGTGGGTTGAAAAGTATTTTATTTAAACGTGCAGAGTATTATTAAACCTGTGAATATACCATTATTAATGGCCAATAAAAACGCACCCGAAGACAAACATATTTATGAAATTAAAAACACGTCGCGTTAACTTATCTGAGTGTTCGCATTTATAAATATTGAGCTTTGCTTTTTAATAAACTGCAATAAGATTGTGCCACAGATAAAGTTTACGGACTTTGTTATTTAGGTTATTAAAATCATCGAAATAAAAATGGAGAATCCATATTCTGAGCGTGTTGTGTTGCTTCGATTATTCTACTCGTTATAAATAGTAATGGTACCCAAACAAGTTCCAACAATCTTAGCATACGGTCTGCATCTAAATTTGTCTCCAAAAAACCCTTTAACGGCCCAGACGCTACCCTACAACATAAATAAAGGGGGTTGATATTTATCGCGCCGTGTTTATTACTACGAAAATTATACTCCTAATGAGTTCCCGAATTCTACCCCCAAGAGTCGACAGAAAATCCTATCGGCTATTAACAGTCAAGGAGTGGTGAAATATCGCAGTGGCGGAGCAAACTTTCACGCCGCAAAAGCCTTATGGTAATGCCTTGTAATGGCTCATTGTGTTTTTGTTATTTAGATGTTTTGGCAATAGACTCTTTAGGACCGTTTTCCTTGCCTTAAGGCTGGCATCCACGTAAGCGCATAGGCATACACAACTGTTAAATCAGTCATTAAAACAATGCAAAGATAATTCGTGTAAAGGGTGAGTAATTCACAGAGCTACAGAATACTTAGTGTGGACTCTAGTAACTGCATGTATAAACTAGTCTGGTAATAAGATAATGTCAAACACAAGTAAAATGTCAAGTTTTTTATTATACACTCGAGAGCAATGAATCCGGGTCACTCAAAGAATCCAAAAAATCTCGGAAAGTAAGAATGCTAGGTTAATGCAATAAATTGTATTTAATAGACAATTTAATACTCCTTAAATGAAAGTTAAAAAAATATGAGTCACCATACATTTTATTTACACAAAATTACATAAAAAAAAAACTGCTGATCTCTCCTTAAAACAAAAATAGGAAACATGAAATTTTTGAACTTTATGACGATTTTCTTGAATTTCAATACTTCGTATTACCTCCTCGTGCTTCTATTACTGCGTTTACGCGGTTTGGCATGCTGTACACCAAGTTCCTCATACGATTTTGGGGAATATTCTCCCATTCCTCTGTGAGAGCAATTTTGAGCTCAGGAAGCGTGATTGGGGGAGGGTTTCGTTGTTTTACGCATCTCCCTAGCTCGTCCCAAGCATGCTCGATCGGGTTGATATCCGGGCTGCGCGTTGGCCACTCCATACAAGTAATGTTCATCTCTTGAAGGTAGTCATTCACAATCCTACCTGTATGAGGTCGGGCATTGTCATGCATAAATATAGCATCCTCACCCAAATTGACCATAAATGGACCAACGTGTTCGTTGAGGATTTCTTCCACATATCTTACGCTAGTTAAAGAGCCGTTTTCTATGATCACCAGCTCTGTGCGACTTTCAGAGGAAATTCCGGCCCACACAAGTACAGACCCACCACCGTAGGCTACTTTTTCTTCGATGCATGCTTGCTTGAATCTTTCCCCTGGTCTTCTATACACTCTGTGTCTTCCATCGTGCTTGTAGAGCATAAATTTTGATTCG
Organism: Colostygia pectinataria; assembly: GCA_951394395.1. Lineage (NCBI taxonomy): Eukaryota > Metazoa > Arthropoda > Insecta > Lepidoptera > Geometridae > Colostygia > Colostygia pectinataria. The sequence continues at coordinate 9,451,005 of OX596369.1, forward strand.
TCGGAGAACATAACTTTCGACCAATTCGATTTTCGAATTTGATCGATTTTTTGGATTCTTTGAGTGACCCGGATTCATTGCTCTCGAGTGTATTTTATTTATTCGGGATAACAAACAGTTATACATTTATGGTTGAGTAAATGGTAGATATGAAACAGACTTAATTAGTATATAACCAACAGCGTTATCCACAACTTACTATAAAATCTAGGTTGAAGAGATCTTCCTACTTATTGCTTATAGATAACTATAACTTATAAACTATAACTTTAAATACCATCATTACTCTCTACTACGCGTTCGTGAGGAGTAAATTAGAATATAACTCCCCTGTATGGGACCCGCACGAGCAAAAATATATCATTATGATAGAGCGAGTGCAAAGAAAATTTGCGCGTTATCTATTTAAAAAAATGTATGGTTACTATCCATATCTATATCCGTCTTTGTTTGTCGCTGGAATGGTAGGTATCAACACCCTGGAGTTGAGACGAAAGTGTGCATTGTTAATGCACTATTACCTGCTTCTCAACAATAGGATTGATAACCCCACCGCGCTGGCCAGGTGTTCGTTGTTTACGCCGGATAAATTAAGACGATTGCGCGCGCCACGTCTGTTTGCAGCTCCCTTGGTGCGAACACAAACTGCTTGGCATGCTCCTACGACACAGGCCCTTAATCTGCTCAACGCCTTGCTTGCTCAGACACCAGAAATTGATTTATTTTTTTCTAAATTCAATGATATGTTAGACTCCTGTATTAATTTTTCTAGCTAGTGTGTGTGTATACCTATATACCTTAATTAAATACAAACTTGTAATGGCTTGCTGCACGCGATGGTTATCACTGTAAGTGCAGTAAGCAGTTGAATTGAAATAAATAAATAAATAAATAAAGAGATTGATGCTTATTACGGATTTTAATTATTTATATATATTGATATATTGATAGGATTACGGACGACCGATGTGGCGCAGCGGGCGCAGGTCCGCCTGCGACGCAGAGGTTGCGGGTTCGATTCCCGCCTCGGGACAAATGTTTGTACGATCTACAAATATTTGTTCCGGGTGTTCTGGGTATTTTCTATATATAATAAAAAATATCTATCTATGTATTGTATTGTATTAAATATATATCAGTCATCTAGTACCCATAATACAGCTCTGTTTAACAGCAGCTTACCTTGGGCTAGATGATGCTGTGTGGATTGTCCTGCATTATTTATTTATTTATTTTATTTGATCGAAGAAAGAGCCCTGAGCAATCACGTAAGAATTTGTACATACACGCGAGCAAAGCCGCGAATAACAATAATTATAAGCAGGATTTTATTCCAAGATTTTCTAAACACAAAACACAGTTCTTAATCCACATAATGTTGATATTATCCCAAATCACTCGACATTCAGCAAAGACAATATTTTAACATACCCCATTTAACACTTAATTTTAATTGCTTAAGCCTATCGATCTCAAATTCCAAAGAGTAATTATGTAAACCCTTTTGGCACTAAATTTTCACCGTAGCGCAATAAAACGTACTCGAATATGTACCATTTAATGCCTTCGTCTGCTAAAGCGGTGCGCGAGTCCAACTGTGCCTCCGACGTCCACTGGTGCGACACTGCATAAAATGTATGTAATATAAGTGGTTTTAAAAACATGCTCGCGCACACTGCGTAGAATGCAGGATGTTTTTTTTTTGTGGCAACCAAGCGTACGGCCCACAAGGTGGTAAGCGGTTACCGCAGCCTATGGTATGGTTCGACGACCAATGTGGCGCAGTGGGCAAAGGTCCGCCTGCGACGCAGAGGTTGCGGGTTCGATTCCCGCCTTGGGACAAATGTTTGTAGGATCTGCAAATATTTGTTCCGGGTGTTCTGGGTGTTTTCTATGTATAATAAAAAATATCTAAATATGTATGGTATTGTATTAAATATATATCTGTCATCTAGTAACCAATAATACAGCTCTGTTTAACAGCAGCTTACCTTGGGCTAGATGATGCTGTGTGGATTGTCCAGCATTATTTATTTATATTTATATATTTATTTTATTTATGGACGCTTGTAATACCAGAGGTATCCCTCGCGGGTTGCCACCTTGAGGCTAAGATCGAAAGCCTCATGTGCCAGTAATTTCACCGGAAACCATACCCTTCACACCGGAACACAGCAATGCAAGCATTACTGCTTTGCGGCAGAAATAGGTATGGTGGTAGTCCTTCCCCGGACGAGTTCTATCACAGAGAACTCTACTACTCTTACTCTAATAAAATCATTTTTTTTCTTTATAAAATATTATTTGTTGATCTCATATTCTAAGTAATGCGCTAGTAGGCTTTGCTGTTTTTTTTATCATAATACTAGTAGACCTGCCCTGGCTTTGCACGGGTGCTATAAACCTTTCTTTTAAATCACGCAGCAACTTTATTTTAAACTATTTAGGCCAAAGGCTACACTAAGGCTCGTTTTTTTACAATGATTATTTTAATAACCAATTGTAAAAATAGTTTACCTTTGCTCCTTCAAGGCAATAAGACCGAAACAGAGCGCGTGCTGTCGGTTTTAACCATTGGTAGCGTTGACTTGTCCTTCAAAGCTTTTTTTAAAGTGCAATGTGTCAGATATGAGACAGGAAAACACCCTTGCGCCAGAACAGACATACGCCTTTATTCGACCCATTAATGGGGGTTCAATGATTGTCCCAACAGTTTTCGTATTCCTCAAGTTATCTAGCAAATAGTTGAGTCAGACTTTCCGTCGCAAATGTCTTAGTCAAAGCAACAAATAGATAAGATTGACTACGAACGATTTACTCCCAATTTTACTTTAATACCTGGTGGTAGGCTCTTCAGCATGAGTCCGTTTTGGTGGGTACTACCTTAGTGTCAGATATTCTACCTCCAAAAAGGTAAATTTATGTGCATAATGTGGACATTTAATTTAAACACCACAAAAATTAAGCAAAACTTATGAGAACCAGATAACTGATACAATACACATTAAACATTTTTTTTTTAATACTTAATCATTAGATCATACAAACATTTCCCGAAGTGGGAGTCAAAGCAAACATTCGCTGCTTCTTTGATCAGATCATTTTCCAGATCATAAAAAGATTAGTTACACAGTAGAAGTCGAACCCTGAACATGTCGCTTTTCAACCGGGCATTTGTCTCCCGCGCCACCGAGGTCATCGATATAGTGAAACTGTTAGTATTAGTACTAAATGAATAAATAAATAAATAAATCTGCTGACAATCCACACAGCATCATCTAGCCCCAAGATAAGCTACTGTTTAAACAGAGCTGTGTTACGGTACTAGATGACTGATATATACTTAATATAATACAATACATAGATAGATATTTTTTATTATATATAGAAAATACCCAGAACACCCGGAACAAATATTTGTAGATCGTACAAACATTTGACCCGAGGCGGGAATCGAACCCGCAAACCTCCACGTCGCAGGCGGACCTGCGCCCGCTGCGTCACATCGGTCGCCAGTACTACAATTTGTACTGTGACTAAATAAATAACAGCTTACATTAATGTCTCTTTATATTCAGTTTGGAGCCGCGGCCGAGCTTCTGAGAACGGTGCGGCCGAGACGTGCATCAGTTTTACCGATTTTATCAAAAATCGAAACAAGTTCCCTAAGTTTTTTCATTAAAACCATTAAAAATCTCGTCGTCGATTTCGGAGAACAATAAAATTTTATGTCTCTATCGTGTGATCGGTGATAAAAATTGTTCGATACTTTTGGTTAGATTATGTTATTCGTTTCAAACGTAGCATGGAAATGTCGTGTGAAAATCAACATGTTCAAGAACTATAATTTTTAATTCAAATACTCGATTTGTGCTTTATATTTGGGGCTAGAATAAGGCACTGTGTGGAAATGTCCGCCAGTGTATATCTATTTATTAAAACGTGAGCGAAGTCACGCACGCTACAAGTATAGTACGCGTATCTCGATTCCCAGTAACCACAGTTATCGAAATAAAATATCAAACGTCGACTAATTAAGATAATAAAATATACAACTTAACATACTGTTTGATACCAATAATTATAGTGTTAAGGAGGGAATTCCTATGCAAACCGAAGACATTATTGTCGCTGATATAATTTTAAAGTGGTGCAGGAGTAAGCGGCAAAATAATAATTAGTTTAAATTAAACAGCTATCATTTTTATGAATTTTGTTATCCTATTTCTTCGTAATAATATTACAAAAATCTGAAGCATTGTATATTTGTGTGCTTAGCTATAATAACATACAAAAAGTAAAGTAAACAGTGGCTTTCACATGCGGTCCTTATTTTATCCCGTTATCTGGTTCTGGTCTAAGGTGTCCACGTGTTTAAAGCCGCGGGCAGAAGCTAGTCTCATCAAGTTAAGCTAGTAAATGATGACGTTTAGAAAATGTCCCACCATTTATTCTAATATCTAGCAATTATAACGAAATACAGCAATAAACATTAAAAGTTGCTACTTTTTAAAACTCCACAACCACAAGATCTTATCTGTTAACGTGTAGCCAGAAAATCAGACACTTTGGCGTCAACACGTCTGAAATTGGCCAAAATGTCGTCACTTTGTGGTAAAAGGTAAACGATATGATTTCAAGATTTAAAATACAAGACTCCTATTTGTTGTACAGGTGTTAAAGCGGTTACAGTAAATCGGTGATAATATATTTTTATTTAATAAAATCATAAAGATCATTTAATAATAATAAAATTCACCAATAAAATTTGAATTTTATTGGTGAATTTTATTTACGGCAGGCAGTTCTACGGGCACTAGCCTATAAGAATCTGGCAACAAACTCAGCTGGGTTTTAGCTTTTTTTTGGTAATCTCTTTAATCATAAAGCTCTATTGTGGTGCCAATCAAACTAGGAAACTTAGAACTATTAATCAGTTCAAAGAACTTATTAATTATACTCAAAAGAACAGAGTTCACTTAAATGAGCTTAAAATAATAATAATAATAAATAATAATAAATAATAATAAATAATGCTGGACAATCCACACAGCATCATCTAGCTAACCCAAGGTAAGACAGAGCTGTATTATGGGTACTAGATGACTGATATATATTTATTACAATACAATACATAGATAGATATTTTTTATTATACATAGAAAACACCCAGAACACCCAGAACAAATATTTGCAGATCCTACAAACATTTGTCCCAAGGCGGGAATCGAACCCGCAACCTCCGCGTCGCAGGCGGACCTTCGCCCACCGCGCCACATTGGTCGTCAAAATAAATTTTATAACTAATTAAAGTTAAGTTATTTTAGTTTTTTTTTATCCGGTACGAGAGGTCTAGATGCTTCTTAAAATAGTTTATCATAAATGTATTCTTTTAGTTTTTTTTTTAAACTAAACATTGATTCACAAGTTTTAATATTGTCAGGTAGGTTGTTATAAAATTGTACTACTTCATACATAATATTACGCTTTCCATAGTTTTTTTTTTTTTTTTTATACAACTGAAGTGGCAACCAAGCGTACGGCCCACAAGATGGTAAGCGGTTACCGCAGCCTATGGACGCTTGCAATACCAGAGGTATCACTCGCGGGTTGCCATCTTGAGGCTAAGATCGAAAGCCTCATGTGCCAGTAATTTCACCGGAAACCATACCCTTCACACCGGAACACAGCAATGCGAGCATTACTGCTTGGCGGCAGAAATAGGTATGGTGGTAGTCTTTCCCCGGACGAGCTCTATCACAAAAAACTCTACTACTCTTAATACTAATAATACTTAATAATAGTTAATTGTTGGTTGATTTCGGATTAAATTTGCTAGTAAATATTCATGGAAGTTTTACAAAATATCGCTTACCTAACGTTCGAGTCATAATTTTTTTTGCTCTCATAGATTGCTACTTTCTCGTGTAATTCACAAAAACTACGATTAATGTCTCAATCTCTCTTAGTCACTGTACTTCTAACACTAGTTTAATACAGTTAATGAACAGCTTTCCGAGTACATCGGCAATGACCATACTTTACCGAAATATTTCACGTTTTATTTTTACCCTTAATTTTTTTTAAATAACTTTGTTTTTTTAATCAGCTGGATCTTATGTTAAGTTAAATATCCTGCGATGATTCATAGACTAAATCTCTTTTTTTGAGTTAGTACGGCTAATGTTTTTGATTTATTTGATCTTAAGCATTTACAAAATATTTTTTATTCTGTAATAATACAACAATATTGCTAGCAATTCGACTACACCAAGAATGCATGGCACTAGATGCTAGCCATCGTCGACAACCAATTTAACAGTAACAGTCATAACGCGATACGTGGTTCTTATCTGTTGCGGCATCATGAAAGTGTACGCAAGTGTACGGTATACAGGCGGGTGGACAAGTGTTTTTATGTTTTTTACCTGTTGAGCACCTGTGGTGTGTATTCAGGTACAAGACTGTTAATAATCATATCATCGGTTATTTATATTAAAGCTATCGATAGCAATGCGACACTTCTTGTTTATAAACTAAATTTAAACTAGTGATTGAATAGGCCTGGATAACGTCACCCCTTTTATGTGCAGCTATTGGCGCTGTAGACATCTCTAGGATTATTTTGAGCATGACTCAGTGGCTCAGCTGGTAGAGAATCCACATGTCAAGCGTAAGGTTACGAAATCCCGCCTGAGTCGATAATTTTCTGGGATATTAAAAAACTTATCTATGTTTTACCTTACTAGGTAAGTGTTCGTTTCACTTGCCCACGCATCTGTACTTGACAACTCGTCACATCACAACTCAGAGTTTCCAAGAACAAGCAATAATTTTTATAAAATCTCCGGCTTTAGGTATCAAATATGAATATCACAATGATTTATGTAAGAAGCCGGTCTCCATAAAAGCTGGTCGGTGACATTTTGACAGCTCCGCCATTTTATAGCTCGTAAAAATTTATCGGCCATCTTGATTACTTTAATCGACACCTATGAGTAACACAAGTGGATAATTGCGGTCCTTGCTGGTATTTAATGCTCTATGGACTTAGATTTCATTATAATACTTTGTTTTTTTGTTGAATCTCAGGTTTACAAGATTGTTGTTGTTATGAATCATTATTTTTTTTTTATACCACTAAAGTAGCAACCATGCATACGGCCTATTTGCTTAGTACGCTTGTAAAATAAAAAACAGACGAAAAATTTCTAGTACTATTCCGCTTAACCTTTTAACTGATGAGGTCACACAGTTACCACAGTTAACCTCAAAAGAAAAATATCAACACGTGTTTCATCCCTCCACGGGACATCCTCAGGACCATCGACTTGTTCTCCGGCAGACGTGGAGCCAGCTCCAGCGCTCGACGGAGCAACACGTCTGCCGGAGAACAAGTCGATGGTCCTGAGGATGTCCCGTGGAGGGATGAAACACGTGTTGATATTTTTCTTTTGAGGTTAACTGTGGTAACTGTGTGACCTCATCAGTTAAAAGGTTAAGCGGAATAGTACTAGAAATTTTTCGTCTGTTTTTTATTTTGTAATGGATTTCCGCAAAGTAACGCCTGAATCTATCAATTATCTTAGTACGCTTGTAACAAAACTTACGTGGTTGCCATCCTGAGACGTAGATCTAAAGTCTCATGTGTTATTTTACCGGAAACAATACCATTCGAACCGGAACAGAGCAATATAAGCATTACTGCTTGGCGGCAGATATAGGTATGGTGGTAGTTCTTCTCCGGACTCTCTATCACAAAGAACTCTGCTATTCTTATCATATAAATGACAACAATCTTTTGTCTCTGTGTTTTGCTAAGAAAGAAATACTTTGAATATCATTCCGCACTGCAATGTAAGTGTTGAAAGAAGGAAGCAAAGGTAACCGATTGTACTCATACCCAGCTATCAACTTTAATGCTTAGCATAAAACAAATAAAGTTACTTTTTGCCAAGCAGTTTTGTCACAGTTGCACCAACATTGGACGCATTATTTAATATAGTTTTATTAAAGAATGTGTTCAGAGGAGCAAAACTATCTGGGAACTAATCGTCGCCTGTAATGATTGTAGCTTTCCGTAATTATTTCGAGCTGCCTCTTCTTTGATTTAGGAGGTACTGGATGTGGCAGTTCTTTGGGAAGGCTTATGTCAATGTGCAATCGAATTCATACCGGAGCAAATATTTGATCCGGGTGTTCTGGGTATTTACTATATATAATAAAAAATATCTATCTATGTATTGTATTGTATTATGTATATATCAGTCATCTAGTACCCATAACACAGCTCTGTTTAACAGCAGCTTACCTTGGTGCTAGATGATGCTGTGTAGATTGTCCAGCATTATTTATTTATTATTTATTTATCGAGGAAATCCGTAAAAGAACCAAGGTCACACATAGCTCTTAGAATAAGTTGAAGTGGCAGTGAGCAGGCGTTTGCTCGCGACCCGATAACCGCTGGGGAATAAAGGTTCTGAAATGGCGAACTGGAAAACGAAGTGTAGGACGACCTTGATGAACGATGATGGTGCTTTTTGGGGGAGGCCTACATTCAGCAGTGGACTATCGGCTAATTTAATGATGATGAACATTCAATCTATGGATGGCTTTAGCTTAACCGTACAGCTGGATCGTTGCTAAAAGTGGTAGTAAGTAAAGTTGTTAGGTTGTGACGGAAGCCATTGGGAGGCTTATAAACTCTGTCATTAGACTTGGCTCCTGACTCATATGAACATACTTTAATGAAATACGAAAATACCCAAAAACAGATGAACAGCCGTTCGACTATGATTCTTTTTTATTTTATTTCAGCAAGTGACAAGACAATCAAGGCGCCCACCTGATGTTAAGCATCACGCTTGACAATTACAGACGCAGTGCCACCCAAAACTTAAATTTGTAAGTGTTTTCGTGGCACTGCACTGCGCTTATCACCCTAAGACATTGTTGTTCTCTTTCGCCCAGTAATTTCACTTGCTACAGTGCTCTTCAAACCTAAACACAGTAATGCTTGCACACTACTGCTGCAGTAACGTTTGCAGCTCCTGTAGAAATTGTTCTCGCCTACAGGTCGCATTTTCAACCAATCTGGTTGAACTTTCAAAGCTCACTTTACAAGTTTGTGCTTGCGAGGTCTTCTGTTCGGAGAACTACTAGTCTAGTAGATGTCACTTCCAGTAGATCTATCACTGAACCACTATTTCATTACGGTAATCGTAATTTTTACGTAATAGCAGACAGCGTGATAGTATCGTCGTGATTGCGACTGACGGCTGATTGCTAAACACTGCGGCTTTGCTTACCCACGCTCCTGGACCCAACTGAAATGATCTATCAGAAGCTGCATTATGAAATGCAAGATTGAGGAGGGATTATTTTGTGGTGACTCCGAAGTTACAGCTGCATAGAATTTAATCGAAAAAAAGATGTTTAGAACAGAAGTTATTTGCTACATTGTAATGCAAGATGGGATAATTTGTAAAATAGTTGCTTCTTCCGCTAGATAAATAAATAAATAAATAATGCTAGACAATCCACACAGCATCATCTAGCCCCAAGGTAAGCAGAGCTGTGTTATGGGTACTAGATGACACCCGGAACAAATATATGTAGATCGTACAAACATTTGACCCGAGGCGGCAATCGAACCCGCAACCTCCGCGTCGCAGGCGGACCTGCGCCCGCTGCGCCACATCGGTCGTCAACAGATATACAGATACATGTATATAATGAAGTTGCACCGCCTGTCTCTATGTAAGTATGTAGGCTTAGATATTTTACACAGCGGATTTCGTCAATAGATAGAATAATTAAGGAAAGTTTATAGCACCATGCAAAGCCGGGTCGGGCCCGCTAGTTATAGATAAATTGATGCTGTAAGGCAGTTAATTAATAGTTATTATACTCGTTTTCATTGTAAACTTTCTGATGTTCCCAAAATGTTTAGACACTACTCTCAAGCGAGAGTGATAGAGTCATAATCTGCCACTTGGATCTTTGATTGGTAGATGGCACAAGACTTTCGAAATTTTGGTTCTTGGATTTGCTGGTTACCTCACGATGTTTTCATTTACCATTTGAAAGCACTATAACATTGCGCTTTGGTAGCTTGTAGCTGCACAACTTCTACTAGCTTCTGCCCACTTCTTTGCTCGCGTAGTACCCAAACAAAAAATACTGAATATTATTATGTCTAGTTCTAGAACCATATTTCAATTTTCATCTAAATTTCAGTAGTTATAGCGTAATTGAATAAAATATCTATCTCTATAAATAAAATATAAATTTTTTTATACTTCTATAGATATGGTATTCATTTTAAGTACCTGCATACCAACATAATCAGAAACTGTATCTATACCTCTATCTTGTAATCAAAGTTACTTCTAAAATCATGTTCCAAATGAACTCAAATTGATTCCGTCCAATCACCAACAGATGTCACTGCTCGTCCATAATTGCTGCGTTTACGCATGGCTACTCCGGTCTAACACGGGGTAGATAAGATCTAAACGACTACACGTATCGATGTGGTATCTGTAGGGCCAATTCCGGAATTTCAAATGTAATTAAAAATGTAAGTTTACGCACTGCTAGGTTGCCAAGGCTAAGTCTCTCGGAGGTTATGTAATTAAATGAATGAAATGAAATACATTTATATGACTTACGCCTAGCATACTTTTAATGGTCGCTTACGAAATCAGAGGCCATTTTGTGTGCTGAAATGTTTATTTTGTCAGCAAATGACTAGTGAGTCAAACCGCGTCTTATCTAAGCAGTGCAGTGTCACAAAAGTTTAAGTTATAAAGTTTGCGTTGCACTGCACTGTGCTCGTCATCCTGAGACATAGTTGTTATGTCTCTTTCAAGCAGTACTTTCACTTGTTACAGTGTCCTTGCTTGGAGGCAGAATATCTGCAGTGGTACACACCAAGACGAACTCTTGCTGAAGAATCTTACCATGTCAGCGTACACAAAACATTATTTCAATATAGCTATACCAGCTTAGTGTCACCCTAAAACGTAGATAAAATTTCTCATGTGCCTGTTATTTCCCCTTCGAAGCAGAATAAAGCACTGCAAGAATTACTGACATAACAGAAATAGCATTTTTTCGGACGAACTCTATCGCAAAAATGCTCTACTCATACTTTTCTATAGATAAAAATAATGTGGTCAGGGCTTACGCCAGAAGAGAATATTGCTCAATGACAGTTTTAGGTATGGTCACCCAGGCTAACTCTACACCATAATAATCTTTATAAAGTCACTCCAATAAAAAGTGTCTTATGAAGTAAAAGTAAATGTTAAATCTGAAGGTTGACGGTAATTTTATCGCAATCCATTGTCAAAGTACAATAAAATTGAACAGGCTTACCAACCTTACGCAACAAACAGACAGACATGACAGCTATTGTTCGGAACTTTAAGTAGTTGTTGCAATCATTATTTTGTTTATAAAATAATTTATGATTTCAGTATCTTTACAATGCAGTTCACATAGGATTGAATTGATAAAATTATAATATTGATAATTAATGTTACAAAGTGTATATACTATTCTAAGCTACCATTTAAGGCTTCACCAGTTTTAATGCCACATCGACTCCAAACAGTTTCTGGTAATGTCCCAAATCAAATGAAATTTACTTGGTAAATGTATCAGGACACGGAGTGTCATGCTAAACTTTAAAAAGTGGAAAGTGCCATATTTTACTGACATAATAGTAATTGATACTATCTTACAGTTCATTTGGCTCATTCGTGTTTTTTTATTAATTGCTGTTCCTATGCATGACCCCAGGCTACATTCCGGCGGTATTTAAGCAGATCTAAAAGGTTTGAAGCCGTGTTCTCAAACAAAGCGCCGTGGAAGGACACATCAATCAATTCGGCGCAAACCCATCATCAGTTGTCGGTGTGCTGTGAGCCGTGACTGCGGTATGAAGTCAGAACGTATTGGGTTAGATGTGGTAAATCAACATTTTGATCTTTAAGTACGGTTACTGTTGAAATTACAGGCACATGAGACTTGATTTATAAATATCTCAAAGGCAAAGATATCTCTGGCATTGCAAACGTCTATAGAGTCTACAGTCTATAGTATTGACTACGGTATCCGCTAAAATGTAAATTCGCAGGAGTGACGGAGGTAATAGACTGTCAAAAACCTTCGTCAATAAGATATGGATGATTAATAAATAACTTTGAAAAAGCCAACCAACAGCTTAACGTGCCCTCCAAACCACGGAAGTGCTAAGTTGAAATTGCCACTGGCGGTCACCCATCTAGATGACTACGCGGTACAGTAACAGTTTCATGACATTGATTAATCTCAGGACTCCTACTAAAATACTAATGATACCAATGTTCAAATAGATTTTTCATGCCTAAGACCATCCGATTTAGGTTAAGAAAGTCAAAATAATTATGCGGTACTTTTAAAAACGATTTTATATAGCTGTAAAAGTTTGACACATCTATATTTTAGCGGTTACAAAATGATTTGAATAGTGCAGTGGTTAGCCACGGTCCGCTTGCCTCCGATAATTGTCCAACTGATTGACCGGGGCCGATGTGTGGGCCATAATGTGAGAGGTTTGGGACACACAGTTAGCTAGGACGTATAGCATAATGTAGGATGACAGAGCTTGTAGTACGACAAACTCTTACTTTAGTATTATGGCCCGTTTAATCAATTTTCCGAAACATACAAGAACGCTAATTTAAAAAAAAATGCCAATATATCCGGCTCGTTTTAAAGCTTTTTTTTCATAAATAAAAAAAAAATAAGAAGTAATTGCTGTTGAGTTTGTAGACACTGAAAGAAATTGAAAAAAAAGTTAGAAAACAATACAGCGTTTTATACCGAAGCTACTTGTTTTGAACACTAAACATAACCATTGACGACCAATGTGGCGCGGTGGGCGAAGGTCCGCCTGCGACGCAGAAGTTGCGGGTTCGATTCCCGCCTTGTTGTAGGATCTGCAAATATTTGTTCCGGGTGTTCTGGGTGTTTACTATGTATAATAAAAAATATCTATCTATGTATTGTATTGTATTAAATATATATCAGTCATCTAGTACCCATAATACAGCTCTGTTTAACGGCAGCTTACCTTGGGCTAGATGAAGCTGTGTGGATTGTCCAGCATTAGTTAAAAAAAAAAAAAAACTATCCTAAAAAATACTTATAAATGTTTTGTAGGTATGAAGCTTTTTGAGTACAAAACTTTGATAAATTAATATTAGCGGATCCTGCAGACAGGCATAGTGGTACCACGAGTAATAGTGGTACAATCCCAGTGGGACCACGAGTCGCGACCCGACATTTTGTCTAAGCTAAATTGAATCCACGTCTTCGCATATCAGCCGGGCAATGTGAGTAATATTAACTTGTTTATCTAATTAGCAGTATGTCCCAACAGAGCCCTTTCTAACCACTGGAGCGTGTCCCAACATTGTATTAAAATTCCACCGTATTTTGAATACCTCCATTCGATGGACATTATTATGCATTCAATAGGTAGGTACATTTTGAAAATGTATGTTACAACAAGTTTACATTATTTGTTTAAGTTCAGTAGCACTAGATACCACTAGTGCTACTGAACTAAGGCAAAGAAAAACAGGAAACCGGCATTTATATGAACTAAAAATTAGAATTCCATCAATCCGCATTAGGTCTACTCAGTAGATTAAGACCCTATCACTCTCGCTTGAGAGTAGGCCAGTGTCCCAGCAGAGACATTGGAAGGAATTCTATTCTATATTCATAAACGTAAGTCTGTAATTTTTTGCGTAGCATTTTTCTCAATAGCAAAATTCAATAAGGCTTTTTTGTCATAGAAAAACCTTTGACTGCATGTTACACTGTTGTGAATGTGAATATTGTCTATATATTGTCATGATTTGATATAAAATTTATCGCTGACCTGTATTTTTGGACTTTAGTTATTGCTTATGTTTTGCTAGCAGTATAAATATCTTGTACAAAATATTTTTGGAGTTATCTATACTAATATTATAAAGAGGAAAGATTTGTATTTTTGTTTGTTACGAATAAACTCAAAAACTACTGATCCGATTTCAAAAATTCTTTCACCATTAGAATGCTACATTATCCCTGAGTAACATAGGCTATATTCATTACTAGCGACCCACCCAGGCTTCGCACGGGTGCGGTTTTATTGCCCCCGCGCGGACGGATGGACTGCTAGTTTTAAATATTTCTTATTGAATTATGAGTAGTTAAAAGGGAGATAGTCTATGCTGTATTTCTAAATTACATAAAATCAATCAAGAAAGTTAGCAACAAATTTTAACACCATTTTAGCTTTATATGACTACACTGAAACGGTTAAAATAATTATGAACATGAAAGTAATGTAAATGTAAATGTAACACTTCATTATAATTCAATAACAAAATTTAAGATTGACGTTGCAAATACATTACGCGATTTAAGATTCATGTTAGAATTACGCTCCGGTGTAAGTTCAACCCGTTGACGCTACTGTTTCTATTGTAACGACAGGAAGGCAGACGTCTAATTTGACGTTTGACATAATTCCAGCGGCCATTATACTTTGACAATCGCTATTTGACATAATTTCTCCTTTCTTATTGTAAGGCAGTTGGTGCCATTGTTGTGTGGCATTGATTTCCGATTGTTCGAGAAAATATGGATATAATGACATGTCGTACTTAATTGGAAGGGTTGAACTTTGGTAATTTCTTTTAGACATATTATTATTACTATCAAAGACAAGATTCTTTGTAGTTTGTTTTGTAGCTAGACCTAAACTGGTAGACCGAGCGAGCGAAGCGTCTCAGTTTTGAGATTGGCCAATAATGATTTTAGCTGTCAGTCAGTTTGTCCGACTGTTCTCGCCTACAGGTCGCATTTATCAACCAATCTGGTTGAAACTTGGTATACAGGTTCTATGACTTTATAGAATTTAACTCTCGTCGTGGATTTTTGATAGGGGGCGTACTTTCTCCAAAAAAGGACAAAAAGGAGGCTGCTAGATATCTCCTAAGGTGATTTGATTTCGATGATTTTTATTTTATTTGAAATGAAAGTATTAACTTTAAGTTTGTCTGATATTTGGTGAAGATCTGATGAGGATCTTCAGCGTGATGAGCAAAATAGTTCCTCAAAATGCAGTATGTTGCTCACTTTCAAAGCTCACTTTAGAGTAGTAGAGTTCTCTGTGATAGAGCTCGTCCGGGGAAGGACTACCACCATACCTATTTCTGCCGCCAAGCAGTAATGCTCGCATTGCTGTGTTCCGGTGTGAAGGGTATGGTTTCCGGTGAAATTACTGGCACATGAGGCTTTCGATCTTAGGCTCAAGGTGGCAACCCGTAAGTGATACCTCTGGTATTGCAAGCGTCCATAGGCTGCGGTAACCGCTTACGATCTTGTGGGCCGTAAGCTTGGTTGCCACTTCACTTGTATAAAAAATAAATAAAAAAAAACTTTAAGTTTGTGCTTGTGAGGTCTACTGTTTGGAAAACTGCTAGTAATATGAAGGTCTCTTAGAGGTTAAAAATATGAAAACCTATAATTCAACAACATTCTTACAAAGCTACTAAATACATGAATTAAATCTACTAAAGTGACAAATTACAATCATGTAATCTGAACCTAACATGTCTAAAGACTAGACGAGCTAGGTAACCCCAAATTGCTTGCAAAATTAATGTAACCATTATATTTCAAGGTAATCTAAAGCTTATTACCCTAGCAATAAAGACTATGGTTTTTGCAGAACAGATTTTGTCAATTTAGCCGTGGCTTTTTGAAAAGCGGCTGTAGTTTGCGTCTGTGTCGATATATTTGAAATCGCCGCAAGAACACAGATTTGATAACATTTTGTATGAAAATTGCTTGAACTCTGAGTACCCTAAGTAAGAACATAGGCTACTTTTTGTGAGTGTACCACGCAAGTAAAGCTGTGAGCGGCAGCTATCAAATCGCGATTAAAGAAAGTCTCAGGAAATCGCCTTTATAATAATTATTCTAAGCCACTATTTTGACTGCCTACCGTTAAAATTATATCTAATTATAATATAAACTGTCATAATAAGCAGCTTTGTTTTTCCTTGCTATTCATTATGTCAATGATTAAAGACGATTTGAAAGACACATTAGCCAACAGAGGTTGTTCAAAGATAAATAGCGGCTGTCGTTTTATATAAAACTTAGACTTCACTGAGTCAGAAGAAGCGCAAATGATATGAAATTGTTAGTTCCTTTGCAATGATATCAATTCTGGCGTTCACACGGCGCTGTGTGACGCACACCGACCGCACACTGATCATGTTGCCTACTCTGAGGTTAACCTGTTAGTGCTAAGTGGATTACTATTAAGCCCGTGAAGTAGATAATTGAATTAGGTTTAGTATGTACTACTGGCGTTAAGATTGTACAATGTTTTTGAATACCAATGTGACAGAAATGTTTTAAGCGCCTAGATTTATACGGTTATTTATAAATTAAACTGTTTACCGGCTTGCTAATAGTTGTTTTTTTTTTGTCATTCTTAATACAATGAATTACGATGATGGCAGATTTGAAATGGTTAACAGAGACTTTATAGTATGAGGCCATAAGTGACTGACTATTTTATTGTACTGTATTATATTGTATATAATATTTGTCCTATAGTGCGTGTGTTCAAATGGCTTACAAGAAAATAAACATATATTGTTATTCATATTCGTGGTCCATCTCTTAAGTGAGTTTTCAAATTATTATTTTTTTACTAGAAAAGAGACAGAAATATTTTGTAAAACACCTGTCATTTGTATTTAGGTTTTAGGTATTCAAAACCTGTGTAACTCGTTGGACCTAGTGTCAAATCTAAAAGTAGAAATAACACCTGTGAATTTTCATTAGGGTTTTATCTGATTGATACCTGAAATCCACTAAATTAGAATAATTTACACCAAAACACAAAAAAGGCAAAATATAATAAAGTAATTAAAAATAGAATTAATGGTGAGAACCAGACCACAAAATGGACATAAACGATTTTTTTTAATGTGCTAAAAATTTTATTCGAACGTGGCGAAGGAGGGGCGGGGGGTTACCTATATAAATGTTTAATTTTGAACCTTAGCAATAAAGAAATAGAGATCAGATCTCGTTTAATTAGTTCTCAACAGCTAAACACGTCGGTTTATAAAAGACAACTTTACGCCATTACAAGATTTAAAAGAGCGATTAAAAGTGGAAAGTTCATGGAATATGGTAAAGAGATGTTTATCAATAAATTAATTATATATTAAGTTACAAGATGACTCAGAATCACTTGACAAGCAGGCTGCATTAAATCACATAAAAATATAGCTAGCTGCCACAGGTTTTGATTAAATAAATAGTTATTGGCAGAAGTTTTACACAGTGCTTTTTTGCCCCACAATAAGCAAAACTTGTGCCTAGATAGCTGATAATACACATGTACATTTTATTATAATATATTATTTTTAAATACATATTTAGTGATCGAGTGAGCGAAGCGAGGGAACCGTCTAAATTTCGAGATTGACCAAAAATTCTTGTCTGTCAGACAGTCTGTCCGGCTGTTCTCAAGCCAATACAAAGCCTGCTTTACTATCAATCGAATCTTAGTCATTACTTACATCCTCTATAGCCGCTGTGGTTTCCTCACACGTCACAAATAAGTTGCCGCTCGGTTGGACTTCTTAACAAGAACAATTGTTTGTTGGTGAAAGAGGAGCAAAGTCAGGGTCACGCACAGGAATATGGAATACTAGCGGCTCGTCCCGGCTTCGTGTGGGTGTACATTTTCCACAAGATGGTAAGCGGTTACCGCAGCTTATGGACGCTTGCAATACCAGAGGTATCACTCGCGGGTTGCCACCTTGAAGCTAAGATCGAAAGCCTCATGTGCCAGTAATTTCACCGGAAACCATACTGTACCGAACCCTACCTCAAGCGAGGAAAACTACCTCACCGTAAAAGCTAATAATGTATCAAAGTAATACAATAAAATAGTTGTAGAAATATCGTAGAAATATCGTTGAAATGGCCACGTGATCGTCTAGTAGTAAAAGGTAGGACCTAACTTGTGTTCCGTATTAGTAACCTAAATTCTTTTTAAAGGTGATCAAGTCTTGTCTACTGCGATACTTATTTTATAATTGTCTATTTCGATACCTATTTTATAATTGTCTACTGCGTTACCTACCTCGTCTAATATTGTACCTAAATACAGGAATGTCTACTGTGTTACCTATATTTATTTATTGTCTACTGTGTTACTTGATTCGTATAAATATCAAGTTAAAATCTAATACTGAAAGTACGTCGAGATAACATACCTTTTATATTATCAAGATGAACGAGGATGATGATTATAAATAGAAACGGCTATAAGGATCATAACATAATCCTTATAGGATCAGAGCACCGCCCCGCTCAGATCAATGGGCTCGTCTCCAAACTGGACACCCTCTTCCGTATCATGAAATATTATCATGGAAATTATCGTGGACATCCTAGTGACTTGGATGCCCATCAATAATTCTGGGAAACAGAAACTATATCTGTAAAACTCTACGAATTTCAACTTCAAGTCTGTCATGTATGTCTACAAGGGACAAGAGGGCTTTATCTTTTAGCAAGTCCAAGTCGAAGGTCCGTCAGTCTTTATTGCCTTTCCAGTAATCCTGCATCTAGAAATGCAACTGGCACTTGGAGAGGTCTGTTCTAACTACCCTACCTACTTACCTGCCTGCTTACCTATCTACTTACCTACCTATCTATCTACCTATCTACCTATCTATCTATATAGGCTTTTTAGAAAGTTTTGGAAGAATAATTTAGTTTAGAACTTTCCAGAATAGCTTAGTTTTCTGACAGTGAAAATACTATAAAATCGGCGTTACTTAACCTTTGCAGAATGAACCAAATTCAGATATATAATTTGTGTTGTTAATGTCGTGGTAACTCCGGTCAGGACTTCGAAGAGGTAGCTCACCATCCGTGAACAGGTCTGGGTATTGCTGGTGGGACTTATACTGCCCAAAAGTCCGACGTAAGATATACCAAGCGAACTTAACGTAGCTCACCAGTTGTACATAGACTGGATTATGGTTACACCGGTCGAGACTTTAGTAAGGTAGCTCACCATCCGTGAACAGGTCTGGATATTGCTGGGTGGGACTTATTCTGCCCAAGTCTGACGTAGGATAAACCAAGTGAACTTACCTCGTTCACCAGCTGTACAGTCTGGGTATCGCCACTAGGACTAAATACGTCCAAAAGCCAAAGAAGAATTTAATATTGGTAGAATTCAGTTCACTGTCTGCATTGATCTAAAACAACACAATTTAATATAATAAATTCAACATCAAGATCAAACCCAACCATTCCTTCAATTTAGGTAAATATTCACAACATTATAAAAATAGCCCTTAGTAATTACTGGTTATTTCAAATGTACAAATAAATAGTAATAAGCCAATATCGAGAATTTCACTGAAACTACGGCAATTCCGTATCCGGACTTTCTAGCTTACAAACTCCTCAAAGGGCACTGAATCGATTCACGCTTTTTGTATTTAAATCACAATTAGTCTACAGCTGATAATAATGTGTTTGAAACAAATATTTTGAGATTTTTTAGCCGATAATTTTCAATTTGTTATTTTTCATGACCTGACATATACACTGTATTTTTTTTTGACATCTACCAACTTAGTACTAGTTCTCTACAGCTGTCTAGTAATGAGTTTTGAATATAATGACAAATAAGATTTTAATGTTTGTTTGAAAGCACTACTGATGTGTTTTGGAAATCTTAAACGCCCCAATAGTAAATGTTCAAAGACCTCCTAAACTATGTTTGTGAATAGAACGAAACTAGGCATAGGCTGTTTCGTTACAATACCCTTCACACCGGAACACAGTATATAAAATATAACCTATGGCTCTCATAGCTCATAGAATGCTACATTCTAATGGTGAAATAATTTTTGAAATTGGACCAAGTTTTTTAATTTATTCGTTAAAAACAAATATACAAATATGATACTAAAGTTCTCCGAACAGAAGACCTCACCAGCACTTTAAAAAATAAGCACTTTACTGCACTTCGAGGAGCTATTCCGCTCATTACGCTGAAGATCTTCATCAGATCTTCACTAAATTTTTATGAGACCAACATAAAGTTGTTCTTTCAAATAAAATTAAAAATACCGAAATCTGAGCTCATAATAATATCCAGCAGCCCACTTTTTGCCTCATTCTGGAGGAAGTACCCCGCTAATCAAAAATCTCCGACGACAAAGTCATTTTTTTTTTTTTTTTATACAACTGAAGTGGCAACCAAGCGTACGGCCCACAAGATGGTAAGCGGTTACCGCAGCCTATGGACGCTTGCAATACCAGAAGTATCACTCGCGGGTTGCCACCCTTGAGGCTAAGATCGAAAGCCTCATGTGCCAGTAATTTCACCGGAAACCATACCCTTCACACCGAAACACAGCAATGCGAGCATTACTGCTTGGCGGCAGAAATAGGTATGGTGGTAGTCCTTTCCCGGACGAGCTCTATCACAGAGAACTCTACTACTCTTCATAGAACCTGAATAAACCTATGCCAGAGCCTTTGTAGAAATAATGCAAGAACTTTTATATGCTAAAAATCCGGTCAGCAATTTTTTAGATAAATTTGACTAAACCAATAAACATACAGAAGTAAGCCTTCCAGTAGTCTAACAATGAAAAATACTTCCAACACTTATTTTAATAAAAAAAGAAGTTATGTTTTTAACCAGCTATTCATAAAAAAATAAAAAACAGACGAAAAATCTCTAGTACTATTCCGCTTAACCTTTTAACTGATGAGGTCACACAGTTACCACAGTTAACCTCAAAATAAAAATATCGACACGTGTTTCATCCCTCCACGGGACATCCTCAGGACCATCGACTTGTTCTCCGGCAGACGTGTTGCTCCATCGAGCGCTGGAGCCAAAGTTGACTTTGGCTCCAGCGCTTCGATATTTTTCTTTTGAGGTTAACTGTGGTAACTGTGTGACCTCATCAGTTAAAAGGTTAAGCGGAATAGTACTAGAGATTTTTCGTCTGTTTTTTATTTTGTAATGAATTTCCGCAAAGTAACGCCTGAATCTATCAATCAGCTATTCATTTTACAGTTTCGTTATCTTTGACGTCTAAGTTTTTTGTGAAAGTTTAGTATTTAAACGAACGGCAAAGTTAGTGGCAAAGTAGTGAAGTTAGTCCCGCTCGTTTTGACCCCATATGTTTTGGTCACATAGATCTGTCTGTTAAGCAGTGGGTTGTATTACGATGCGGCGACGCTTACATCATTATCGGCATATAGTAATATTCCTGTATAAAATGCGAACGCAAATTCGATCTGTCGAGGGGGTCACGCGCCGTCGACGATGGCATAAAGTATGATGGTAAAATGTCGGCGTCGAATGGAATGCCTTCCTTCCTGTCTACTCCTTTTGTGGAGAAGACTTGCTGATGTTTGATGGCCCACTTAGTGGTGTCGCTAATGGCGCTTCGATGTATTTCGGTTTTATTGCAAGTGTCGCTTAAAAATGTTTTGAAATTATTGCTGGATGTAGCGCTTGATAAAATATGGTATGATCTTCAAGATTTTATTGGGATATTCATTATTTTTTTTATTAGAGACGTTTTACTTTTTCATAGCAAGTTTTGCCAGACTTGAAGCAGAAACTCTTCGCTTGCTCAGTCAACTAGGTATGTCTTGGGACCAGAGATGTGCGAGGATGTGTAGCGAGGGATATGTTTGTTATGAACCAATTAAATCACTTCAATAAAGCTGGGCAGAGCAAGGCTTGGTGAATGAAGTGTTTATATTGGTATTATTAACAAACACATCCCTCGGTACACATTCTCGCGCATCTCTGGTGGAAACGCAGCCTAAATGAAGTGCAATGCATTTGTAATGGTTAGACGTGGCGCTAAATATTAGGCAAGTTAGCTAAAAATAACATGCTACAAAAACACCGTCTAATGGAGAGATGATGGTAACTTTTTGCCATACACACTTATCACAATATACTATTACCAAGACCATGGTTCAATGGTTCTGCCATGACTTCATCAACGTGCTGTCCTACAGACAAACCCTAATCTATTATTTTATGATCCACGGCTGGTTGACCATGTAAATGGTAATGGCTGGAATCAATCAATCCTTCACCTTGCGAGCTAATGGTCCATGACCATGGTTTTGGTTAGTTAGTCTGAGTGAGGAGTGACGGGTGACGGGCGTCAGGCAGCCAACCGTGATGTGTTAGAATCAATAGCGCGGAACTGTTAAAATACAAGTTGAATGTCAAAATTTGAAAACTTTGATTCAGAATGTAGCCGCAACGCTACTCAAAACTAAGTTAACCACAAAAGACCAATTTTATAGTGGCCTAGGTCTTTGTAACACCATAGAAAAATTGGAAAAAAAATTAAGACTAACAGTAACAAACAATTTTATTTTTAACAAAGTTCTAAAGGGAAAATGTTTATTGTGTTGAGGTCCGCCATGACAGCTATAATATTAGCCAATGATCGTGACGCATCTTGACTTTGACAGTATCTAAAAACAGTTGTTCGTTAAACCCGCCATATTGTTTTGCATTGTGTTGCATGCCTTCACAAAAATAAACA
Organism: Colostygia pectinataria; assembly: GCA_951394395.1. Classification (NCBI taxonomy): domain Eukaryota; kingdom Metazoa; phylum Arthropoda; class Insecta; order Lepidoptera; family Geometridae; genus Colostygia; species Colostygia pectinataria. The sequence goes on from OX596369.1 coordinate 9,473,708, forward strand.
TACTTTAGATAAGTATCAATAACTAGATGGCCCGCGCGGTTTTCACCCGCTGTTGTTCAGCTTTTATATTATCGGCAAAGAAATAGATATGAGATTCGTGGTATCAAACATTCACATACACACCCACACAGACATTCACATTTATAGTATTATCAATATTATAATGTACTTACCTAGCTCCACCCTAACTATGTTATTTTATACCTACCTACCTATTATGAAACGTAGTGAGAGTACCTAGTTACCTACGATACTCCGTTGCTAACTAAAATCGACATTGACTTATGTAAGTAGCATATGTGTATAAACCTCTGTGGTTTTTTATGTGCTATTTGTTACCTTTCTGTACTTATTATTCTTTATTTGGTAAATAAAAAAAAAAAAAAAAAAAAAAAAAAGATTATGTAAGAAGCCAAAATAAAATAAATAAACAGTGATATATGGTTTCTTTAGTGATTATCTAATTATCTAGACCCCTACAAAAGACCAGGGTACGACTCTATACTGCGTGAAACAACTCCTTACTCGTAAAAAATTAAGGAACTCCCAACACTCATAAATCTGAAGATTATCTTTTCATCAACTAAAAATCAACCGATTTGGCTCGGCGGACGAAGGGGATGTTGCGGGTTCTATTCCCGCCTTGGGACAAATGATTGTACGATCTGCAAATATTGGTTCCTGGTGTTCTGCGTATTTTCTATGAATGTAGTACTATAATAATAAATATCTATATTATACATGGCATTATGTTTATCAGTCATCTAGTTCCCATAACACAAGATCTGCTTAGCTTGGGGCTCAAAGAGGCTATGTTGATTGTCCAAATTAAAAAAAAGGTGATGATCTTCTTATGGTTAAGCAGATATTTTGAAACAGATAAAAACACTCTCGAGAAAAGTTCTTTCAAAAGCATCGTTTTGAGCCGATTGTGACAATAATTTTTTATTAATAATAATAATAATTTTGCTCGCGGCTTCGCTCGCCCGGTAAGACGTTTATTGCTGGTCAAATACCTTAAAGAGTGCCATGACGAACGATCACTTCTCTTTTCTTCACTTTCCACCGACTTCCTGCGACCGTTTCAATACTTATCATCGGTCCTGGATTCGATGGATCGATGATATAAAAGCGGTCGCAACAATTCCAGACCCAAGTTTTATCTATAAGAATAGAATAACCAACTTTATTTTACTTTTACAGTCAGTTTCTTGGATGTAGGTTTTTATAAAGATCTTGTCATTGACAATCATTGTCTTCGCGAATCATTATTTCTCAATATTACAGAACAACCTCAGACAATAAGTGATCCTTATCGTCATCCGGCAATTACCAATTATAAGAAACATTGAAATAGAAACTATTATAAAACCAGCAGTCATGCTTGGAGGGGATAACACTGGAGAACACTTTTCAATTCAATTCAATTCATTTATTTCATGCTCCATGTACAATGTATTCAGCTTAGGTGTAACTTAATGATAATGCTGTAGGTGAGTACCCATGCCCTTACAGGGTCCATACCCTGTAAGGGCGTTGCAAGTTAGTTATAGGTAATACGAGGTATTTGTCCAAATTGTCATGGTTAGGTAAGTAAATAAATGTCAAAATAAAATAAAATTGTGTCAAGTAATGTCAGGTAATGTCAGGTAAAAGCGCGATTATTATTAATTAAGACACAACAAGACCTATCTACCATTTCAAATTCATTTATCTATCTATCATTCTATCATTTTAAATTAAGAAATTGTGATAGAGAAACTAAAAAAAGTAGTAAGGTTTTTTTTGATGGAGCTTATCTGGGAAAGTTCTATCACCACAGAACTAAATTCGTCAAACAGAGTCGTCGATTTGTATGGAAACCTAGCGTGAAACATTTTGCGTATATGTACATACAAATGTATTTATGTAATGGGAAACATAAGCCAAAAATGATTAAAAAGCATCGACAAGCACGCGGCAAACCGATTCTATGCACCACAACACATGCCCCGGTTGGGAACAGACTGAGTTTCGCGTCGAGTAAAGAGGTTACTCAGCCCTTATTTAGCACATCTTTTCGGCAAGCGTAGTACATACATTCACTCATTCTACTTATACATAGTTCTATGACTATCACCTAGACTATAAGAGTAGTAGAGTTCATTGTGATAGAGCTCGTCCGGGGAAGGACTACCACCATACCTATTTCTGCCGCCAAGCAGTAATGCTCGCATTGCTGTGTTCCGGTGTGAAGGGTATGGTTTCCGGTGAAATTACTGGCACATGAGGCTTTCGATCTTAGCCTCAAGGTGGCAACCCGCGAATAATACCTCTGGTATTGCAAGCGTCTATAGGCTGCGGTAACCGCTTACCATCTTGTGGGCCGTACGCTTGGTTGCCACTTCAGTTGTATAAAAAAAAAGCACTGTTCCGCGTACTCAACATTTGAATGACCGCCAGTGGCAATTGCATCTGAGCGCTTTCGTGCTTCGTAGGGCATGTTAAGCAGTCGGTCCGGCTTTTTCAAAGTTGTTAGGCCATAGTTTAGTTTAGTTTATTTCACAGAACGACACTTTAGTATACTTCAACACAAAGTAAGAAGCTTGCAGCGCCCATGCGGAAATCACAGGCATGACATAGGCTTTCGGGCAGCCTAAAAACTCTGTCACCAGAGTTGTTAGCCACTGACTCATACGAACTAACTTACTTTCTTACTATACAAACTCACATCTTTTTTTACAAAAATTTGTTAAAAATTCAAGTTATTTGATCCCCAAGGCTTCTCCAGAGTCACTTCCTCCAAGTCACCCGCAATTAAACAGAAATCGTGACAAGCACACATGACACAACGAAATTACTTGCATTACTGATGACATTAGGGATCAACCAAGTGTGGTGACAGATCTCAGACGCAGATAATATTGTCTATGGAGCGCTCTGCACGGCTAGGGTTGTTATTATAACGTTTATATCGAAAGAAAACTTGTTGGAATATAGAATTAATTGAGAAATTGTCATGACAGCCATCTTAAGTTACCACTGGTTTACTGTTATGAGGTCCTTATCCACCACGCTGACCCAATGCGGATTGGTAGATATTGAGAGATTGGAAATAGATAATGGAACTCATTCTAAAACATATTTTTTTAGAAAAGAAAACAAATATCTACTTAATTCAGGAATGATGGTGATGAACTCTACAGCAAAAGTTCGTTTTAGTGGGTACCACCGCAGTGCTAGATATTCTGCCCTCAACTAATGTTAGTGTGATGTAAAGATATTAATAAATGTGTTGATTATTATATTATGAGAATCGTACGAATTAACGAAGCGTAGACACGTGTTTGTGTGTTTGGTATTGCCTAGAGCAGCTCTTACTATAAGATTTCCACTCGAACTTAAATAAATTCAGTAAAATATATGGTTGCTTGTCATTGCTAAACTTATTTTAATGCCTTATAATTATTATGATAAAAGAAAAACTATTTTTCCTTTGTTTACTAAATGTTATTGTATCGCATTATGGTAATTTCTGTAATGTTAAATCTAAGAGTAAATAAATTAAATTAAGCTGTGAAAATAATAACACGACTTTTGCACGAGTTTACCTGAATTTCTTACCTTTTGAAACTATAAAATAGCGTATTATAGCAATAACCTTACGTTTGTGTGATTAAAAGGTAAAAATTTTCCTTCATTTGAATTATCCATGCTCCAAATAGGTAAGCACCACCCTGGACAAGCTCTATAACAAAGGTCTTTACTACTCTATACCATATAAAGAACTATGAATACTTGATAAAACTAGATGTAAACTCGTGTTCCAATGATAGCGGTAGGCGAGCGCCTCAAGGCGTCTTCACAATGGTCTTAACCATGTCTAATCAGGAAGCGATGTTATCCGTTTGTGCACTGCCTCATTCCTGCGACGATGTGTTAATGGTTAGGACTGTGTTACACCTGTAACTTGGACCTGTAATAGATAGATAGATAGATAGATAAATCATTTATTTGTATCTTCAAAACACACGTACATTTTAAAGTGCAAAAAGGCAAACAATACAGTTTCTTAACACTAACATAAATCAGGTAGGAATGTATTTGCCCTAAATATTGACCTCGTAAAAACAAGCTAGGCACCTACCTATGTATGTACCTAGGTATTTAAAACTAAAAAGCACGTGTGTGTTGCAGTTGACAAATAGGTTATAGCTCAGCGATAATATTGCTCAAGGAGCAAACACTGATTTTCAGCTATCACCTTCGAGATGACAAGACGAGAGAGTATAAGTACCTACAATTTGTGGAGTCTGTAATGTGTAATTTTAGGTGTGTGGGTGGGTGTGTATGTGTGTGTTAGTGAGTGGTGTGCATGTGGATTTCCATGTTCCATCCAGTCTCTTAAGAGTCTGGTAATCACAGCGGGAAATCCACAGCGTGAAAGAGTGATAGGAATGTGTGTGTGGATATATGTGAATGTGAGAAGGTTGGTGTGTGGGTGTGTGTGTGTGTGTGTGTGTGTGTTCCCTTGGGTGTAGGTGTGAGGATGTGCGTAGATGAGTGAGTGTGACATAAGTAGTGAGTAATCTAGTCTAGTGTAAAATAATGTACGATCTTATATTTTTAATTATTATGTAAATGGTTTCGAATAACATAACGTGATAACGTCAACCATTGACTAGACGGAAAAATTGGATTTTTAGTCGTTTTGCACTAAATCGTTAGCTCTATGTCAATCCCCATGCTTTATTGACCGAGCGTGCGAAGCGAGCGAAGCGTCTCAGTTTCGAGATTGGCCAAAAATCCTTATGGTTGTCAGTTTGTCCGATCAGTTTGTATTTTCGCCTACAGGTTGCATTTTTCAACCAATCTCGTTGAAACTTGGTATACAGGTTCTATGACTGTACAGTATTTAATTGTCGTCGGGGATTTTTGATACCCGGGGCGTACTTTCTCCAAAAAGGGACTAAAGGGGGCTGCTGGATATCTCCGCCTAATGTGATTTGATTTCGATGATTTTTATTTTATTTGAAAGGTAAGTATTAACATTAAGTTTGTCTTATATTTGGTGAAGATCTGATGAGGATCTTCAGCGTGATGAGCAAAATAGATCCTCAAAATGCAGTATGTTGCGCACTTTGCTCACTTTCAAAGCTCACTTTACAAGTTTGTGCATGCGAGGTCTATTGTTTGGAGAACTGCTAGTATAATACTGCATACAACAAGCGATGAAAATAGTTATTAAATAGTTCATAATATTTCAGCAAAGATGATCTAAAATCAAGGTAGCCAAGTCCATTAAACCTCGATACCCGCGCACGCAACGTAGCATTGGAAAGCAAAGTACGCACTCTCACGCACGCTTATCTCAGTATCGGCCGGCTTCGCTTCACACATACATTGTCACTAATTAAACAGGCCAAGATCATTGACTTGACTTAGCTGGTTGAGCTCGATTGATATCAGCAGTACAATATCAAAGAGAAACAGATATAATAGTAAGGTTGTCGCTAAGTAATCGTTGAAAACTTAGCATTAGTTGACCGAGCAAGCGAAGCAAGCGAAGCGTCTCAGTTTCGAGATTGGTCAAAAATGCTTTCAGTCAGTTGGTCTGTCCGGCTGTTCTTGCCTACAGAGGGATCATCAAAAAAAAATCTAGGAACCCAGCCGAGTTTGTTGTCAGATTCTTCTAGGCTGATAATGAAAATGATCCTTGTGATATTAATTCAATAAATATATATTTTACTTTACTTTACTTACAGGTCGCATTTTTCAACCGATCTGGTTAAAACTTGGTATACAGATTCTATGACTAGGTATACAGAACTCGTTTGTCGTCGGGGATTTAAGATTGGGGACGTACTTTCTCCAAAAAGGGGCAAAAGGGGGCTACTAGATATCTTCGCCTTGAAATCCGATTTGAATGGTTTTTTTTATTTGAAAGGCAGTAACAATATCGAATTGAAACGTAGTGGATTAAGAACCAATTACTCTTGCCTAATAATTAGTAGGTCAGCGCCCCAGCTGTGAAACATTAGAAACATTTCATGATGTTGTCTGCAAATACAAAAATATTCCAAAATTACGAAAAACTTCATAAAATAAAACGTAAAACGACGATTCTAATCTGTTTGTAAAGTAAAACATTACCGCAAAAGACTTCGATGTTATGTATCGTAGAGTTAACAAGAACAATGGTCGGAAACCTGCGCGTCGGTGCGTGTGCGCAAGATCAATCAGTACCATAGGCGATCGTACTTGGATCTAGTTGTTTGCTTACGGGGATATTAAAGGCTAGCTTCTACCCGCAGCTTTGCTCACTTGCTACTTAGAAATAAAGCTATAGTGAATTTACACTTGATTATAATACAGGATTGATATAATACAATTATAATACTCACCTAGTTTGATTGGCACCACACTGAAGCTTTATGATGAAGAGGGATCATCAAAAAAAAGCTAGGAACCCAGCCGAGTTTGTTGTCAGATTCTTCTAGGCTGGGGCGCGTGGAACTGGCTTAAATTCACTTAGCTTTAAGACGTTTCAAAATGATCCTTGTGATTTTATTGAAATAAATCATTTTTGACTTTTTGACAGGAGTTTATGTTTTGTCATAATTTCTAGAGCCTTGAGGGTGGGAAGAATTGTTTTGTGTTTAAGTGATGATAATATTTAGAAAAAAAACAACTACTTAGCACAAGGTGGTCCATCGACTAAATCGGGAAAAATACTAGCAGAAACACCGAATTGAAGTTGAATGGTATATCGAACAAAATATAATTGTAATTTTGTGCTGGGTCTTGTTTTTATGGTATCATGGTATAGTTCGCACAGCGGATCTAGGCTTCCGTGAAGTTAGCCGTTTGTGATGCGCAAAGACAATTTAGTTTGAAAAAACTCCATTGCGCATCGAAACGGCTAATTTCACGACGGCCGAGATCCGTTGTGAGAACTTTACCTATTTTTAGTTCATAGCTATAATATTTATCCTCTTATACTAATATTATCACAAAGAGGAAATATTTGTATATGTTTGTAACGAATAAACTCAAAAATTACAGGTCCGATTTCAAAAATAATTAACTATTATAACGCTACATTATCCATGAGAAACATAGGCTATATTTTTACCACCGACACACCCCGGCTTCGAATGGTTGCTTAAGTTTTCATTGCACCTGTCCTAGTTAACTCAGGACTGTGTTTTTTTTATATATAACTCAAGTGGCAACCAAGCGTACGACCCACAAGATGGTAAGCGGTTACCGCAGCCTATGGACACTTGCAATACCAAAGATATCACACGCGAGTTGTCACCTTAAGGCATAGATTGAAATCCTCATGTGCCAATAATTTCACCGGAAACCATACCCTTCACACCGGAACACAGCAATGCGAGCATTACTGCTTTGCGGCAGAAATAGGTATGGTGGTGGTACTTCCCCGGACGAGTTCTATCACAAAGAACTCTAATACTCTTTCTGTTATTCTTTAGGTATTGACTGTTGGGTGATAATAAACTAAAAATAAAATAAATCTTACCTAATTCCTATCATAAATTGTCTCATAAACGTACCAACACCTACCCATGTGAACGGATTCCAGAAACTCCAAAGACGTAAATATATCGCGATTCTGAATATCTACCGGCCATGCGTCAGGCAGACCTACGTGTGTCAAACTTACTACCGGCATGGAGATTTATAAGATACGCGTAAACAGTTGTTATTTTAACAAGACGTACATTAGCTGAGATTGAGAGATGTAGATTTAACGTAGCTAATGATATGCAGAACGGAAACTCTGCTTATTCAAATGGAAAGTATTCAAGTAGCCCCAGAGATTGCAACGTTTGCTTAAGTTCTGAACAGTTATTAAGGCCGCCTGAAGGCCTCCTTTACTGTGCATTACTCGGAGTTAGCATGAAGACTAGTAAACAGTGGTTTTCTACGGTGTAAAGATAAATAAGAATAATAATAATAATAAGAAGAATAAGAGATATAGAGAGAACCCCTGTTTATGACGCTTATGCTATACAGGAACTGAGTCCAGAAACTGAGTCCATCGCTACTAATGGCCAGCTTAAAGAAAAACCACACACACATACACAATTACAAGATTTTCTAGTGTCATAAGAAAATAAGAAAAATGAGTCAATCATAAAACTTATATAGCATTTTAACGGATTCGTTAGCGGATGCAGTATTTCAATAATTCATAGCAGAGGTAAATAATTGTTCTGTTAACAAAAAGAGAGTTGTTTTTTTATGTCAGCAAGTGACAAGACAATCAAGGCGCCCGCCTGATATTAAGCACCACGCCTGACTATTACAGATGCAGAAAGCAGTTTCGTTTCTATTGCGCTGTGATTACGTTAGGTATGATTTCGGTAACGGTTATTTCGATAAGTTGTGACAAACCGCTGATATATTGCGCGTGAGCTTTACATAATTTGCGATTTCAGATTAATTTAATGTTTCGGTGATTCGACTTTCGAAATTTGGATCAATTTATTTGAGCATGCGATATCTTTGAAGTATTTGAAATGATCTAGATTGTAATTTGTTTATTGCTTTTGTTTATTGAATTGTTTTATATACACTCGTATGACCTTTGATATTATCATCATCATCATGACAGTTTTTTAATTGTCCCACTGCTGAAACACTTGCCTACTCTTAAGTGAAAGTGATTGGGTCTTATTCCACCACCCGGACTCAATCAAAAGCGGATTGGTAGATGGCACATATTTTTTGAATTTTTAGTTCTTGTCAATGTACTGTTGAGTAAAATATTAACTCATTAGGTAAGTGTGTAGGATACTAAAGAGAAACCAAATAACATTGACATCTCCCTGCAAATTACAGGGGTGAGGGGCACGAAATGCGAATGACTCTATCCCCGCGCAACCTTCACGTCCACAACCCCCACGTAAGGAAATGTCTAAGTTATCTGGTTTCTCTATGATTATAAAACTTCAGCAATATAATTTTGAATTAGAAAGCTCAGCTTGGCCGCAGGAAAGGGTAATACTTAGTGATACTAAGTGTCTGTTTTTTTATGTCAGCAAGTGACAAGACGATCAAGACGCCTGCCTGGTGCTAAGCACCACGCCTAACCATAATTATAGATGCAGTGCCACCCAAAGCTTAAAGTGTTTAAGTTCTGCGTGGCACTGCACTGCGCTCATCACTCCGAGACGTTGTTGTTAAGTCTCTTTCGCCCAGTAGTTTCACTTGCTACGTTGCCCTTCAAACCTAAACACGTAATGCTTGCACACTAGCTTGGAGGTAGAATATCTGGCACTGCGGTGCTACCCACTGGACTCTTGCTGAAGTGTCCTACCACCAGGTAGGCATGCAAAAACTGCTGTCAAATTAATTTCATAGCAAAATTTCATATATTTGTGCTGAAATCGGTTTAGCAAAACAATTCTTACTTAGCAATTATTGAACCAGTGAACGTACTTTTACTTATTCTAGGTACAGCCTTTTTCTTCCCACATCTCAATTAAAATCAAATGAGAAAATTAGTGAAGCACGAACTTAACAAATAACCTCCGGTGTCCCGCACATCTTTCAACGTCTACCGCGAATGGGCTATAATTCCTAGGTTTTTGCGGAATCCTAAATCATTCAGTGTGATAAATTCTGTGTATAATGAGAATAGATGTATCTTATTAATATATTTTGTTGTTGAGTGAAATGAACTATTATTTAATACTTTGTTGCTATGCTACTCCTTAGGAGCTCGGCCTGAAGTTTATTAATAAAATAAATATTTATATGTAACCTACAAGTAACATTTGTTTTGGTTCTAAAATTCAAATAAAAAATTTCAAAACATTCTAGAAATATAGGAAATAAATATATATAAATAGGCTAGAAGGATCGATTCCCGTAGTGGCACAAATATTTGCATATCCTGCAAATATTGTCGACTGGTGCAAGTGTGTTTTTAACCATGGTATTGCTTGCATGTGCTTTTTTTTCTCACTTAGTATCCTATAAAATGTATTTATAAATATAATAAAATTATTAACTAAAATATCACAATTTTTATTCTTATAAATCTTACAAAAGGTGACAAAGATCTTCTTATTCATAGCAAAGGGAAAATCAAGAATCGTTTAAAATCCCATCAAATCGATTTCACCATAAGCTACTCGAAATGAACGGCAACGTTTACATACAAAAAACAAAAACCTCATTGTCACCTATTCAGGAACAATCGAGCGATTTCTATGATCAACTCTACCTTACTCTACCATTCTGATAACTCATGATATTCTATTTTGAACCATGTTTTAAAGAGGTTAAAGCTTCTACTCTATTTTTTAAAGCTAAAAATATCTTTGTTATTATTTAAAACCTGTGGCACGTCATTGTAAACTTTATCAACGAGACAAGAAAGCATAATATGCAGTAAATATTCTTAAATTTCCTATAAATGTAAGCGTATAAATTCTGCAGTTTAAAAAAATGAATTTCAACCTTATAGTGTTGTAATAAAGGTGGCTGATGTATTTTTAATAGAAAAGTGGGTAGTTTGGAAATTCTTGTTGGTGATAATGACGTCATGGTACACAGCTACGGTCGTATTAAAATGACATTACTTTACAAACAGTTATGTTGATAATTTGCGTCTAAGTTTTATAATATTATTCATATTTGTTTGTATTGTGCCGAACAAACCTAGAAACTAAAGAACCAAGTGAAAAAGTTTAAAGATTTAAAGTTTAAAGTTAATATAACTTCAAACTACATTCTACTACTAACATTCAAATATTTTTTGGCATGAGATTTGCTATACTGTTAAGATGTTAATTGACCACTGCAACTGTTACAATCTTGCGTGGCGCTTTTAAAACACTACCACGGAAATCAAATCAAATCAATCAAATCAAATCAAAATTGCTTTATTCAGTAAAACCTATTTCTGCCGCCAAGCAGTAATGCTCGCATTGCTGTGTTCCGGTGTGAAGGGTATGGTTTCAGGTGAAATTACTGACACATGAGGCTTTTGATCCTAGCCTCTAGGTGGCAACCCGCGAGTGATATCTCTGGTATTGCAAGCGTCCATAGGCTGCGGTAACCGCTTACCATCTTGTGGGCCGTATGATTGGTTGCCACTTCAGTTGCATAAAAATAAAATGATCACTTTGAAACGTCTTACAAGCTAGGAAAATTAACGCCAGTTCATGCATAACGCGCCCATGCTGCAAGAGACCTGGCAACACCGGCTAGGTTCCAAACGTTTTTTGGCTTGCTATTGTTATAGATGCCAGTAGAGTTGTAGCATTGCTGGCAGCATTATGTACATCATTTTGGTTTTGATTCACCAACATTTCAGTATTCGTGTTTATTCGTGCTCTCTATTTGATATCACCACATCTCATCGCAAATAGACGTCGAAGCCGTCATATAAATACAGAGTATCAATGATGCATTAACTATGTAACGCTTATTGCTGTGAATCTAATGAGGCGTGCCAGCGATCGTGCACTGCCATCTATAACTGTCTGCCAGTCTGGATATACGATGGTGAGTGTCGATACTTCGGGATGCCGGATAAATTAGCTGTAAGATCATTATTGACAAAAATAAGAGTCGAAATTCATAGAAAAAATATTTATTGCATATGTATTTAAAGTGTTACCACTCAATCAATTTAAATTTAGGTTCTGCATGACTTTTGGTGTTTTTTTTTTATACAACTGAAGTGGCAACCAAGCGTACGGCCCACAAGATGGTAAGCGGTTAACGTAGCCTATGGACGCCTGCAATTCCAGAGGTATCACTCGCGGGTTGCCACCTTGAAGTTAAGATCGAAAGCCTCATGTGCCAGTAATTTCACCGGAAACCATACCCTTCACACCGGAAAACACAGCAATGCGGGAATTACTGCTTGGCGGCAGAAATAGGTATGGTGGTAGTCCTTCCCCGGACGAGCTCTATCACAGAGAACTCTACTAATCTTTAATTATCTTAGTTATTGTTTTTATTCTGTGAATGAGTTTCTGACTATGCGACAATTTGAAACATTTTGATTATAATTAATTTTAGTTAGTGATGTCTAATTTTTTCTATTTATTTATGTTATTCTCTCAATTTTGCAAGCCAGGCAAGGCAGATACTCAAAGAAACCTAATGTTCATATTAATTAACCTAAATTTATGTAACTACATTCATGTTATCATGTTTAAGAGCACTGGTGGTCTAGTGGTAGTAACCCCGCCTTCCGATCCTAAGGTCGTGGGTTCCTCCCGGTCGTGCACCAATGGATTTTCGCTATCAGTGCTCTCATACGGTGAAAGAAAACCGTGAAGAAACCGGCATATCCAAAAACTAAAAATTCATAAGACATGTGCCATCCACCATCCGCACTGGCCTACTCTCGAGCATGAGGACAATGCAGATTGGATGGCACATGTCTTTTAAATTTTTAGTTCAGAGATATGCCGGTTCTCTCACGATGCTTTCTGATTGACCACATTATCAATAATCTTAATAAAATTTATAATCTATTAGTTTAAATATTCTTATAATTTGTATATTAATTAAATCTAAAAAAATTGATCCGCCTCTACTCCAAACTGTTGCTGTACCCTAAATAAGGTTAATTATGTTCCTAAACAAAAACCTAACCATGTAACATAATTACTGCAATAAATAAATGAATACTGAATACTGAATCTAGTGGTGAATTTTTTTAGAGAGCACTGTAGCGGTCAAGTGGTTGTGATGAAACGCCTTTCGATTCTAAGCCAGTGGTCACAAATGGATTTTTCTATTATTTTTTTATGCAAACAATACTCACAATTGGTGAAGGAAACTTGCATGTTTAAGAACAAAAGATGTGTCATCAAATACGAGTAGTGGATTAATCCAGTCATAACGCTGGAAAGTAGGTCAGTACCTCAGCAGTAGATACATAAAAAGGCTGTCATGATAAAGACTCTTTATCATAAAGCTTATGAGTCGATTCCCACTGAGGAAACGGATATGCTATTATCTAAACAGCGCAGAAGGCAGAGCTAGAACCAAATGAGCCGTGAGGTCATTACGAGCTTGGTTACTTAACCGCAGGGTGCTCAAGAAACGACAGTGTGCCAAGCGTAGCAAGTTCATTACCTCGCGCTAATAATACATCAGTTTGATCGTTGATGTTGCATCGACTATCGCGAATTTATAACTATAAAATACATGGTACCTACTGACTAATTAAAATATTTTTTTAGGGGCTTGTCTCAGCAAAAAACTGCAACTCTTGGTTCTTAAGCTTGATTGAGTTCACAGATCAAGCATTGTAACAGTTTAACCTTGCCTTGGAGTAGGTTTTAGAAGTCCTAAGAATAAAATCAATAATTATGATTGACAACTTGAGCTCATGTAAACATTTTATTCTCATTATACATCTGGAAGGTCAAACACGCTGAAATGGCATAACCAATTTAGATGAATCTTGAAATAGTAATAGTTCTGAATCAGGAATAGCATATAGTTTTTATTCTATTTTTACCTATGTCGGTACCACGCGAATGAAACCGCGGGCAGACTATGTCAATTAAATTATACTTGGTATATAGTAAAGTATATAGTCCTCATTGCACGCTATGATTTGTAAGGAGACAGGTGTAGACGCAAATACACTCAGTTTGGTTTCGCCATCTCAATTGGCATTTGTCTGTGATTGTCAAACTTTACCTATTAGCAGAGCGAAGCGAACTACAAAACTAGGACATCATATCAGCCAATAGATTTCTCTGGACAAGGACTCTCCACCATAGAGTTCCTTTTCGACCAATCTTAAGTCTTCATCATCCGTCAACTTCTTACGATCGTTTTAATGTCAACTTTATTCCCCAGCAGCTAGCGGTTCTGCAAAAAACGATTCACAAATTAGCTTGTACTTTTATTTTATAAACTACACTATTTAATATCTTCAGATCATTTGAGATTAAAATCTGATCTCAAATAGCTCACGAGTGATCTGATCATCAGATCACTTGCGAGTGCATGTAAAAAATTGGTCAAAACATTGCAATAGGACTCATAAATAGGATAAAAAAGTACAATTTTAGTGTTTCTTAATTTTTAGGTAAGTATTTTTAAATATCTGTACTTGTTTGTGTTCAATAATATTTTACATGTTAAAACGACTTGAGGTGTTGGAAAAATTTAAATTTAGCTAGGTTTTAAATGAAGCTATCTAAAAGTTTGAGATTCCGAGCATCATAAGTCCATTCCGTCGATAAATCTATGAAAATGTACGCTTCGCTAATGTCGTTGGAATGCTTTCATGATCTGAACGAACCAGGGACGAACTCCACACTTTCACACTATAATTATATATAAATGTGAAAGTTAGGATGCTTGGATGTTTATCACTGAAACTATTTGGCTGAAGTTTAGGTATTGTGTTATCATTTATTACGAGTTTATGCTAGTATTTACACTAGCAGTTATCCGACAGTAGACCTCGCAAGCACAAACTTGTAAAGTGAGCTTTGAAAGTAACCAATTTACTGCATTTTGAGGAGCTGTTCTGCTCATCACGCCAATTTTTATGGAACGAATTTAAAGTTATTACATATTAATTAAAATAAAAACCATTGAAATCAAATCTCATTAGGCGGAAATATCCAGTAGCCCCCTTTTTTCCCCTTTTTGGAGAAAGTACGCCCCTTATCAAAAATCCCCGACGACAAATTCTATAAAGTCAGAATCTATACCAAGTCTCAACCAGATCGGTTGAAAAATGTGACCGGTAGGTGAGAACAGCCGGACAGACTGACTGACGGACAAAAGCATTTTTGGCTAATCACAAAACTGAAACGCTTCGCTTGCTTCGCTCGCTTCGCTCGCTCGGTAAAACAGATTACAGATACAATACACCATTCATTTTGAATATTCTATCCGTTATCCGATAGGCATGTGCATAGTACAAGCTTTATTTAGGTTGGGGCTAGACCGCGCTGAGTAAAAATGTACGCCAATTAATATGTATTTGCGTATTCAAATCAAATCAAATAAAAAATAAAAATATGTTTTATTTAAATTACAGTTTCTAAATATTACAGGGTTTGGGGTTCTTCAGTTAAGTTTTAATGACCTGTGTGGGAAGAGAAGATCACCTACGCATTTATAGAAAACGAACTTACATTCTGATGTCCGTTCCCTGTACTCATAACTAACTGATCCAAACGACATCTCGAATCGAAACGTTACATCTGATCTAAAAATATCTGCATCAATGTAAGATGGATCAAGCTCTTTGCATTTCCGTTACAAAGTCATTTTATTTTATAGACGACTAATGTGGCGCGGTGGGCGAAGGTCCGCCTGCGACGCAGAGGTTGCGGGTTCGATTCCCGCCTTGGGACAAATGTTTGTAGGATCTGCAAATATTTGTTCCGGGTGTTCTGGGTGTTTTCTATGTATAATAAAATATATCTATCTATGTATTGTATTGTATTAAATATATATCAGTCATCTAGTACCCATAATACAGCTCTGTTTAACAGCACCTTGGGCTAGATGATGCTGTGTGGATTGTCCAGCATTATTTATTATTTATTTGAATCTATTATTGGCTATCTATGAGTTTAGTTTTTACTTTTCATTTTTTACTAGTAAAAAACTGCACTGATGGTTCATTTGCCTTCCTATTCTAAGGTCAATCACTCCAATTTCAATCTACTACTCCTGGTAGAGTAGTAGAGTTTTTTGTGATAGAGCTCGTCCGGGGAAGGACTACCACCATACCTATTTCTGCCGCCAAGCAGTAATGCTTTGCTGTGTTCCGGTGTGAAGGTTATGGCTTCCGGTGAAATTACTGGCACATGAGGCTTTCGATCTTAGCCTCAAGGTGGCAACCCGTGAGTGATACCTCTGGTATTGCAAGCGTCCATAGGCTGCGGTAACCGCTTACCATCTTGTGGGCCGTACGCTTGGTTGCCACTTCAATTGTATAAAAAAAAAATCTAAATCATACATACATACGCACATACATACATGCAAATAGAGGACAGACAGCGGGAAGCTTCTTTGTTTTATACCATGCAAAAAAAAGACGTAAAACGTAAATTCATATTAAAACTGCAAGCAAAACAAAATACATAAAATCTGCTGCATATTCCTCCGAAGAACTAAAATCGATGAAAAATTTAACAGGTCAGCTCCGGCTAGGTACACTAAGATCTACTGACTGAGGGTGGCGTGCCACAGTGCACGCACAACAGAGAGAACACTTTCACTAATACTACTGGCAGTTCTCCGAACAGTAGACCTCGCAAGCACAAACTTGTAAAGTGAACTTTGAAAGTGAGCAACATACTGCATTTTGAGGAACTATTTTGCTCATCACGCTGAAGATCCTCATCAGATCTTCACCAAATATCAAGCAAACTTAAAGTTAATACTTACCTTTCAAATAAATCAAAAATCATTGAAATCAAATCACATTAGATGGAGATATTCAGCAGCCCCCTTTTTACACTTTTTTAGAGAAAGCACGCCCCCTATCAAAAACCCCCTTCGACAATCAACTTCTTTAAAGTCATAGAACTTTTATACCAAGTTTCAACTAGATTGGTAAAAAGTAGGCGAGAACAGCCGGACAAACTGACTGACAGTCAAAAGCAATTTTGGCCAATCTCGAAACTGAGACGCTTTGCTCGCTCGCACCCAAAGCCTAGACGGGTTACTGGTTAATATATTAATTAATTATTGTATCAAAAGGAAAATCTAGCATATTTACGGAATGCATTGTTTTTAAAACGTAATATACTGTCTTAAAAAAGAAACACATAAACCAGGAACAAATATTTGCAAATCATGCAAACATTTATTTGTTCCGCAGCAGGGATCGAACCCGCAACTGTCTCTATGACCGAATAGTCATACTGAGAACTTTATTTTTTGAATTGCTGAACATTAAACATTTTGCTCCGTTTCTCACAATGTAGTTTTTGAAATACGATTATAAAATGCAGCGATAGTTTCCCTACTCTGTGGCGGGGTGTAGGCCACCCCCTGTCGTCTGTATAGATTTTTCATTCTACCCCCGCTACGTACCGATATTAAAGAGTTTCTGAGCGATGCGCTATTTAGTTTCACAATTTTAATTTAAACTTTGTATATTGAAAGCTGCATTTTAAATTAATATTGAGCGTTGAGAAAATGTATTTCAAATTAAAAACTTTCTTTTAGACGCGATATTTTCAATTCTTCGAGATATAAAAACCGCGTGTTGGTTCATGTAGTTTTTTGAAATAAGAATTAAATATTTGAATTTAAATAAAGAACTGTCTCTAAATAATTTATTTTAGTAGCAAAACTCTTTTGATATAAGACGCACCAATGTTTTTCAGTAGTTACTAAGCATTGCACACATAAATGTTTAAAAAAATGTGTAGATGCACGACTGGAAAAGAACCCACGACCAGAAAGGAGTACCTACTACCTACTATAAAATTTGTAATTCACTAGCTCTGTTGAATCTCATGTCATTCATGCACACATTTGGAATAAGTACCTGCCTCTTTGAATATGGTCTTTACAAAAAATACAGTTACCATATTTTCTTTCATTCCTGTAATTAATTTTGGCGAAATCCGAGCAAAACCCGCCATCATTAAAATCTAACGGCATCCAATACAGAACGAATACTCCAAAATATTATAAACCGAGTCATCTAGAGTGGTTTTTTCGTAGTACATCACTATTAAATATGAAATATTATATTGGAAGTGCTGGGTAGTGAGGGGTCTTGAAAACATCGATAGTTTTAAGTTGTTTAATAGTACATTATGGTACTAGTGTGTAACATTGGTGATTACCGCTGAGGCGCCATTGAGTCTTAAGATAGCCGAGGACGGTAATCATCAATATACACGTGTATCATACGACGTTTTTCAACACACATAAAATAACAAAAAAAACTCATAATAAAATAACAAAAAAAAATCTATAACTCCCTAGTGAGTTATGGCAATGAAAAAGTGCCTAATTGCGATGACCATAGAGCCACTTTATAAGCAAGTGTGTTGAAATAGTAAAATCTATAACTCACTAATGAGATAAAGCAATGAAAATGTCATAGTTTAATTATGGGTGTCATTCTGTGCCTAATTGCGATGACCATAGAGCCACTTTATAACCAAGTGTGTTGAAAAAATTGTTTGAATGGAAGACTTTGGGGGAGACCTTTGCTCAGCAGTGGGACAAGATAGGTTGACTAAACAAAAATTGTTTATGCCTGTTAAATGTCCACTGACAGGCATTCTCAAAAACGCCATGACAACCGATCTTCACTATCGTAGAGTGATTATATAGGAAAGTATATGCGTTGCACTCGTGCGAAGTCGTGGCGGGTCGTTATTTCATAATATAAATAAACATAATTGAGTTGATAATGATGTAAATAAATAATAAATAATAATCTATCGATATCGACAGTATGCACACTGCGCGTCTCTAGCACAAGCAATGCCTCACTAGGATCGAGTGGGAGAGACGGGCCGTATATCGGCGCATATTCCGAGTGCACCGAACGTCGTATAACTACGGGTACCGGCAGGCTCCACACCGAGAGATACTCGTACCATTCCTACTGAAAATCAGAATATACAAAAAAAGTTGCTAACTTTGGGAACCTTCACCTTAGTATTTTTAAAGGCCGATTTCAGCAAATAATAGCCTATTAAGCTGCAATTTTTTTGTAGTATTATGAAAGCTTAGAGTTTTTGAAAGTTTTTAGATCACAAACCATGGAGTATGGTTCTTTAACTTTTATTTAATTTTGGAAATTAAACTTTGACTCTCTCAAACATAAACGTCACTTTTCATCAAAACTTTTTTAACTTGCACTAATGCTAGGAAGTTGATTATTTTATGCATGATTTTACAAGTCATTGATATTACAAAAGAAAATCTTGGAAACCTCCAAAACCTCCAAAAATTTTTTTTATCAGTTTCAAACGTTCCGACCAAACATTTTCAAAAAAAACTTTTAAAAAATCATACCTCGAAAAATACGAAAAATCGGGGAACATACATGGGGTATTCTCGAATACCCCTGGATCTGAGGAATCTATTTTTTTCTTATTGACGTCTATGTTTGGACCACCCTGTTTAATAGGCTTTCTTGACTGACTGACAGATCAATGTACTGCCTAAACCAAGAGTCCTAGAAACATTAGTGGTGTAGTGGTGCACTGAGAAAGGAATTCTTAAAACTAAGAGTAGGTAGAGTTCTTTGTGATAGAACACGTCCAGGGAAGTACTACCACCATACCTATTTCTGCCGCAAAGCAGTAATGCTCGCATTGATGTGTTCCGGTGTAAAGGGTATGGTTTCCGGTTAAATTACTAGCACATGAAGCTTTATAACTATGCCTCAAGGTGGCAACCTGCGAGTGATACATCTGGTATTGCAAACGTCCATAGGCTACGGTAACCGCTTACTATCTTGTGGGCCGTACGCTTGGTTGCCACTTCAGTTGTATAAAAAAAAAGTCTACTAGAGGACGTAGCGGGAAGAAGTTTGTTTAAAAAAGTCAATGCGGGCAAAGTCGCGGGGTGTTCCACTAGTAAAGCTTATAGGAGTTTTTTTTTGTGATATTACTAAAAACTAGCAGTTTTCCGAAAAATAGACCTCGCAAGCACAAACTTGTAAAGTAAGCATTTTCAGGAGCTATTTTGCTCACCACGTTGAAGATTCTCTAAAAAAATGGTGATGATCTGATCACCATTTTTTTATGAGACGAAATTAAAAAATCGAATCTCGTGAAGCGGAGGCGGACTTTAGTTTTTAAAACCTTAGGCCAAATCAGGATATATAGCAGTGCATATCGCGACGCGGAGGAAGACGCTCGCCGTGTCACTCAACCCTGATGAAGACTCTCGAAATTGAGTCGAAACAGTGTCGGTACCTCTTCACCGATATACCGGTACGTGAAAACACCCGTTTGTAAAAATGTAGGATATATAGCATTTTTTTATATATTCCCTCATTGTGTCTCCGGAGCGAGCTACGTGCTCCGACCGAACGAATCTCACCCAGCAATACTCCAATATAATAACGTGGCTCTTGAACATTTTGAAATATTATCCACAATGAGAAATAATATGCATTAGCCTCTGCTTCTAGCTTTATTCGCATGGCTTGAATACCTAGAGCCCGATTCTTTTATTAAACAATAGTTGACGTTTTATTCAGTTCCAACTGAAGTTCTTGTCGTGTTTAGGTTTTTGCCCAAAAAGCTATTTTTCAACACACTTGCTTATAAAGTGGCTATGGTCATCGTAATTAGGCACAGAATGACACTCATAATCAAACTATGACTTTTTCATTGCTAGAACTCACTAGTGAGTTATAGATTTTTTTTTGTTATTTTATTCACAAATATGTTGAAAAACGTCGTATGATACACGTGTGTATTGATGATTACCGTCCTCGGCTATCTTAAGACCCTCGCCTACGGCTCGGGTCTCAATGGCGCCTCAGCGGTAATCACCAATGTTACACACTAGTACCATAATGTACTATTATCAACCGATTGGCAGATAAATCAAAACACTCGATCAATCGTTAATCATAAACATTTATTTACATCTACATGGGTTTGTAAGATGTAGTTTAGATAGTTGCTATTTTTTTATGGTTTTTCAATAGTATAATACGCAAAATAAATATTTTTCTATTCTATTCTATTCAAAATAGTTGCTATTTTTTTATGGTTTTTCAATAGTATAATACGCAAAATAAATATTTTTCTATTCTATTCTATTCTAACACTCACAATAATTTGTTGTTAACGTATTTTAATAATAAAGAAGCGGTTCTAATATTATAAAGAGAGAAGATTTGTATTTTTGCTTGTTAAGAATAAACTCAAAAACTACTGTACCGATTTCAAAAACTCTTTCACCATTAGAATGCACCATTATTCCGAGTAACTTAGGCTATATTTATTACTAGCGATTCGCCCTGGTTTCGCACAGGTACGGTTTTATTGCACCCGCGCAAATCTGGGACTGATAGCTGCTAATTTGTAATAATAAAATTGCTCTTTTGGCCTTCGACTAAAAGTGGCGTATTCTAATAATTATCAAAAGTAACATATCATTTTTTTTTTTATACAACTGAAGTGTCAACCAAGTGTACGGCCCACAAGATGGTAAGCGGTTACCGCAGTCTATGGACGCTTGCAATACCAAAGGTATCCCTCGCGGGTTGCCACCTTGAGGCTAAGATCGAAAGCCTCATGTTCCAGTAATTTCACCGGAAACCATACCCTTCACACCGGAACACAGCAATGTGAGCATTACTGCTTGGCGGCAGAAATAGGTATGGTGGTAGTTCTTCCCCGGACGAGCTCTATCACAAAAAACTCTACTACTCTTAATCACTTTTGACAAAGCTTGTATTAGCGTACTTTCGTGCTTTGAAACACACGTAAGATCATAAAGGTGGCCTATACAAGTGGCTTTTAAACTTCATCGGTAGAGTAAACCAATGATTCTTCTACATACCGCTTAGCATAGAACCAAATTCTTGTATCTTACAAGTGTGTATAAACACACGATGATAATATCATTGAACTTTGCTTAGCATAATGATTAAGTCAAAGCTACTAATAGTAGTATTTATAGTCTGTGGTATTAGATATTTTAATAAAAACTAAAAAAATAGCTGAACAAACCAGGCAAACACCTTAACCTTCCCCTATTTACGGTTCCTACGCATCCTTCCTGATAAAATATAGTCTGTGGAGGTTACTATTCTAACGCAAAGAAAGAAGGCTAGCTATTTATACGCTGCAATATATAAAAATGCGATCAAATAGGTAGAGGTCCGACTACCAGCCGGAAGCGGCGACGCGACGTAGGAAAAATATTTTTCCATTTTAAATAAGTGAACGGAAGAGCATATATATTTCCCGTTATCTGTTTGTTAAATATTAGCAGTGCAGTTTTCAGAAGTAGCTGAACGTTTAAGGTGTCTTTTATAACTTATCACTCGAATACTCTCTTGTTTTATATTTGTTTTCTTTCTGTGTGTTTGTCAAATAAACCGAATTTTAATTTTAATTTTTTTTAATACGGTTTGATAATGCTCTTGGGGTCTTAGTCATATTCATGTGATAAATCTCTTAGCTAACGTGTCTTTCAACGTTGACTTTGTTCGCTGAATAAGAATTGCAAAGGAAGACTTAACAAGCCGCTAAAATAAATGTCAATTTCTTTTATGAATATGGGACTGAGAGTCCACTCTCTTTACACAGTTTGTAGAGCAGACGAAAATTACGTAGTTCAACTTAATAATTAGGTCAGTGACCATTTATTCAGAGCATCAACAAAGTATTTTCATGACACGCTCTATAATCATTAAACTTGGTATTGTTTCTATTCAAACTTATGAAGAAGTAATTTCAACATTGTAAACGCAAGGTGCATTTGCAATGTATTTAGAACGCCCTTATGCACTCGAATGAATTTCAAACGCATATTTGAACTTGGAACAAGTAAGTTGCTCAGCTATTTCTGAAGGCAACTGCCCTGAATGGTGGAATGGAATGCGTTTTTTCCCTATTAATAGGGAAAAAGAGTTGATGAGCGCGTTTTTGTTTGCAAAAGTTTTTTTGTATGTAGATGGAGCTTTATACAGGTTTAATTGGGAGCAGGCTGAAAAAGACACGCCAGTAGTTTCAATGAATCCGAGACCAGCAACATAACGTGCCCTCCGGAGCACGGAAGCGCTCAGATTCAAACGCCACTAGTAGTAACCAATCCAAGTAAATGGTTTAATAAGATCAGAAGCAAAGATAAGAATAAGAAGAACGGTTATTTATTTGCGTTATAAGATTTTACTAAGAACCTTCATGGGTCAAAATACGTGAGTGAGTTTTATAAGCTTTTTTAAAAATTAATGATCCAATTTATAATGTCAAATATTCATCAATGTTACATTAACGCTCTAATTTCAAATGAAACCTTCAACTGTCCAATCAAATAAGCATTAGAGCTATCAATATAATCAACCAATATTATGTACTCTCAACCAATAAACCACACACATAAATCAATCAATCCACGCATCGCGTATATTTAACCCGATCGCTACTATACCTACCCGTCGAACTGTCGAAGGCGTTTACACGTTCTGAATCGTGTCCAATAGCGCAAAACCGATCAACCAATCACGATGCACCATCGACTCTCGAAGCCAGCCGACCAGATTCACCAGACCTCCAATTCTCCATGCAGTCCTCCCCGTCTATGCCGTGTCGTTCGCAGCCGGAGAGGTGTGGGAGGTGTAGGTAAACTGGTGGGTTGGAAGTAGAAGGTTCGATATGCCATTGGTTATCGGTGTACGTCACGTAGATTTTCACGGTTTTTTCTCGGCTGGGTGGGACTACGTTATTGGTAAATGATCGGTACGGAAAAAGGTTTTTATATACTGTTTTGTGTTGCAATGTTGAGTTATATTGGGTTTGAAATGTGGGTGTGGATGACCCTTGAATAATCTGTATAAAAAACCCTGTGACCAGACTTGGATAATAATCTTCTTTGTATAGCCAAGGTATGCTACCGTGAATCATTAAACACATTGAAAAAAGTCTAAAAAAATCCCTCCTTGCAGTAATGTCATCTGTCCCCCCCCCCCACCTAGGCACCCCCTAGGACCGGGAACGTTAAAAAGCAATCTCCTTAATGGAATTTCAATTTCAGTGCAAAGTTAACTAGAAATCCAACTAGATGCAATACCGACTGACGGGGAGTGAAAAATGTTATTGCGGAAATTTATATTTCGCTATTTACTGAGGACAAATAAATGGAGATTTATTAGAAGCTGGTAACTGATTTAGCAGCTCTCGGCGATGCCACCCCGATTGCTAAAGTGTTTTCAAGATATCAATGTTAATTGAGTTCTAATCATTTTACTGCGTAGACCTTTTTTAACGCCATGTGAAATTAAAAATTTATTTAAAAAAAGGCTTACATTTCAAAGTTTAAATCCAATTACAATTGTTACGTAATTTTGCAACAGATTAAACGGTTGTTTTACACTATTACATATCTTTACCTACTTAGTTTTACTGAATACCAAAACCGATGGTTTCTGGATATATCTTCAGATTTTTGGTTTGTTTCTCGTGTACCCTTTCATCAGGTACAAAAATCAAACAAATTGCGCCATGCTTCATCAACTAACTCCCATGTACCAATCAAACTTTCGTTGTACCTACAAAAACATTTCATTTCCCGCGCAACACGATTCAACATGGCGTCCGCTAACCGGAAGTTATTTCTTGTTTTAAATAAAATCAAAGTGTATGTAAGTTGCAAGTTTCATGTACTTATGAGAATTATAAAATTGCCTTGTTGACGGGTCGGCCACCCTGCGAAGGAAAAGTAGAGTTTATTCGAGTAAATCATAATAATAATTTATGAGTGTTCTTGTTGACGAAATATTGAACTAGTTTATTACGCCACGTATAGTTCTCTCGGCGTAGATCCGCCGGCTTCCGTGAAGTTAGCCGTTACGATGCGCAATGGAGCTTTTTCTAACTAAATTGTCTTTGCGCATCACAAACGGATAACTTCACGAAAGCCTATAACTATACACACCTGACGAGCAAAAGTAATTGGTACTTCCACATTGCATTGGTTCGCTGATTTTTGCCTGCTCATTTGCCTAAATTTGCTTGTTACTAGAACGTGGTTTGGTTAGGTTTAACGCGTTTTTTCACTTGCCCTCTGAAGCACGAAAACGCCTTTTTGTACGTAATAACTGATATAATACTTCAAAGAGTTTTGAGTCAGGGAAATTTGTCTATGATCACAATAATAGGACAGCAATGGTAGCCTCCACTAATACATCAAATTTGTTTACTAGCATCAACGTGCAGTTCTCTCAAAGTTTCGTACAGTGAGACGCGGAACGTTCTTACTAGATCTTCACTTCCTTCCAACTAAACATTTCCTCAAAATTCTTGAACACCTTAAAGGCGAGTAAATAATACCTCTGATACCTGCAGCTCCGTTCGGAACACGTTGCATTTTAACAAGTTTAAAATACTTTATGCATAGACATTACGGGAGCTTTGTACGGAGAAATTTCATCCGATGTGGGCTTGGAGTAGTGAAGTGTGGATGGGTTTCCAAGGAATCGTGTTTCAAGTGAACCTACTGCTTTTGTTTCTCGTCTCATAAATTATACATTTATTTTTACGATCTTGCCATTGTATCTATAAATGATTGTGTACAAAATACACTACATGTTTATGAACGCGGTTTATACCCGGCACGACGCCTTATTATCCGGTTTTTAAGGGGACGCACCATACGTCTGACCATGCGCTGGGCTCGACGTCTTATAAAAATTGTCCAGCGGTCCAGCACTGTACCAGATAGGAACCGTGTCTCTACCAGACAGAAAAGGTACTAAATTGGATGCAGATGCGTTATTCTAGGTTTTAAAACAAGTAAAAGTACCCATTAATAGTACTTAATCATAAAAAGAAATGCGTTTGTGGGATTATTACCTAAACTAGTCCGCTAGCATACATTACGTCAGACAAACACTAAAGTTATATTTTTTGTATTAAACCGGTAATTTTTGGGATTCACTTTAAGATCATACTAATCCAGAATTCGCCTGCTCTACGGATGTAAAATACCACCCAGAGGCAGCCAATAGCGTCGGCCAATTTGAATATAGAACGCCCGCGCGGAATTTATAACGGACACACGAAACTTAAATGTTCGCTGGTTACCGGGTAACTGCAACTGTTTGGATAGATAGATTGCTGAGCCACTGATCTTTGGGAGCTATCCACTTGAATTTAGGTACTTTTTATTAACGATCACGAATACGATTAGTCTGGTTGTGGGACCACTGCTGGGCAAAGGCCTCCTCTAGATCTCTCCAGTCATCTCGGTCTTGTCAGACCCAAGCTCTTAAAAAGTTGTCGATATCATCTCGCCATTTTTTTTTAGTTAGAACTAGAGTCTCCCCTGAATTAAAACTTTTTAGTAATGTGTGCAAAACTTTTTGGTCACTTTTAGGAAAAAAGAACAAAATGTTTCAATAAAAACAGTTGAACAGTAGGAGCCCTTCTGGCAAAAGGTTTGTTTGTAAATAATTTATTGATTTTTAATTTATAGCGTTCTAGAATAGTCGATATTAATTTGGGCATCATTTCGAAGTGGTGTCGTGATGCAAATTATACAAATTCTGGTATGATATATGCTATTATGGCTGACTGACTGAATGATAGACTGACTGACTGACTGACAATAAACGCACAACATAACGGTAAATCCTATAGATCTGAGTTTTTCAGGTGGTATTGCTTTTAATGCATGGGAATACACTAAGAAAGTAATTTCGTTTCCAAAGACATCACTAGTCAATGGCTAACGATAAATCTTTTGTTTTTAAGTTGTGTTTTGTTCTTATTTGCTGTAGGTTCTGTTCAGAAGCTTTCGATGTAAGTATTATAAAGTCCATAAAAAAAACAAATATTGCATAACTCTTTAATGCAATTTCAGTTAGTATAAATCGCTTTTATTCAAGTTTTCAAAAGCAATATTCGTTCGTATCCAAAGGAACATCTGTGCTTTCCAGCCAGTGGACCGCTCGGATTTATTCTTGAGGTTTGTCACTTCAGAACGGCGTTGTAAATAAAACCTTAAAGCACTGACTCATGATTCAAAGTATGTTATTAACGAGCTTGTTAGTTGAGATATTAAATGTGCAATGAGCTCTATTTGCACAGGGTCAAGGTTCAATATCTGTGTGTGAGTTTGTACTAGCAAGGTTGGAATGAAACTTTTGCCTTTACTATAATTTTATTCTGTGTTTATATTTTCCTTAGGAACGAATATTGTCATAGGAAAGGTTTTCTTTGAAATAAATCTTCATGACATTGTTAAATTTTCCACATTGACTGACCAATAAAAAATATTTTTTGTACCGGTTTCCTAACGATGTTTTTCTTCACTTTTTAAGAGCACAATATTGCGCACATACATTTTTTGAAGGGTAATACTAATCAGTGTACGTCCAATTTTGAACCCACGACCTAAGGTTAAGAAGACGGAGTCACTACCACTATATACCACCAGTGCACAAATGCAGTTTCTGAAATATATAGTAAACTTATTAAATTAAAAGAATTAATAATGAAAATTAATCCAATGTAATTCAAATCGACCTCTATTAGACGTGATTGCAGTTAAATATTAAACTACCCTCAAAAGGTCCCAAACTATTACTAGTAGCGACTAAAACTAATAATGCAACAATAGACCAGATTGCACCAATACACTGCACCTGGTCCGGTACTGCTCTTGTCGCCCTGGGGGCACCATCCACCTCCCCCCTCCCCCCCACAGAGGTAGGGGGTGGGGATCAAGCGGAGCTTGGAACGTGTCAACCGATTTTTTGTGTATTTAATATGTGCATGTTTTGAATTAGAATTTAATTCTAGTTTCTTGTTGTTTTAAATAGTTTGTTGATTTTTCCAGTTAGGTATGGCTATCGTGAACGTGAAAAAAATGGCGTGGTAACCTGTAGTGAGGGACATATTCATAATCATGTTACTTCTGTCAGCTAATGTGTCTCTCAAATCTATCACCATCTTTGTTTATTGACATAAAGACAAGCCGCTGAATGACGGTATTTTGATGAATAAGGCCCTGATTGTATTGATTTGCAGGAGTTCAATTTCAATTCAAGGTTTTTAAATGTCCCAGTTTCACAGTAAAAATAACTAGATACTGATCGTTTTTGTGAACTTTCTAAATATTTAACTTTAAGCGCACATTTTCAAGAGTACGATACAGCGAATCTATAAAATAACATAAAACATGAGATAATCATTTTGGATGTTCAGTAAATATTTAGATCCCGATTGTCCGTGTCCACTACACATTATTGCCAAGATCTTCTGACTGACACGTAATGTACTTTTCTAATGATTATGAACCCAACATTAAGTAGTTTTGGAATCCTCATAAGCTGTTTTCAAGCAGTTTTTCGTCAATGACAGTCATAACAGTCATTACCTGCCTCCTCATGATTCCATTATCCCTGTAATCCAGCATCTTCGGTTGCCAACAATGTGGGATAAAAACTTGAAACCGTGGAGCGACGGAGGCTGGTTCATAAGGCATTTTTCCGAACACACACGTAGACCCCCACCCCCGATGGGGGGCACCCGGTGATCTGGGCGCTCGATTGTGTAGAGTAGCTGACGGAAAATTGGGAGCAGAGACTCTATGTATAAGTTTTCAATGCTAATGCGAAAGGAGAGATATTATGTATGTTTGTGCATCAATCACGCTGCAACGGCTGAACTGGTCTGAGCGTAACTTGAAATAGTAATTGTACTGGAATAGCATTATGCTACTTTTATTTTGGTGCCACACAAAACGATGCCGCAGATAAAAGCTAGTGTATTAAATGAATATACGAGTGAATTTCTCAAACCAAATAAACACGTCATAACTGTAACTTTTTCTTAGAAAGTCGTCCAAATGTACCTATTTTAGTAAGTAAGGCAATTAATAAGTAATGTGTCACAAGACAAAAATATATGAGAGTAAAAGAAATTTTTTTTAATATTTGACTCTTCATTTTTCAAATATAGGTACTTTTTAAATATGTAAAAAATCATGCATGCATAGCACTCGCTTCTATCCCTCTTTAAAGTTTTTTAAGATATAAATAAAAACCAGGTGTCTCTGTCCCGCATTACTCTACATCCACTCTTTGCTTCTTCGTCTCGCCGATAGCCTGCGATGTGTGCGGCTTCGGAATGTTGAAAGACGCCCTGTGACGCCGGAGCCTTCCTGAAAATGTATGCCCCCCCCTCCCACTGGGGGGCACCCACACACCCACCGGGAAAAAACCCGTCGACTGTACGTAATCGACACGTACCTTCCTCTGTGTGCGTTCTGAAAGATTACTCTATGTAGTGGCAATACATTGCTGAAGCGAAAGGTTTTGTAACTGAGTGGGTGCGCCTGTGTGTGTAGATGTGCAAACTTGCCTGTGTGCGTTTTATTGACATTTTTATACATGAAATTTTATGTGCGCGATTTAGATGTTTTGTGTATACAGTTTGGGTGTGTGTGTGAATTATTTGCGGTGGCTTTCGATGTTCGTGGAATACTGAATGGGGGTAATTAATTTGTTTCAGATGAACTGTTCGTTCTAAGGCTCTGCTCGTATATTCATCTGTATTTAATGTGCCAGTATTATTTTCTTGGAGAAATAAGAAAAATATAAGATAACTTTATCGATTCCGTAAGTCTCATCATCATCGCCCACAGCCTGACTTCACCCACTGTTGGGTATAGGATTCCTTAGTTTGTGCTACTGTGCTAATCTTATAATCGTTAGTCTCATGTGCCAGTAATTTTACCGGTAACCTTTTGAACAGAAACCTTTATTTCATTGAAACTTTTTCAGCTGTCTCATCTCCAATGTTTAACCTGTATAGTGCAATAAGGAGATTCCGAAACTCTACTCCTAGAGCGTAAAGCCTCTTTAACCCACACACAGCAGAAAACTAATTGGCACAGTAGGGCACAGTCCACCAGTTAGTAGGTAATCTTGCTTAAAAAAATGTCATGTTGCTTATCCTATGTACCTACTTACCTACCTTTTTTTTTTCTTTTTATTACTCTTGTTTTATATTTTTTGTTTTCTTTCTGTGTGTTTGTCAAATAAATCGAATTTCATTTCATTTAATTTTTTTAAAGAGTTAGTATGAAAATTCATCGCGGACAAAGTCATGGTGCTACTACTAGTTTATAATATAAGTACTATTATGGTATGTATAACAGTGCCGCTATCTTAGGAAGTCGACTAAGAATTTTCCGTTATTTTTGCCTCCAGTAGGTTTTATGGGAATAAGTAAGATTAGTATTTCTAATTTAATGAGTTTCTAGTTTGTAGTAAGCATTCATTAGTGATACCGCTGAACCGGAGCTCTGTGATCCCTTAGCAGTAGTTTCTGACGCAGTTGAATCACTTACGAATGTGAAAAATATTTCTGATAGCCCTCAGATCTTTGAATCGCGAATCCGACTATCCGGATTCGCGTCCAAACGTTGTATTTTAAACTTGATGCACTGTAATTTTTGATACTTGATAGGTTTGCAAGCATATCGTATTCATCATCATCATAGTTAGTCTCCATGTTTCCAATGCTGTGATATGCATATTCTCAAGCGAGAGAAGCGATGACCCATCATAAACCATCACGCGGGCCCAATGCGATTGAGATGACTCATGTCTGAAATGAGTCTTGAATTTATAGTTCTGGGACATGTCAGTTTCCTCACGATGTTTTCCTTCACCGTTTTGGAGCACTGAGACAGTTCTTCAATGCATTAAAGAAACGTGAATCATATAGTACCTACACTTAAGCAAAATTTCCATTCAAACTAATCTTACGCAGCAAAGCGAATAAATACTTGCTCTATAGCACCACTTAAAAAAGTGTCTTGTGAATTTGCATGGCTAATACGAATCAGCGCTGTAGCTTTTAATTTTGTGCTACGATTTTCTGGTCACACTTACATACACTATAACACACACCCTCACACTTACACTCACATGAACTCAGATTTATTGCAGTACGCAAATGGACGGTGTGATATTTTATAAACATTATTTTATACATTTAAGAGTAGTAGAGTTCTTTGTGATAGAGCTCGTCCGGGGAAGAACTACCACCATACCTATTTCTGCCGCCAAGCAGTAATGCTTGCATTGCTGTGTTCCGGTTCGAAGGGTATGGTTTCCGGTGAAATAACAGGCACATGAGACTTTCCATCTAACGTCTCAAGGTGGCAACCCGTGAGTGATACCTCTGGTATTGCAAGTGCCCATAAGCTGCAGTAACCGCTTACTATCTTGTGGGCCGTAAGCTTAGTTGCCACTTTAGTTGTATAAAAAAAAACATGATAAGTAAAAGAACAGGTTTTAACGTTTGTTATTGGCAAAAAGATATATTATGTGGGATTCTACTTTGCTCTTGGTTCTTGAAAATAGTCTGAAGATGCAACTGGGATGAGGAATGTTGTGGTATATTTACCTGGAGGTCTTTCGAAATAGTTCTTGGACATGCCGGTTTCCTCACAATGTTTTTCCTTCACCGTATGAGAGCACTGGCATTGCGCACATAAATTTTCAAATAGAAAAATCTATTAGTGCACGACTGGATTCGAAGCAGCTTAGGATCAGGATGCGGGTCACTACCACTAGACCACCAGTGCCCATAGATACTGATAGATTAATGTCAATAACTAGTGATACGAAGTTCGCGAAAATAAAATACTTCGCATGCAAATATCAGTCATCAAGCAAGTATGAATACTGATGTACAACGGCTCATTTAGCTAAGTTATTACTTCGGACTAGATGGCTCTTCGCTAATATACTCTTCGCTATTGCTACTCCCTCTCATAACCTTGACTGAACATGAAATTACGAACCAATTCAAATTCAAATAGTTGAACGAGCGAGCGATACATTTGTTGTTGCTAAATTGACGACTGGTCACATGAAACATGTTGTGGGCAGCATCAAGTAGGTACCTAGTTATAAAAACAACCAACGCAAGAGCTCAAAAAACCTATTTCATAATGATTATTTCAACTAAAACTACTCCCTCACTCCAAAAGCTCTCTTTTCCACACAAATCAATACGATTTTTACTCTAATACATCTGAGTCCGCCATTACTATATTCCGTATAAATGGGTCGCCCCCACCCCAACCCAAAGGGGGGAGCATCATACATCTCGATTCTAGTACGGCAGAACGACATGATAATTGTAAATTCCTATGCTTTTTGCGCAGTAAGTGCTTACGTGAGATGACGTGAACGTTTACTGACGATTCCTTTTAGAACTGCGCTGTATTTCGTATTTACGTTACTTGTGTGAGTATGAGATGCTGAAGTCTTTGAAATGCAAAAACAGCTGCAGTGTAGCTATAGGATACTGTGATCAGCTTTTAAAATGTACTATTATTTCCTGGGGTTCATTGTGTGGGAGAAATTGCTTACTATGTTTAAAACCACAACTATTAGACAGCTTCGTTAAACAATATTATTTTAGCTACAAAAAATTATCACGCAACGAGAATCGAACCTGACGTCATTTTTCAACGTCAATGCCACCAACTCATCCACAATGCCACCAAGGTTGTTAATATCAAACGGTCCTTGATATCTTGAAATAATATAATAGCAAAGATCAAATCGAAATCTCTGAAACCCAAAAAGATTGAAATTCAAATATGTCGTTTTCCGCTCTAAGAAAAGTTTTCTCCAGATATTTACCTATTTTATGCACCTGGGTATGTCTACATAGAAACTCAAGCAGCAGTCTGCGTGGAGAGCCATCGAGGCTACATTCACTTGACACTCTGACAGACGTACGGCGAGCATTTTATACGGAGGGAACCTGATAAGATATTACGTAGTATGCTGGGAAAACCTGATTCACTGTCAGTTTGAACGAGAAAATTGTTTAGTTTACATAAAAATATTAGTAAGTAGAATTGCAGTTAATTTTAAGTTTCTTTCATTTTCGATAAAGCATTGAAAAGCACAGGATAAAGAATATTGAGCCTCATAGATATAGAAATTATTTGTAATAAATTTAAGCTTTTTGGAATCGAATTTAATTTGAAGTGACTCTGTTAAAATATTTTGAACGCAGCATACCAACTACAGCATACAAAAGTTTGTATCTTTAGAGACTTTTTTATCCAATCAAAACTAAGTACTTTATTTGAAAAGCGATTTCAAATAATTGTACGTGACAAATAGACAAAGAGAATTAAGTGTAAAGGGATCAGCACTACTTACGTTTGACATATTTTAGAGAATCCGTTCGCGCATAATGAGTGTCATATTCGGAACGTACTGTTGGCAGCACAGATTGATAAGTACATTTTTTGATCGAAGCAATCTTTTTGTTTCAAAAATCAGCAAAGTAAAGTAATTTAACTTTCTTATAAATCACTAATTTTCCATAGTTGTTTTATTTTGTTTCCAAAATTAGAAGCCCAATTTATTGACAGATCGAGCGAAGCGTCTCACTTTCGAGATTGGCCAAAAATGCTGTCAGTCAGTTTGTCCGGCTGTTCTCGCCTACAGGTCGCATTTATCAACCAATCTGGTTGAAACTTAGTATGTACACAGGTTCTATGACTTTATAGAATTTGATTGTCGCCGGGGATTTTTGATGGGGGCGTGCTTTCTCCAAAAAGCCGCCGCCTAATGTAATTTGATTTCGATGATTTTTATTTATATAAAAGGTAAATATTAACTTTAAGTTTGTCTGATATTTGGTGAAGATCTGACGAGGATCTTCAGCGTGATGAGCAAAATAGTTCCTCAAAATGCATATGTTGCTCACTTTCAAAGCTCACTTTACAAGTTTGTGCTGGCGAGGTCTACTGTTCGGAGAACTGCTAGTTTAAAATTTAGGCACAAGACACAGTTTCTACCAAGGAAAGCACTAGTCTGGTTGCCTGCATGAAACACTATAAAGATTTGTTCACACGCCGTTGCGACTTTCGCGAGACAGTCTTTTATCGCACTGTGTATGGTATCTCTGTGACTAGCTCGGCGCATGGTCAAGGCAAGAACTGTATTTAGGAGCGCTGTTGACGAGGCCGGACGTACGGTACATGTATACGATGGCACACTACATTTAAAACCGGGTACAGGCCAAACTAATGTAAAACATGCAATAAAAAAAATTATAAATTTTAAAATAAAGGTTCCTACCTAAATATATAAGTAGATTAAATAAATTTGTTAATTTATATTATGACCCATATTGGTACATGTGTACCTAGTAGGTACACAATTATCACTTAATACATAGATACTACTAAATAGCCTACATATAAGGCTATTATTACTATTTACATGGTTAACACAAGGGTATTATTATATTAGTAAACAATAAACAGTTGACGTTATTAATAACATTTCTGTAGCTTTTATTATACTATTGTTAATATGAATTTGCATCTCTACGCAAAGTTACTGATAGTAGATTCCATAGTAATTCAGAGCTTCTATTATACAAAACATAGATGACACCTCTTTGTGCTGACGCTACACGCGACTACGCGATACACCCGCCTCGGAGTAGCGACGTGTAAAATCTGCATTTCTTTGAGATGCACTTGTCCTCTCCCCCCCACCCCCCCTCGACGCCTCTTAGATAAAGAGGGCTCTACTTTCGCACGCTTTGAGAACGGGCTCCAGGTTTTGTTAGGACTGGTGCAGTGCGAGCAAGGCAGTACGGCCATTTGGCCTCATTTCTGCAACACCGTAAAACTACATTTAGACTAGCAGTTCTCCGCTCAGAAGTCTTCGCAAGAATAAACTTTTAAGGAAGCAACTTACTGCATTTTGAGGAGCTATCTACTCATCACGCTGAAGGTCCACATCAGATTTTCACCAAAGTTTTATGAGATCACCTTTATGTCACTTTACCTTTCAAATTAAAAAAAAAACATCCAAATCAGATCTCATAATGCGGAGATAATATCTAGCAGCTTTTAGCCTATTTTTGGACCAATTAGGCACCAATCAAAAATCCCCGACTACAAAAAAATTCTATAAAGTCATGGACCTATAGGCGAGAACAGCCGGACAGACTGACTGACAGACAAAATCATTTTTGGCCAATCTCAAAATTGAGACGCTTCGCTCGTTTCGCTCGCTATAATATTACAAACTTTACTGATGGCAGAGGTCGTGACCAAGACTCAAACTTAAACTGCCCTCTATCGGTATCTCAGCACAACTCAGATTGTCGTACTGTGTTTTGCGTGCACTGTGGCACGTACATCGCACGTATAGGACTCAGTTGTGAGGTGTTTTGTTTTGTTCAACGTATGATGGAGCGTCTGCCAGGTTAGGGCGTCCTATTGTCCGGATAAAATATAGAGCTGAATTGGTGACTCGAGCAATTGTCTAGATCTTTGCTGAGGATTTAAATTGTTGGTATTATTGATGAAATTTAAGGTGGTACTTGTGATAGAGCTCGTCCGGGGAAGCAATGTGAGTACTATTGCACGGCAGTAGAAATAGGTGTACTAGTAGAACTTCACCAGACATCACGTAGAATTCTTCTACTACTACCCCCTTATTCATAAAAGCTAAACTGTAAGATAAGCAACTCGCTAAGTGCCATGTCATTCATAAGTCAATGAACGAAGATAATGACAGATTTCTAAGACGCTTAGCTAGCAGAGGTTATTATTATGAGAAAGGCTCATGGTTTTAAGTCAGATTTTTTACAACACAATAGATTTCTTTACATAATATAATTGACACTACACTTAAAATGTGACACAAATGTTTAATGGGTATGTTCCATGCATTTCTCAGTATAGTATACAAAGAGTAAATAGCTATCATTATATGGTGGTGCAATGTATTACGCAAACTTAATTCTTATGGATGTAAGTTACTTAATACCAATCCGCAAAATGGAACCTAAGCACTTTATTCATAAAGGAAAAACGGTTAATTTAGAGGCTTACTAAGTTCGTTTTTAAGTATTTTATTTGCAACCTGATTTTAATCATCAATCTGTCAATAAGCTGTCACAGTTATACCAAATTCGTCAGTTTTTTATTGAAACCAAGAGAAATCGATTGAAATTGTTCTATTTAAGTTGTTATTATTTTGTTACCTTACAGGGCTGACATGAACATGTTGTTCAAAAGTCCCTTTAAAATTATTGAATAAAAAAATAAAAAATAAAAACTGAATAAATAAATAAATAATGCTGGACAATCCACACAGCATCATCTAGCCCAAGGTAAGCTGCTGTTAAACAGAGCTGTATTATGGGCTGTATACATAGATAGATATTTTTTATTATACTTAGAAAACACCCAGAACACCCGCAACAAATATTTGAAAATCCTACAAACATTTGTCCCAAGGCGGGAATCGAACCCGCAACCTCTGCGTCGCAGGCGGACCTTCGCCCACCGCGCCACATTGGATGAATAACATTATTGCCACTCGGATTTTATGTTATTTATATTTCATTACCTTGAAAAAGATTTTGACTTTTTTATGGTAGGCCCTTAGCATACAGTTTAAGCAAATTAATAAATTCTATACTCTTACTAAATAAGTATATGAATTCAAAAATTTTAATATTTGTAAGTTTGTAATTATAAGATGCCGTTTCACCCAGATAATAATATTTTTTGACCTGATATATCATTTAAGCTACTTTTTATCTAGGTGAGTAAAGCAACAGGCAAAAACCAGTGCCTACTAAAATCAAATATGTGTAAATATGTTTCAATCACGCCATAGTTTTAAACTTGGAATACAGGTTTTAAACCTATGATAGGTGTTTTTATCTTGGCACCACGAGAGAGTTGTAGAACAAAAGTAGTGAGGCTACGACCGGCAATTAAAAATGTTCATTTACCAAACGTAACCTGAAAGTTTTAAGCCTTGTAATATCGCTGTCTCGATAGTTAGTTAGTAGCATAGCGGGTAAGGGGAGAGTGGGGGTGCAGGACGGTGCACTTGTACAATTTACAGCTTTTACGCTATTTTCAATTAAAACCCTAATGGCTCATGGCCCACCGATGCGCCGATTGTCTAATTGTACGGTGTATAGAGCTGGCTGAGTGTGATGGGTGTAGTTTTTGGTGTGACAAGCTCTTCTTCATTACAAAAAGCTTAAAATAATAACAATTATGTAACAGTTTACGGGACGAACTTGACTTATAGTATAGGTACCAACTAGCCAGTAACAGAGAGGTATGGAAGAAGAGAAAGGAGGCCTTTGCCCTGCAGTGAGACACTACATGCTTGTAATAATAATAATTAATAATAATAATAAATTAACACAAACGAATACTCTTAATTTTTACTGTATTTATTGACTATTTGATAGTGGAACTGGCAAAAACCCATAACGTAAATACA
Source organism: Colostygia pectinataria (assembly GCA_951394395.1). Classification (NCBI taxonomy): domain Eukaryota; kingdom Metazoa; phylum Arthropoda; class Insecta; order Lepidoptera; family Geometridae; genus Colostygia; species Colostygia pectinataria. The sequence continues at coordinate 9,510,714 of OX596369.1, forward strand.
AAAATCTACCCCTTTATAACCTTAGCCAGACACCCCTTGCCACCGAGGTTGCATTGTTTCTGTTTATCACACTATCTGGTGAAAGAAAACATCGTGAGGGATCGGTATGTTACCCAGTCACTTTTGCACGAAAATAGGGAACATAAAGTATGCTAACCGTTGATCCCACTGCTCTGTACAAGATATTCTTCGCAATGTCCTAACAGGGTTAAATCTATTTATTTTTAAAACAAGGGTTTGAACAGCTCCTAAACTTCCATAACTCGGTGCCACACCCTTCGGAAAAACTTTCGTTTTAATCGTTTTACATTAGGATCGTGTAACGCGCTAAGTTCTCTCACTGTTATTGGAACTCCTCCGATAGCTACTTACTGATGCTTCATGAAAATTAGCGATTGTAATTTGAAAAGTTTCCCGTCTGTGTTGTTGTTTGATGGCTGATGTAAAGGTCGGTGCTGACTGAGCGTATTTGTGATTAAATTAAATATTAGAATGAATAAATAACAATATTTACATAGTTAAGAGTGAGATTAAGTCAATATACATACATCCATTTACATCCATCTACTTGTAGTATACACTGTAAATTAATCTATGAAAAAAAAGAGTGCAAAAACTCATTTCATTAAAGAACGTAACGCAAAACATGGATAAGTAAAATTTTATTATGTCAAATTTAATTATGACTTTTGAAAATAGAATTTATTTTGCTAACTGATAACTTAAACTTAGTATAATATAAATTATATTAAGTTAATTAATAATATTATTATACAAACTCTACTTATTTTAAAAAATAATTATGTACTAATAAATAAATAAAATAAATAATACTGGACAATCCACACAGCATCATCTAGCCCCAAAGTAAGCTGCTGTTAAACAGAGCTGTATTATGGGTACTAGATGACTGATATATATTTAATACAATACAATACATAGATAGATATTTTTTATTATATATAGAAAATACCCAGAACACCCTGAACAAATATTTGTAGATCGTACAAAAATTTGTTCCAAGGCGGGAATCGAACCCGCAACCTCTGCGTCGCAGGCGGACCTGCGCCCGCTGCGCCACATCGGTCGTCAATACTAATAAATAACTAATATACAAATTATTATCTGATATACAAAGGAGCACAATAATTCAGGTTAGTTTTGCGCTACATAATGCTACAACAGAATTACCACCATTATGTTTTGGTGACAAATCTCCATGGTCCATTAATGGCCGTTATTTGGCTTTTGGCGACATTGTGTAACAAGATGGTCAAGTCCTTCGCCTAATGCTATGTTAGTTAGTGACAATCATACTATGATAAAATAGTTCGTATGAGTCAGTGGCCAACTCTAATAACAGTCGCAGTCAAGTCGTAATCGATCAACCTTTACAAAGCGTAGTTAACAGAATGACCACCAATACACGTTGAATGAAATTATGTATATTAAATTCTCAACTGACTTTCTTATCAACATCAAAATGTATCGATAGTTTAACCAATAGTCTTGATATTTGTAACACTTTCACTCATTATACGAGTACTTGGTGGAAATTTCTGGCCTTTATGTAGCCCTAAATAACAAGGATAATATAAATGTCTTTTGAAGATTTGCAGTGTTCAAGGCTTTTATCTCTGGTAGTTAAAAAATATGCACAACTACCACTATTTGGCCATTTGATTTGGTCATTTTTGCGTCGTATCGAAGGTATTTAAAAGCTCTTTTTCATTAGCACCGCCCGCGAACGCGTTTGATTGTTGCGACTTTTTATAAATTTATCATCATCATCAACAATCAGTAGTCATTCACTTTATAGATAGGCCTTTCCCAGGACGCTATTTTTTTTTAATATCTGACGGAAGCGTTGCGCACAATTTTTCAAGCAAAATTACTTGGTGTACTATCTATATCAAACCCACGACCGATCGGAAAACGGGGCACTACACCACTATACCTACTTAGTTAATTTTTTTAAGAATTTATAAAAACTTCGCTGAATGCTTTCTCAAGTATCAAAACATCTCTCACTCACTACATGACACGTTAATATCGCATGCGACTAACAATCTAATTACCGCCCTCGGGAATCGAACCTGCGATCGCCGGCCGATATGAGCCGATTACAGTGCATTCGATCGGCGGGTCAGGGGCTTTTCTTTAGGGAGTTCTGTTACCACCTGTCTCTTATCAGGTTCTGGCACGATAGGTAAATGACGCGAGGTCAAATTGTGTGCTGTATTATGTTAACCCCAGGTGAAAAAGGTATTATTTTGTTTAAATTTTGAATCATTGAAGACTTACCCACCACGATCGCGATCCACCAATCCGCATTGGGTCCGCGTGGTGGACTATGACCCAATCACTCTCGCTCGAGAGTAGGCGAGTGTCCCAGTAGTGGGATCATTATAAAGCTGTCATGATGAAGACTTACTTTTTTATTCATAAAATAAACTGTAATTTTAGCAGCTCGCTAGCTGTAACTATTGCATTTTCTTATCATTCCTAAGTCGATAAACAAAGATGATGACATTTTTTTTTTTATACCACTAAAGTGACAACCAAGCGTACGGCCCACTTGATGGTCAGCGGTTACCGTAGCCTATGTACGCATGCAACATCATAGATATCACTTGCGTGTTACCACTCGGAGACGTTAGATGGGAAGTCTCTGGGCCTGTAATTTCACCGGAAACCATACCCTTCGAACCGGAACACAGTAATGCGAGCATTACTGTTTGGCGGCAGAAATAGGTAAACCGGAACACAGCAATGCGAGCAAGCAAAACATATTTGACGAATTTTTTGGTAGAAATATCTCGTAGCTAACATAAGATTATACTTATTACGATTATAATAATAAATCGTTTATTTCAGGCAACAAGTAATTGAATATTACAAAAATATTGGTCCATATTTACATTAAAGACAAAAGATAATGTAGATGTTTTTTGCCATAGCCTGCCGAAACTCATTGAAATAGCACAGATTGTTATAGAAAACCTAAATTAATATTTTGTAAGTACCTATGTTTATTATATCATGAATTTATGTTATTTATAACATCGATTTGGTTCTACTGTAATGATGTTATATTTAATTGTTTTCTAAATAAATAAATAAATAAAAACTTTTTACCTGGTAGTATGACGCTTCAGCAAGAGTCCATCTTGGCCGCTACAGTGACAGATATTCTGCTTATAAGCAGTGTGCACTTGCAACTATCATTACTGTGCTTATGTTTGAAGAGCACTGTTAGCAAATTAAATTACTAGGCGAAAGAGACTTAACAACACAGCATTCTATATATGTATAATTTTATATCATATTCCCTTAAAGAAATTGTATATGGTTACTAACTTACTTGAAAAACTTTTGACAAATAGTTAGCGAGTTGACTACGGATCAAAAACCAGGCTTGTTAGACTTTTTTTTTAGTTTTTGCAGGTCATGTATTAAGAGATATGTTTACAAAGCTGTCTGCGTTCCCATCGGTTTTAAGACGTCGCAGTACAATAACCTCATTAATTAGGGTGTCCAAATCCGTCAGTTATCTAACTGATATAAATTATGTCCCAGTTAATTGATTCAGCTTATGGGGGAATCGAGGGGGGAGCAGTCATGCGTCACCCTTATCGGCGCCAGGGCAGATGGTATTGAAGGAATCGAGGGTACAAGTAAATTATGCAAGATTCTGATCTTGAACAGGAGTTGACCAGGGAGCATGTAGCGGTATAAGTAGAGGCCCTAAAAATGACCCTTGTGAAACACCTTGACTGCCTTTTGATAGTAACTGCACTCTTAGCTTTAATCGTTTTCTAAATAAATTTGATCAAGCTAAGCCAGTGCGATCACCTTTTTGATGTGCGATTGATTACCAATACCTATCAGTAAAATCTAACCATCTTGGCTTCTTGGCAACAGTATGCAATTTCCTAGTTTTTTTTTCATTCAATAAATTGTAATTATTCGTAAAAGATTACAATCATTCAAAAGTTCTCTATTAAACCATCCAATCAAATTCGTATTACACAATCGTTAAAACTTACAAAAACTTCCACCGAAATTGGTCAGTAATTAACAAAACAGAATTCGCTCAAGCTATTGACCTTATCCACTGTTATTGTTCCACCAAATTTTTTCCTCAAACAAACAATAATAGACTTTACCACTTTCTCAATAGGGGCTATTTATTGATCTACAAACGTGGTACTATCCTTGAGATTGATACAAGCGACTATAATCTTTATCAGGCCAATCTTAAAGTCCATTTCCTTTTCAAGTTCTGCTTCAACGATGCCCGTTACGGCTGCTCGAGCACCTGCTAGGTGGTCACCAATATGAATGTAATTACGAACACATGTAAAGGTGCAAACTTTTAAGAAGCAACTGCCGGCATATTACTGCCGTCTTATTAGCGTCGCATAGACCTTACGTCAAGCAATTTATAATAAAGTAAGCTATGTCTAGTGACTATGGTGAGTCAAAAGGCATCAAATAAGGCTTAACGATATTTAAAGCCAGAACCAATAAGTTAACGTGCCCTGTGAAGCACGGAAGCGCTCCAAAAAATTACCCTGGCGGTCACCCTTCCAAGTACTGATAACGTAGAACGTTGCATAATTTCTTTGAGCTGCTAGGTGCAAATAACTCTACGCCACGGGCGCTTCAATAATCTGAATCTGCGCGTGATCTGAACACCTAATGACATTCCTACGAACTCATAAGTGCTTAATATTATGTCATGTAGTTACGTTCGCTGCATTTCAGGCACCCAGGACTTAAGAAAGCCTGTGGTTTGGTCGAGGAAGTCCTGGATACGGAACTCTGCGCAAGTATTGAGGCTTTTGTGCAGGACCCTTTGTTGAGGAATCTAACAGTGTCTTTTGTGATAGAAACTCGACGCGTGCGTGACCGGTCTAGTGTCTATTCAAAGGGTGTTACATAGACAAAAAATAAACGCGTGTTATTGATATCGTATTATCATGTGCTCAAAGACTAGCGCCAGAGTTAGCCTCTGGAACCTTTATTCATAAAAGAAAGTGTAATTGTTAGCATTGTCTTTCCTTGTCACCATGTCAGTGAATAAACGATGATAAATTTGAAAGACAAATTAGCTAACAGGGGTTAAAACCACATTTATGAATAAGAATCTAGGAATATTAGAGCTATTAATTTTGGATACCACTTTAATGGCAGAGTAACAGAGTTGACCACTGACTCATAAGAACGAACGAACGAATTGCAAACGCTGGTTTGCCATCTAAGTGGCCCTCTTAAAAGAGGTTCAGGTGGGTCGTATCAGCATACGGATGATAAACAGTTACCGATGTTTATGGATTCTTAAAAAACCAGTGGTACTCACTTGAGACATACAAAGATCAAAAGGCTCATGAATGTGCCAGAAATTTTACCGGTTACCATAATTTTCGAACACACAATGACCACAGCAATGCAAGAATTTCTGTTGGCGGCAGAAATAGGTTTGATGATAGTACTTCCCTTGACGAGCTCTATCATATTTTTATGTGCTCTATTGACTATACCTACTTATAAAATGTTGACTTGGCACTGTAATAACGCAACAATTTGAAAATCTTGAACCTTTGAACTACAAACGAGTTACCTCATTAGGTTAGTACACTCCTTACCTTGATCCTTTTTTCATTTTTAACCACCTTTTCATCTGTTAATATCATGACTAGTCCATCAACTATCAGCCGTCACTCTATGCGCCTGCGCCTAACCAAATAAATCGACCACACATTCATCACTCGCCTGCATTTTTAATTAGTAAAAAACATATTCGGCCAGTACGCAGTGGTGCGTTGCAATCCATTTCCGATCTTAGACTCGAACCTCTCTTTCCCACTCGCCATTTCTTATTGGAGTTATACAGCTGTCTCTGTCTAGTTTGGTAATTAGTTTCTCATGTACTGGAGCTTTGTTTAGAATGACATGTGGTTGGGAACTTAATTGTGGCTTTAACGATATATCGATAGTATCGATGAAAACAACACTAACAATGAACATTCTGGAATAGAATATGGTAATATCTAATTTACAGGCTTTGTTTAAATTTAGAGTGAAATTCGTCGATTAGTTGCTACCTTTTTCATGGTTAAGGTTACGATACCGTTAAACTAATTAGCCTTAAAAGTCTTACAGTACCTATCGTTATCAACATTAAACATTCTGAGTATACGAAGACAAAAAAAACAATCTATAAAATATTATTTCACTTTGATGTTCTCAAAAAACTACACGAAACTAGTTACACAAACAAACCTTTATTCTAACCGTGAAACCAAACAAAATATGCAAAAAACGCAAAACCATAATGACGCTCATTCGTAATATCAAAGTGCATCCATTCGTAAACCATAAATTTCCAAAAATAAACCCTAAATCACAATCATGCAAAACCCTTCAAACGCCATCGAAAATTCAAATGAAGACCATAAAATCGGTCTTGACACAATACCTAAATGTATTCAAGAATAACACGCACAATGCTGGCTTATAACCTCCGCCACTTACGCGCGGATTGGCTTTGGGACCATTAATGAGCTATTGAAAAATGATAGCAAAAATAATTCTCTTTAAAAATTAACATAAACCATTTAGGGGTCGGAAGTTCTCATACCGAAAAGGGCTCATGCTAAAACCAAACTAAACCCGACTAAATATGACTCACATTGGAAAACTAACTAATGCGGATAAGTTTGAAAAGAGCATCTGACATTCTGCATCATCCTTCATCTACAAATCAGACTCTTACTAATCTGTACCTAAACTAAACAGCTATAGAGATCAAAATGGTTTCAATGAATGTGAAGGAATCGGGATAATTCCTAACCCCTTCAATGGCGTATGCAAATCTTGACATTGTCAGTGCATTGCGCGTGCACGTTTGGGGTTGATTCAATAACGCGTTGACAGATGTTAGGAATATTTGTTGAAAAAATATCGTCTCGTATTTCAGAAATAGTGTTTTTGCTGCTGCTAGAAATCATTTCCCATGACTTTGTAATCTACTTAAAAGATGCCTTCTTTGAAATAAATTACAAAATCAAATCTGTGGGTATGTAGTCGATGATATTTGTTAACAATTTAAGTTATCTAAACTAATAAATAACTAGCAGTTCTCCGAACAGTAGACCTCGCAAGCACAAACTTGTAAAGTGAGCTTTGAAAGTGAGCAACATGTTGCATTTCGAGGAACAATTTTGCTCATTACGCTGAAGATCCTCATCAGATCTTCACCAAATATCAGACACACTTAAAGTTAATTTACCTTTCAAATAAAATAAAAATGATTGAAATCAAATAACATCAGGCGGAGATATTCAGCAGCCCCCTTTTTGTCCCTTTTTGGAGAAAGTATGCCCTCTATCAAAAATCCTCGACGACAATCAAATTCTATAAAGTCATAGAACGTGTATATCAATTTTCAACCAGATTGGTTAAAAAATGCGACCTGTAGGCGAGAACACAAAATGACCGGACAAACTGACAACCAAAAGCATTTTTGGCCAATCTCGAAACTGCGACGCTTCGCTCGCTTCGCCCGCTCGGTCAACTAATTTCAAACCAAAAAACCAGAGGTCGGTGAGCACCGGTGGTTTAGTGGTAGTGACCCCGCCTTCCGATCCTAAGGAGAGCACCGGTGGTCTAGTGGTAGTGACCCCGCCTTGCGATCCTAAGGAGAGCACCGGTGGTCTAGTGGTAGTGACCCCGCCTTCCGATCCTAAGGTTGTGGGTTCAAACCCGGTCGTGCACCAATGGATTTTTCTGTTCGAAAAATGTATGTGTGAATGAGAAAGAAAGAAGGCTGTCATGATGATGATGACTTAGGGCACACTCAGAACCTCTGAACCATAATAGGTATATAATTATATTCTGTAGAAATTCTTTTACAACTGCAGTAAAAGCAGCGGTTACAACAGACAGACGGACGATCGATAAATACATATACAAACATATCGATGATCTAAAAACCGTTCGCAAGGAAAGCTATAATAATCTGCAATTATTAACGGACATTTACTTTCTTTAATTTGCCGGTCGGTGAAGTGTGGAGGCGGACTTTTCGCTTGTACTATATTTATTTATTTAGGTTTTATAGAATTTTATTTTTGTTTCAGCTAAGCAAAAAAATGCGCAGATACATAAGTTCAACTTTATAGTATGCCATAAAGGCCCATTTTCATGATACAAGTTGCCTGTTGCATACAATTAGAGTGAAGAAAAAATGACTTACATAACAATAAGAATAAGAATAAGAATTTATTTATTTGACACACACACAAAAAAGGAAAGTAATACAAGGCAAGGTGAGTAAGTGAGTATAAGTAAGTATTACCTATATTACCTATTTCTTAAAGTAAACTACATGGTATATAACAAGAAAATGGCATCATGTAAATGAGCCTGTCATTCATTGCTTCAATTAAATTGTATGTATTTTTAATCTCTCTGCAGGTACCTTTTAGCTTATGGCCAAATTCAATTTGTAAACGATTACCATAGCGGAACATCAGAAATATCACTTGCGCGTTGACACCTTGAGACGTATATCTAAAGTCTCATGTGCCTGTAATTTATATTTATAAATTTGAATTCGTACCGTAATTTGCCCGGCTTGCTGACAAACGGGACGTATTTTTTTTTTAATACCACTGAAGTGGCAACCAGGCGTACGGCCCACTTGATGGTCAGTGGTTACCGTAGCCTATGTACGCATGCAACATTACAGATATCACTTGCGTGCTACCACCCTGAGACCGTTAGATGGAAAGTCTCATGTGCCTGTAATTTCACCGGAAACCATACCCTTCAAACCGGGGAGCACAGCAATGCGTGCATTACTGCTTGACGGCAGAAATAGGTATGGTGGTAGTCCTTTCCCGAACGAGCTCTATCACAAAGAACTCTACTACTCTTATATAAAAAGGCACTTAGTCCGTCTCCACACTGCGTCGCCGGCACCCAGTGCGAGATTCTCAGCAGGTGCGGGTCGCGCTTCATTAACCGCCTCTCCGCGAAGTCGGTTAACCAGCCGGCAGCCACGCATCGCGGCGCGGCTTGAAAGGCGAGCGTGCCTCTGCCCGGCCAGTAGTTTGGGGCTAGTACGCACAACAACATTCAAGAACATTCCGGCGTGGAAAAACTACTCACCATTTTCTGTAGCATTCAAAAATTTTGTCCCATCTCTACAATTCGCTTCCCGCTGTCTGTCTGTTCCTATGTGCCTTAAAAATTACCTAGCGGATTTTAATGCGTTTTTTTTCAAGCGAAGCGTCTCAGTTTCTACATAGATTGGCCATAAATGCTTTTATCTGTCAGTCAGTCTGATGTCCGGCTGTTCTCGCCTACAGGTCGCATTTTTCAACCAGTCGGGTTGAAAATTGGTATGCAGTTTCTATGACCTTACATAACTTGATTGTCGTCGGGGATTTTTGATAGGAAGCGTTTATTCTTTCTCCAGAAAAGGGCAAAAAGGGGGCTACTGGATATCTCCGCCTCATGAGATGCGATTTCGATGGATTTTATTTTATTTGCAAGGTATTAACTTTAGGTTCGTCTCATAAAAAATTGGTGAAGATCTGATGAGGTTCTTTAGCGTGAGTCAAATATCTCCTACATATGGAGTAAATTGCTCATGTTGAAAAGTAGTAGAGTTCTTTGTGATAGAGCTCGTCCGGGGAAGAACTACCACCATACCTATTGCTGCCGCCAAGCAGTAACGCTCGCATGTCTCTTTTCCGGTTCGAAGGGTATGGTTTCCGGTTAAATTACAGGCACATGAGACTTTCCATCTAAAACCTGATAAAAGTAAAAAATAAAAAAAGTATAGCGTAATAGCCAAAAAAAACTAGTGTTTTCATTTATAAAGAATAAAAAGAAAAAGCGTCTTTTCAAATGTAGTTTTTTTTTTCTTTATTAAGATTTTCCAACAGCGGTACAAAGAATATACACCAAAAAATATTAAAAATAAGTAAGGCCAAATGAGGAAAACACAATTAGAACAATATTAACAATAATAACAAGAAAACTAGAATAACATAATGCTTAAACTTAATGCTAATTATAAGATTCAGTGGCGGTAAATATATATTCTACGGGTGAGTGCGGATTAATATTAGCATAGTGTAGGTGTGTAAGTGTATTGGGTATGCAGGTGTATGTGGTAAGTGTATGTGGTGTGTGCATGTGGATTTCCTTGTTCCTCCCAGTCTCATAAGAGTCTGGTTATCATATCATCATACTTTTTGGAATGTAGGACTGACTGCTAGTATCATAAAGGATAGGGGAACATGGGGCTTTTTTTTTTTTTTTTTTTTATACAACTGAAGTGGCAACTAAGCGTACGGCCCACAAGATGGTAAGCGGTTACCGCAGCCTATGGACGCTTGCAATACCAGAGGTATCACTCTCGGGTTGCCACCTTGAGGCTAAGATCGAAAGCCTCATGTGCCAGTAATTTCACCGGAAACCATACCCTTCGAACCGGAACACAGCAATGCGAGCATTACTGCTTGGCGGCAGAAATAGGTATGGTGTTAGTCCTTCCCCGGACGAGCTCTATCACAAAGAACTCTACTACTCTTAAAGCTTAAGCTTGCTCGGCCTCTACCGAATGAATCGCAGGCACAAGCGAAGCAACTAGATGACGCGTCGTACGCATACATTTAATCGCCATACGTCACACTGACTCACTAAACTTATAGTTTGAAATTCTTTTTACCGTGATATTTTTTTTTTATATTGACAAGGCATGAAAAAGTCAATACAACTCAGAGATCGCAAATCAGCGTTAACGTTTGCATCAATTACAATACAATTGTCATGTCACCGGCAATTTTAGCGAACGGGTTCTAGAATTAGATTAATGATTTCCAATTGTAACGGCAGTAATCGATACGGTGAATCGATTGCATCATCAATATGAATTATACGCTGAATCGCCAAGACATGCGTGTTTGTTAATGATCGTGATTGTAAGAGTTAAACTCAAATTATTGACCGAGCGAGCAAAGCGAGTGTAACATCTCAGTTTAGAGATTAGCCATAAATGCTTTTGTTCGTCAGTCAGTCTGTTTTCGTCTACAGGCCGCATTATTTCAACCAATGTGGTTAAAACAAAAAAATATTAATTACTCGGACGGCGCACATAACCTTTATTGTTATGATAAACTTAGTTCTCATTAAAGTGACTCGCTGTGTTTTTCGAGAATAATAAATTATGAACTGATTTAAAAATTCAAAATTGGATTCCGATCTATTTACAGAGCACAGGCAAAGAATCACAAATGTATCCAAAGCGACACGACACCCAATCCGGAAGTTATTAAAGGCACCGGAATACATATTCATGAAATCGGAACGTTCGAAAAAAGCTCAAAGCACCCATCAATTAGAGTAACTCAATACGCTGTCACATTAAAATGACGAGCACTAATGGATTCCCGAATTTGAATTACAAATATATGGATGGCATCGGATCGGTCGGGCGGGAGAGCCATTGAAAACCCGCAAGTCGATTCACTTTGGATTCAATAGAGATGGCTGAATTGCTTTTTCTGATCACATAAACTATAAAACACTTATGAGTAGTAGAGTTCTTTGTGATAGAGCTCGTCCGGGGAAGGACTACCACCATACCTATTTCTGCCGCTAAGCAGTAATGCTCGCATTGCTGTGTTCCGGTGTGAAGGGTACGGTTTCCGGTGAAATTACTGGCACATGAGACTTTCGATCTTAGCCTCAAGGTGGCAACCCGCGAGTGATATCTCTGGTATTGCAAGCGTCCATAGGCTGTGGTAACCGCTTACCATCTTGTGGGCCGTACGCTTGGTTGCCATTTCAGTTGTATTAAAAAAAAACACTCAAGGTAGAGCACTTCAAAAACATTGAAACTCGTACATATAAAAACAGGTAAGTGCGAGCAAGACTCAAGCCTTGAGGGTTCAGTACTTTGAAAGATAGACTGAACTACTCGTAGATTCTTGGCCGGACAACCTTAAATTTTAAACTACAAAATATTTAGCTGTTTTCAAATTTGAAACCGACTTCAAAGAAGGAGGTTTCAAGTTTTTAGGTGTAAAAAATCCAAATCTTTTACATTGTAGATTGCTTTATGTGTTACAGAGGCAAACATTGCAAGCATCAGAATTGTTACGATAAGGTACGCAACTCTAAATACTATCTGAAACCATGATACTCGTAGTCAACTTTGTAAAAAGTCAGTAAGTGGATTGTATTCTATTTTAAGTAGGTGAGTAGATAGTTACTGTAATTTACCCGAGTTATCCACCAAAAAACACAGCAAGTACGCAGCAGAAAATTCCTGTGAACAAAGAAATTCCTGCGGAAATATTTGCGAAGTTACAATGATTAATGGAATGAAACATAAATCTATCGAGCGGGTTCGATCAGACATATCGGCACTTTGACCACGGCCCGTGAAGCGACGGTTTTTGCACGTTTAATTACAACTATCATACGTAATTGCGCGCACTTACACAAATTATGATTTATAAGGGACCGATATAATTCTGATGATCTTGATAAAGTTGGTACAGAATGCTTCAGAAATCAGGAACTGCAGTACAGCCACAAAAAAATAAAAGTGATTATAAAATGTTGAAAACACTTTTTATAGGAAAGTGGTTTTTGACCAATTTAAGACTTCTTTTTGTAATGATACCATCTAATAGCTTAGCTAAACCAATGTGATTTTTAGTCTCTATAATCTCCTTATCTTTATTTTACACATAATTGTGGGAGTTTCTGTTTTTGTAATTCATTTGAAAGATAGATCGTATTTGATTAGCGAATCAGGTTCTTAAATAAACATTATTTCGACAAATCTTTATCTATTTTAATGTCCTCAGTTTTAGAATAATAACGAATTTTGTTGATTGTAAATAAAAACATGACTTTAATATCTAAACTTTCATTTGATACATCATGAATACACAATACAAATTAGCGGCTTTTGTCCTTAGTTATTTCTTGCGCCAATTAAGTGGCTCGGTTCAGCTAAGCGCGATTTGTCACGGTGAAGCTCCTGACTTAATACTTTGTAACACCACTCAATCATCAGTTTTTTATTTGCTTAGCTCCTTGGTCTGTCGGTCGGACGTTCACAGATCATTCTGTTGATCCAATTGTATAGTTATCTTGTTCAATAAAAACAGTGAAAGTTGAAGCTACATTGGCTTCGTCTTTTTGTGGAGTAGCTTTCACTACTTTTCTTAATTAGATTTTAAAGTATTGTACAATATCTAATAACAGTGTTTACGAGTGAATCTGAAGTGTGAATTTACTATGTTTACCAGATTTAGCTTTACTTGGCTTAGAACCGATACGCCACAGGTCACACACAAGTTTAACTCTTTTCTCGTCTCCACCCCTGTGGCCTAACAAACCCCTGTAGTGGTATCAGAGTCAAAGATTCGCCACGCTTCCATCATTTGTCATTGCTAATGATCGGAACATCGTTGTTCAACCATGGTTTAACTGATACCCTTTAACAAATGACACGCAAATCTATGCCACCATTAGCGTCTAAATAGTTGACAAATATCACACTCGTGGATAAGATAATTTTCAAACTAGTAAGTTTATGACAAAATTGAAAATATTGTAATTAGACCATCAGCTTTTATTGACTGAACTTATTAAATTACTCGACATTGGAAACTTCTTAGTATAGTTCTCTCGGTGGATCTAGGCTTCCGTGAAGTTAGCCGTTTGTGATGCGCAAAGACAATTTAGTTAGAAAAAACTCCATTGTGCATCGAAACGGTTAATTTTACGTAAGCCTAGATCCGCCGAGAGAACCTAAGCTCAATGATAACGATTTATGTAGAGCTTTTCAAGGTCGCACGTTCAGACCGAAACTAATAATTTTATATGCAAGTTTATTTTGTTTATCAATGACCGTGAATGATTTTAAATTAAGATTTATCGCGAATCAAAGTGCTAACAAAATCGCAAGCAGACTTTTAAGTACAAAAAATACACAATACAAATCACGGTATCGCCTCTTAATGATCTTGATGTCTGGAATGACTGTAGAGTGGAATGGCAAGTGTATGACTCTGTAAGTTAGAAGGAGACAGTTATAATGGTATCACCGGAAACGGAGTAATATATGGCGCATTGTTAGTAATGAGATCGGTTTGTGTGTTCGTTTGTCCGTGGGCGGACGCGAGTGTGTCCTCTCAAAATGGTGTTGCTTTTTCAATTATTTTTAACTAGTTATCCAACCTGGTTTCACACTTCGTTCTCGAGCAAACGAAATTGTCAACAATAATGCACTTCACAATAAACTAGTCATGTTACGCCCTCACTCATTTTATAAAGTTAGACAAAACTTACAACCTTTATACAACGTAGAAGCCAAAAATGTGAAGGATGATAATTTTTTTTGCAGTTTTAGATTAGATTCAAATATGTACTCCTAAAAAGCTATAGCAGCGGTTTAAATCATGCTTTTTGGCCGATTACTTCAAAATATTGTAGACAGTGAGTTTTTTTTTTTTCATATTAAGCAATGATCTATTTATTTGAATTGCTAAAGCGGCATTGAAATCCTGGCTATTCACCATAAGCTAGACAAACTTATAAAAATAGATAGCATAACCAATTCTCAAATAGTAACAAAGAACAGCGTTAATAATAATGATACACACGACATCGACCACCGTGTCTAACCCGGTGTCCTTACAATACCAAATGAAATCAAACAACCCAACAATATAGCCCGTTCCAATCCCGTTCATATGCAAAACAGGGCTAAAAATTTTGACACATCCATAAAAGATGGATCGCATTATAAAAATAGATCCATTGAAAGATCGAACAATGGGTTCGATTTTTGTGTATGTTGTATTTTGATTTCTGTATAGCTAATAGTATTCTACTTTGCTTTGTTTGAAGTGGAACTGTTTTCGCATACCCATAGTCTTTTTAAATTTTGTCAGAATTTAAGAGTAGTAGAGTTCTCTGTGATAGAGCTCGTCTGGGGAAGGACTAACACCATACCTATTTTTGCCGCTAAGCAGTAATTTTTTTTTTTTTTTTTTATACAACTGAAGTGGCAACCAAGCGTACGGCCCACAAGATGGTAAGCGGTTACCGCAGCCTATGGACGCTTGCAATACCAGAAGTATCACTCACGGGTTGCCACCCTGAGACGTAGATGGTAAGTCTCATGTGCCTGTAATTTCACCGGAAACCATACCCTTCGGACCGGAACACAGCAATGCAAACATTACTGCTTTGCGGCAGAAATAGGTATGCTCGCATTGCTGTGTTCCGGTGTGAAGGGTATGGTTTCCGGTGAAATTACTGGCACATGAGGCTTTCGATCTTAGCCGCAAGGTGGCAACCCGCGAGTGATAACTCTGGTATTGCAAGCGTCCATAGGCTGCTGTAACCGCTTACCATCTTGTGGGCCGTACGCTTGGTTGTCACTTCAGTTGTATAAAAAAATATATATATAGTAGTCTGTAAAGTATTTGGTATATTCTTCTTCTTCTTCGTTACACTCTTGACAGAGCGGTCGTGGTCATCACTTCAGGGGGAGCTGTGGCTCGCTTCACAATTCGACGCCACTCATCTCGAATCGCAGCTTTCCTGGTACATTCATGCAGCGGGCCACTTAATGCAGTCTTTATCTGGTCTGTCTATCTCAGAGGTGATCTGCCTCGAGCTCGTGTGCCCTCAACTCTTCCCTGCACTACGGGTATATTGTCCAGCCCTATTTTTATTTATATAGATTTTTGAATAACTTTTAAAACTACGAACATAATGCTACTGGCTAGTAGCTACAAGTATTTCCTTATTATTTGGCATTGACTACGCATTCCATTTAGACACAGATGGAAAAACGTCTGCAAATATTTACAATGCAAAGTTTACATTGACCTTGCAATAAGCTTCAATGTTTGTCTCAAGAGACAATTTAGAGGTAAACGAATTTACCTCTAAAAATGCATAAGTAATGTAATGCTGTCTTGTCTCGTACCTGATTTCCTTCTCGGCGATTATGTAATTAGCCAATAAGTATAAAAATAACTAAAAGGTTATGGCAATTAACCAAGTACCTAAATAAATAAACGATTTGAAACTCTAATGAGAGCTAACAATTTAAAGGTTTACCTATCTTGCATAATTAGTGATCCTACCATGTGTAAACCTACTGAAACAATAATTTGCAAAAAAACAAATAATTATGTGGAGAGGCTAAAAATACTTCTTGTGAATGAAGTCAAGGCCATAAAATTGTAGGCAAATAGAGAAACTCAAAATGTCTGCTTTACAGAGCTGCGGGGCGTAAAACGCTGTAACGCCGGCCTCTACTTCCATGGAGACGTCTGAGTTATTTGGTTTTCTAATAGTCAACTCTATAATACTATCTGACTATCCGCTCTTATAACCCTTTTATCGAAGAACACGTCGCAAGTCGTATCAAACAAGACCCAACCCTTTCACAATGGCCCATGACTCGAATCATTAGGATATTTGAATTAAAAATGTTGCAAGGGGAAATAGAGCTCTTGCATAAGTAATTATAGCAATCATTTTTTGATGGGTTATAATTTATTTCTGGTGTGTGCAAAATGTGGAGTGAATATTGATGGTAATGATAACGCAACATGCGTAAAGCTGATGCTAAAGAATTCTCCAAACGTTTTTATTTTGAACTAAATCTCTCGCCTAAATTTGAAAACACCGCTCTAAGATCGAAATCGAATCGAAAATAAGATCAACACAGCAGGCACTGGTGATTTAGATTGCCTGGTACATTTATTGTGCATCAATAGATTAGTCAATTCGAATTCATGAGCCAGTGAAAGAAAACATCGTGAGGAAACTAAGAACCAAGGCCTAACGAAGAACAAAAAATTAGAAAGACGTATGCCATCCACCACTCCCACGCTAAACCAGTCTCAGCAGTGGTAACATCTGAAGGCTTACCATGTGACCGTCTTAAATTATCATCATCTGAACACAGTAAATTGAAAGATTATTACATGGTGTGTTTGTCAATGAACATGTATTTGTTGAAAGTTGGGGTTTGATGCCCTAGGTTCAACTTTCGCTTTTGCCTGTGAAAGTGAATTGTCAACACGCGACAAAAACCGAAAAGGTGGCATTGCAGGAAGCTTACATACTCGTACTATGACACCATACTGTTTGAAAAAACAATGTTTTTAAAATATAGGCAAACGGCTCTCAGACATTAGCTGGGTATTATAGTATAGAGTAGGTATTGCGCAGATTATTATGAGGATGGATGGATAAACCGGTTTTATTTGGAAGAAATATTACGACAATACCATTTAAGTTAAAAAATAGTTAATTTTGTGTATAGTGTTAAAACTGTGTTTAGGTTTGAAGGTCACTGTAGCAAGTGAAATTACTGGGCGAAAGAGACAACAATCTTTCGGGGTGATAAGCGCAGTGCAGTGCCACGCAAACACTGCAAACTTAAAGCTTTGGGTAGCACTGCATCTGTAATAGTGAGGCGTGGTCATCAGGTGGGCGCCTTGATTGTTTTGGTCACTTGCTGACATAAAAAAAACAAAAAAAATATAGTCAGTAATGCAAGAGTTTTAAATAGTTAGATGACTCACAGTTCCACAACTAAAATCTAAGATGACAACTATTAAAATCCATAGCACCCACCTCAAATAGCAGCTTTTTGTGACCACAAGTTTACAAGACGGTGGCACCTTTTTGTAGCGAGAAAAAAGGGTGATCTAAATATAATAATATCGAGATTTGAATGTGAATAGCGACATCTGGATTTCCAATGGAAGGAAGTGACGAGTGTGATAAAAAACGTATGAGGGTGTCTGATTAATAATGCCTCGATTGTGTCACTGGACTTGCGGTGAAAGTCTTAAAACGAAAGGTGCTATTAAAAGTGCATTTAAAAGCTACTGAGTATTGAATATAAAAATAAAACAAATTCATTGACTTAGTGCTTGGATTTGGATTGGATTAATCATGTAATTTACAGTTAAATTCAATACGCCTGAAATAGGAATACCTGTGACTCAGGCAAAAAAAAGCTTCAAAATACTACAAGTAAATAAAAAAAAAAAAAAAAACTGAAAACTGATACTTTTTCGGTGACTGTTTGGTATGATTATACAAAATAAGTAGTCTTAAAAACTGTGGTTGCAACTTTTTTTTTTATTGGCCTTTGCTACTCTGGCAATGAGCCAAATTCAAGTTATTGACAAGTCACAACATCTTCATAATATAAATTTTACATTTTTAAAAACGGTTGCATGGTGCATTGTGATATTGTGAAGTGATGTGTGGTGTGCATCGAAAACACTGCGCCCGCATCATCAAATTTTAATTGTTGCACTGACGCCATGAGTGATAAAGAGTTAGAAAATAATAGAAAAGAATAAATTTTTCAAGTTCATGTAATTTAATTACTTTTTTAAATGGATAAAATTTATAAAAGCTACATTATTAAACACTATATTTGAAGGACAGTGTAGCAGGGTGATGTATTAGGCAAATATTATTAATTATAACCATGCTTCGAGGTGAACTTTTGCAGTGCATACAATCAACATTTAAATCTGAACTTGTTTATTAGTTGACAATTCTAAATTTTAGCTAGCTCTATGTTACACATTAACATCATCGGGACTTCGCCCAAGAATATAATAACGTTGATTAGTTAATGATTGTGACTGAAACAATGACTCAGGTCAAATCTATATGAGGGCAACGCCTTTTTGAATTTATTAGAGTTTTTTGATTAGGGGTGCAGTCATCATCATCATCATGACAGCCTTCTAATGTTCCCACTGCTGGGACACTGGCCTACTCTCAGGCGAGAGTGATTGGGTCTTAATCCACCACGCGGACCCAATGCGGATTGACGGATGGCACATGTCTTTCGAGTTTTTAGTTCTTGGACATGCCGGTTTCCTCACGATGTTTTCCTTCACCGTATGAGAGCACTGGCATTGCGCACATAAATTTTTCGAACAGAAAAATCCATTGGTGCACGACCGGGTTTGAACCCACGACCTTAGGATCGGAAGGCGGGGTCACTACCACTAGACCACCGGTGCTCTTCATCCAAAGAACTCCAAGGTCCGAAAACTGAGGAACTTTAATGGAGCAAGGCTGGACACAACAAGTAGTGGTCACAACAGGGAGACATTAATTTATGACTGAATAGTCATGGGCAAAGCGAAAAGTGGTTATAAAATTCCAATAGATTTTGATAAAACCGTATTTTTTTGAGATCGAATAACTCATCTTTGAAACTTTTTTTTTTTTTATACCACTAAAGTGGCAACCAATCGTACGGCCCACTTGATGGTCAGCGGTTACCGTAGCCTATGTACGCATGCAACATCATAGATACCACTTGCATGTTACCACCCTGAGACGTTAGATGGAAAGTCTCATGTGCCTGTAATTTCACGGAAACCATACCCTTCGAACCGGAACAAAGCAATGCGAGCATTACTGCTTGGCAGCAGAAATAGGTATGGTGGTAGTCCTTCCCCGGACGAGCTCTATCACAAAGAACTCTACTACTCTTACTATCTCTGTATGGAGATCGTTCACCGTAAAAACATAATAGCTTGATGAATATAGAATACATTGATACAGAAAGAATCATCTAAAAGGAAGCCATTGTTATAAATGTACAATTCCAGTAATGTCTATCGCGAATCAGAAAGTGTCGTAAATATCGGAGTGCTTTCAAGAGTATAGGTAGATACATTGAAATTTGGATTCTAATGCAAGGAGGTAAAGGTGTTTCGATTGTAAGGAAAAGTTTGGCCTCGGCAGAAATATTCAACCCTTATGAAAACCGCGATGTGCATTTCGATAATAGATCGCAGAGTAATATGTGAATGGAGATACTTGTCTCTCCTTACTTTTTTGTAGTTGTAAAATGGGGAACATAAAAAATAGTCTGGTATGGAAACGAATATCGCTTGAGTATAGAAATATCACAAAATTACTGGGCGTATGAGACAACAATGACTCGGGGTGATAAGCGCAGTGCAGTGCCACGCAAACACTTAAGAACTTTAAGCTTTGGATGGCACTGCATCTGTTATAGCCAGGCTTGGTGCTTAACATCAGGCGGGCGTCTTGATTGTCTTGTCACTTGCTGACATTTAAAAAAAAAAGATTATATTATTACTTGATTTTGTTACCTGACGAAACTAGGCCATAAGAATAGTAATCTTAGCCTCAAGGTGGCAACCCGCGAGTGATACCTCTGGTATTAAGCTTCCATAGGCTGCGGTAACCGTTTAACATCTTGTGGGCCGTACGCTTGGTTGCCACTTCAGTAGCATAGTATGCAAAAAGAACTGACATTTCGAGACAGAGTGACAATGTGGCCAAGCAATTGCGTGTTTTTGTGGCGCTTTAAGCATTTGAACAAAGTGTTTAAGCTTTTGCTTGGTTTAAAAACTTTCATCAACGAATAAACCAGTAGCTGGTACGAACTTATTTGGGTAGTATACGTCACGCAGAAAACCGCGTGTATTCTGTTAAAACTGTCTCCTGATGAGAATATTACATACCTATTTCTGCCGCCAAGCAGTAATGCTTGCATTGCTGTGTTCCGGTGTGAAGGTTATGGTTTCCGGTGAAATTACTGGCACATGAGGCTTTCGATCTTAGCCTCAAGGTGGTAGGTAACCCGCGAGTGACACCTCTGGTATTGCAAGCGTCCATAGGCTGCGGTAACCGCTTACCATCTTGTGGGCCGTACGCTTGGTTGCCACTTCAGTTGTATAAAAAAAAAATGAACGGTATGTTTCCTCTAAAAAGCATACTACTCTACCCTGAGTATCGTGTTCTGAAAACTTCAAGATGCCATGGATTATTGAGCGAACCTGTTCAGAAGAGTAGTAGAGTTCTCTGTGATAGAGCTCGTCCGGGGAAGGACTACCACCATACCTATTTCTGCCGCCAAGCAGTAATGCTCGCATTGCTGTGTTCCGGTGTGAAGGGTATGGTTTCCGGTGAAATTACTGGCACATGAGGCTTTCGATCTTAGCCTCAAGGTGGCAACCCGCGAGTGATACCTCTGGTATTGCAAGCGTCCATAGGCTGCGGTAACCGCTTACCATCTTGTGGGCCGTACGCTTGGTTGCCACTTCAGTTGTATAAAAAAAAAAATTTTTTGAACGAAATAAAGAAATAAATAAAAAAATGGCCCTGCCTGAAAACCAGCGCTGATTTGCGTTGTTCCACCACGCAAATCAGCATTAAGCTGAGTCAGGACCTATTTGACACCACTCATGTGACACAGAGCGAGCATAGTTGGTACCTGCCTTGTGCGTGTACTTAATGGTAAATAATAATAATAATAATAATTTCTTATTCTTTCTTTGTAATTTTGTTTTTAGTATTATTATTATTATTTTCCAAATTCATGTTTTTAAGTAGGTACTGTAAGCTGTATGTTTTTTTTTTTTTTTATATTTATTGTATTATTTCAGTTCTGTTGTCTTTGTCTTTGTCTTTGTGCTGTCAAACAAATTCTTTCTTTCTTTCTTTCTTTGTAAATAATCTTATTTACTCTTCATCATAACGAGCTAGTTTATAGTGACGTGACGTGACGTGACTCGGCACATGATTTGAGACAAATAATGACAAACAGGAGTTCTCCTAACGTTATATTCATGTTCTGGTGCCCAACCATGAACTCTTAAAGCGATTCAAATGAAGACCTAAAGTAAATTGTCAAAAAATTTTGTACCGTCATCAATTAGACAATCATGTCATAGTATAAAAAATTTTGACAATTTAGTTTAGGTAGGGAAGACCTAAACTAAATTGTCAAAAAATGTTGTACCATGACATCAATTCATGGACATTCAGACAATCTTGTCATGGTATAAAAATTTTCTATAGGTCGTTTGTAACGGTCTTTAGATGACTCAACTGTTTCATATGTATTTTGTATATTTTGTAATGTAATGTAATTATGTACATATTTTATTTTGTTTAATAAAGACTTTTATCATGTATGATACATTTTTTTAAATTAGTTTAGGTCTTCATTTGAATCGCTATGAGTTCATGGTTGGGCCCCTGATATTGTTTTTGTATCACATATATAGTAAGCAAGCATACGGCCCACCTTAAATCACCATTTGGATGGGTGACCACCAGTGGCAATTTCAACTACGCTCCCTTTGGATGTTATGCAGTCGGGCTTTCTCAAAGTTGTTAGGCCATGACAGAGGCCTTCGGGCGGCCTTAATACTCTGTCAGCAGAGTTGGCCACTGACTTATACGAACTTACTTAACGTAACCTATAGAAGTTTCAGCAATAGAAGTATCAGTTGCGCATTGACATCCTGAGACATAAATCAAGTCTCATGTGCCAGTAATTTCACCGGTAACCATACCCTTGGAACTCAGCAATGCCAGCACTACTGTTCGGTAGCTGACTATTGCTTGTAATACTTCCCGGACAAGCTCTATCACAAAAAACTCTACCACTTCTTAGACTAGTATGTTTACCTGTACAATTTTTTGAAATAAAAGACATAGTTAAATTAAAACGAGTGAGAATTAGTACTTATTATTTACAAATAAGTAACCAATAACTAAGTAAGTTATAAAGTTATGTACAAATAAGTAAATTAAGTGATAAGGCCGCCCACTGTTATGTAATCCTTGTGTACAATAAAGTGTTTATCTATCTATCTATTTTTTTTTTTATCCAATAAAGTGGCAACCAAGCGTACGGCCCACTTGATGGTCAGCGGTTACCGTAGCCTATGTACGCATGCAACATCATAGATATCACTTGCGTGTTACCACTGACGTTAGATGGAAAGTCTCATGTGCCTGTAATTTCACCGGAAACCATACCCTTCGAACCGGAAAAGAGACATGCGAGCGTTACTGCTTGGCGGCAGCAATAGGTATGGTGGTAGTTCTTCCCCGGACGAGCTCTATCACAAAGAACTCTACTACTCTTAATTTCTTTTTGATAATATTTCCAATGAATAACTTTCTATTATAGTACGAAGTATAAAAATCAGTCTGGTCTTTCTGCTCTAAAGCAATGTAAATTTCTCTTTATCAAGAATTTTCTAAAAACTCTTTTTTCTCGTTGATTAACTCTATTGAAGGCGAGAAAATCAACCCTTTCAATGGCACGTTTTTATTTCGTAATCAAGTTGGAATTTTTCATAAGTCTGATAAAAAAGCTAATAAATCATTTGGAAATTAATAATTAATAACAGCAGGGACGGGCGGAATCGAAACGTAAATTCAAAGATATTTGCATAAGAAGGGATACTTTTACACTTTCTTTCAGCTTTTTTTTAAATTCACTTACCGATTTCGATGCGAAAGAAAAGAGTGGATAAGACCGTGATAATTACACACACATCAGTCACATACATGTCCCTGAGCCCACACTAGGATTCCAGTACAGAAACTAGAGTAGTAGAGTTCTCTGTGATAGAGCTCGTCCGGGGAAGGACTTCCACCATACCTATTTCTGCCGCCAAGCAGTAATGCTCGCATTGCTGTGTTCCGGTGTGAAGGGTATGGTTTCCGGTGAAATTACCGGCACATGAGGCTTTCGATCTTAGCCTCAAGGTGGCAACACGCGAGTGATACCTCTAGTATTGCAAGCGTCCATAGGCTGCGGTAACCGCTTACCATCTTGTAGGCCGTACGCTTAGTTGCCATTTCAGTTGTATAAAAAAAAAAAAAAAAAAAAACTCATAAGGTACTTAGTATACAACAGTCACTCAGAACCGGAAAAAATATTTGCAGATCATTCAAACATTTGTCAGAAAAAATTGAACCTAAAAATCTCACAGTTCACAAGCATTCGCCCACCATTATGCTATTATCCTAATTCAAACTTTGCTGAAAATCTTGGATAATATAATATTGTAGAACTTCAAAACAGCATCAATTCAAAGTTTCAATCAGAAACACTTACCGCTCAACGTCGATGCTGATAGCAGATTTGAGCATAATTTTTAAACATTAATTACTTACTAGCGACACGCTCCGACTTCGCATTAACGCACTAACGCAACTAGTTGCATAATCCTTCTTCTTAAATCACTCTCTAAGATGAAAACCATTAAAATACCTTGCGTAGTGTACAAGGTCTAAGCATTATACATACATACAGAGAGACGGGGCTGAAAGCTACTTTGTTTTACAATTTTTTAATATTTTTTCAGATTTATGCAGATGTTTAGAGAGCACCGGTGGTCTAGTGGTAGTGACCCCGCCTTCCGATCCGAAGGTCGTGGGTTCAAACCCGGTCGTGCACCAATGGATTTTTCTGTTCGAAAAATTTATGTGCGCAATGCCAGTGCTCTCATACGGTGAAGGAAAACATCGTGAGGAAACCGGCATGTCCTAGAACTAAAAATTCGAAAGACATGTGCCATCCGCCAATCCGCATTGGGTCCGCGTGGTGGATTAAGACCCAATCACTCTCGCCTGAGAGTAGGCCAGTGTCCCAGCAGTGGGAACATTAGAAGGCTGTCATGATGATGATGCAGATGTCTTATCCACTCTATGCCGTTTCCAACCCTTTACTCACGCGGGCAGATATCGAAGGGACAGAAACGAACAGATGTTTTTAATATCTAAGACGCCCCTGCACTAATGTTTACATTTTGCATTGTTCCTTAAAGAACGATCGCTTGTCTGTTTGTTAACTTTAAAAAGAACATCTTAGATTAATGTTTAAATGCAAAGTTTTTTGTCCAGACATGAAACAACTACACAGTCATGGAATCATCATCATCATGACCTTCTAATGTTTCTGCTGCTGGGACACTAGCTTACTCTCGCTTACTAATGGGATTGGTTCCTAAGACAGCACTTGGCCCAAATACGGATTGGTGGATAGCACATGTATTTCGAGTTATTGGACATGCCGGTTTCCTCACTATGTTTTCCTTCACCGAATGAGAGCACTAGCATTACGCATATATTTTTTTCAAATAGAAAAATCCATTGGTGCACGACTGGGTTCGAACCCACGACCTTAGAATCGAGAGGCAGGCTCACTACCACTAGACCTCCAGTGCTCGTCGCTCGTCGTAGACAGTAGTATCTTTATAATGCTTTGCCCACTGTTAACTAACGCAACTATGTTTATAGTTACTCATTTTGTTAGTTAGAAAAAAGGATTTACTCAAAATCAAACTATTTGAAACCAGTCCATAATAGTTGCGTTGCATGCAATCTGAGATACTGGCGTACTCTAGCTTGAGAGTAGGTCGAGAAGGCTGGCCGAGAATGATGACAAGAATGAAGTTATAAGTATTTTTATATTTTCATTATTTTTTTTATTTTTTTTATACAACTGAAGTGGCAACCAAGCGTACGGCCCACAAGATGGTAAGCGGTTACCGCAGCCTATGGACGCTTGCAATACCAGAGGTATCACTTGCGGGTTGCCACCTTGAGGCTAAGATCGAAAGCCTCATGTGCCAGTAATTTCACCGGAAACCATACCCTTTACACCGGAACACAGCAATGCGAGCATTACTGCTTTGCGGCAGAAATAGGTATGGTGGTAGTCCTTCCCCGGACGAGCTCTATCACAGAGAACTCTACTACTCTTAAACTCATCTCTTTACTTTAGGTGTCTCAACTCTCAACTGGTTTCATGTGTATTTTGTATATCTATCTACTTAATGTAAATACTGTCGAATAAATATTTTTATAAAGAACTTGCTGCAAATGAAGTTTTTTAGCTTGTATGCTACTGCCAAAGAACTCCTATTCCGCGAACCCTCAACAATTCATGGTTCTCGTTTTGATTTCACAGTATGCATCGCGGAAAACTAAAGAAAATGAAGAAAAGCGCCGCGGCCCGCCATCTAGCGACGAGAGGAGGCGGTAAGTTTAGCTAATTACCATTATGGTAGAGCGATGTCATGGCTGTTTCGAAGTTTAGACGTGGTTTGATTTGATAATATTTTTGTATAGTAAACAAACGTGCTGGTTGTATGTTTATTAAAGTTATCATTTAAAATAATTTTGTATAATGAGAAAACTTCACTACAATAATAAAATAATGTTCCTCATTCTCTTCTCATTATAATAGGTATTTTTATTAATTACTATGCTAACCTATGCAACATAAGTACCTAATTATTTTTAATTTCTTTCAGGTGATGTACTAATAGTATTTTTAGCAGTTTTAAAAATAAATTACTTTTGTTGTTATTTACCATTCAACTACTGTTTTTCAGGCTTTTCAACTAGTTTTCTTTTTAGGTTTAAATTGGACTTAGGAACATGATAAAAGTTTTTGAACAGGTGGGTAAGGTAGATACCAATTCTAAACGAAAATACCTTGCCAACCTGTTATCGTAACCAAATAATCTGCTCCAGTAAAGATATTTTCTAACAAAGTACGAACACCTAGTAACCGAATTTCGGGTGGCGCGATACAAAAACTGACCTACATCTGCGCCCTCGGGTTCAGCCACCCCTGCCGACAACTGAGACGATCACCCTACGCGTCTTGCCCTTTTACTTGCACCTTCGATTACTTTCAAGGTGACTCGACACCTATTTGCATCCTCAAATGTGAATTTCTTTTTTTTTTTAATTATTTTAGAAATTATCAAAATTACCCGGTTTGAAATTTCAAAAAAATCATAAGTTTGCGTTAATTATAAGCAATACAAAACCATTTTTGAGATCTTAAGTTTGATTTTAAGGTGCAAAAAATAAGGTAGGTGTACCTATTAACGCACAGTTCTCAATAGGCGAGAATATGTAAATAAATGAACAGCAACACAAACAGTGCAGTGTGGCCAAGAAACGGGCAGTCGATCGCGCCGCAAAAAAAGCGCATCCTATTATCGACTACAACAAAAGGACTTGTGCAGTGATACCTAAGTACACATCTCGATTCATCGTCTCGACTCGATCCGCCGAACCGATGCTATTGGCGCGCCCCACTGTCGCCGCGCAAGAGCGAGATGACGAGCGCAGTTTGGGTGAGGTGGGAGAAGGAGGGAGACGGTCATCTTAGCTACCGAGTAGCGTCCCACTGGGCGGGGCCGCGCCAAGGAGCGAGCCTCAGATGCGCGTAGTGTTGGTGGGGCTCCGTCCGTACGAAGGATCGCACTGCAGTCGTGTGTCGCGATCAGCACGCGCGCTCGCGGCCCCACACGGGACCACGAGGATCACCTTACGTAATAATAATTAATCGGATCCAAACCATCCGATAATCGATTGTGATCGTAAACTGTCAATAATTAAAATCATATTATTATTATTTTTTTTATTGTAATTTTGATCGCGCGAGTGAACTTGAGTTTTGTGTACACTGTGTTTTGTTTTGTTTTTGCACGGACTTGAAAGATTATTTTCGGGCGTAACTGACTGTTTGGTTTTATGATTTTGTGACATTTCGTTGCATTGTTCTTGTGGCGAACATTAATTCTGGAGACTGAGTCACTGTGACATTATTTGCAGTAAAGTGTGTGGACATGTTTGAAAAATGTTAAGTGATTTATCAACTTGCTTCTGAGACCACAAGTAAGTAGACAGTGATTATTTAAGAAGAAATTCCATAGTCTAGCTAGATGTTAAAAAAAATAGGCAGATGTGCATTAATGCAAATGAAATGAATTCAATGTTAGTCTCTCTGTCTCTCTTATTAGAGTGGTTGTTATAAATCAGATTATAAGTAAAACATGTTATTCAAATGCATTAGACAATTACAAAAAAATACATTTTACACAATTTGAAAAACCCTCAATATCTAAATTTGTAAAATTAGTGTATTCTTTTATCTCGAATATTTTAACTAACTTGTAGAACAGAATATACCAATGCATAGGTATTACCTACAAAATTTGTACGGTAAACACGGTAGGTAAAATTCTAGCTCATTAAATTTAAAAGAGTTTGATCGATGTTGTACATACAACACCAAACAATAGACAAAACGATCAATTAGTTCCAATAAGAAAGTTTGTCAAGACATGAAATAGTAATGTGGCCGCCGCGGAATCTTAGCCGCCGCTCGCTAGTGGCTAAGATAAAGATGGTATCATTTATAGATGTTTTACCCTAATTTCGAATTTCGTGAATTGTTTCAATATATTCATGAGTTAAGACGGTGCGTTAACAATGTTTTTTTTTTAATAGATTTTGAATAAAAGAGAATGAGACGCCTTTTAAATAAATATTTTTTTAAATTTCTTATGCTTTTTAAAGTTTTTGTTAGTAACATAGCCACATATAATGCAAAACATTAAAAGATTCAGTAAGCTAAAAATTAGTTGACTCAAATAGATTTTACATTGAATTACCACTAGGTATCTAAGATAAGAAAAATATGATAGGACTAATATAAAACGAATTTTATCAACTAAACTGACGATTTAATGTTCAAAAATACATTTTATTTTTATTTTGGACCCATATTATAAATTAACAATTACGAAAGAACTTACATTAATTGAAATTAATTAAAAGTTTTGGTAATAAATAGTGACTGATAAAAATATTATGATTTTTATATATGAGAAGTTCCTGGTTATTCGCACAGATGGCGTTACGTAGGGTCGTTGAACTCTCCCAAACTTGTTGAAAATAGTTGATAAATTTTCAAAACTCGAACTTCTTTACGTTTATGGAATATAATATTATATTAAGATTTCATCTACAGTGTAGGTTACGCATAACAAAGTGTACTTTAGAAAAAAATAGGTTTTTTAATGTGCTAATTCTAAATCAAACACTGCAAAACTCTGTGAACCTTATACATAAACGTACTTTAAACTTTAAAAATAGCTAATGTGTCTATGAAACCTATCATCGTCTTTGTTCATTGACAGAGAAAAATAAGACTGACACACAAAGAAAATACCTACATATTATAATACCTACATACCTACATATTATAATACCTACATATCTACATATTATAATACCTACATATTATAATACCTACATATTAAGCCGCTCAAATGACAGGTATTTTACCAATAATTTCCGTAATGGCTGAACGAGTTTTGATGAAATGTCTACTTTATATTTTAATCCTGAAACCGCAGGCCACCCTTTTTAAAACCTAAATTTTGTTTTATTCTATTAAGAGTTTGTCAATATAATAAATAAATAAACAAAATAAATAATGCTGGACAATCCACTCAGCATCATCTAGCCCCAAGGTAAGCTGCTGTTAAACAGAGCTGTATTATGGGTACTAGATGACTGATATATTATATACTTAATACAATACAATACTTAGATAGATATTTTATATTATAAATAGAAAATACTCAGAACACCCGGAACAAATATTTGTAGATCGTACAAACATTTGACCCGAGGCGGGAATCGAACCCGCAATCCCGCGTCGCAGGCGGACCTGCGCCCGCTGCGCCACATCGGTCGTCAATATCTCATTTATCGTCACTTTTTTCAAGGTATTAGTATGACAGACAATAAAATTAATCTCGCACAATTTAATTATTGATTGCGTTGACTATCGATTACAAATCATAGACAAATAATATATAGTGCGTTTATTGTGAATCTCAATCTGTAATAGGTATGTCGGTAGTTGGTGTTCTTACCCTATTCACACAAGTTCATTCCAATTAGAATCTTGGAAAAAGATGCATGTATCGATTTGCCATGAACGGGATATCTATTGTTCTAGTAATATGGGAAGTTATGGGTTTATTGTTTTGCAAATCATTGGATCGGTAGCAGTCTTGTCATGGGTGATGAAAGATCCCATGACTACTACTAAGTTCCCATAACTTAATACTTTCCTGCTTTTCTTTAAAAGTTTTAAAGTGTATGTTTTTAAGAGTAGTAGAGTTCTCTGTGATAGAGCTCGTCCGGGGAAGGACTACCACCATACCTATTTCTGCCGCTAAGCAGTAGTGCTTGGTTGCCACTTAAGTAGTATAAAAATAAAAATAATAATAATAATAAAATGTTTGCATAGAATCATCATCATGCCAGCCTTCTAATTTTCCCAGTGCTGGGACACTGACCTACTCTCAAGCGAGAGTGATTGGGTCATTAATGCACACGGACCAATGCGGATTGGTGGATGGCACATATTAGTCTTTAGATAATTTAGTTCTTGGACATGCCGGTTTCCTCAGGATGATTTCCTTCACCATATGAGAGCAATGCTAGTTGCGCAGATACATTTTTCGAATAGAAAAATCTATTGGTGCACGACCGGGTTCGAACCCACAACCTTAGGATTGGAACGCGGGTTCACTACCACTAGACCACCAGTGTTCTCATGCATTGAATATAGCAAAAGAATCGAATACAACGTTTTGATAATACAATATTTTAGACAAATATTTTTAATAAATTAGTCTATCTGCGCTCACTTTTTTAAGAATACATTTTTTTACCGCAATTCCCGAATTTCAGGAATTATTTTCTTACACCCTGTAGAACCCTTCGTTCTCCTGTAATTTCTACTGGCTCACCGTTGCACCAAGTTCCCTCGCTTATAATATGCCTTTTCCTGCGTCTCTCCTCAATGTCCTGTCCACCATCAATCCTCTCACCACAGGCTTCTTCCCGCCGTGTCTCAGGCATTGACAGTTTCGTGACGTTGACAATTACATTGACACTTGTGCACGTGAGACAGAGAACTATATCTACTGAATAGATACACAAACACTACACACCCAAAATAATTTTATAAATACGAATATTGGATGTTTGTGTTTTAGGCGCGTTGAATGGCTGAACCAATTTGAATGAAATTTGGACTGTTAGTTTCTATTATTTTTGGATCTGTAATAGCTTAATTTTAGACAAATTTGTATCTAGGTATCACACCTTGATAGAAGAAGGTATCACACCTTGATAGAAGAAGGTATCACACCTTGATAGAAGAAGGTATCACACCTTGATAGAAGAAGGTATATAATATACCCACTGTATAAATAAAGGCAAAAACTATGATTTTAGGATAAATAACATCTTACGACCGATGTGGCGCAGCGGGCGCAGGTCCGCCTGCGACGCGGAGGTTGCGGGTTCGATTCCCGCCTCGGGTCAAATGTTTGTACGATCTACAAATATTTGTTCCGGGTGTTCTGGGTATTCTCTATATATAATAAAAAATATCTATCTATGTATTGTATTGTATTAAGTATATATCAGTCATCTAGTACCATAACACAGCTCTGTTTAACAGTAGCTTATCTTGGGGCTAGATGATGCTGTGTGGATTGTCCAGCATTATTTATTATTATTATTATTATTATTATTACAATATTATTTCTTTTTATTATTACAGGTAATTTGCGTTAGCAGCCAAATTTAAATTGAAAAAGCTACTATAAAAAGTTATTCTATTCAAATTTATATTATTTGCAAACACTTCTGCTCTGTCTGTTCACTCAGCCGCTGAGCATACTTGGATGAAATTTAAAGTCTGAGAAAGTGTTATACCTACTATTTTTTTTCTGTATGTACCGCGCGAGCCAAGCCGCGGTTAGCAGCTAGTTGTTAAACAAAGTGAACATGAAACACATGTCAATAAAGAGGTGTTAGTACTAAAATTTAATGAAAATGGCATCACAACATGGGCTTGCTAACTAAATTAACATCAGTACAACTAACCACAGTGCTTGTTTCTTGAGAAACAACGATAAACTTATAGCGGCCGCTATTTACAAAAGATGCGTCACACGTTACTATAATTAATTACTAAAGTTATAGCAATTACCATTTTTAATTTAGTATAAGGTATCTTCAAAAATTATCAGCTACCTGATTACCATAGTAGTACAATTTGGTTAGTTTATTTTAACGGGCTTTTTATAACATTTACTGAAAAGTTAGTCTTTATTACTAACATCTAGCTTTGGGTTGGACAAGGAAAAAGAAAATTTTCTTATCTTTTTGTCCAATTCTGATAAAACAGTTTGTAGAAAAGGCGATTCATTAAATCCATATTTTTATTAAAAACATTATTATATGGTTTTTTTTTTTTTATACAACTGAAGTGGCAACCAAGCGTACGGCCCACAAGATGGTAAGCAGTTACCGCAGCCTATGGACGCTTGCAATACCAGATATTTCATATTTTTGCACTAATCTAATACAGACAAGTGGCTATAGCGACGCGTTTATAAATTTGATTATCTATACTTATATTTTAGAGAGAAAAGATTTGTATTTTTGTTTGTTACGAATAACCTCAAACTACTGGTCCGATTTCAAAAAATATTTTACCATTAGAATGCTACATTATCCCTGAGTAACATAGGCTATATTTATAAGTAGCGACCCGCCCCGGCTTCGCACTAGTGCGGTTTCATTGCACCCGCGCGAAGCTGGAACGGACTGCTCAGTTATTTTAATAATTATGTCAACTATTCATGTCCCACTCAATTCTATAAAATGTGTAACTTATGTGTAATAAAGTATTTTTTATATTTTTATAAGTGTAATAAAGTATTTATCGATTATCGGAACAGCTATTAAAATATTATGAATAAATTTTATAACTTTATTAACATAACAATTAAATGTT
Source organism: Colostygia pectinataria (assembly GCA_951394395.1). NCBI lineage: Eukaryota > Metazoa > Arthropoda > Insecta > Lepidoptera > Geometridae > Colostygia > Colostygia pectinataria. The sequence continues at coordinate 9,543,301 of OX596369.1, forward strand.
GTATTTACATAAGGTAAATTTTATTCAAAACTAGCGACCTGCTCCGGCTTTGCACGGGCTTAAGCTATGTGTATAAACCTTTCTCTTGAATCACTCTATCTATTGAAGGAAACCGCATTAAGAATTGCGTAGCGTATAAACATACATACATAGAAACAAAGGGAAAGACGATGGAAAGTGACCTTGTTTTAAACTATGTTAAGAAGATACATAACATTGAACCATCTAAAGGCAGGCAGACAAACGATCTAGTATCAACTCAACCAATCTATAAGTAAATTGTTTTTATTGACCGAGCGAGCGAAGCGAGCGAAGCGTCTCAGTTTCGAGATTGACCAAAAATGCTTTTAGTAGTCAGTTTGTCCGGTCATTTTGTGTTCTCGCCTACAGGTCGCATTTTTCAACCAATCTGGTTGAAACTTGGTATACAAAGAGATAAAAAGGGGGCTGCTGAATATCTCCGCCTAATGTGATTTGATTTCGATGAATTTTACTTTATTTGAAAGGTAAGTATTAACTCTAAGTTTGTCTCATAAGGTCTGATGAGGATCTTCAGCGTGATGAGCAAAATAGTTCCTCAAAATGCAATATGTTGCTCACATTCAAAGCTTTTGCTTGCGAGTTCTACTGTTCGGAGATAACGTTTACCGCTATATTACGCCCGCCAAGACTTTTTCTTAGAAACCAAGCTTTAAATTATTAATGGTCGATAAATCTGTCGCAGCAGTAACGCTCACATAAGCGATGATGATGATGATCTCAATATGATGATAATAACATGTGGTAGGATTGTGTTGTGACTTCCGTCGAGCTGTGGGGACGGATTATCGATACTGGTGTAAATAATTAAGTTACTTAGTACTATTACCTACTGCTTTAATTTAGTCTAAGTATACAAAATTAAATATTAAGAAGAATGTATTTTTGTATTTTTGATTGTAACGAATGAACTCAAAAACACACCGATTTTAAAAATTCTTTCACCATTACCATGCTACGTTGTCCCTGAGTAACATAGGTTAACTTATTACTAGCGACCCGCCCTGGTTTTGCACAGGATGGTGATATGATGACGAATCTGTGTCTAAAGCCGGCAGTACACACTTGGCCTAGCAATTGTCACTGTATACACACTGGGCCAAGGGATGGGCCAGCATATTGGGCCAAGATATTGGAGACTACTGTAGTTGTTTTCACACTGGGCCAAAGGATGGGCCAACATATTGGGCCAAGATATTTGACACTACTGTAGTTGTTTTCACACTGGGCCAAAGATGGGCCAGCATATTAGGCTAAGATATTGGACACCACTGTCGCTGTTTACACACTGGGCCATAGGATGGGCCAGCATATTGGGCCAAGATATTGGAGACTACTGTAGTTGTTTTCACACTGGGCCAAGGGTTGGGCCAGCATGTTGGTCCAAGATATTGGATACCAATGGACGCTGTTTACACATTAGTTTAGCGATCATTTTGCATTGGTTCTTTAAATTGTAAAACCTCAATGCTTTCCAAACTCCACACCGAAGAAAACAAAAAATATTTGTGAATCGCAACACTATGTTATATATATGTCCTTCTGATGTTTTTCCGCTGTCGTACAATATGAACAGCTTCAAAAAAAATATAAAAAAGGTCCTACAAGGCAGGCAACGCTTCAGCAGTACCTCTGGTATTGCTGAGGTCAATAGGCGACGGTAACTGCTTACCATCAGGCAGGCCGTCAGCCTGTTTGTCTCCAAAGAATATAAAAAAAAAAAAAAACTACTTTATTATAATAATAACAATAAAGCCTTTATTTTTTCTTAATTAAAATATTACATTGCTTAGAATATATATATATAGTATAGTAATATTAAAATTATTATAGTCCTATTAGCTAAGGCCCCTTTCGGGTAAATAGGTCACACACTACATTATTAGTTGACAAGTAACAACGAACGGAATTGGACGCCAATGGTGAACACTGTTGATCTTTTGATGTTTGCACAAAAAACCGACGCATTTTGGTTTGCCGGAGATTGGTAACTAGCTTAACACGCCAAGGTAGTCCACCATCGCTAAGGTAGTACACCATCATCATCATCATGACAGCCTTCTAATGTTCCCACTGTTGGGACACTGGCCGATTCTCAGGCGAGAGTGATTGGGTCTTAATCCACCACGCTGACCCAATTTGACGACCTCGGTGGCGCAGCGGGCGCAGGTCCACCTGCGACGCGGAGGTTGCGGGTTCGATTCCCGCCTCGGGTCAAATGTTTGTACGATCTACAAATATTTGTTCCGGGTGTTCTGGGTATTTTTGGTATATAATAAAAAAATATCTATCTATGTATTGTATTGTATTAAGTATATATCAGTCATCTAGTACCATAACACAGCTCTGTTTAACAGTAGCTTATCTTGGGGCTAGATGATGCTGTGTGGATTGTCCAGCATTATTTATTTATTTTTATTGAATGTTGGCTCAACCTTAGCCAACACTTGGCCCAAGTGTACAGCCGGCATAACAGAACGTTCTTCTAAGTGGTAATTGAGCATCGAATAGCAGGTACTGTCAGCAAAACAAACAAGAAGTACTAAAGTAGTTCGCAGATAAGGCGTGGGACATGGTTACCTGACGTGCTCACATATTTCGATCTGTGACGTCATTGATATAGCTTCGTATACAGGGTGGCTTGGTCACTGATTTTTACAAGCGTTTATTTAACTTGTAAATCTTGCAATGTACTTCTTTGTTGTCGGTCTCGGCTTTTTTAAAAATGTTAGGCCATGACAGAGGTCTTCGGGCGGCCTGGAAACTCTGTCCCCAGAGTAGGCCACTGACTCATACGAACTTACTTACTTTTATGTTTGATCGAGTGTAATCTCTTCAAACTTCAAAGTTGAGTTACAAACTTTGAAGTAGATATCTATACAGATTGAGCTGAAATGTTGTATAACGTTTGATTGATAATGCATGGTTAGCTGAAAATAATAATTCAAAAGTTAAAAAAATATAAAGAATGAGAAAATAATAAATAAAAATTAATGACCTGATTGTTAGGCCATGACAAAGGCCTTCGCGCGGCCTAGAAACTCACCAGAGTTGGCCACTGACTCATACGAACGAACGAACGAATGACCTGATAAAAGCGTGTTTTAAAAAAAAATACTAAAAACTTATTTTCAATAATATTTTGAAACATGTCAAATAACTAACAATTCGTAAGATATGTGCCATCCACCAATCCGCATTGGGTCCGCGTGGTGCATCAAGACCCAATCACTCTTGCTTGAGAGTAGGCCAGTGTCCTAGCAGTGGGAACATCAGAAGGCTGTCATGATGATGATGATATTTAAGTATCTATCCTGATGCTATGCGATTATGTCTACAATAAAAATATTCTTGGCTAAAAGAAACGGAATCACTTGCGATTTGTAGATTGAGAAACACACATTCCGACAAAGAGTTTCATTGTTTAAGAGCCACATTTATTATGAAACTATAAACATTACAACTAAAACGACGACCGATGTGGCGCAGCGGGTTCAGGTCCGCCTGCGACGCAGAGGTTGCGGGTTCGATTCCCGCCTCGGGACAAATGTTTGTACGATCTACAAATATTTGTTCCGGGTGTTCTGGGAATTTTCTATATATAATAAATAATATCTATCTATGTATTGTATTGTATTAAATATATATCAGTCATCTAGTACCCATAATACAGCTCTGTTTAACAGCAGCTTACCTTGGGGCTAGATGATGCTGTGTGGATTGTCCAGCATTATTTATTTATTTAAAAAAAAAGACTTCCCTCAAAGTGCGCCATGAAGACCGATCTTGAGTTTTTTTTTTTATACAACTGAAGTGGCAACCAAGCGTACAGCCCACAAGATGGTAAGCGGTTACCGCAGCCTATGGACGCTTGCAATACCAGAGGTATTACTCGCGGGTTGCCACCTTGCGGCTAAGATCGAAAGCCTCATGTGCCAGTAATTACACCGGAAACCATACCCTTCACACCGGAACACAGCAATGCGAGCATTACTGCTTGGCGGCAGAAATAGGTATGGTGTTGGTCCTTCCCCGGACGAGCTCTATCTCAGAGAACTCTACTAGTATTCACTATTCACCGACTTCCTGCGATCTGTCATCGGTCCATCAAGTAGGGGTTATTAATAATTAATTTAAAAAAGCCTGATGAATTAAGTTGTCTAGTGTAAGTCAAAATTTTACTGTATTCATATTAAACAGAGACCAATATAACAACAGCTTTCATTTCTAGACATTTCAGTGACGATACAGTTCAAGTTAGATTGGAAATGTTTATTACCAACAAATAGGTTACAAACTATTTTGAGATTTAATTTTTATTCAAACTTCAATAAAACTAATTCTAACACACGAATAAACGTTTCAAATAAATAATTTTATCGTCTTTTAAATACAGGAAACGGAAATCACTAATAGAGACGTATCCAGTACTAAACGAAAATATTTTCTTTTGAAATATTCCAATAAAAATATTTTAAAACAAAAATTATCTAGTACCTTCTTCGCAGTCATGGATTTCTCAAAGTCCATGAAATTCAAACCAACGACATTATTATACTATAACACATGAGCACAGAACAGTATTAGCGTAAAATGTCCTAAAACTATGTATGAAAATTTCTTTTTTTTTTAAATAAATAATGCTGGACAATCTACACATCATCTAGCTTCAAGGTAAGCTGCTGTAGAGCTGTATTATGGGTACTAGATGACTGATATAAACTTAATACAATAGAATACATAGATAGATATATATTTATAGAAAATACCCAGAACACCCTGAACAAATATTTGCAGATCGACAAACATTTGACCTGAGGCGGGAATCGAACCCCCAACCTCCGCGTCGCAGGCAGACCTGCGCCCGCTGCGCCACATCAGTCGTCAATACTGTTTGGAATCTTTTCCGATGAAAATTGAATAACCTATTGGTGGGATTTTCATCTTCACGTTCTGGCGGGTTTTTCATGCTTACATGCTTTGGAAAGCACGTTAAGTAGGTCGGCTGCCAGCCGTTAGGCTATAACGGAGGTCTTCGGGCGGCCTTTAACCAAAGCCTGACTCATAGGAACCTATATTAATTTTGCAAAATTAACAACCTGTATATTGTTTTAATTCATCTGGCGATAGTAAGACGATCCACCGGATACTTACTAATTATTATAATACTAACAGTCCGTCCCAGCTTCGCGCGGGTGCAATGTAACCGCACCCGTGCGAAGCCGGGGTAAGTCGCTAGTAATAAATATAGCCTACGCTACTCAGGGATAATGTAGCATTCTAATGGTCAAAAAAATTTTGAAATCGGATCAGTCGTTTTTGAGTTTATTCGTAACAAACAAATATACAAAAACATAAATCTTCTCTTTATAATATTATAGATAATATTGTGAGAACAAAGCGCAGGCACTTGTTCCTTCTTGGGCACGATGGTATAAAGTCAGCGTCTTGTGGTATAAAGTTAACAACAGTTTTTCTGTTTTTATGCCTAACCTTGTTATGGAATATACATAGTCAAAATATTTATGTATTTAGGTAATTCTTCATTCAGATGGCGAGCTCATTTGACGGTAAGCGTTTACCGTAGCCGATGGACGCTTGCAATAGCACAGGTGTCATTCGAGTTGCTATCCTAAACCTTGTGCAATAAAACTTATTATTATTATTATGAGCCTGTAGTGTCCCACTGCAGGGCAAAGGCCTCTCCAATCATCACGGTTTTGGGCTACTGTGGACCAGTCCTTCAGGTAAGAGTTAATAAAACTAATTTCAGTAATTTCAGATGGCAAACAAGATTCGCTCATTTGACGGTAAGCGGTTACCGTAGCCGATGAACGCTTGCAATACATAGTCATTCGAGTTGCCATCCTAAACCCTGTGCATTAAAACTAATTTGAGTAATTTCACCGGTAATTACTAATTATACTTTTTTTTGTAATTATGCAAAATTTTTTCGGCGGCATATCTATATTGTACGGTGTAGTACTTTCCCGGACGAGCTCTATCACAAAGAACTTATTATGACCTTGTAATGTTCTCACTGCTAGGACAATGGCCTACTCTCGAGTAAGAGTGAGCGAACTCTACTACTCCTGTTTTCTTCGAATGCGAATATGATATTTCCCATAGAACAATTACAGCTCATTGAGATAATAGAAATATAACATCATTCATAGAGACATCGAACCATATTATTGTTTACTTTAGCAATATTTGATACACTACACCATGTGGTCTGATGCATGAGCGAAGCGATTGACTGAACTATTTGAAACAACCGAGCTAGAATTGTTAATAATTTTTCAACGAGACTGTCAAATTGCATACCACAGAAATGCGTGTTACGCTGGTCAGCGGGCGTCACATTAATAAATAAAATTCGAAATGACTACATAAGAGGAAGCTTCAAAGTGGCCCTATAACTGATAAAATTAAAGAAAAACGCCTTCGATGATACGGGCACGTTCAGAGACGCCCAGAAGATCAAATGGTTAAGCTTGCCCTAAACCTTCCAACAAAGAAACGTGGACGCGGATCGCCCTCCACTTGGATGACGACGGTCGAAAAAGACCTAAAAGAAGCTAAGATTGATACTAACACCGCACAAAACCGTACGCAGTGGAGAGAAATGACAAGAAAGGCGGACCCCAAGTAAATGGGACACGCGGTCGAGGAACTATATATAACTATATTGACCGAGCGAGCGAAGCGTCTCAATTTCGAGATTGGCCAAAAATGCTTTTGTCCGTCAGTCAGTCGGTCAGTCATTCTGTTCTCGTCTACAAGTCGCATTTTTCAACCGATCGAGTTGAAACTTGGTATCGTCGGGGATTTTTGATTGGGAGCGAGCGACTTTCTCCTAAAGGGGGGCTACTAGTTATCTCCGCCTCATAAAATCATATTTCGATAGCTTTTGTTTTATATTTAAAAGGTAGCAAATCGCTTTCGCCTAAACACTCAAACCAAACTCGCTTCCTTTCAAATTCACCCACAACTAAATTGAACCCTACTGACCTAATTATAAAGATTAATTTAGCTCATCATCACCGTGAGAAAAAATGTCGATCTTTCTCAATTTGATACTGATATCAAACTAATGATTTGTGTAATACGATGCAATTTTTTTTGTCGATTCTAAATATTTGTGATTATTTTTCTAGGAATCGTAAATATACCTATCACGTATGACGCAAATTGGATAAGTCTCAATTACCGGATATTAATATAGGAAATTAAAAAAATATATATAAATTAACATTTTTTTTTATCGCTATGGTCGAGCTGTATAATGTGATGGAGGCCTTAAGGCGGCCTATAAACTCCGTCATCAGAGTTGGCCACTGACTCATAACAACTAACTATGACCACGATCGACCCAGCTTCTCAGAATAATAAAACGAGTTGATTAAAAAACTATCGAAAAATAAAACAATATCCATTGATAGCAGGCGGAACACATGTGCACAGAGAGGGACAGAGCAATACGAGCGAGGGAGATAACTGCAGTTTTTTATTTTTATAGCATCGATGGCACCGATTTGGCCACATGTTCGGTGCTTTGATGGTTATAAAATTGGTTACTAGGGCTTCTGTACAAATAAACAGACTTTTTCTTGGTGTTTTTGCTTTGACAATGTATAATGGGACTAGTGGTTTTATGAAAGCGTACTAGAGGAAGAAACAGGTTTTATCTTTCTTTTTGGCATCCTAAGTATAGTTCTCACGACGGATCTCAGGCGTCGTGAAATTAGCCGTTTCGATGCGCAATTGAGCTTTTTCAAACTAAATTGTCTTTGCGCATCACAAACGGCTAACTTCACGGAAGCCTAGATCCGCTGTGCGAACTATACTAATAATATAGTAATACAAGCTGTCCAGTACCAGTAGCAGTCTCAGTAAAAATTAGTTTTGATATTTTTTAAAATAAATAAAAATAATGAAATAAAATAAAATCTGTTTATTTCAACGCGCGAGTGACTCCTCTGGTATTACAAGCGTCCTTAAGCTACGGTAACCACTTAACATTAGGTGGGCCGTATGCTTGTTTGCCCCCTTGGTGGTACAAAAACCACACCCGTGCGAAGCCGTAATAATATAGTCTATGTTACTCAGAGATAATGTAGCATTCTAATGGTACAAATTTTAAATCGGACCAGTTTTTGAGTTTATTCGTAACAAACATATATACGAAAATACAAATCTTTCCTCTCATAATATTAGTATAGATTAATAAATAATTTATTTTAGAGCAACAATTAGAAGTTTTTATTTCTACATTCACAATCTTTATTTAGCTTGATTACATTAATTAAAAATTATGTGCTGAGTTACATTACAATAAGTTGCGAGTTTGTAATCTGATAGTTTGAATATTTTTTTTGTTTACGATTCAATCACGCCGTAACGGCTGAACCAATAAAGATGAAACCTATATAGAATAATATATTAGTTCTGAATCTTGATCAGCATTATAGGCACGCGATATACATAATCGACCTGCAGATGGTTTGATGCATTTATTAATAGTCAAACTCGTGTCTCTATCAATATTGACTTAACCTATCGAAAGGTCTTATTGACTTTTAAAAGTGCTTTCACATTATCTTCACGACTGACAAGTTATCTTAAACTAACTAACTCTTGATGTAATTATCCTATTAATATTTATAAATGCGGAAGTTTGTACGTGGTTAAATCCCGCTGTAACGGCCAATTATGACGAAACTTGAAATAGTAATAGTTCTAGACCTGGACTAGCCTAAGTGTTACTTTTATGGTACCAACCATGTATGGTTTTATGGTTTTAAGAGTGGTAGAGTTATCTGTGATAGAGCTCGTCCGGGGAAGGACTACCACCATACCTATTTCTGCCGCCAAGCAGTAATGCTCGCATTGCTGTGTTCCGGTGTGAAGGGTATGGTTTCCGGTGAAATTACTGGCACATGAGGCTTTCGATCTTAGCCTCAAGGTGAGTGATATCTCTGGTATTGCAAGCGTCCATAGGCTGCGGTAACCGCTTACCATCTTGTGGGCCGTACGCTTGGTTGCCACTTCAGTTGTATAAAAATAAAAAAAAAATAAAAAAAAGCAAAGCTCTAGGCAGCTAGCAGGCTAGCTAGCTACGATAAAATAAGTAGTCGAATGCGGATCACAAATATCCTTACACAATACAAAAACCATACCAATTTCTGCAGCTAAGAGTAATACTAGCATTGCTGTGTTCCCGTTAGAATGGTATGGTTGAGCACGTGAGATCTTCAGTAAAAAAAAGTAAGAGAGTAAGTAAATGAAATGACCCGACAATGGACACGTCCTCTCCCTTGAAATTACCCCTAGCTGCTCAAAACGAAGTTTGACGTACAAACGTCAAACGTCAAACATCATCTGTCAAGCTAAGACGCACAGCTACATCACTCAGGTCACAGCAAGCATTGATGTACGAGTTGGCAGACATCGACTATTGCCCCATGATCTTTTTCTCCGATCGATCAAGCGTGCGCTAATTGTGATCGCTTACCGGCGTAAGTCAAGTATTTGACCTGCCAATGTTTAGGATCTTTGACGAGCTGCCAGAAGCCAAATGTCAGCTCTATCATTGATACTTTATTAAGCTTTGTAGCTGTTGAATACTACAAAACAACTGGCCTACCTACCACAGGAAGCCAAGGGAATACAGAGAGGTATAGTAGGTATACTGAGCTAGGTATAGTTCTCACAACGGATCTCGGCCGTAGTGAAATTAGCCGTTTCGATGCGCAATGGAGCTTTTTCAAACTAAATTGTCTTTGCGCATCACAAACGGCTAACTTCACGGAAGCCTAGATCCGCTGTGCGAACTATACCACTGGCGCCTTTGAAGCCGATTTTGGAATTAATGTGGTTTATGAAATTACGAAGGTTGTTTAACAACACTCAACCCAAAGTTTGGAATTTGTTAACTAAAAAAACACCTTTTATAAATATAAAAGGTGTTTTTTTTATTTACAAAAAAAATATCAATCAAGCTAATGCAAAGCTATAAGCAAATGCTGCGCTGTTACAAGATTTATTTCTATCCTAAATAACTACTCCAGTAGCTATATTTTTTCGTGATTATTATGGCTTCTGTGACATTATTATATATCTGTTTTTTGTATACTCCACTTCTGTCAATGTCATTTCACTGAAGCTACAAGTGGCAGGAACAATTCAATTTGTATCTGTGCCTGTGAAATCAAGAAATACTTTTTGCAATGACGTCTCCAACAATAATATCTGTCATAAACATATCTCATTGACATTCTGAGTTGGCTGAGGTACATGCGACAATGACAAACGGACAGACATCATAACACAAATAAATATAGATGGATGCGAGCGATATGAGTTGATCTAACGAAGAACAGGTGACGGCATAAATGATGCTGATGTATTTTTGGATGTCTTTATATTTGGAGGACATTCGATTCGACATGAGTTGTCACATATACTCGGAGGGGCGGAGAGGATATTAAAAAGCAAAAAGACATCCCATCTAAACATGAACTAACATGAGCATGAGAAAGGTTTCAGTGATAAAGATTTATTGCTTTATACTAATGCAATTTTTGTCTACTCATAAGTAGATTCGGTTTTTATATTGCGTGTTATCCGGGCTTCAGCTCAGTTGATAATAGTTCTAGTTTCTAGTAGGTTTGATTCACGGCCAGTAAAACATTTTTGTGACATCATAGCGTTTGTTATGTGTCTGCCTGTTTTAAGTATTATTAAATACTCCGTCCGGCTCTCCATAGAAACGAAGGTTCAATTTCAATCAAAATTCTAAACAGGCAAATAAATAACAGTAAAGAATTAACAGTAGGTGCTAGCGCAGGGTGAACGCAAATGATGCGGGGGTTAGGAGGAAATCTGTAAACCTTATTAGAAAAACTCAGTTATTTAGTTGAACTGCTGCTTTGGGAATGTATGTATTAAACTACTAACAGGGCTTGCTTTTAAACGACGAACATAGGACGTCAGACTAAATTCTTTGATCTCCCAAAATCGTAGAAAAAGTTCCTCTAATAGAGTGACTTCGAATATCGACAGCTCCCGAAATACCCAGTCTCACGCGAGGGTGTAATGACATAGTGGCTCGTAGCGCTAGGGTGACGCTTCTTTCTGTCAGCTCCTATTATTGAACTCATTGATTTTGACAGGAGATTGAACATAGTGATTTTGACAGCTAAGAACAAAACAATGCAGCACGGAAATCAGATAGGCAAAATGGTGGCAAACAGCTACAGAAGAAATGAAAATAAGAGAAGAAGAAGAAACTATAGATCGCTTCTTACTTTCTGACAAGAGCCTTGGTGAGAAGATAGTGATCCCTATATTTTAATATAAGATTATGGGTTTGAAACTGATCGCGCACTGAATTTTTATATTCGAAAAATGTGTGTGCGTAATATAATATCAGTGCTTTAGAACGGTAAAGAAAATTATCGCGACGGAAACGCTTTTAGGTATAGTTTATAACAAATTTATAAGATGTTTGTATCTTGAGATCTATCAGAATCATTATAAAAAACACAAAAATAGTTAATTTTACTAATTAAGGCTCCTGTGGTTTATTTGTCACAGTTCTGCCAGTGAATTATTCCGAAAAACAAGTCATCTACTTACAAGTTTATTTGACGGTGCCAATAACAATAAAACCGTGGACACCCTACTCTATAGGCAACAAAAAATATTTGAATGTCATATTCGTTTCTCGATGTCTTTTAGTTCCCCTTTCTCGAAGATAAGAGTAAATCGGGCGGTAACTTCTTTACCAATATCATAAACCAACTTTATTTCGTTTTTATTGTAGAGTGATGTTATTGATGTTTAGGTAGCGTGTTTTTTTTTACTGCTAATCTTACGTATACGGTCATACGTCAGAATCAATTGGTCATTATGCTTTTTGGTTGGTTTGCGTTTTCAATAAGCTTATATATGGACGTATGGCGTATTATGATTGGTCGATTTATGGCGGTTATAATGCAGTAAAATCTGAAAGACACTTTTGCTCGTTTTTAAGTTAATATTTTTCAAAGGTTTATTAAGTAATCAGTTATGATTTTAAGATATTTTAATTTACAAAGTTATAATTACTATAATAAGAAGCCATTCGTTCTTAAAACAAACAGTTATAAATCAAATAAGCTCGAGGGGATACCGAAGTGAACTATAACTCACTTGGGATTTCAAATAGTATGAGTTGACATAATTATGCTTTTAAAAAAACATAAGATGTAAGCTGTAGAATTGAAAATAGAATGTTTGGGTGAATAGGATTAGTTTAATTAACTTATTATTTACAAACATGCAAATGTTATACGTACTCATTCAATAAGATTTGCTTAGATAGCAGTTTTTAGGGTTCAGCACTTCAAAAAATAACGAGACGAGACAACGGGGAATGGAATGGCAAATATAAAACACACGTTTATGGTATTTCCAGTAACCTCAGAAATCTGAGTTTAGGAATGTCATTGTGTCATGAATAAAGTAAATTGTCTGGAATCGGGTAATAATTACCCCTAAATTTAGGAAGGTGCAGTTTGTAAAAAGTAGTTGAAACTGGAAAAGCATTCCAAAAAAATTACGAAGCGCAAACCACAATGTTGCGGAATACCATTTTACAATACACCGTGGTTGTGTATAGAACACCTTACGACGTCACACGTTATTGGCAAGGAATCTCCGATCTCATAGCGAATAACGCTTTATTTACGGAACCCTCAAGGGACAAGTCTTTCTATAACTTACCTGTTTATTTTTATTATTCTGTTTTTAAACTGTTTCATAATAGTTATTCGTGGTAAATACTTAAGTGGCACAAGTTTTAAGGTAATTATATAATAAACATTCAAAAATATTGACATCGATTATAAAATTATATTCATAGACAATTAGAAAACCATAAAAAAATATTATAAACAAGATAAATAAACTCGATTGGCTGTTTGGCCTTGAAATATTCGATAATCGTAAAACTAAATTTATGCATTTTGAAACTAGTTTGAGAACCTTCTTTCGTAATAAATAGATATTAAGGTATTCATTTTACAAACGGGTGTTTACACGTACCGGTATAATAGGTACCAACAATGAACGATAGTTTTACTAGTAAAAAATATATTATGGTATTCTTTGGTATTTTTAATTCATCTAATATACTTATGAAAGTTTGTAAAAACTACATAGTTTGCAAGCGTATGTGCAACATTGGTCACGTGTAGCAAGTCAAATAACTGGGTACAAGTCACCAAAGTCACCAAATAACAATTGTCTTAAAAGTCAAAAATCACATAATTTTAAATATTTGATCAGTACTTTACTTTTACTACTTTACTATACTCGGACAAAATTTCACTTTTCACATGTCCAATGTGTATAATAAGTCCCGGTCATTTTACTGCACACTTAAAATTATCGTTTACCTAATCATTACTAATTACTGACAGTAGGTCGTTAATTGATAATTTTATTTGAGCCTTTAAATTTTATGGCTCTCTATAAAACATTTCGTTCAGACGATGGAAATACGAATTACTTTTACAAAGAACTACACAGCCGTTATTAAGGTCTGCTCGTATATCATGCAATAACATTAAATAGGTATCTGCAAAGAAAACAGTGACACTCCATAAAGTCGTCAAGAAAGCACCAACCACACCTGCCCCAATAAATTGCCCTACGCACGCGATGTTCGATTCAACTGTATCGATAATCGGGCCTTTTAATATCGAGTGACATCACGATTACAAAGCTATCGTGATAGTATGTACCACGAAAGCACTTATCGCCACCGAATTGTAATTGATCATTTAGTTATTTTTGTCGCTTGTATGGTAATATTTCAAAGTATTTCTGTTCACTAAAGTGTCACGGTTGGGTGGTGTCGTTTGCCTGATGAAAGAAAGAAAGTTTTTTTTTTGTGACGACCATAAATAAAAGTAGCACTTAATAGAGATTAGGTACATCATACAAACCTAATAGTTAATAAAACAATCAGAAAACTAAGATTAAAATTTAAAAACTAAGAAGTAGCACATATTATAATAGGACGTGTGTATTAGCTGTACCTACACACAAAAATGAGGTCGCCACAAAAAGGCTCCAACTCAGCATTTGCTGGGTCACATAGCTACCCAGCGCTGGTCTTCCGTTGGGGCCTACTTAGAGGAAAGAAGTACGGATGTCAGCCCAATAAGTACGGTACCTTCAATCAGACAGTAATTATGCAACAGTAGTATTCTTAAATATCAATGGTAATGTGATGATCTAAGCGATTGTATTGACAACACGGTTTTTTTGATCTAGTTAATGTTTATATTTTTGTATATTTTGTATTTTAAATTTGCATTAGAATAGAATGCACCATGTCAAATTTACAACTAACTTCAACGTCTTAGAAAATAACGATAGTGAAATGATAGTGTCGTTGCTAATTGCTACGGTATCGAACGATAAGCTTCAGTGGACACGAGTTTCATTTATCGTTTTAAAATGAAGCCTACAAAAGTGGACGATACCAATAGAATAAAACAAAAGGCACTTAGCGGATTCAAAAACCACTCAATGCATCTGAAAGCCAAAAACAGCAAACAAAATCCATCAATCAAAGAACAGGCAATGAAATAATCGAATTTCAGAACGTCGAGTGCAGCTCAAAGAGCACAAACGAAGAACCGCAACAGATTTGCCAAATTGGAACGAATAAAAAGAACGGAGTTTGACTAATATCTGGCACAGAGTTCCGTGTCGATACGGAACAAAAGGAGTAAGAAGGGTAGAATGAAGAAAATCAAACGAACAATGCAACCATTCGCGAGTTTTCATTCGAAATTTTAAATTGCAATCGCTGCTGATTCACATCGATTCTGTATAAGATTGCATGCCGTTGTAAATGCATAATTAGGTTAGAAAGAAAGCAAAACAGATCGATCGAATTCGAAGGGAACGCTGAAAAGTTCTGTGTCACGAACTCCTTTTCGAATCACGATAGATTTTACTATCTATTGTTTTGCAACAACTTTTACTTTGCCGTTGTTTCCGAAAACCGTTCAAATTTGAACCCTACATAGGTTAGTATACGCGCTTAGTTTCCGATGCATTTTGTGTGTTACTAATGTGTTTGAAAAGTTTTTACGCGCGAGGGTGATCTTAGTTTCGTAATATTTACGACGGTATAAAACTGTTTGCGGTGTTGTTCAATGTTCGGATATTTTTAATGTTCGGATATTTTTGAAGCACCTGTCTTTTTTGTAACGATAGTCGTTTATGTTTATCGAAACTGCTTTATATTTTAGCGGGTATTTAAATCATTATAATGGCACGCGATGGTTTCCTTCCCATGAAAAGAATGTGGATGGTAGTTAAACTGTCTTTTTTCAAAATAAATACCAGTATAAAACAGCTAATGGCTTTTGCTTCAATTAATGTTTGATCTTTGTTAAAACCGAGTCAATATTTGGAAAGTTCTTTTTATATCATACCATCAAACATGACAAAAATATCATCTTCAGAAAATCCCCTTTCTAGTCGAAATTGTCTCTCACTAAGTATTGTCGCTATACTTTCTCACAAAACACATCATGAACATACAAATTTACAATTCCAATAAGTAGTAAGTAAATTCGAAACCTATATAAATTATTATTCAAAAACGACATTTTGAATTTGACGAAAAATAAAGTTGTTAAGACCACGTTAATAAAGGGAGTGAACCGGCAGCCGACACGCGACGGTTACTTCAAGATCACTATCGAAACTTTAGCTTTACCATTGTCAAACACACAAACTATTATTAACATCCTTATTACTGTGAGCATAAGAGCTATAATTAGATAAGAATCAAGGGATCGGATGTAAGAATAAATTGGTCGATAAGTCGAGACGTTAAAATTTCGAACTGCCCTTAGTTTCGATTTATACTTACTACTCGTATTTATTGATTTTATAAAACGGTAAAATAGGAAAGTTATAGTTTTACTACCAGGTTGCTTCTTTGATAAAGTTAAATCGTCTGATTTCTAAACGACAGGTAGCTAAACAATCTCTCTTATCTTCTTTATTACCTACTACGATTTTTTTTTTTTTTGTTAACGGTGAGGTATCTGCATCCAGACATCCCGTCGCATAAGGGTACGACGGGGGTGTGTGAGGTTGTCGGACCAGCCTCGATGCATGCCAAGGGGCTCCACGGTCCCCTAGGGCTATCAGTGGTGCCTACTACGAGCTGCCCCGGCTTGAAAACGAGTCGCTAGTAATAAATATAGCCTATGTTACTCAGGGATAATGTAGCATTAATGGTGAAACAAAGTAAGCGCGAACAAAGTCCCGGGGCTTCCCACTTGTGTATAATTACAGTAAAATTATCTCACAAGAATTATTCTATACATCATCTTGTAGATATAGAAGCACGCTTAAAAGATGCTACGTTCACGAAAATGATTAAATTACAGCTATCAGTATAGACAGTGATAAAGTAAATAATGAATATTGATAAGTAATTTAGAGGGTGTCTGGTAATAAGGCCTCAAACATTAATGTATCAATAGGCTAATAAATAACTACCAGCGTGGTTATCGTACATCTAACCTCCCCCTAATGAATATTAACTAATATCACACTGCGTAAAAGTGACTAAGTTGGAGTGGGTATGTTTCACTTTTTGTCTATGCCATGACTCATTGCTGGGACATATAAAAAAATATACGCGTCGATTTGAGAACCACCTTATTTTCGTCGTTTAGAAAAAAAATTGGCTAACTTATTTCGTTCTACTGCTGTCCTCTAGTGGATTTGCTTGCTAAAAAGTAACCTGTATGCCTACACACATCAACATTGTCTAGGGATATTCAACATTTTGTTGATTTTTACAAAATCTGAAAATAATATCTTTAGAAAACTAGGTATAGCAAGAATCTTTATTTTGTGTTGTTTATTAATAATAATAAAAGCCTATTAATAATAAAGAATATTAATAATATTAATTAAAAGAAATTATTTTCAGTTTTTGTAAAAATCAACAAAATGTTGAATATTCCTAGACAATGTTGATGTGTGTATATGTTATTTTAGGTTCATACTTTTAAATTTTTTTTTATACCACTGAAGTTGCAAACAAACATACGGCCCACTTGATGGTTAGCGGTTACCGTAGCCTATGTACGCATGCAACATCATAGATATCACTTGAGACGTTAGATGGGAAGTCTCATGTGCCTGTAATTTCACCGGAAACCATACCCTTCGAACCGGAACACAGCAATGCGAGCATTGCTGCTTGGCGGCAGAAATAGGTATGGTGGTAGTCCTTCCCCGGACGAGCTCTATCATAAAGAACTCTACTACTCTTAAGCTCTTGAACTCTACTATAACTTTTACATGTAATCTTCATTGAAATCAATTACAAAACTAGGCCTTAAATTTATAGCAGATACTAGAAAAACCATAAGTCTGGATACAGCAAGCGATACGTTAGCAAAAAATGATTCACAAAAATAAAACCTTTACGAGTACCTATACTTATTTCTGCCGCCAAGCAGTAATGCTCGCCTTACTGTGTCCAGTGTGAAGGGTATGGTTTCCGGTGAAATTACTGGCACATGAGGCTTTCGATCTTAGCCTCAAGGCAACCCGCGAGTGATACCTCTGGTATTGCAAGCGTCCATAGGCTGCGGTAACCGCTTACCATCTTGTGGGCCGTACGCTTGGTTGCCACTTCAGTGGTATAAAAAAAAATAAGTTACTCTTGATATGTTAAAACTATATTCAGGCTTTTGAAGCAGTCAACCAATAAAGGCAGTGCTGGCTTTCTGATGTCAAGTCTGCCTGTGTACTTGTAAGCAAACCGATTTGCCCCCTGTGTTGTCAAGACAAGTGTAAGATGACACAGGGCACCTTACATCTTGGTTGATTGTAGAAACTTACAGCTTGCTCGGGATCATGATGCCTTTGAGTATGAAGACGGAATAGAAAATGAGGTAGAATCATCTAGCACACACAGTATCTGTCAAAATACTGACTCAACTGACTGAGAAGTTGACAGACTGATATTGCAAAGTTTATCACAGTTGACAGAGATATAGGTCTCACAACGGATCACGGCCGTAGTCAAATTAGCCGTTTCGATGCGCAATGGAGCTTTTTCAAACTAAATTGTCTTTGCGCATCACAAACGGCTAACTTCACGGAAGCCTAGATCCGCTGTGCGAACTATACTCAAAAACATATCATCGTCTTAAACACAATCCATTGTAATAAAACTTTAGTAAGGTGTAACTAGATGATTCTGAAATCTTGTCTCAAAAGAACATACAAAGTGGTCAAAGACAAAATGAATACAATGTTCCCAATTTCACAAGTAATGAGTTTCTAGTCAACGATATAGGGTTGTAAAAACTTCTTTACCACAACAGCACAAAAGCGAATAAAAAAATCCCCCGAATCGATACAATCGATAGCGGCAATCGGGACCGTGGCGTGACGTGTAATCCTGTTTGCATATCGGCGGGAGTCGGCACGAAACTCGGCACTTATCATGTTTATTGATTGACACGCCAGTAATTCACTGCTCCAGCCCTGGTAGCCAGCGAACGAGCTGGAGAAGGTAGCGGAAAACAAATTGTAACTTTTACAATACTCAAATGAGATGACATAAAGCTTGACTCGCAGAGTAATATTAATAATAATGCTGAGCTGTGACTAACACCAATAATCATATCATATATCCGAATCAGTTTTGGAGGATACAAAAACTGATAATTCAAACGTATTATTACTATTGTATATGGTAGGCATAGTTGTGTAGTGTTTAGTCTTAAACCTCTAATCAAGTAATTATCTGCATCCGCTACCGTATGTGACTTGAACGTTTAAATTTACTATTCAAGGAGCTTGGTTTTAGGCGGCAATAACTTAGTTTTTGCATGTTTTTGTATATTGTATTTAGTGTTTCGGCCGCAACAAATCGTGCCGCAAACCCAATAAATTACATTTAATTTAGCACCTACTTGACCTGCAGACTGGGCAATTTAATTCGAAGTACCTACAAGGCAATGTAATTCAAGCAGTATTTCAGTAAGGTCCCTTATCTTCAATGGCCTTTAGCACCGATTTAAATTATGCTAGCTGTAACCTTATTTGTCCGTAAAGCAATAAGATCCAAAACAATTTCTTTGTCTGTCAATTCCGTATTGCTATCGCACTGTACATCGAACAAAATTAGTTTCGACACGAAAACTAAAACAATAGAATCGATATCAACACAGTCTTTTTCTGTTTCAGGCTTTCTTCAAACACGCGATTCGAAAAGAACAATCGAAGGACTGGCTGAAAAGAAACGAAATAGTTTGAACTGGCTGGAAGGACTGAAAAAGCAATGTGGGGTTATAACTTTGAAAAACGAATGGTGTAAATCACGGATGAGGGTCAGTATGCGCCGGGCGTGAGCCGCGATCGGCCGAATGCACCCAACGGGCGCGGCTAGCCTGCCGGCACCGGAGGCGGAGGTGCAAGCTATGCACTCGATGGATTGGCTCTTCAAGAAAGAGAGAATATATCTGCTTGCACAGTTCTGGCAACAGGTAAAGATAATTAATGTTTTACAGGTGTATTCAATTCTTTTTGCAATATAAGATAACATGTTAGAGCGACCCTAAAGAAACCTATTAAGGGTAAGATAAACAAGGTAAGTAAGTAAACACCAACTGAAGAGAAATATCGTAAACGATTAAATATCGCAACTTATGCAAAACACATTATTAAAAATTAGCATTTAAACGACACTGCAACACACAAACAACAAACAAAATCAATTAATAGTTCCCATTATGAGTACAATTAACCTGTATCTAACCCACGGGGTCGATGGGACCGCGATCGGCCACAAAACAATTATATCTATTGTTTGAACAACTATTGTTTGGTATGATAATGTTGATCGACTCTGTCATTAATGTTTGGGACCAAAGATCAGTTTCAGATGATACAATTGGTATCAATTTTGCATGCAATTATAATACATTGTGAGCCCTGACTAGCAAAATAGCTGAATTGATTCTAAGTAAGCCTCAACTCTATAAAGCATGGCAACCGTTAACCAAACAACATTTAATATAAAAACAAAAGGAAACTTTTTGTGAATAAAATGTACTGGTTACTCATGATTTCAAAAACCGACCAATTTCCTCAAAAATATTCTCATGTTATCATTCTTTTAAATTTATTCTATTGCAGTATGTTTCGTCATAAGCCAATTTTTTACCCTATAACGAATCAAAGACAATAATAACTCTACAATGCTGATAGCATCTATATAATCGTTATAAACACATTGTTCTTGGACCTCCGATCTATATCGAACAAGGTCAGAGGATATTGCAGTAGAGCATAGATCAGCAAAGTAGGAAGTAACGCGTAACATTCCTATACGATGTGTACCTACACTTATCTACTTAAGTTTATCTCTAGCAGTCTCTGTTACCGTCGTTATATTACTAGTAATAACAAACTTCAAAATATCATACGCATTGACTTTTTTTACACACTACAAAACTTTCAAACTGTCCATAATGACACAGAGAATGATTACTAAAACAGGAATTCACCTACTTTGATTTATAAGCTGACAAAAAAAAACTCGAAACAAATTTTTTTCCCACCCAGTTTTGGTGAAAACTATTTTTTTTTTTATACTACTAAAGTGGTAACCAAGCGTACGGCCCACTTGATAGTCAGCGGTTACCGTAGCCTATGTACGCATGCAACATCATAGATATCACTTGCGTGTTACCACCCTGAGACCTTAGATGGTAAGTCTCATGTGCCTGTAATTTCACCGGAAACCATACCCTTCGAACCGGAACACAGCAATGCGAGCATTACTGCTTGGCGGCAGAAATAGGTATGGTGGTAGTCCTTCCCCGGACGAGCTCTATCACAAAGAACTCTACAAATCTTTTTTAATAACCTTAAATTTTTTCAATGTATAAATAGCATACCCGCTGCCCATCTGATGATAAACGGTAACCGTAGCCTATGAACGCTCGTGCATTGCCATCATAATACATAAATCCCTGTGCCAGTAATTTTATCGGTAACCTGACCCATTCGAACTGGCATTACTGCTTGGCGGCAGAAGTAAGTACCTATGACAATCATTCTCACTGGACATTGTCCCATTAAAACGAAAAACTCATCATGGTAATACTTTTTTTTGTCTTGCTTGTTTTTGTCTAGTGTTTTATGTAACTTAATTAAGAACATAGCTATTTTCAACCTCAAAACAGTTCACGAAATTTTAATCACTCTGATTTATGTAGGCTTCACTTCCTGCCGTGTTAGATAAAGCTCAAAAAGCGAACCTAAGCCGAAAACTATAAAATACACGAAAGTATTGGAGCATGCAACACTGATCGTAAAAACAAAGTATGAAAACAACTAGCAGTTCTCCGAACAGTAGACCTCGCATTCACAAACTTGTAAAGTGAGCTACATACATTTTACAAACGGGTGTTTTCACGTACTCTCGACTCAATTTCGACAGTCTTCATCAGGGTTGAGTGACACGACAATCGTCCTCCTCCGCGTCGCGATATGCACGCGGAGAAGGACGCTTGATTGTCTATGATTCAGTGCATATCGCGACGCGGAGGAGGACGCTTGCCGTGTCACTCAACCCTGATGAAGACTCTCGAAATTGAGTCGAAACAGTGTCGGTACCTCTTCACCGATATACCTGCACGTGAAAACACCTGTTTGTCAAATGTATGATATAGTTCACGATCGTTTTATGAGTAAAAGTGAGCTACATGTTGCATTTTGAGGAACTATTTTGCTCATCACGCTGAAGATTCTCATATTATCATCTCATAAACACAATTACTTTGATATCTATACAAATGTTATGAAGAGGAAAAAACTGTGTTTGTAACAATTTAACTCAAAAACGAATGAACCGATTTCAAAAACTCCTTCACCATTAGAATGTTGCATTATCCCCGAGTAACATAGGCTATATTTTATCTACCTGTGTGAATCTACGGCAGGTCACTAGTTAGATATAAAAGAACGATTATCAAGACCATCGGCTTTCTTGAACAATTTCTTAGCATAACAAAACGCTATTTCATAAAAACAAAACGTCTTTTCTGTTCAAATCGATAACTGCAGTTCTAGGCACGGCATATGTAAATGGGAAATGTAAATACGCTTTTTAATCAATGGCTAAGTTAGTGGGCAGTTTAACAATACTATCGGAGGCATTCAAATGCTGTGTATCAGTACGACGCATCGGGCTCTCGGATGAATATTTATTTAAGTTGTTTATTATAGTCTATTGTTCGTAATTTGTCGCTAATGTCGTGTATTGAAATCTGCTATATCTTTTTCTATATTGTTGTGAGGGTACTTTCTTTGGGTGGTTCGCCCATCTAAGAAACACCAAGCGACGTGACTCAGCAACCAACAAAGAAATATCTACTCTAAATCGATAGCTGTTCATTCTATTTCGGTTATTGAAAGCTTTGTTTATGCGTGTAGGTAAAGTAAAGATTTGTCAGTGAAAAGTGTTTGATAAACTAGAACAAAGTATGTATCTGCTATATGGATATATTTTATATTAGTTTCGAGTCACGTCACTTAATGCTTCTAAGATGGGCGACCTGCCTTAGATTATTCACATTTCAAATCTGTTTCCTGCCTCTATTTATATTTTAAAGTACAAGCAAAACTTAACAATATTTTTTTTTTTTTTTTTTTTATACAACTGAAGTGGCAACCAAGCGTACGGCCCACAAGATGGTAAGCGGTTACCGCAGCCTATGGACGCTTGCAATACCAGAGGTATCACTTGCGGGTTGCCACCTTGAGGCTAAGATCGAAAGCCTCATGTGCCAGTAATTTCACCGGAAACCATACCCTTCGAACCGGAACACAGCAATGCGAGCATTACTGCTTGGCGGCAGAAATAGGTATGGTGGTAGTCCTTCCCCGGACGAGCTCTAAAACACAGAGAACTCTACTACTCTTAAAATTATATATATAATATAATAATACTACTAATTAACCGAGCAAGCGTGTGTAATTTCAACTGAGCGCTCCCGTGCTTCGGAGGGCACGTTAAGCAGTCGGTACCGGCTGTTCATCTGTTCAGAAACAATGATGCCACAGACAAACACACTACAAACTTATAACATCCCTTTTCGTCCCTTTGCAATGGATTGAAACGTTTGTTAGCAGAAATGCTATCTGGAATCGATGCAATTACTTACATTACTGCTAATGTCATGTAATTGAGTGGTGACAGTTGACACTGACAGCTAAACCTAATGTCGTAGATCACAGTTCATTATCTATATGTTCGAGACTTAAGTCTTCATTAGCTAGATGCTGGATTGTCTGTGCAGTTCGTCTAAAGTGGGGATTTCGGTATCTTGTCTAACATCTGTGGCGTTTATTTCAATTAGGATGGCAATTTGTCAAATTAACTTGTCTGTTTACCTGATATTATACCGACTTTGCGTTTAGAAAGGCTGGATTCGACCAACTTCTAGTATAACTATTCCGCGGAATAAGAAATGTCAAACACAAGGAAACTGTGTTTTTTGTGAAACTGAAAGAGTAGTAGAGTTCTCTGTGATAGAGCTCGTCCGGGGAAGGACTACCTACCACCATTCCTATTTCTGCCGCCAAGCAGTAATGTGAGCATTGCTGTGTTCCGGCGTGAAGGGTATGGTTTCCGGTGTAATTACTGGCACATGAGGTTTTCGATCTTAGCCCCAAGGTGGCAACCCGCGAGTGATACCTCTGGTATTGCAAGCGTCCATAGGCTGCGGTAACCGCTTACCATCTTGTGGGCCGTACGCTTGGTTTTCTCTTCAGTAGTATAAAACAAAAAAAACAAAAAAAACTGACAGTTTACTCGTTTACGCTTTAAGCGATAAGGCTTCCACTTTAGTAATAAACTATATTTTAATTTATTTTTGTTATATTTGCGTACAATAAAGTGTACATCAGTATGTGTCAATTCGTAGGAATTGTTCGTCACTTAGCTGGCTAAGTTGTTCCTAACAGATCAACGAAGATAATCACTGTTCCGCGTAGTCACCAGTCAGATGGGTGACCGCCAGTGGCAATTTTAACTGCGCGCTCCCGTGCTTCGGAGGTTAGTTAGCAGTCGGTCCCAGCTTTTTCAAAGTTGACAGGCAGATGACAGAGGCCTTCGGGCGGCCTGAAAAATGTCACCAGAGATGGCCACTAACTCATACGGTTTTACTTACGTAGGAATCGAACCCGCATCCTCTCGCTTCTCAATCGGGCACTCAACTATTACGCCATTAAGATCGTCGTCAGTATAACCATGTTGTAAGTCGGGCGTCCGTCGGCGACTTCAACCGGCCAGTTTACGAGTTTCTCGCCGATTCAATTAGCATTTCAATCACAATTTTCTTTTCGTATCCGCAGCCATTCTATATAATCAATCGTCATTGCGGGGACACTAAAACAGGGCTCTATCATAACACGCGAGTTTCACTTCTATGCTGTTGGTTAATAGTTTTATATCTCGCTCCTATAATTGAAAAAGGATAAGCTAGGAGGTCCGTGAATTTAGTATAGTTCGCACGGCGGATCTGGGCTTCCGTGAAGTTAACCGTTTGTGATGCGCAAAGACAATTTAGTTTGAAAAAGCCCATTGCGCATCGAAACGGCCAACTTCACGACGGCCGAGATCCGCCGTGAGAACTATACACTGTTTTAAAAAAGGAATTGAAATGTCATAAGTTTCAAGTTCGGGCGCAGTGGCGCGCTTTGGGAGAGACCTACGTCCAGCAGTGGAATGCAATATGTTGATGATAATGAAGTTTCAAGATTACGATCCGGATATATTAGTTATTACACCAGTTGATTTCAAATTATACTAGAATGAAAATTAGGAAAAGAAGATACAGCTTAGAATTAAATTTTGAAGCATATTATTCCACTGACGAATTTTTACAAGACATAGATAAGTGACATTCTAATTATATTTATGCATGCCCAAACTTTTAATTAATGTAATTTTTTTTGGTTTTTTTGTCTATATTTGTGATAAAAGCTACTATTAGACATAATGTTTGTACGCCATTTGGTAGGATCTAGTGAAACTATTGACAGAAATGTCAAACTTTACCAACAACCTTTACACCTAGTTCCACAAACAATAAATATTTCACTTCAAAACTGGTATTAAATTTTTTTTTAATGTTGTAAAATATTTAGTTAGGTAGAAAACTTTTAATTAACCAGTAGGTACCTACCTACGCTTATAAACATCGTATCAGTTTTATCGGAGTAGGACTTCTATGCGCTTTATTTAATCTGTAGCCAATGCCAATCAGCCACCCATCTTGAGCGATTTTAAAACTATGTTTAGTAACAACTCAAAGAGCTCTCGATAATAATTAACATCTATAAAATCTTTACCGACCTATATCAACATTTTATGATTCCTTTACTTAATTAATTAAAATCTGTTTTTGATCACTGCTAAGTTTATGTTTAAATAACTTTTTTCCAACTTCAGAAAAAAAGGCTCAATGACTTTTTGTTGAAAATTTAGCAAGTATCTATAGGATTCTTTCTGGTAGGTACTTCTCATACTTACTTGCAGAATTTAGTTGTAGCTACTGTTAACTTTATTTTTATCTTAATTAAAATTCTAAAGAACTTAACCAAATTGGTCCCATCCGATGTCTCGGATTCGAAGCTTTAGAAAAAGACCGTTTTTGTTAATTAGGGTAACCGCAAACATTCAGACTTCGACACCATAATTAATCGAGTCGATTCATTCGATCGTGTCGGCGCTTTCGAAAAAAGAGCATTTCCCTACGGAACAGAGGGAATGCGATCGGTTCACATAGCCTTGATGACGAAGAATTTGGCGAAAGCAAAAAATGGCGTGCTTTCCCATGCCTATGCCAGTGGGTCGAAGGAGCGAAGGCCGAAGTGACAAGGACGATGCATTAAAAAATAAAACCAAAGTCTACGCATGCATTCACAATTCGTGTAATTATGTACGTGTGACGTCATGATATGCGACGTCGCAATGAAAACTTTATTATCGCCTTTATGATACAGTCTTAAAACAGACAATCAATTGTAATTTCAAAAATCTTTTTATTGCGCGGCACAAAAGAAGGCTTCAAACTTTAACCTGTATTTAAAAATCGATTGCCAACCAAAAAATTGTCACTGACAAATGATTCGAACGCCTTGCGGTTGGAATTACGAATTCAAATCTTCGAATTTCGAACAAAAACCGCCATTAACCTCCGGTTGTTACCTTTTTTCGGCTGTCGATGGTTCTGGAGCTAATCGTATTTTTTGTCAATATTTGAGGCTAATCGATGTATCGAGCTCACTAATTCGATTTGTGCCACTCCTACTTTACTATAAGTGGGCGTGACCTATTGGTCGTCTAGTTCTATCACTGTGTAAAGTTAAGTAAGTTTTTAACAGAAATGTTTTTTCTATTTAATTATTTTCGCTGTATTGAGCGCATTGCAGTAGTGCAGAATCACTTAAACTGCAAACCGTAAAAGATTGAACTCACGACGCGACGTCAATAATTTAAAAATAAAAAAAAGAATCGATTGTGGTTAATGGCTGGCTGCACGAATCATCTGTACAGTCAAATCATCAAGCACTGATGGTTTTTTAATGATATTTTTCACAATCGGCCCGATCATTGATGGTTATTAGGTATAGGCGAGCCTCGAGACATGAATGTTAAGCCTTCGACAACTCGTTACGACAATCTTAATCTTATCGCGGCCCACTAAGATCCATTGTCCTTTGTAAATTATCCGTTATTACTAGTAATTTCTCTGTCGTTTGTAATGTAGCTTGATATTTTGGGAACTGTTTTGTTAAGACTAAGAGTAAATAAATCTGCATGTGATCGATAAGAACTGTCAATATTGTGAGTTTCATATTCACTTAATAAGTTCATAATATTGTTGTATAAGGTTGGCTAAAACTCTAATCGGCTACCAACTCATACAATCTTACTCAGTCGGGTAAAAACACGGCACACGTAAAGCGCCCCACAGGGCAGGCATACCGCAGAAGCAGAGTTTACTCATTAACATAATCTTAATGTTCCGAAGTGGTTTCAACGTTCTAATTTTCCACATCGCGGGCTCGATCGCCGACTAAACGCGTTTATTGTTTGTAAATAGTGGTCGGCCCGTGTGGGGAATGACCCATGCTTATTAAAATGCACTATTGCTGCAGAATAACTAGTACTGTAGTATGAAAGTTTCACTGTAACGTTTGTGACACTCAGGACGATAGTGATAAAGATGGTTTTTTTTTTTTTTTTTTTTTTTTATTATTATGAATACATTTTAAAATAATGTACTCAATATTATTACAATCTAGCCTTAAGTTTAGGCTAATGAGTAATTTTAAGTTGACCTAGTCTTATAAAATAAATTAGTTGCTAAGAATTGTGTCCATTGGCACTTTTCTTACTGTCTCTATTTATTAAGGGGAAGCACTTTGTTCATGTGTTCACTATAATATGTTTTACACTTTGTATTAGAGTCACTATTGATTTTACACTACTAGCTCAAAAGGTTTAGTCCTTTTGAGCCTTCTCACTATATCCGTGTTGTCGAGGAGCTGGATTGCCTCGACGTTTACATGATGGTGAAGTCTATGCTCGTGAGCTTCTGCATATTTTTTTATTACGTTGTCTACGAAGTCTATGTTAAGGTCCCGGTGCAGATCTTCGTTTCTTATGTACCAAGGAGCATTTACGATATCTCTTAGTACCTTGTTTTGAAATCGCTGTATGATGAGAACGTTGCTTTTTTTGGTACAGCCCCACAGCTGAATACCATATGTCCATACTGGCATTAGAACTTGTTTGTATATTATAATTTTGTTATATACTGATAGGGCAGCTTGTCTTCCAAGCAGCCAGTACAGCTGCTTGTATCGTAGCTCTAACTCGGCTTTTTTCTTCTTGACGTGTGCTTTCCAGCGTAGCTTTGCGTCGAGCGTCATGCCTAGGTACTTTGCCGTATTTTCATATGGTATGGGCTTATGATTTATATATACCGGGTGGTACTGTTGCTTTTTATTTGTAAAGTTTATGTGAATCGATTTTGATTCGTTAAGCTTTATTCTCCATTTCACTGTCCAGTCTTGGATTTCATTAATAGCCAATTGAACCTTTTCTGCCGTTTCTGCAAATGTGCTTCCAACAGCCATTATAGCCGTGTCGTCAGCAAAGGTTGCAATGGTATTATTTTCTAATTTAGGGATATCACTGGTGTATAAGAGGTATAGGACCGGGCCTAGTACGCTTCCTTGTGGTACCCCAGCTTTTATTTCTTTTAACTCAGAATATGCATCTTCTTGCCTGATTCTAAAAGCTCTATCTGCTATGTATGATGTTAGAATATCTGCGTATGACTTGGGTAGCATTTTTCTTAGCTTTAGCATGAGGCCTTCATGCCACACTTTATCAAACGCTTGTGCTACATCTAAAAATATAGTAGAACACACTTTCTTGTCTTCTAATGTTTTCTCAATAATATTAGATATCCTGTGTACCTGATCTATTGTTGAATGTTTTTCTTTAAATCCAAACTGGTGTTCTGGAATAAGGTTGTTGGCTTCTATTATAGGCTTTAGTCTTTTTAGTAGTAATTTTTCAAACAATTTTGACATGATTGGCAGCAGGGAAATTGGTCTGTATGATGTTACGTCATGAGGTGGTTTCCCTGGTTTTGCTATCATTATTATCTCGGCTACTTTCCATAGATCTGGTACATATTTCAACCTTAGTGCAGCGTTGATAATGTTTGTTAGTTTGACTAAGGCTTTTCTTGGTAGATTATTTAGTATTTCACCGGAAATAAGGTCAAACCCTGGTGATTTTTTTGGATTTATGTTTTTGTGGATTTCAGTAAAAACTTCTTTCGGTGAGACAGGTGGTATGTACTCCTTTTCACTTGAACTATAAGAATAATTTGGAAGTACTTGATTTGTTGGGCCTTCGTTGGGTTTGAAGGTGTTTTCTAAATGCTCCGCAAACTTTTTAGCTTTTTGTTCATTGCTGACGGCCCATTTCCCGTTGTCCTCTTTTAGTGGAGGAATCTGAGTCATCGGCCGTTTCAGGTTTTTAGTAGCTTTCCAAAGAGAGTAGTTTGTATTGCGACTGTTAGTAAGCTTTTGGAGGTACGAGTTAGTTGAGTTATCGACGAAAGATTGAATTTGTCTCTTCAGCTTTTTTGTAAGGTTATTCAACTTGTTTTTATCTTGAGGAGATCGGGATTGATGCCATATATTTCTTTGTTTTCTTTTTTCTGCTATCAATTGCGTTATTTCTTTAGGGTAATTAATTTTTGATGGTCTTTTTTTGGCTTCGGGTGTATTGTAATATATATTCGGATAAAGATGGTGACGTTGCGACACAGTGTTTCACTCCTGCGGATACCATCGCTTGCATTATGTTTTATTATCATATGTTATTGTTCTGAATAAAGATATTTTCAACAAAAAAAAAAAACTTTCCTTAATAACAATGACAATAATTTAATGTAGGCACTCAATTAAGGTCTTAAGATTTGCATGCCGATGTGTTTGGTGAAATATGTGAACCTTAGAAACATACTACAAGACTTTGTAACCATATTTCTCGCAAATAAACATTCATTTAATTTCATTTAATTTGATGGACCGATGTCAATAAAGCAGGTGCATTAAGTCGATGAATGGTGAAGGATCAAAATCGGTCATGGCGCTCTTTAGGAATATCTTATAAATATATAACATCACTGTGAACTGACAATTAATGAACGCTAGCTACGTAGAGATTATGATAAGATGGTATGACGACCGATGTGGCGCAGCGGGCGCAGCGGGCGCAGGTCCGCCTGCAACGCGGAGGTTGCAGGTTCGATTCACGCCTCTTGTTGTTTGTACGATCTACAAATGTTTGTTCCGGGTGTTCTGGGTATTTTCTATAATAAAAAAAAAAAAACTATGTATTATATTGTATTAAGTATATATTAGTCATCTAGTACCTATAACACAGCTCTGTTTAACAGCAGCTTACCTTGAGGCTAGATGATGCTGTGTGGATTGTTCAGTATTATAGAAAAAAAAAAAAAAAACCAGGCTTTGTTCCTTTTGGAGTACACCGAGAAAGAAATTCCCGAAATTTTACCCCTAAAGGACGCAGCGGAAAGAAGTTAATATTTAAAAAAATGCGCCAGCAATGTCGTACACTATGTCATTCCAAATTAGCAATGTATTTCAAAGTCAAAGTCAAAAATGATTTATTTCAATAAAATCACAAGGATCATTTCGAAACGTCTTAAAGTTAGGTGAATTTACGCCAGTTCCACGCGTCCCAGCTAGACAACAAACTCGGCTGGGTTCCTGGCTTTTTTTTGATGATCCCTCTTCATCATAAAGCTTCAGTGTGGTGCCAATCAAACTAGGTGAGGCTCATGCCAAGATTAAAGAATATTTAATAGTCACAAGTGACGTAGGTAGTAAGAAACGAGCCATACTAACAAAGCTCCGATTGGATTCGATTAGGCTAATAAATTGATTGGTTTATGAACATCGAATTATTCAATTCGAATTTTATGTGCCTGATTATAGATATTATTGGCCATTCTCCTTTATATTTTATGAGTATTATTGGCTGCGTCCGGTTAACATTTAAGACTATAATTTTTGATAGGATCATAAACTAATTATTGATTAAGAAACTGAATTGTTTGGTCGTTGGCTTATTAGGTTTAATCTGCATCTAGACGATTAATTAGGACGGTACATTTTAATAAAGAGTACTAAAGTTCTTTGTGATAGAGCTCGTCCGGGGAAGGACTACCACCATACCTATTTCTGCTGGCAAGCAGTAATGCTCGCATTGCTGTGTTCCGGTTCGAAGAGCGCATGAGACTTTCCATCTAACGTCTCAGGGTGGTAACACGCAAGTGATATTATGATGTTTTATGCGTACATAGGCTACGGTAACCGCTGACCATCAAGTGAGCCTTACGCTTGGCCACTTTAGTAGTATAAAAATAATAATAATATTACTAGCAAAATATGTTGGTAGGCTACAATTTTCTTTAAGTTGCTTAATTATTCGTTAAAATTTAATTATTTTCAAATAATAGCCTGTATAATTCTTGGCATGAGCCTCACCTAGTTCGATTGGCACCACACTGAAGCTTTATGATGAAGAGGATCATCAAAAAAAAAGCTAGAAACCCAGCCGAATTTGTTGCCAGATTCTTCTAGGCTGGGGCGCGTGGAACTGGCGTAAATTAATCTAGCTTTGAGACGTTTCAAAATGATCCTTCTGATATTATTGAATAAATATATTTTTAACTTTACTTTACTTTAACAAAGTGAAAGTTTGTCAAAAATTAATGCGTTGATAAGTTGCTTGTAGTAAGCATTGTCAAAAGTATGATACGAGAGAACATTCACCTGAGTGAGATCACTATGACTTTAATTTTATGTTATTTCAAATTCGATAAAAAACGTGTTTCATTCGTCCACGGGACATCTTCAGGACCATCGACTTGTTCTCCGGCAGACGTGTTGCTCTGTCGAGCGCTGGAGCCAAAGTACTCACCTTGGCTCCGTGGAGGGATGAAACACGTGTCGATATTTTTCTTTTGAGGTTAACTGTGGTAACTGTGTGACCTCATCAGTTAAAAGGTTAAGCGGAATAGAACTAGAGATTTTTCGTCTGTTTTTTATCTTGTAATGGATTTCCGCAAAGTAACGCCTGAATCTATCAATTATTTCACAAATTCAATGTGTTATTGAACAAAGCGAGGTGGGAACTCAAATACGTTTCAAAATAATGGTTACTACTAAAGAAGTTCTGTAGTTTCTATAGTCCAAACGACACATATACTAAACTGTTTGAAAATATATTTTACTAATTAAAATCAGACATTAAACCTCGATTATTTATCACTTGATACGATTCCAAAAGTATCGATAAATTATCAATCGAGATTTAAGCAAAGTGAGAGATTTACTATAACATTACATAAACGACAGTAAAAGGTTAATTGGGAACGGCTGAACCGAAAATAACCAATCGTAAACTTTTATGTAAAGTGACTACAGATATCGAGAGCGATAAATATAATGTTTCATGTAAAATACGATCATTTTAAAAATTAATTAACATAAAATGGCTTAATGCTGTCAAAGAGGAGTTATGGTTGATGTTTGGTTTATATGTCTTCCGGAGTTCATATAAAAGTGATTCGACATAATATCTGCACCCAAAAATACACCATTGAGTTTAAAAATTAGACGCCATTTTCGACTTTTTTGACCGAGCGAGCGAAGCGCCTCAGTTTCGAAATTGGCTATAAATGCTTTTGGTTGTCAGTTTGTCCGGTCAGTTTGTGTTCTCGCCTACAGGTCGCATTTTTTCAACCAATCTGGTTGAAACTTAGTATACAGGTTCTATGACTTTATAGAATTTGATTATCGTCGGGGATTTTTGATAGGGGGCGTACTTTCTCCAAAAAGGGAGAAAAAGGGGGCTGCTTAATATCTCCGCCTAATGTGATTTGATTTCGGTGATTTTTATTTTATTTGAAAGGAAAAGTATTAAATTTAAATTTGTCTGATATTTGGTGAAAATCTGATGAGGATCTTCAGCGTGATGAGCAAAATAGTTCCTCAAAATGCAGTATGTTGCTCACTTCAAAGCTTACTTTACAAGTTTGTGCTTGCGAGGTCTACTGTTCGGAGAACTGTTAGTTTAAACAGTCGTCATGGCACAGTACAGATCAGGGTCAGTTTTGTAATTTTCCGAACATTTTTTTTAGGACATTGGCCTACTCTTCAGCGAGAGTAATCCAAAAGCAGCCACCTCAAAAGAGGTCCTTGTGATAATGTTTGTCCAGGTATTGCCTATTCTTGCCGCCAAGTATATTTTTTATACTTAAATCAAATATAATACTTGTCTCACTTGATGGTAAACGGTTACCGTAGCTTATGTTCGCTTGCAACATCAGAGATATCAGTCGTGCGTCCACCTTGTGACGTAGATCTAAAGTCTAATGCCTGTAATTTCACCGGAAACCATACCCTTGGAACCGGAACACAGCAATGCGAACATTACTGCTTGGCGGCAGAAATAGGTTTGGTGGTAGTATCTCCAGACGAGCTCTGTTAAGTACCAAAGAACTCTAGGTACTACTCTTGTCTGTTTCCAATCAGGAGTCTGACCTATCACAAAGGTTTCAATACCCTATAAGGCATTGATGGTACAGCAAGAGCTTTTAGACTGTCGATCGAGATGTCTAATGTCATTCGGGTCACTCGAACAGGTGCTCGGAAATGTCATCCATGCTTGAATGATTGGCATCAAAATAGTTGTACCGTTAACCAAAAAAACAATGATTAAAGCGCGCTTTTTTTTTTTTTTTATACAACTGAAGTGGCAACCAAGCGTACGGCCCACAAGATGGTAAGCGGTTACCGCAGCCTATGGACGCTTGCAATACCAGAAGTATCACTCGCGGGTTGCCACCCTTGAAGCTAAGATCGAAAGCCTCATGTGCCAGTAATTTCACCGGAAACCATACCCTTCACACCGAAACACAGCAATGCGAGCATTACTGCTTGGCGGCAGAAATAGGTATGGTGGTAGTCCTTCCCCGGACGAGCTCTATCACAGAGAACTCTACTACTCTTTCAAATAAGACGCTCTAGGAGGCGTCACTGTCACGTGGCATAACTGAAGCATCGCTACTTTTTTTAGACGTAAGTTAGTTTCATAAGTTAGTTTGTATGAGTCAGTGTCCAATGATGACCGAGTTTATTTAGCCACCCAAAGGTTTCGGTGACTGTTTTAACAGGGACTGGCAGCTTAATGTGCCCTCCGAAGCACGTAGTGAAGTGAACCAGTAGATGTAGTTTAATTTTCACTAAAAATTTGATGCAGTTTCCTGATATTTTGGCGCAGTTTCATGTAATTATAGTACCTACTCATCATTATCAGTCGTTTATTGATCTCACTGTTAAAACACTGACCTAGTCCCGAGCAAGAGTGACAAACCATCACTAAGTTCTTAATAAAACTATTTTAGAGTTCAATTTCACACTCATTCAATCCATTGAGACATTCAATTTCACACTCTCAATGCACTTTCTACAACAAAAAGCTAATTAAAAGCACTTCAAGCTGTCAAAAGGATTAGCTCAAAAAAGGCGGTATAACTAAACGCATCTGACAGGCGTGACCTGTCAGATGCGTTTAGTTCGCTGCGCGTTTTTGTTGTCGGTACTTACAGGTACACCCATTGTTCTAGTGATAGCCATCGCTCGCTCCTGACTTGCGCTGAGCACAGTGTTTGCGCACTTCGTAACACCCTGTAGAGACTGGTCACAACAATGTTGCTGTAATAATTTTTGTTTACACCCTGTAGTAACGGTTACAAAAGTGTTTATAAGTCAGCAATTGACAAGACACTGATAACAGTTGTAGTGTCACTCCCCGGAGACTTAGATTTTCGCCCAGAAATTTCACTTGCTATTGTGTTTGTAACCTAAACACAAATAATGAATACCGACTGGTGGACATTTTTATACAGCGCGATCTAGCCCCAGACTAAGCAAAGTTAGTAGGTACCATGGAAACCAAAAATACACAAATTGCTTGCACACTACTTCGACAGAATACCCACAAAGACTGTTGCTAAATAGTCTTTACCACAAGGTAACAGTGAGATCCCTAAAGTATAGTTCTCACGGCAGATCTCGGCCGTCGTGAAATTAGCCGTTTCGATGCGCAATGGAGCTTTTTCAAACTAAATTGTCTTTGCGCATCACAAACGGCTAACTTCACGGAAGCCTAGATCCTAGATCCTAGATCGCTGTGTGAACTTTACTCACTCGTCATTTTGAAAAATCAACATACATTGCATAAGTAATTATTTTGAAAGATATTCGTGATAGAGCTAACAAAACCAAGATATTTAAATGTTATCGTAGCGCATCATTAAAAAGAAATAGGCAAAACAAA
The DNA here is from genome assembly GCA_951394395.1 of Colostygia pectinataria. NCBI lineage: Eukaryota > Metazoa > Arthropoda > Insecta > Lepidoptera > Geometridae > Colostygia > Colostygia pectinataria. The sequence continues at coordinate 9,578,429 of OX596369.1, forward strand.
ACACGGATTTTGTAATGCAATCGCCATTTTTCAGCCGCCATTGACACGTCCCACCAGCCGTTCAAAAATCGAAAACATTCAAACATTTCAAATTTAGAACAGTGTTCGAACTCTTTCAAAACGCGCGGGAATCGAAAACAGCGATTAGTTTTCGTAGACGTTCGAACTTTAAAAATATTATGTCGTTCGTTCGGTTTTAATTTTAACTGGGAATGTACGACTTGTACGAGTGGATGCGCCCTACTTCGGCCGCTTTACGACGCTTGTCAGTTTAATGATTTAAGGCACGTTGTCCACTAAAGTGTCACTGACGAGTTGCTTTTTAAGCTTGCTGTAGATCGATAATAGGACTGTCAAGTCGTTTATACAATTGATTATAACTTTTGATAACGTTAATAATAATAAATTAGCACGGGTTAGTGGGTTAGTTTTAAATGACAAAGTATAGGCGCCCAATGTACTTGTCAGAACCTGATAAAGCCAGGGTCAACCAACAGCTTACCATGCTCTGCAAAGTACAGAAGCGCTTAAATAAAATGTCATTATCAGCCACGAAATGATGACCTCAAGAAACATCGTTTAGTTTAGTTGATCTGTTAAAAACTTAATCTCTGACTTAGCCAGCTACGCCCCGAGCACATTGCTAAGTAGATTGTATTGGATAGAATTAAGTAGGCATGTGTCTTTGTAAACACCATCTCTCACTGCTTTAGTGGACATTTAGTATAAATAATATTAGTTACGAAACATTCGAGATTGGAAATATGGAATTTATTTGCGCATTAAATAGTCGCGCAGGCGTGAGCCATTACAAACTATTCATAAAATAAGTAATGTTATCGTTATAATACGGTAATTATCATATTTAAATGGGCTGTAGAATGATTGGATATAAGTACCTACTTACTTACTTAATAAGTATACCTATGTAGGTACTTAATTGTAAACACAATCACTATTTCTCACATCAATTTGATATCCCATAAGTTCAGTAAAGCTATGGGCCCACTGTAATTATCAGCTGTCAAAGCTGTGTCTATGAACTTTATTAGCCAGTGATAAACTATCTGCCCGTTTACTTCTGTATTCAAATCTTAAAGGTGACAGTTTTAATACCGAACTTGACGACTTTGACATAATTCAAAGCAGCCGGATTTATAACTAAGCGGTTTCAGTAGATTGTAGAGTAGGTAGTGTAAATAAATACAAGAACCACATTAACGCAACAAAAATGCAAAGGTTTGAGCGAGAAAACAGTTGCTTGTAGAATAGAAAAAGATTGACGCAAAATCTATGAAAAACCACCGTTAAAATTCCAGAGTTCTAAATACAAAACTGTTCGATTCGATTCCGCGTCCCATTAAAATGTCACCTTTGAAAAATTTCAAAACAAATATTATTTATCACAACCATTTATAACAATCAAAGCGAAATACAATGTCTTGGCGATGGCGATGGTCAAAACATGTGTTACGTTATAAAAATAATATTTAGATGCATTCCGGAGAAAATAACGTAAAATGGAGCGATGTTGTAACAGTTTCTCATTTTGAATAGCGAATGAAAAGGAAAACCTCTAAAAATTCAATTATATTTTATCATTGCCTGGCGATAAGTGCCTCTATAGAAAAATATAGATTCAGTAAATAAAATGAGTAGGTAAGAAGACACACTGTTAAAAGTAAAGTAAACGAATTCCAATTGGTTAGCTTTAATTCGCAAATGACAAACCATTTTAACGCCGATGACATAAAGCGTAAAAAAAGCTTAAAATAATAACATTGTTGTATTCCGTTGACACTCACCCACTTGGCACATGTTTTTGGAATAACACTTTCACTAACAAAAACATTACTTTATTTAAAATTATTTGTGTTTTCTTTTACGACTGTCGACTTATTTATTTCGACATTGAACGATGGTCCTGCACCTGTACATACCAATTTAAACTTTTACATCGGTATTCTATAAGCGATTGAAACATAAATTTCTAAGAAACCATTTTACTTGGTGGATAATGTCTTATGATTCTCCATTGATAGTTCAAAATTTTAATAGCTGATTTATTTAATATAAAACTGTCAAAATGTATTGCAAAGCCATTATGCTGACCAATACGTCGACCAATATCGTCCGTCGACATCATTAAGAATTCAGCAGTATGAGATTTGCTTTGACCTTTTTTCATGTTCTGAAATGTCAAATACGACTTTAATAAGAACGGATGAAACGGAAAAAAGAAAATGACATTTCTAATTTTAAAATCGGAACCCCTCGTGGTTCGATGGAGTTCGATTTCGAATTCGGAGTTTGAAATAGCCCGCGACAGCTGAGACTCGACACTGTTTTTTATTGCCTCAACAGTGTTTATGAGCACTTTATGAGTTTTTATAGATTTTATACTCTAATCCAATGAGTCGCATCTCGTGATCGGATCCGTTCTATATTTACTGCTCTAAGCTGTTGGCGTTGATATTTACGAGTCGAATACACTCTTGTGACACTTTGATAGTAAAGCGATGCGTTTAGGCTTTTCGAGCAAATTTTTATCATGCGGTGATAAATATAAAATACAGTTTCGTAACCACCTGTCTTTTCTAATACAGACGACATAATATTTTAAAACTCACGTTAAATAGACGCAAAAAACTACAGCTGCTCAAATTAGTTTATTTGAATTGATGAATTGATCAATGGCTCAATCGATAAATAAGCGATATCCTTACCAAACGAGGTCACTTATCAAATGAATCTATAATCGAAACTCGAATCTTATTCAGTATTCAAATTACCGATCGGGATCTGTTGATCGCATTCATTTAAATGCAAAGAAAAACCTATTTAAAAGAGGCTTCTGTATGAATTAAGAACGGAAATCAACCGTCGCGGTCGCTTGTTCCAAGTGTGAATCGATTCGGAAGAAAGAAAGGGTTATTTTTTGTATTTTTTCTGCTCGCGCGTATTGACATGTTGCGCGTTCGAAATGAGTCTATTGTCTTTGGTTTGACGTAAATGAGTTTTGGAATTCGAATTTACTCCGGTTACATAGACCATAGCCGCAACACAGTGGGAACGAACCCTTCGACCAAAAGGCATTGAAAAAAACTGGCGTGCGCCATATTTACTATAAACATGTTTTCCCCATCAATGTTTTGAAGAACACCTAAAACAAAAATAATCTGTTACTTACTATTTTTTTGTCTTGATCTTAAGACTTATGTATAGGTCTCACAACGGATCTCGGCCGTAGTGAAATTAGCCGTTTCGATGCGCAATGGAGCTTTTTCAAACTAAATTGTCTTTGCGCATCACAAACGGCTAACTTCACGGAAGCCTAGATCCGCTGTGCGAACTATACTTACGTCAAACAGTAGAACTAACAAGTTGATGACATAGAAACCAAATTGTATGATTATTTGTCTCTCGATGAGAGTGAACAGTTAATAGTAAAAAGTATAAAATTACATTTTATTGTTTACCGAGCACATAAATGGAGTCAAATTAGGGATTTTCGGCTTCCCATCACCAAGTCGTAAAATGGCGATAAAATGGTAAGTATTGATCACGGTCAAGTAAACTATTTTATGTTGTTTTTATTGTTATTAATAGCGGAATAAAATCGGTTTATTAATGTCATCGGTTCATAAGCACCGCGAGATTATGTCGATAATTAAAGTTTTGTTTGGCTTACGGCGCCCCGGTGGGTCTAAAACACTATCTATTAGTTATCGGGAACTGTTATTACCAAAACGATAAGTAGATTTCATAGCCAATTTGCGCATATTTTACAGAGCTCCTTTTTAAGTATTCTAAATTATGTATAAGAAGGTAATTACGTCTTTTCAATAAATATAAAGTATTCTTCACTTGCTTGGTTTTAGCAGGTCGTACTTTTCAGCAAGAGTCCGTCTTGGTGGACCACCGTAGTGTCAGATATTCTACCTCCAAGTAGCAGTGTGCAAGCTGCAATGTGAGGCTTAAAGGGCACTTTAGAAAAATTTTGGGCGAATGAGAATTATTAACAATGTCTCGGGGTTCGCAGTGAAGTTTCACACAGAATTTAATGAAGCTCTACTATGACAGAAACCAGTCAAACAATATTGGCTTCAACCAAATGTTATTTGAAAGAAATGGAGCGAAGGTATGGTTTCCGGCGAATTACAAGCACATGAGATGAGTGATACCTCAGGGGTATTGCAAGCTTATAGAGTAAAGTTTTTTTTTTTTCATCACTGATGATTGCAAGCTTATAGAGGCTACGGTAACCGCTTACCATCAGGTAAGCGTACATTTGTTTGCCACTTTGGGTGTTAAAAACTTTTTGATGACCTATTAACTCGTCATAGCTGATTTGTCTACTCTTAGGAACTTACTGACCCACTAGAACCTATTACAAAAAAATACAGAGAAGATTACTTACAAGAAATTATACCTATCCAGCCGATACACTTATACAATGTCACACAACTATGAGACAAAACTAAAATACAATTGAACATTTACTATCTATAAAATAATTCTTAGATCGTAAAGCAAAATTAATGTAACAGTTTTAATTTTATAGCGATGCCCGCATCGCATCTATGCATGGCACCATAAGCCTTTATGGGATTACATAATAAGTGGTAAAGTATTGCTTATAGAGTACGCTGCTCTATGGTATTGTAAATCAAATTTATCTGAAAAGCGAATTGTTTTCAATACAGAATAAATTAGCAAAAAGGTTTCTATCTGAGAAGTAGAAAGTAATTACATGACAAAAATTGTATTCTATTTAACAATTTAAATATTGTAAGCAATCAATAATCATTATTTTAAATGTGTTTATCTAATTTCAACTTTTCATTGTTGCAGGTAAATTAACTCTAGGTATTTATCTAAACAACGCTTCATCAATTATTCGTAAGTAAAACGTATTAAAAGACGATAAGAGATGCTTTACCTACTACCAAAATGTACTTACCTACTCAACAACATTTTCTAAAACTGGCTATGATTCAGTTTGGCTACAATACAGTCTAAACGAGTAGAACTTTTGATGCCAAAGTTACCAGACCCCTGTTGTCAAAAAGTCACCTGCCAACCGAAATCAATCGATGAAACTCGCAAAAAGACAACAAAAAAACTCCCAACTTTAAAACTCCGGCTCTAAAACGTATTCAACAAAACGAGATCGAACGAGTGTCCCTAACTTTGTCGTGTGCTTCCCGCGTGAATCGTGAAAAATTAATTATTAATTTGCCATTTCTCTCCCTCGGAGACGTGTGTTTTGTCTATGCCCTTTTTTATTTTTTTCGCAATTTATTTTTTAACGCTCCAATGATGGCAAAGGTAATTTGTATCAATTGCGTTTTTTGTTTCTTTTTGACATCGGTCACTGGTTTGGCAGTTATTTAATTTAAATTATTTCAGTTTTTTAACCATTCTTTTTAATTGTCGTTTTTTGCGTAAGAACTCTTTGGTAGAATGAGAGTATTCCGAAGTGCTAAAATGATTAGTTAGTATCTTTGGAAGTTTTATTGTTATGTGAGGGTAGGGGTGTTCGATATCGACAAGTTTTGACGTGCCTGTCAGCGCTAATCAATTTTACATTTGTGTGGTCTCCCTTCCACATACAGTGTGTTTTGGAAGATTTCAAATAAATATTGATCAAAGTTATTTGGTTTCTGTTGGCTCTTGAGATTATACTTAGATACAGGGATATTTTTAATAATAACTATTTAAGTACTTAGGTAGTTAGATAATATATTTTCCAGAATCATGTATGTTGTTCATTGATCCAATCCTGATTAATAACTAATTTGTAATCGTTTCCTATACTACGATTTGTATCATCTTGATAACATATTTCTAACGTGCGTGATCTTATCTTCAGAGTAACATTTTATTCCATTATCAGCATCACCCTGTTAGGAGCTCACACACGCTGACTCAATAAAAACCATGGTTTCCTTCTTGGCGTTACTCTTTTGATGTTTCTACAATTCCACTGAGAGTCGTGCGTGACGTTAGTAACGTACTCTGACGATTTTATTTCTTTGTTTTTGTAATGCAGAAAGTTTTTGAACAACATAATAACTAACATAACTAACATTCAATAACTTGAAACTCTAACTCATATGAACAGTGATCAGGTACCTATTAATTATTTTTTTCTAAAAATTTTTTATTTACCAGTTTGTCTTGAGTGTTTCTTGCCATAACACATTCTGATAAACCTATAAAATACATAATTAGCTACGTTAAGCACTGATTACCGACAAACCATCTAGGTACAGGAAATTCTCAAGTTGTTGCGATAAGTAAATATTTTTTTTAAAGAAAATTTAATTTACTGAAATTTTATACTTATTTTGTAATTATGTCACATGACGTAACTAAGAGTTCCTTTATGTGATCGAAAAGTTTGAATAAAAAAAAAAAAATTGTGCGTAGAAACTTTTTTTTAAATACCTTCTGAACCGCGTCATATTTTAGAAATTGTTTTCTAAAATACAACGTCACATTTATAGGTTCGTTTTTTTACAGCTTATAAACAAGCAGCAAAGCCGGCTTTGCTAATTATATTATTCTTTTATCTCTCCAATTTTCATAATAAGCCGTCGTCATCTGATTTTCAAAGATTTCCCAATAAATTTTTATCCATTCGATAAAATCAAAATAATTTTGCAATTAGTACACTTTGTTTTCTAAAAACGTGACTTTAGAAAGAAAAGTTTGATTGTTTTATAAACTTTATTCAAGTGCCTTGTTCATAAGAAAATGGATAAAAGACACAAATTTAGTAAGGGAGGGAGAAAAGGTGGAATTTCCTAACTTGTAAGAGTGAAAAAGGTTCAATTTGTTCGAACTTGTAAACATTGAAACAAATAAAGGCAATCGAACTTCCAACCGCAAGGATTCGCAACATCCTTCACCCGTTGTTTACAAGAAAGAAAGTTCCGGAGGGGAACACAGGTAAATGGTTAAAAGTATTTTTTCGCAAGCGGATCACGTTCGCCTTAAGTGAGACATCTTAGGACCCCTCCGGAACGATTTCAGCGGGAAAAAATTTGAAGCCGAACGCTTTATTGATTCCTGACGTATGCGTTCTAAATTCTAATAAGGTTTGATTTGTTTTTAAAGTTTTGACGTCGAGTTGTTCAGTATTTTTGACGTTGACAGCTTCACTACGCTCTAACAAAAATTTGGAAACCTTCCAATTTTAAATTGGAGTTCGATTTCAAGACGAACTTTTTAGTAAGAGTTCGTTACATCTGGATTTCTATTTATGTTTTTTACTATTCACATTATGCCTTAGTGAAAATGATGAAACGTAGTTCTGTCTTCAAGGTCCCCGTCCTGCATGCAGTGCCCCCGTGCTCAATTGTGCGCCTATTACCCGATAATGCCGATCAATCTGCCCTGATTGAATAATCATCGTTAGCCAATTGAACTCGATTTAGCATCGCTTCGAACTCGATGTGTTTGAGCCAGTTAGATTCGAAGGATTGACAACTTCGGTAGAGTTATCTAAGAACTGGGAAGTTACAAGTTTGAGCTGCAAGATTTAATTTGATGTACTCATAGATCTGATCATATTGGATGGTTGGTCGTTTTTTTTTTTTTTTTTTTTTTATACAACTGAAGTGGCAACCAAGCGTACGGCCCACAAGATGGTAAGCGGTTACCGCAGCCTATGGACGCTTGCAATACCAGAGGTATCACTCGCGGGTTGCCACCTTGAGGCTAAGATCGAAAGCCTCATGTGCCAGTAATTTCACCGGAAACCATACCCTTCACACCGGAACACAGCAATGCGAGCATTACTGCTTTGCGGCAGAAATAGGTATGATGGTAGTCCTTCCCCGGACGAGCTCTATCACAGAGAAGAAGAAGGTCGTTATATAATACTTAAATAAAAATTATTAAGAGTGACTAAAGTGTCGTTTAAACAAATATGTCAAGTTTTTTCTACAGAGCTAAATACAGCCAAGAAACCACTTTACTACTATTAGTGGTTATAAAAATAGTTCGTAGTAAGGTGAGTTCGATAGATCGAAGTAAAGTCGACGATCCTGACGTGCCTGTCTGTCGGCAACATCAAAGGGCCTTACGCGCAATTTTGACAATTAAAACGCTACGCATTGCGCACATTGTCTCTCAAACCCGCCGTGTCCTTGGCTGGAATCTCTTTTTTCGCTGCAACCGGTTCGATTTGCCGCTTACCATTTCTGACGCTTGTTTGTGTTGGTTTTTAATTTTTCATTTCATTTGCAGACTCGTTTTCATTGTATACCCGTCTCTTTTCAATAAATTCTGTGAAAATTAACGAGAGATTTACCGACACTGTCCGTCCTTGTTTCTCATTACGTTTTATTGCAGCAAAGTAAACGGATTTATCCACCAATAGCGTTCGAGATTTTCTAATCTCTGTAAAATTTTATGATCAGTGTTTTCATCAAATCGTGTACGCAATAAAAATCGTCAATTTGTTGTATCTATGTTATTATAGTAAAATCGTATCGTTTAGTTTTAAACCGTCGTAAATTAGAACTTTCGGTCGTAATATCGAATTTTTAATGTGAATTTTGGGCCGATACGTGGTGAGTGCCAACGGCCTACGAATAAGTCAACTTTTTATGGGTCGTAAAAATTTAGGACCATCGTAGGTGACTCTATTCTTTGAACATCGATATTGAGTGCGGCGGTATTGGACGACTTCTTGAAAAAAAAAACTAATTAAAGATTTTAATCTTGGGTTGTAAATTTTATGTCATTAAAACCATAAATACTTGTCAAAGTTTTAACTATTTATTGATTTTGAATAAAGTTTTTTCGACTTATTAAACACCATAAGCCCTTTAAAATATTTATTAAAACATTATTAAATACAGCTGTCAATGACCTTGAAAGTTGGACTGGACTCCAACTTTCAATGGCAACTTCAAATGGCATAAATTATAGGAACATTAAGAACTTTTTGTGTTTTCGTAACTGGCTGTTTTAGCCGATCACATCATTTACATTTCGAATTCAACTAAGTATAGTTCGCACAGCGGATCTAGGCTTCCGTGAAGTTAGCCGTTTGTGATGCGCAAAGACAATTTAGTTTGAAAAAGCTCCATTGCGCATCGTAACGGCTAATTTCACGACGGCCGAGATCCGCTGTGAGAACTATACTGTACCAATAATCACTTTTTTTTATTAACACGTGTCTAGGCGATCGAGCAAGTAACTGATGTTAAGCGCCACGCCTGATCAATTCATAACAGTTGTAGTGCCGCTTTGAAGTATAATTTACATTGAGTCAGTAGCAAAGTAAGTGCTGGCCCGCTATTGACCCAATGTAAACACTTTCAGGTCAGTACTGACTTTAAATTCTCGCTAACTGACCCTTTTTAAACATATAAAGTCAGTTCTCAAAGTCAGCACTGACTTCATTCGGAGTCAGTCACTGACCTAATGTAAATGCCACTTAATATTTAAGGCACTGCACTGCACTCGCCAACCCAAGACGTAGTTATTAAGTCACTTTCGCCCAGTAATTTCACTTGCTACAGTGCCCTTCAAACCTGATATAAATCTAGACTTTTTTAAAACAGTGGTGTCAATTCTGTTGTAGCATTTTCTAAACTTAGCTTACTCTTAATTCATTAGAAAAGGACGGCAACAATTTTAGTTAGTTTATCGACACCAGTATCTACGACAACCTACTCTTAAGTCTAGAATCTAGATGAAGGTTTAAACGGTGGGGCACAGGGACAGAGGACGTTACGTGATCGAAGCCCACTTCCTAAGCGAGGTCAGGGTCGCGCGCCTTGCGAATGTGAACGCTTATCGATGTGATTGTACTTATGAGTGCGGATACGTATGTTTGTGTACGCGAGCGTACTTGTGCGACGTCTGTTAATGTTGTGACGCGTTTATGCATTTTGTAAAGGTTTACAAATTACGTGTTCTGTACAAAGTTAACCTTTCCCTTGTTCATAATTTAAGTGAAACTTTTTACTGTTTTTATTCACAGGTTTTAAATAGCTAGAGGTAATAATAATTTATACCAAAGTTGTCTAAACTCAAAATAATACGTAAGCCAACCCAGTCAGCGACACACTTGCGTACAATTATAAATTCGCCGCGGCTGCCACTCAGAAACCACGCGTATAAGCAAGCGGCAGAGCTCAGAATCAACTGTCAATCAACTGACATCTGCAATTATAAAAAGGTTGATCTGAAATCCGCCTTTTTGCTCGGATGCCGATCGCGACGTGATTTTCTCACGGGGACGATCACCGGAATAGGTCCAAAGGAATTAAGACGGATTCCTTTTGCGAATTAGCGAATCACCTGTCTAATTACGCGATACGGCTCGATTCGAAATCCGGTATCCAGAATTCGGTTTCTTGTTTTTGAACGGCAGACTCTTAAATCAATCGACGCTGCGACGCAGCAACCGCGCAACTCACAATTGCAAAAAAAATAACAGCAAAGAAGCGGATTAGCATAACAAGTGACGAGAAGTGTTTGCGAATTGTCAATCTGACAAATTTACAACCGATCGCCGCGCAAAACACACAAAAGTGCCCTTTTCATGCAAATTTGTCTGAGGGATTCTTTTCCGAATTTTTTCTCCCCGGTGCGAAACTTCCGCCTATTTTCCCGCTCAACGCACATCCGGTAGGGGGCGCCGCTTCCGGTATCGGTTCAGTTCGGAAATCGGATGAGTTTCGCCGACAGAGATACGTCTATTCTCAACCCCTCGCCCCATTGATTCCTTGTAAAGCACTCATACTTTCTATGGAAAACTTTTATTGACTGACAATAAATTTCAACCCATATTTTTATTTGCACGTAGCATTTTTGAAGCAACAAAATCGGTCAATCTTTTACCACCATTATCATCTTTAACGTTGCAATGTTTTACTTCGATGTTTACTTAGTTTGAGATTAAATGGCGCTTTGTCAAATGCTGACCAATATTTTATTGAATTATTTATGTAATTGCATAATGTGCTTTTTTAGTCACAAAAATACTATTGCAAGCCATTCAAAACAGTTTTTTTTTTATACAACTGAAACGGCAACCAAGCATATAACCCACAAGATGGTAAGCAGTTACCGCAGCCTATGGACGCTTGCAATACCAGAGGTATCACTCGCGGGTTGCCACCTTGAGGCGTAGGTCGAAAGCATCATGTGCCAGTAATTTCACCGGAAACCATACCCTTCAGAACACAGCAATACGAGCATTACTGCTTGGCGGCAGAAATAGGTATGGTGGTAGTCCTTCCCCGGACGAGCTCTATCACAAAGAACTCTACTACTCTAGTTTAAACAGTATAAGACACTGGCTAGGATTAATATTAGACCAATTACAGGAATACCATGTCGGGATTAACCAAATAACTGAGATTTCGAGATTTCTGAAAGACCGCTAACCAACGGCCGATTGTCAGTTACCATTGATGGTTAGCAAACCATGGGTTATGGCGCCCCTAGACAAATTGTTAACTGGTTAGTAAATAACAACATTCTTGGTTTGATAATTTGTTAAAGATAAAGATAAAGATAATTTATTTGCAAAAAACATTTGCGTTTGTACAAAACAGGTGTTAGATTAAGTTTATGAAATTGTTAAATTATCTTATTAACATTATAAATTCAAATTTGATTATTTCTATATTTTGTGGTTGAATTACGTAATCAATGACGTGGTCTAGTGGTAGTGAGTGACCTCGCCTTTCATCCTAAGGTTCTGGTGCTCAACCATGAACTCTTATAGCGATTCAAATGAAGACCTAAACTAAATTGTCAAAAAATTTTATACCATGACATGCATGTCTAATTGATATCATAGTACAATTTTTTTTGACAATTTAGTTTAGGTCTTTATTTGAATCGCTCTAAGAGTTCATGGTAGGAGGACTGGGTTCGAAACAGGTCGTGTACTATGGTTTTTGACAACCGATGTGGCGCAGCGGGCGCAGGTCCGCCTGCGACGCGGAGGATGCGGGTTCGATTCTCGCCTCGGGTCAAATGTTTGTACGATCTACAAATATTTTTTCCGGGTGTTCTGGATATTTTCTATATATAATAAAAAATATCTATCTATGTATTGTATTGTATTAAGTATATATCAGTCATCTAGTACCCATAATACAGCTCTGTTTAACAGCAGCTTACCTTGGGGCTAGATGATGCTGTGTGGATTGTCCAGCATTTTTTTTTCTTTTATTTTCTACGCAACGCAAGTGCTCTCTAAAAAACATAGTTAAGAAACCGAGAACTAAAAGTTGAGTTGAGTTGACTGAAGTTGAATAGACATAAATGTGCTATCCACCAATCCGCAATGGGTCAGTCACTCTCGTTCGGGAATAGGACAGTGTCTCAGCAAGGGGAATATTATAAGCTGTTATGATGATGAACCAAAACTCTGAGGCAGCCAGCATAGAAACTTTTTATTTTAATTAAAACGATTGATTTTAGTCTGACTTCAAAATAGATTCACTAAATTTCATTTTATTGAGTTCCATTGAAAAAGTGAAATAGTGATGTCCTCACGAAAATAGAACTCCACAGTTCACCGAATAGTTACTAGGTATCGACGAAGCGAACAGATGTGTTCTGTTACTGTCTGGGTTTGATTCCCAGCACCTGTTGTTTTCAAACTCTTCGATTACGACCCATTAGCGAGTCGATATTTAATACTATTGACTTAAATGTTTACATACTAGTAAGAATATAGGTACGGATTTAGTAACACTAAAATTAAGTTTTCTACAACCTTATAACATTGCCACTTGCCTTATATATTGTTAAATATTGACGTACAATCCCAATACATTGCCACTTGCATTTTTTATTGTTAAATATTGACGTACAATCCCAATACATTGCCACTTGCATTTTTTATTGTTAAATATTGACGTACAATCCCAATACATTGCCACTTGCATTTTTTATTGTTAAATATTGACGTACAATCCCAATACATTGCCACTTGCATTTTTTATTGTTAAATATTGACGTACAATCCCAATACATTGCCACTTGCATTTTTTTATTGTAAAATACTGACGCGAGATTCAATTGTTTCGCATAATCGTACCGCGCTCTTTATTAAATTTTATCATTGTTTTTCAATAAATAAATAACGCTGGACCATCCACAAAGCATCATCTAGCCCCAAGGTAAGCTGCTGTTAAACAGAGCTGTATCATGGGTACTAGATGACTGATATATACTAATACAATACTTAGATAGATATTTTTTATTTTATATAGAAAATACCCAGAACACCCGTTACAAACATTTGACCCGAGGCGGGAATCGAACCCGCAACCACCGCGTCGCAGGCGCACCTGCGCCCGCTGCGCCACATCGGTGGGAATTCTTAATAAAAAAAATGTCTATCGTCAAAATAATAGAGCAGTTGTAAAATATGTTAATGAAAACAAAGGTCTACTCAAACACAGCTATAAATACTATAAATTAACTTATTCTACCCGCAAACGAAAACATTTTGAAAGTCCAATTAATACGAAAGTAACACCTTTCTGCAACTGACGTTGACCCCTTCAAACCCAATCGAATTGGAACCAAATCTATACAGATATAGAGTGTAAATTAGAGGGTAGATAGTCCAGACACAAAGGGGCAAAAGGGTACAACTAAACAATAAAATACTTTCGGTGAGCCGCAACTCAATAAATACTTCATAGTATCGGTTTGAGGGCGACTTGACCGGACGTCCGCCCTTCGATCTCTCGCCCTCAGGGCCCAGGGTAGTACATGTGTTTGCATGTCTTTGTAATTTATAGTTGGAATTAATTTCGAATTAGGATAATGACTTCTTGCTTTTAGTTTTGGCAGTACGATAAATTAAAATTGGGCAAATTTAGGTGTAATTATCTTTTTATAAATATAATTTATACAATTGTGTGACAATTTAATATTATTTATTTTCATCTTCTGTCAGCAACTGTAATTTTGTGTGTTTTCTGTAATTTTGCTTTCATTACATACTATGTATATTATTGTGTCAAGTTTTATCTAAATCCATTCAGCCGTTGCTAAATAAGTGGTAACCACACAAAATTTCGCATTTATAACATTAGAGCGAGCTTATCTAAAGTTGGACTGTAATTTAGTCAATAACTTAGAACATTTTAAGATGAAACGCCGCCCGCCATTTCTTTCAAAGTTTTGTTTGCCGTTGCTACGTGACAATTACTTGACATTAGACAGCACATGCTGAGTCTGTCTTTTTTCGTCACAATAGTTTAGTTTTAATTTGTATTGTTATTTTTATGTTTACTGTGTAGCGCAAAATATTTTTTTTTCTATTCTATTCTATAAATAGGTAGTATTAAAAAATATTAAATCAAAGTAAACCAATTCATGATAGTGTGCAAAAAGATAGTTCATTATTAATCGCTTGTAAAGATGGGTTAAGAGGTGTTCTATTGGGATAATCTGGGATTACACTGATCCTGCCACGGTCCATCGCCTTAATTGGGGTCAATAGTGCCGCGTCCGAGCCTACTCTAACTTCAACTTTATTTATGATCTCGATTTCGCCAACGAATTATGCAAATTCAAAGTCTGTATTGTCTATAACTGTTAAAACATTGTCAATGTCAACTGTCTTTAAGCTTGTTGACAAACATGTTGCAAACGCAACATTATCTGCGCTGACATTTTCAGGCAATCTTTTTTTTGCGTCCCTGAGAGTTAGTTGGTAATTTATTTCTCAGTGTATTCTACACATTATACTGTACCTACATTGATTGTCAGTTACTCAGGCAACTGCCTGAATCAGTCAGTCAGTAACGCAAGTATTTGATATTATGATGTTGCTTCTTTTAACTGTTTATGAGAAGTTCCAATAATTGTTTGTATAGTTCGCACAGCGGATCTAGGCTACCGTGAAGTTAGCCGTTTGTGATGCGCAAAGACAATTTAGTTTGAAAAAGCTCCATTGCGCATCGAAACGGCTAATTTCACTACGGCCGAGATCCGTAGCTCCATTGCGCATCGAAACGGCTAATTTCACTACGGCCGAGATCCTTTGTGAGACCTATACCTAGAAAGCAACAGTGATTACTGTGTTTTAGGAATAGACACATTCTACTCATTATATTATGACAACCGGTGTGGTGCAGCGGGCGCAGGGTCGCCTGCGACGCGGAGGGTGCGGGTTCCATTCCCGCCTCGGATCAAATGTTTGTACGATCTACAAATATTTGTCCCGGGTGTTCTGGGTATTTTCTATATATAATAAAAAATATATATCTATGTATTGTAATGTATTAATTATATATCAGTCATCTAGTACCCATGACACAGCTCTGTTTGACAGCAGCTTATCATGGGCTAGATGATGCTGTGTGGATTGTCCAGCATTATTTATTTATTTATTTAGTAGTGAGATATGTAACAACGACAGGTAAGTAAATTTACACTCAATCAAAACTAAACCCGTAATAACTGTCAAAAATAATGTTAAGAAGGAAGTAGTTAAACGGATAAATAAGAAAGCCACAAAATAAAACTGCCAATAAAAATATAGACTTAATCCTTAGATTCCATGTATTGATCTCGGCCATCGATCGAGATACAAAAGATAAATCTACATCGAATATATCACACTTAAAATCAACTCTATACTCTTCGAAGCAATGGTTATATTGCATTATCTGCTAGAGACGACCTAGAGCTGGATGTAATGATAGCCAATTTGAACTTTATAACCGCATAATATGGTACGTATTAGAGTGGTGTCTGGTGTTACACGTGCAAACTGTTTACAAAAGGTTAGCGGATATCGCCTATTCATGTTATGACTAAATCGGACGATTGCCAATTGAGCCGACTGAGAACATTTCAATAGAATACTTGCTTAGTAAGCTATTCTCAATGACCAAGCGAGCGAAGCGAGCTAAGCGTCTCTTTGACCGAGCGAGCGTAGCGAGCGAAGCGTCTCAGTTGCGATATCGGCCAAAAATGCTTTTGGTTGTCAGTTTGTACGGTCATTTTGTGTTCTCGCCTACAGGTCGCATTTTTCAACCAATCTGGTTGAAACTTGGTATACAGGTTCTATGACTTTATAGAATTTGATTGTCGTCGGGGATTTTTTAATAGGGGGCGTACTTTCTCCAAAAAGGGACAAAAAGGAGGCTGCTAGATATCTCCGCCTCATGTGATTTGATTTCGATGATTTTTATTTTATTTGAAAGGTAAGTATTAACTTTAAGTTTGTCTGATATTTGGTGAAGATCTGATGAGGATCTTCAGCGTGATGAGCAAAATAGTTCCTCAAGATGCAGCATGTTGCTCCATTTAAAGCTCACTTTACAAGTTTGTGCTTGCGAGGTCTACTGTTCGGAGAACTGCTAGTAGATATTTAGTTCCTATACTACTACTCGGAACAGTCAGTATCATAATATTTGCTTTTCTTAATATGTATAGTTCGCACGGCGGATCTCGGCCGTTTTGATGCGCAATGGAGCTTATTCGAACTAAATTGTCTTTGCGCATCACAAACGGCTAACTTCACGGAAGCCTAGATCCGCCGTGCGAACTATACTAACCATAATGAGAGTGTAATGAGACTTAAATCATATTAATTAGTTAGCAAGTAGGTAAGGTGTACGAAAACATAAAATTTTTAATTACATTGAATAATAATGTTGCATTGCAACCTGTACTTAATGAAACTTATTTCTGAAAACAGTATTTCCAGATATATTTTTTTTTTTTTATACAACTGAAGTGGCAACCAAGCGTACGGCCCACAAGATGGTAAGCGGTTACCGCAGCCTATGGACGCTTGCAATACCAGAGGTATCACTCGCGGGTTGCCACCTTGATAAGATAAGATAAGATCGAAAGCCTCATGTGCCAGTAATTTCACCGGAAACCATACCCTTCACACCGGAACACAGCAATGCGAGCATTACTGCTTGGCGGCAGAAATAGGTATGGTGGTAGTCCTTCCCCGGACGAGCTCTATCACAGAGAACTCTACTACTCTTATTAATAAAAATATTCTCTACACAAATAAATCGTTATAATAAACATGATTGAGACGCCACGTGCAACTTATATTTATTTTAGTAAACCAAATAGCGGAGCTCATATAAATATCTATGAGAAAGATAACATAATAAAATTTAAACTTTTAAATGTTTGTTCCTGAGTAACGTTTTTTTTTTACTAGTCAATCCACACAACATCATCTAGCCCCAAGGTAAGCTGCTGTTAAACAGAGCTGTATTATGGGTACTAGATGACTGATATATATTTAATACAATACAATACATAGATAATTTTTTGTTTTTTGTTAATTATGTTTCAAAATTTTGCATGTTAAATAATTGTAGCCTTAATTTGTACTTATATTGCATGTTTTTTCAGACACAATTGTAAAATTGTTATTGAAATAAATAAATGAAATGAAATGATAGATATTTTTTTAATTATATATAGAAAATACACAGAACAAATATTTGTAGATCGTACAAACATTTGACCCGAGGCGGGAATCGAACCCGCAACCTCCGCGTCGCAGGCGGACCTGCGCCCGCTGCGCCACATCGGTAATGTTAGTTTGGCTTTTGTGCGTTGTGCTGTTTTTGAATCATCGAGTTTAATCATCAAAATCAAAAAATCAAAATCAAAAATTATTTATTCAGTAGAATCACAAGGATCACTTTGAAACGTCTTACAAGCTAGGAAAATTTACACCAGTTCCAACGCGCCCATGCCGTAAAAGAACTGGCAACAACACCGGCTGGGTTCCTATCGCTTTTTTGGCATGACCCTTGCTATTGTTATGGATTCCAAGTAGAGTTGGAGCACATTCGTCCCAAGCTTTTTTATCATCTAGGTAATCGGTTGTTTTATAGTAAGCTTTTTGAAACATCATCATCATCATGACAGCCTTCTAATGTTCTCACTGCTGGGACACTGGCTTACTCTCAGGCGAGAGTGATTGGGTCTTAATCCACCACGCGGACCCAATTCGGATTGGTGGATGGCACATGTCTTTCGAATTTTTGGACATGCCGGTTTCCTTACGATGTTTTCCTTCACTGTTGAGAGCACTGGCATTGCGCACATACATTTTTCGAACAGATTAATTCATTGGTGCACGACCGGGTTTGAACCCGCGACCTTAGGATCGGAAGACGGGGTCACTAGCACTAGACCACCGGTGCAATGATGCGCAAATTAAGTCGAGTTTATTACTCTAATTTAAAAATACAGTTTTTTTAGATAATATAAATTATTTTCTTTCGGCCAGTTGTAATAAAATGTATCTGTAAGGTCAAGCGATTGCAACAAAGATATTTCCTTTGCCAAGTAAATAATGTAGTTCTCTGCAGGATAGTAGAAGCCTTATCCCAATTATGAAGAAATAACAGTGTTCAATTACACAAAGTACCAGGGTACCATAAACGAATAGCAATTTTAATACACTATTATCATCGCTTGCTTGATAAGAAAGAATGCGCAGACATTCTGTGCAGAGCCGGTCTTCTCAGGACTTGCGCCGATGAGAGGGACGCACATATGAGAAAAACTCGAGAAAGAACGAGGCAGAAGCATCCCGATAACACGTCAATACATTCCTTGCAGCGTCCACATACGACTCTAGATCTTTAAGACGTTGCAACTAAGCTGAGTTTCGCTTGGAGGTATTAATGGAAAACCGATATGGCATCAATATGTTTTACGACGTCTTACCACGAGTGATTCACAGTTTTAGCTCAACAGAAATAAGGCTTATATTGGTTTTGATACAGTTTTTAAGAAGGCGTTCTCGATATCTTGTAAGATAGTGAGGGCGTTTGGAATCGATCGAAGACCGATACGGCCGTTATTGGAAAGACACCTCTATTTGTGCTGATAGAAGGTTTGAGATCACGAGGCGTGGTGTGTCGAGACACGCCCATGTCTTACATGGAAAAATGAGGAGTGACATTTTTTTATTTCTCTCGATCGTCCGCAATACTCGCGATAAGGTATACTATAAATTTTATTGTACCTACATGCTGATACAGTTATCTAAGTTCCCTACAACTCTACCAGTGAGTAACGATTTTGTTCTTTATTACAGGTACGCTAAGATGCTGTGTATATTTCAGGTAAATTTCTCTTATTTCTTATCAGACTTTACCAGTTCTATTTTTGCAAAATTGTCGTATAAGCTGATTCATTTTCAATATCCAGTCACTCATAATTAATTAATTGTTGCATGTTCATTTTATCCAAATCAGTTTTATTTTCTCAGTTATGGAATATATTTCGCTTTTGCCAAGATAAAAGTAGCTATATGATGTTCCAGGGCAAAATTATAACCAGGTATAGTTCGCACAGCGGATCTAGGCTTCCGTGAAGATAGCCGTTTGTGATGCGCAAAGATAATTTAGTTTGGAAAAGCTCCATTGCGCATCGAAACGGCTAATTTCACGACGGCCGAGATCCGCTGTGAGAACTATACCCACTACTGTCACAGAACTCTGTGCTACTGTTCTAAGTATCATCTAAATCAGTTCGGCCATGGCAGCGTGATTGAACGAAACAAATATTCAAACTTTCAGATTTATATTTTTTATTAGTAGAAAACTTGGAAGGTACTCGTAGGTCTACCGGTTAAAAAACAATTCAAATGCCAGTTCCGTTAATTCATATTGAATTACTCCATAGCTCTTACACAATTCCAATCTAAAAACAATCGGAACTTATTCGAATAAGTAAATCCAATTCGAATAGGTTAAAAATAAATCAGAACAAATGAAGTGAAAAGAGGTCGATTAACGAATCAGTTTTTTTTTCTGAACGCGTTCATTATGCGTTCGAATTTAAAACAATACCGCCATTCTACTGGTCCATTTGAATATGGAATGTGATGGACAGTTCTAGAGGGCGCGCTACGTTTACGTTTTAACTGTTTATTTTATGGATTCATTTATTTTCGCAAATTGATTGACACGGATCGTCGGCAAAGTGTCTGTCAATATGACATTTTAAAAGGTGCCTGCTTCTGGTATTGTACCGTACCTTTTTTAAGCTAAAAAGTGCTTTTGTTGAATCGGGTTTTAAATCACAAGTAGCTTAGTATGCTACAAATGCACCAACAAGATAGCACATGTTTCCAATGCTTTTATGTCAGTGTCAGATACTGATTCATAACAAACAACTGACATCAAACAAAAAGTGTGATATAAGGCCGAGGTATAAGGCAGGGCTATCGCTATCGGCCCATTTGTTCGCTCGCCTACGATCCGATAGTCCTCGCCAGGCCAGGCCAGTCGCCACGCTCGCCACAAAGAGCAATTTAGCCCCAACAGTGATTGATTCCACCGATACATCACTAAAGGCGTTTTTCTATGAAAAATTGCTATAATCGACTTAAAAACTCATTAGGGCCGAAGACAAAGAAATCTTCCGACCGCCATTCGTCTAATTTGAGTTTCTCGATCGAGACGAATTTCAGTCGTGATTACTGCTCCCTTTTTTGTGATATTAAACTTGAGCATTTTGATATGAGTCCTTGACGGAACTATGATGTAGGCAGCGCACGCTTTTTACACTATCGTTTAGACATCAATATCATTTGGTTACGTTAAAAAACGGAATCCAGCACACAAGCACATGTTATACGTCACCGGGATCACATTCATTAGTGTTGACAGCACAGGAAATAGTAATAAAGCATGTACGCCGCATGAAAATCATAAACAAAAATTATTAATTAAAAAAAGTTCTGATCTGAATGCGGCTGTGCATTGACATCGAGGGGCGCCTTTTATAGTTCGATCAAAAATAGAATAAAAGAAAAATCTTTGTCGCCGTCACTCGAACAAGATAATTCTGAATATGGATCGTTGTATTTGAATAAGTGTTGCATTAATATTCTTTTGTGATAATTTGAATTCGAAACGCCTACGCCCGGCCATTGTCTCGGGAGTTATTGGCTCATTAGGCAACATGTCGCTTTGTTCCGAACCATTTGAATTTTTGATTTTGAATCGAACGTAATTGATTTGTGATTCTTATTTGAACAACGAACACCTTGGAAACGACAAGTTAGTTTTTTTTAATACGACCTGTCAGATGATATTTGTTAAAACCTAGCCTTGACCACAATCGGACAATATTTTCCAAAACTTGTGTTCTTAATAGGTGCTTACATCACATTCTGTTGATAAAATTATTTCCCATATTTATTTCGACCAGTTCAGAAACATAAAAGGCGCGAAACGATATATTTGAACAATATGAAAGCTCGCCCACGGACAGATGTTCAAAATTCTAATTATGTATTATAATGTGTCGTGTAATCCTTCCGTTGGACCTCCACGATGCATAATCGATCGATTATAAATGCGTCTCGATTATATTAACAACATCAATTTTGACGTTTGTCTCAGTCACGTGTCAAATGCAAGAACGACACTATTCAAAACAAGTCTTTTAATATTTTAGTGACATAATAAAAAATGATCTTTCTTATTTTTATATTTACGCGTGTCAGTTCAAATAAAAATCAGACCTTTTGCAGTCGAAATGGCAAACCATATTTTTATTAAACATCCAAGTTGACATTTGACGGAACCGCCAAACCAATATGAAACGTTACAAGCAAATGAATCCGAGCGACATTACCGGTAATCATGTTTTATGAGTTTTCGCGCCAAATACGAGCACAGTATGCCCCCCACCCCTAGCCACGTATCTATACTTGTAAAAAGTTAAATTGAGATATATTCCGTTAACGCGTGTATTCATTATTGTTATTGCTGTTGAAGTTGCGTTATTTTATTTTATGTACAACAAAAAAGCTGTTCAGATTTATTGGCAGAATACAAAATATTTTCAAATAAAAAAGTTTTTAATTACACTGTCGTGTACTTAAATCTCAGACTGCCTACATAAATGTATCAGATACTCTCAACTTGTTACGATGAATAAAATAAGTCACCATAATTCACAATATTTTATCAAAAGTATGCATCGATGCATAGTTCCATTATGCCTAGTAAGTCTACTCGGCATTCTAAGCTATAATTTCTGAAATGACACAAGCATCGGTAATAACTCTCTGCCCACGCAATTCATAGAACGCACTATTATTAGCTGATATCGCAAATTGTCTGTCAATAACTAGCTGTCACTATTTTTATCAATAGCAGCATTGCGTTATTTCGTTTGAAATTAGAATCACCACGGTTTCCGCTTCCGTTTCGATATTATTGACGCTGTTCAAATTAGGAACGCGTTCTAAATGATAACAGCCGATACATTTTATGTTGTATTTTTATTGTGATTGTATTTTAATATTGCTTACATAAATGTCTATTCCTGATTGGGTAAAATCTGCCTGCCTACTCATACTAAATTGTTTCCAAATGGAGCAATCGGGGATAGATAACGCAATAAATTACAAAAAAATCTGCAAGGAAACTACTAAATTACCGATACACCTACCCTATTTAATCCCCGAAATGTACGGAGCAAGGAAAAATCTGATTAGCTTTGATGATATATCGCCGAATTCCTCGCTTTAGTGCCTTAATTTGAATATTAGACGCGTTATTGAAAAGAAAACTTTCTGAACGGCCCTCCGCGAGCTTTTAATGGTTATTGCTTCTTCCCTTGCTATCTGTTTCCGAACGAATATTGTTTACGGTTCAGGTGTTCCAAAATTAAGGCGTACTTAGCCTTAATAATAACCGTACGTGCCAATATTCATCTAAGCAGGTAATTTGAAAGTTCGATTTTTATTTTAAACTCGTATTACAGATCACGGATTTATAACCACAATCGATATTTGAATTGAAATAGAAAAGGTAGAGCCATAAACAAGCAACTAGCAACGGTTTCGTATCGATCGCTCGCGTATCGCAACAGTCAAGTCTTAAATTGCGAATTTCGTGGTTCATTCAAAATTTACGAAGTCAAACAATATCGTTGTATGGAGGCAATTCCGATGCGCGGTTTAATCCCGAGGCGCGGCTTGGCGAACTCTCAATACACTTGAGCGCCATAAAAAATAATTTAAATTGCTCTTACAGTGTCTCGCTATCGCTCCGAACATTTGCATAGCAAAATAATGCAAAAATCTATGCGCGCGGAACGCACTGGTAACGTTTCCATTGTCATACTGAGATTTATAGAGCCGTTTCTTGGCGATATTTGGTGTGGTGCCAACAAGTTTCAATATTGCTTTGTTGGAATTCTTGTTAAAATTTTATAGATTTAGTTTGCTAGTAGATAGGTTATTTTTCTTGGGAGATAAAATATGTTCTCTGCCAGGTATTTAAAAGTTTTTAAAAGTAAAAGTACTTTGGCGCGTTAAAACTGGCATTTTACTTAGCTTGTAAGACATTTTCGAAGTAATCCTTGTAATTTAAATGAGTAAAACTATCGAGTTTGAGATTGAATGCTTCTTAAACAGTATAGTTTTGTCATATAAATATTTTTCAAAACTTTTTATCGTGCCAACACCATTGACGTTTATTTGACGTCGATAGAAGACAGAGGGAACGCGCACCGGCATTAGACGCGTGGGGCTAAGAAATTTTATGTTTTTTTCTTGTTTTGAAATATGTGCGCCGTTACGTTATTTATTGCCTCCATAGAGGTTATATTTCGGAAAGTAATGAGGTTGCGTTCGGAAAAGGGCAATTTAAATGTGCGTAGATTGAGTCGTTATGGGGTGAACTCATTGGTTACACTTTACTTGGAATTTTTCCCCCTGAAAATGTTTCCGAACGTTTTCCTCGTTCAATCATGCGTGGGACGATTAAATTGCGGCTTTAAAAGATCCGCGTGGAACCGAACGCGCCAATAAATTATGATCGTGCGATGACGTGAGGCCGTTAAAATTAAGTGTGAAACAAAATAATAAAATATGCATGGACGGACAAAGAAAATATTTTCAGAAGCAGCTAATAAGACGACAAATTCAAAAAGTTTTCAATACAAAGTATTCAAATGACTCAGGCGAGATCAATGAAAGTCTGCCAACAATTTGAATACTTTTATTTGGATAAACAGTTTTTCACCTGTTTGAAAATGAGTTCTTTGCCAAGGCGATTGAGAAATTTTGCGATAATACTAAATTTCTTTCACATCCCGAAAGCTAACGTACGCCAAACGGAGCGTTGAAAATTTATCATATTTTCAAATATAAATGGACACGGTAGATAAAATATTAAATTCAGCATTCGGCCACAGACCAGCGGGCACCCGACCGCTAGATTTCAAATCTGATAATGAGTAATAAAAACGCGTTATTCATAATTTTATTTATATTAATTAAACATGATAGTAAGTGTACCGTGTCGGGGTCGACGGACGTTTTCGTCGCCTAAAATTGTTCTTCGTTGAAAATCGAATTCTTTTTAAATATCTGTGGAAAATTAGTTATTCGTTATCGTAAAGTTATTCGTTTAGTGTTCCTTTGTAGCGATATTATAGACTGTATTTTAGTCTGTGGTTAAAAATACACTAAATACTTAACTGTTTGTGACTCAAATGATTCGACTAATTCCAAATTCAAATTGCATTAATCCGGACAATGATCACTGGACTCATTCACCGGCCAAAACAATATAATTTCTCATAAAATGAAACGTTCATTGTTCACATTCATATTGAACTTTATTGTGCTAGTAATAAAAGCTAATTTCGAGTAGGAATCGCATGTATGATCGTAATTTTGATAATTAATTAAAAAGTATGTATTCACTAAAACATTTCCAAATTCTTTCGGAGTCAACGAATCGTGCATTGAATACGTGAGATCTTTTTAACGGCATTATTTAATTTTTAATCCGCTAATTGTAATGTATCATTGTAAAATTCAAAATTAATCATAAATGCTTGCATTTGAATTATCCACAAAGTGGCACATTATAAAAAACAAGTTTCTATACTTAGTTCGTTCGTCCGTTCGTATGAGCCAGTGGCCAACTCTGGTGACAGTGTTTCTAAGCCACTCGCAGGCCTCTGTCATGGCCTAACAACTTTGAAAAAGCCGGGACCGACTGCTTAACGTGCCTTCCGAAGCACGGAAGCGCTCAGTTGAGTAACAGTAAACTTAGTTTTATTCGATTTTTAACTTCTGACAGTTCTGAAAACAATTCAATTGCTAATTACTAGATTAGATTAGGTAGGTATTGCAATTAAAAATAATAGCACTAATTAAAACGTCCTCCATTCGATAGTGAACAAAATTGTCACAATTACGCACGGATGAATCATTTATTTTTATTTTTACGACAGAAAACATTAAATTCGCTCTTCCTGTGTCAGTCAATATTGTAGGTAAAAATATTTTAGACGACATTATTCTTGTAATTCTATTCTTGTGATTTCACAGAAAATAAATAGGTGTGCACTCACCTTCACACGGTAGAATTTATAGAACATGTTTTTAGTAATTAATTCAGCAGTAAAGCTCGCATTGCTGTGTTCCGGTGCGAAGGGTATGGTTTCCGGTGAAATTACTGGCACATGAGGCTTTCGATCTTAGCCTCAAGGTGGCAACCCGCGAGTGATACCTCTGGTATTCCAAGCGTCCATAGGCTGCGGTAACCGCTTACCATCTTGTGGGCCGTATGCTCGGTTGCCACTTCAGTTGTATAAAAAAAAAAAAAAAACACGTTCCATGAGAAATCGAACTGTATTAAAATTCACGTAAAGAAGTGTAATCAGGCGTTATAGTAAATCCGATCGACCCTCAAGCGAACTTTCTCACAATAACCAGTTACAAAAACTATCTGGTATTTTAATATGCAAATAATATCCGATCTCCCCAACCTTCGACCTACATGTAGGTCAATAAATTAAAAATAAAAATTTAAAAAACCAGTTTCAAACCATTCGATTTTAACCCTTTGATTGTTCTATGATTTATACACGATCGATCTGCATATTCCTATATGCTAATGCGGGCCCTACATATAAAAATAATTATTAAATTATACCCGAGGACGTTCGACTACTTAATATGCGAATAATAATTAGTGTTTCCTTATTTTCCTGAGCCGTTTTCTCACGAAAGGGGTTGATTGATCGAGCCGAGTGTGCTAATTACGAGGTTCCTATTTTGCATTTCCAGCTGTTCTTCTGAATTATTTTTTCTATATTATTTTTATTATTACTTAGTACCTATCACTTATCTAATATGTACCTATACCTACTGTAAAATAACTCCCCTTACCGATTATGCAAAATAGTTTGGAATAAAGGACAAAAATACAATTTATCATCACTAAAAACGCAAGCAAAGTTCTCTTACTGTAATTTTTCTAGAGCCGATTATGTCAACGCGACAAAGAGATCAATATTCAACACAAAAATATGCGCGATTAAAAAAACCATTTCCGAATTCCGATAGCTCGCACAATGAACTAAATATCAATTCTTCAAATGTAACATGTGACATCTGGCATCTGACATCCAAGGGTTAAGATTCTAACCCTAATCCATTGAGCGGGTACAAAAGAGAGCATAAGATACGCATTACTTAAACCTGTTTTACCGATTGATAGGTCGATTCCGATATTTAAATGTGCGCTTACAAAGGCGTAAGACGCTTATTTGCATACGTTTTCTTTGCGTATGTAAATGGTTTGATACGATTTTTATAAGATAGTATGGGAACTGTTTGGGCTGTGTATGGAAATGAGGAGATAACGCGTGGATGCCCGCGTTTATCTCGACTAGTCAGTTGCTCGCGCGCTTTTGAACTGTCAACGTCAACGTCACTGCGCGAAACTAGACTAACCTCGTCACTTCGTATTTCAAACTAAATAAAAAAATAAAAAAACAGACTTCATGTAATTAATTTATTTGTTTTGTAGTTAGTTTGTGTATCGTATTATTAAGTTTTTTAAGTATATTTTGCATTTGCTTTACTACTATTAGAGTTGTGTTCATTTGAAGTTAATAAAGCGGTGCCTATGAATGAACAGTATTGTGATAAATTGAACAGCCTTTATGTCGAAATTATGAAAATAAGGAGCTACTTTCATGAGGTATGTTGATATATTTTTATAGTTATTTGACTTAAAACTTAGAAATAAGTACACTTCAAAGGAGTTGTTTCTCGATGTATGGAGTCGGGCCTAGGTCCTTTGTAGGGGTCTAGATATTTAGATATTTAATAAAGAAACCATTTTAAGCTGTTTATTTAATATATTTTAGCTTCTTTCACAATCTTATGTAAGTTTATCTTTGTGAAGGAGTGCAACACAATGCAAAACAACATGGCGGGTTTAACGAACAACTGGGTTATTAGGTACTGTCAAAGTCAAGATGCTTCACGATCATTGGCTAATAGCTGTCATGGCGGACCTCTAGTGTTCCCGTTTTAGGAAACTCAACACAACAAACATTTTTCATATAGAACTTTGTTTGTCTACATAAAAATAAAACTGTATTAGAATGTTAGTTTTATATTTTTTTTCAATTTCTCTATAGTGTTACTAAGACCTAGGCTATTATGAAATTGGTTCTTTAAGTACTAAAAAATTATGGGACAAGTGGAAAGACATGGGAGAGACCTTTGCCTTTGATATAAGTTAAAAAAAAACACCAAGTTTACACAAGTCTTAGAAATAGTTTCATCTCTCCTTTCGTTACTGACAGGGTGACATATTGCACTTAGAAAAAATAAAAGTGCAATTTGTCACCTTAAGGGGACAAAACTAGGTGACAGATGGGAATAATCCAGTTTAAAATACCTAAGCGTACATACATACAGAGGGACAAAGAGCGGGAAGCGACTCTGTTTTAGTGTTTTTAGTTTGTAGTGATATTCGTAGTAGAGTTCTCTGAGATAGAGCTCGTCCGGAGAAGGACTACCACCATACCTATTTCTGCCACCAAGCAGTAATGCTCGCATTGCTGTGTTCCGGTGTGAAGGGTATGGTTTACGGTGAAATTACTGGCACATGAGGCTTTCGATCTTAGCCTCAACGTGGCAACCCGCGAGTGATACCTCTGGTATTGCAAGCGCCCATAGGCTGCGGTAACCGCTTACCATCTTGTGGGCCGTACGCTTGGTTGCCACTTCAGTTGTATAAAAAAAAAAAAAAAAACATTTATTTACCATAGCGTTACAATGCATAACATTGGCATGTCAAATAGGTAGGTAGATTGAACCTTAATAGCTAGTTTGTATAAACTCATCCTTAGAAATAAATATTTAAGATGTGATGCGCAAAGACAATTTAGTTAAAAAAGGCTCCATTGCGCATCGAAACGGCTAACGTCACGGAAGCCTAGATCCGCCGAGAGAACTATACAGCTTCAGTAATAGCAATGGTAATAGGCTAGTAGCAGCAGGCACTACATCCTATACAAATCAGAAAATTAACACGCGATGTACTCGCTGACGTGAATGTATGATAATGTATCTACTCGAACTTTTATCATTGGTTAAATTTGTATTACAGAAACCTTTAAGTACATTAGAGAGGCGTGTATTCGGATCACAAAGTTGAGATTTAACCCTGTTGAGAACTCCAACTCAGTGCTAATGAAAAGAGAATCTATAATGGACGACACTCAGCTACAGATGTACGAATTGACGATGCGGCAATATAGCTAAACTTTTAAACGTAACTTAAAAAAATAAAGTTTTTAATTAATCTAATGTTTAGGTTTTAGTATGATTTGTGGTACTTTTGGTATCCATATTTGTTTTTTTATTCACTGTTACTTTGTGGTGGTTGAATAAATATTTTTTTTTCTTTCTTTTTAATCTATACTAATATTATAAAGAGAGCAGATTTGTATTTTTGTATATTTTTTTTTTATACAACTGAAGTGGCAACCAAGCGTACGGCCCACAAGATGGTAAGCGGTTACCGCAGCCTATGGAAGCTTGCAATACCAGAGGGATCACTCGCGGGTTGCCACCTTGAGGCTAAGATCGAAAGCCTCAAGTGCCAGTAATTTCACCGGAAACCATACCCTTCACACCGGAACACAGCAATGCGAGCATTACTGCTTGGCGGCAGAAATATATATGTACCACCTTCCCCGGACGAGCTCTATCACAGAGAACTCTACTACTCTTAAAATATTATTTGACACGAATAAACTCAAAAACTACTAGTCCGATTTCAAAAATTCTTTCACCATTAGAATGCTACATTATCTCTGAGTAACATAGGCTATATTTATTACTAGCGACCTGCCCCGGCTTCGCACGGGTGAAGTTTCATTGCACCCGCGCGAAGCTGGGACGGACTGCTAGTAATTTTATAAAAACGTAATAAAATCAGTAAAAAGATAATATTTACAATTAATTAGACTTGTAATGCACCAGTAATTGTTATTCTAGTAAAAACAGTACATTGTCCTTCCATTAGTTTTATCATAAAGTTATAGCTTTTGAATAAAAAGTTCAAACACAGAAAAGTTTAAAAGAAGCTAGAATTTGTTTCAATTGCGATAGTAATCAATAAAGTAGATAATGTTTTACGACGCGAAAGAAAAAACAATATGAACTTTGGAAAATAGAATTAGTAAATTAATCGAATGGCACTACTTACTATTAATTATTGTAATAGTAAGTAGTGCCATTCGATTGCAACATAAAGTTATAATGGTTTACTTTATTAGGTACCTCTGAACAATATTTTTCATTCAAAGAACGACGGGTTATTTTTTTTATAATGGTTTTTATGTAAAACGAAATAACATAAAATACTTGCGTTACTAACAAAATGGCTGACTAAAAATCAACTTACAAAAACGTCAAGTCTTAGTGATCTAGACACAAGTACTTACTTGTTCTATGTATTACAGGTATGTAAATATTTACAAAATAATCTATGAGTATCAGAAATCTAGTTATGTTAAGTTGTTATACATAATTATGATTATGTTATAACTATAGTAGGTACACCTAATTATTGTTATAACTTATAAATTATGACTATTGTCATGTTTAGGGTTAAATGGCATCGTGTGGGATGTTTTTTTTTTATGTCAGCAAGTGACAAGACGATCAAGGCGCTTACCTTGTGCTAAGCACCACACCTAACCTTAACAGATGCAGTGCCACCCAATGTTTAGTGTTAAAGTTCTGCGTGGCACTGCGTTCATTACCCCGAGACGTTGTTGTTAAGCCTCTTCAGATTTCAGATTTTCAGATTTCATTTATTTGACCCATTATAACACAGTTTGTTATACAAGGCAGGTCATTTTGCTGTCATGCATATTTAAAACATATCTTGGAAAGAAAAAAATATATACTTTTTTTTTTTTTTTTTTTTCAACCCATTGTGTCCCACTGCTGAGCAAAGGTCTCCCCCAATTCCTTCCATCTATCTCTGTCCTTGGCAATATCCCACCAGTCTACATCAAAAACGTCAAGGTCATCACGCCAGCGCTTATATACTTACACAATTTAAAAACTACTAATTATACAGATAATAAAAACAGAATAATAACAAAGTCTAACAATGAAATAATAATAATTAAAAAAAACAACAATTAGGCATTCATGGTAATAAAATAAAATAAGTAATAATATTAATTAGTCAAAAATAAGAATCTAATAGCGTCATGTTTATGAATTCATTCAATGAATAAAATGCGTTTGCCAGAAAGAAGGTCTTGATTTTTTTCTTTCACCCAGTAATTTCACTTGCTACAGTACCCTTCAAACTTAAACACAGTAATACTTGCACTACTGTACTAGTACTTAGTACTTAGATACTTAATTATAGCTAATTAGTTTATTCCTAACTGTTGTAAAAAGCCTATCTACTATTTATTTATCATCTGTGAGTCAATAAATATGTTTTCTTTCTTTCTTTCAACTGTCCATCAATACATATATATTTATTCATTAAATACTCTTCCATGTTCACACAACAATCAGAACAGTGTGATGCCACATCAAAAGGCACGTACTGCGAGGGCGCCGTCCCCACATCTCCCGGTAATTAAGAGAAGCGCAAATTAGCAAGAAGACTCTGTTTTCTTTTACCCGACGCCATGCGGGCTGCGATAATTTTATACTGCTTCTTGACATCACGCTTTTAGGTGAGCATTCGCTGCAACAATCCGCATTGTTGCAGCGAATGCTCACCGTTATTAAGATCAAAGTAACGTTTTTAAGATTAAATCACTCTCGTTCGAGAGTTATTATTATGTTAGTGTTTTTACGACCGATGTGGCGCAGCGGGCGCAGGTCCGCCTGCGACGCAGAAGTTGCGGGTACGATTCCCGCCTCTATTGTTCTATTGTTCCGGGTGTTCCGGGTGTTCTGGGTATTTTCTATATATAATAAAAAAACATCTATCTATGTATTGTAATGTATTAGGTATATATCAGTCATCTTTCTTCCCCGATGTTTTCCATCATCATTCGAGAGCAGGATGACTGCGAAGGTCCTGAAAAGCGCCTTCGCATGCCAACGCTACTCGCATTATTGATCAACACATAACGACGTTATCCACATAATGCTGACCCTGCTCAGCGGTCACTTCGACAGCACCCGCCAACCTTCCCGAATACCCTCCCACCCCTAATTTGCAACCCACTTTTTACGTCAATGTTTTTCTATAGAACACCCCCGTATAAGTGAATGATGGGGGGTATCAAAACATCTCCCGTATCAAACGGACCCGTGTAGGGTCCCAAGTTTTCGGAAAAAGGATTAGCTATAGCCTTTTAAAACCTCTGATGTGGCTTAGACGTGACTTGACGGAAAGTTCGCCCGTAGGGGCGGTATTGTGTAGCTTTAATCATTTTTGTCTTTCATAAAAAAATATTACCATAAACAGTATCTAAACAAAATTGAACTAAAATATTTTGTAAGTTCGTATGAGTCTGTGGTCAATAACTCTGGCGACAGAGTTTCTAGGCCGCCCGAAGGCCTCTGTCATGGCCTAACAACTTTGAAAAAGGGTGCCTTCGTAATTAGATAAATACCATATTATTATTCATTTCATAATAATTGTTTAGGTAGTGAAAACTTTTGTCCACGCCGACTTTTTAAACAAATCCCCTTTTCCTAATTTGTCCCATTATAGTTGAATATTGGATTTTTTTTTAAGTTTACCATTACATCACATTATCTGAAATTTATCTACCGTTTTGCATTAGTTTTCAGTCAGTTATTAACGCAACAATTTTAGACTGTATAATACTCGTTTTCTAGGTTTTAGCCAACTAAATGACATATCTAGATCTGCCAAAGTCAAACTATAATCAAGGAAAAAGAAAGCTTCTCTATTATCTGTCCAATGACATCAACTGCATATTCACTGGAGTACATTATGGCTACTACCGATCTTGGTTTTAACAATAGTTTATTCATAGTTTATTTCACAGAACGGCACGTAAGCATACTCCAATACCTTCCTTATGTGCTTATCACTTCCATAGCATCGATTATAAATTTTCGCAGAAATTAAACCCCAAACAAACCATCCCCAAATCACTCTTCTAATTATTCACTCCTTTCGTTCGTAAGTAAAAACCCATAATGACCGGTCCGAAAATTTTCGCCACTCATATTAATTCCTTAATATTGATGTACAGGGCGGAGGCGGGGGTGGCAGATAACGGGAGACATAAAACGTAGGAGATCGCTAATTCATCATAAGTTAAAGGGGTTTTTATGTACGGAACCTCTGCTTTGTACGGTGCGCAAAAAGGATCCGATATCGCCCAAAAAACCTTCAAAGGGACGATATTAATTAACTTTAAAGGTTTTGTACACCTGTCTATATTTGGGAATCTTGAACTCTAGATTATAAAACGGTGCAAGTTATAAGCAACACCGTTTTTAGATATTAGAAAAATTTCAGTGCTCCGTACAAAATTTATAAAATAGAAAAAACAAAAATTTAAAAGAGCTCATTTTCCCCAAGCAACAGTTTTTTTTTATTTTTTATACTACTAAAGTGGTAACCAAGCGTACGGCCCACTTGATGGTCAGCGGTTACCGTAGCCTATGTACGCATGCAACATCATTGATATCACTTGCGTGTTAACACCCTGAGACGTTAGATGGTAAGTCTCATGTGCCTGTAATTTCACCGGAAACCATACCCTTCGAACCGGAACACAGCAATGCGAGCATTACTGCTTGGCGGCAGAAATAGGTATGGTAGTTCTTCCCCGGACGAGCTCTATCACAAAGAAGTTTACTACTAAAAATATGTAAGAAATAAAATATAATATTTGTTACTTATGCCCTTTAGCAGTTGTTTATCGCTTACGAAAATAGAGAGTGACTGAGTTTTAAACACAATAAAGGCGAAGTCAACCCGATAATTCCATAACACAAATTGTTTTAAAGCAAATCTTTATAACTAGATCAATAGACTATAACCAAGTTATATTCTGTTTACCCTAAAAGGGCAGGGATCGATCGGATTTAAACTGAAGTTTGAACGAAAATATAATTAATTCGGCATTTTGGAAGATCCAATGTCGATAGGTACCGTGTGCTGGAGCTTGGAAACTTTAAAATGATTTACAAGCGTTTAAACTTGTATTTTAAACGACGTGTGTATAAATGACGACTGACGTGGCGCAGCGGGCGCAGGTCCGCTTGCGACGCGGAGGTTGCGGGTTCGATTCTCGGGTCAAATGTTTGTACGATCTACAAATATTTGTTCCGGGTGTTCTGGGTATTTTCTATATATAATAAAAAATATCTATCTATGTATTGTATTGTATTAAGTATATATCAGTCATCTAGTACCCATAATACAGCTCTGTTTAACAGCAGCTTACCTTGGGGCTAGATGATGCTGTTTGGATTGTCCAGCATTATTTATTTATTTATTTATTTAACTTGGTGTCACTACTACTTAATAATTTACTTGAAAAGTTGTAACAGACGAAAAATCTCTAGTACTACTCCACTTAACCTTTAACCAATGAGGTTAAAACAGTTAACACAGTTAACTTCAAAAGTAAAATATCGACACGTGTTTCATCCCTCCACGGGACATCATCAGGACCATCGACTGCAATGGATTTCCGCAAAGTAACGCCTGAATCTATCAATTACTTGACAAGTTGTGTCATAATTGAACTGAAATATTCGAATGCGTGAAGTAGAACATCGTAAAGACCCGGCATGTCGAGCTAAAAATTTGAATGACGTAGGTTATGACCCAATCAATCATGGGTCATGGGGAGCGCTCGTGACGTAGCTGGCTAAGTTGTACTTAGAGATCGACGAAGTTAAGCACTGTTCCGCGTAGTCATCATTTGGATGGGTGACCGCCTGTGGCAATTTCAACTGAGCGCTCGCGTGCTTCGGAGGGCACTTTAAGCAGTCGGTCCCGGCTTTTTCAAAGTTATTAGGCCATGACAGAGGTCTTCGGGTGGCCTAGAAATTCTGTCACCAGAGTTGGCCACTGACTCACGCGAACTTATTTTATTTATTTATTTATTTATTCAGGCTTCACTTTATATCTCAGTTCATTTAGGTAGGTAGTTAAGTGGCACATATCCCCTTAGAGTTAAATCAATTAAGGCCGTTTTAAAATCGTCCTCTCAGAGAGGGAGTAGAAAAACTTCTAACGAATGTCCACATAACCCTTTTTAATCAATTAATTACTCACCCCCGACACATTGTGCCGATTCATTGTACGTCTGTATTTAAACTAATAAGGACTAGGAATATTATTAGTAATTTAAATTGCATTGATTTCTTTCCTTAGGCCAGTTAGAAGAGTAGTAGAGTTCTCTGTGATAGAGCTCGCCCGGGGAAAAACTACCATTATACTTATTTCTGCCGCCTAGCAGTAATGCTCGCATTACTGTGTTCCGGTGTGAAGGGTATGGTTTCCGGTGAAATTACTGGCACATGAGGCTTTCGATCTTAGCATCAAGGTGGCAACCCGCGAGTGATACCTCTGGTATTGCAAGCGTCCATAGGCTGCGGTAACCGCTTACCATCTTGTGGGCCGTACGCTTGGTTGCCACTTCAGTTGTATAAAAAAAAAAGTTTACAGTAAGTAAGCTCGTATGAGTCAGTGGTAACTCTAGTGAGAAATTTGGGACCGCCCGAAACCCTGTGTCATGGCCTAACAACTTTGAAAACGTCGGGACCGACTGCTTAACGTGCCCTCCGAAGCACGGGAGCGCATAGTTGAAATTGCCACTGACGGTCACCCATCCAAATAGTGACTACGCGGAACAGTGCTTAATTTCTTTGATTTGTTAAGAACAACTTAGCCAGCCACGTCACGAGCGCTCCGACGAACGAAACAATAGTTTCAGATTATGCTACTAGCCTCTGCCCGCGTCTCTGTTCGCGTGGTACTTATAGATAAAAAGTATGCGCTATTTCAGATCCAGCACTATTACTATTTCAGGTTTCATCTTAATGGGTACAGCCGTTACAGTGTGGTTGAACTACGAATATAAAATATCCGAAACTTGCAGAGAACATTTTAGGTTATCATAATTTTTTTACTCTACTCTACTCTAGTTGATAAACATTATATACCTCTGTCAGCTATCGTGTCTTTCAAATCTGTTCTTGTTCATTGGCATAAGAACGAAAAGAATACTCGTAAACTTAGCAAGCAAAATATTTTTTTTTAACCGACTTTAAAAAGGTTATCAATTCGACTAAGTGTTTTTTTTTTGTTTGTTTGTTTGTTACTCGATTTCTCCGCCAATGATTAATTGATTTTGATGAGTCTATTATGTTTGATAGGTAATACTTTAGAGGTGGTTCCAAGTTAATTGTATTGAAAACGGTTCAGTACTTTTTGAATTAATACTAAAACGTGCCAATAACTCGTCTCGTCACCACAATCTGCCGAAAGATTTTATTTAGATGGAAGTCGGTTTCTTAATTCAAATCAAAATGAATAAAAATTAATTTAACATAGGCACCTACACATTTTCAAAGAAATCTTAGTAGATTTCTGCAGCTTTGGAATGTGTTTGGAGCGTTTGCGAGTGGGTAAAGTTTCAAGCAAATTGACGAAACTGCAGACTAAAAAAGTATGTAAGTTTGTATACTTACATCGAAAAACAAAAGTTTTGTCAATTTGTCAACATCGATACACAAGCTGGGTGTTGTATTCCGAAATACAATAAAAGAACAGCGTCTATTCTGGTGAGCGGTGAGTGAGCGCGACTCACCCATTCGATCCCAATTAGAATCGAATCGCGGCTAAATGAGATGCGAATCGATGACAACTGGCATCGTTTTTGTAGTGATGGGGTTAAATATAAACTGGGACGCGGTCCAGTGTATTTAAATAATAAAAACTCGATAAAAATAATACTTATTCATTACGAAAAATGCTAATTCTACATTTGTAACTTGTGACACAAACAGAGTAAGACTCTTCAGCAAGAATGTCAGCATTTAGTGACAAAAAAATTGTCATTATACGCTAAATAACATAGTTACACAAAATATTATACTAACTGCTAAAACCAAATCCCTTCTTGCAGTAAATATTTATAGAACAAGACAGATAAAATCAAACATACGAACAGCAAAATTAACCAATTAACAATAATTATAAATTAACGAAACGCCTGAAAAGTGTATCGCAAATACGAGCGCAAGTTTGCAACTTAGGCAGAACTTCGGCAAACTTCGGCGAAACTTCGGCAAAACTCGATGAGCTACAAATAGGCATCGGAATTAAGTTCCTGTCTTTCTGTGGGCCTTTTAATTATTTCTGTAACCCTTCAGGTGGGACTTTGAAGGCCCCTCACAGTTTCACTTTTGATTTTGCTCAGAATTTGACTGATAGGCACTTATAAGTTGTAATTAAGTTTATTTTAAGATCTTAATTTCTTTTTTCAAATACTCAGATAAAAACTTTTTACAGTAAACATTTTATATTTAGTTCTATTACAGATCAAACGCAATTTTCGGTGTAACTTATTTAGCAAACCTTTTTATTCATATATAGCGTTAAATTTATTGCATTCAAGCAAGCCCTAAGGCGATGACATCAAACTATTTAAATCTAACCTAACAATAGTTCACAATGTAATCGGACAGGCAACACGCAAAAACGAATCCCAAGATGGCAAAGATCCAACATTCATTCAGTGCACATCCCTATAAATATCGATATCGATGTGTCGATGTACAGATATCGACACGGATCATCGGGTCAATCTCTTCGTGTTTCCGTTGTATTTATAGAATAAATAATAGTAAAAATTTGCTGGGACCACATTTTTTCAGAATGTGGACTGATTGCTCTTGTCTGTGTTGAACCGTAAAGCTAGCCTGACAAAGTTGGTTTTCGTAAAGCAAACTGTGAACCTTCCATTGATCAATCGAACGTAGTGCGTGCGTCTATGGCCTAATTCGTTTTGCTATCAATCTTCTTAATGTTTTCCTTGTGTATCTAAAATAAATAAAATGGGCTGTAAAATTTTATGTGTGAAAAATTCAAAGAAATTATTGAGTGAGACGCATATTAATGCGGAAAACTGAAAAGAATCGTCTCAAAACAGAATATTTCAAATTCCTTAGTGATTATAATAATCAAACGTCTCTGGGTCAAAATAACCCATGGTAAAGTATCAGTGGTAAAAAGACCCCACGCGCACAATCATAACAAGTCTAAACACAGCTAGTCCACTTTGCACGTAACTCACAAATTCGATCGAGAGCAACTTGCTTTCACCGAAACCTATGATTACCCCTTAGGCTCGCATTTAAACAATATTTAACTCAACTCATTTAGATCTGTATCTTTTCGCATGCATTGTTACGGTACTGTTATAGACTGGTTAGAAATTAGAGTTGATTTGCATTGTCTTGTTAGGTGGGGTAATTTGTACCACCCGAATTGTATAGTGTGCTAGCTGCTGCCAGTGACTTTTCCTGCTAGGGATTTTAACCTAAGAAAAGATCTGGGGTAAATTTTAGCTTGTTTTTCAATTGATTGAGTAACGGATCTAGGTAAAATTTAGCACTGAGATAGACTAGAGTAGCACATACTATGTTTTTTTCAATTCCTGAAAAATGCTTGGTTCCCGTGCACATCAAAATTTCCATGAGAACAAAGTCACGGACAGCTAGTAATTTCAGTGCCAAAAAGAACGGTTAGCAATCAATGTTTAATAACTAAATTTAATAAAACCCTCATTAATTACTTGCACCCTACGTCGAAAAGTACGTCGGCAAAGTTCGGAGCTCTTCGGCAATTTCCGTCACCTCTTAATTCGGGCTCAATAAAGGTTTATTGGGTTATTAGTAAGGCTTTTATCTTCTATCATGTGCACAATAAGTCCTGCTTTAAAGTGCTGCCACAGATCATGGGATAGATGAAACACTTTTTCAATCTTGTGAAAATGCCTACGTAAAAACAACGGTAAAGAAGCTCGGTTAAAATAAGAAGTCACTGTGTGGGGTTCTTCTAAAAAGGCGTTTTATAAACGCCCTAATGTAACTATTTGGAGCCTCATATCTTTCTTGCTAGCATTATCTTTATACTGACATTGTGTTATGGTGTTAGTTTTCCAAATTATGTAAAATAAAATAAAAACAGTTCACCTTATATTATAGAATATCACAACGTAATTATTATAGTCGTATGGTGCAATCCGTGATCTCACTTACAGGGATAGTATTTACTTCAATTTTGTTTCCAAAAAAAGGGCAAAACTGGAGTTACTAGATATCTCCGCCTTATGAGATTCGATTTCGATGGTTTTTGTTATATTTGAAAGGTATTACCTTAAAGTTGGTTCTCATAAAAATTTGGTGAAGTTCTGACGAGGATCTTCAGCGTGATAAGCAGTGAATTGCTAAAAAGTTTGTGATTGCGAGGTCTTCTGTTCGGAGAACTAATGATGTCATTAGTCAACATTTAGTGCGTCTGTGGATAAAGAAGGCTCAAGAATTAGCTAGACAGCTACATATTCAACTATTAACGGCTATTTACCACTAGATTTTGTCATTTATGCTGACGTTTGACAAAATCAAGTGGTAAATAGCCGTTAATAATTTAGTATAATTTCTAACCAGTTTCAACTCTTTAGACAGCTCCACATATGAATGTGTTAAAACTAGAATTTTAATATGTTTGGCCTCTCTTAGCTTCACATCTTTGTGTCACAAAGCAGGGTGAGGGGTTATTGGCAACTGCCGATGCTTTTATCTCAGCGTGAAAATGAAACCGACAGTTTGACATAAGGGAGAAAATATTGAATACCCTAAAATAATCACAGATCAAGTAAACCGTTTCAACAATAATTAATAAAAAAAAAGATGACGAAAAAAAAGAAACGTACATCGTCGTATTTGCCACGTATTCGCCATACACAAAGTAAAGTTTTTGGCTCCAGCGCTCGACGGAGCAACACGTCTGCCGGAGAACAAGTCGATGGTCCTGAGGATGTCCCGTGGAGGGATGAAACACGTGTCGATCTTTTTCTTTTGAGGTTAACTGTGGTAACTGTGTGACCTCATCAGTTAAAAGGTTAAGCGGAATAGTACTAGAGATTTTTCGTCTGTTTTTTATTTTGTAATGGATTTCCGCAAAGTAACGCCTGAATCTATCAATTAAATTATCCTTACCAATAACGAAGGCGCACTCAATACTCATTTGAGCAAACCTACATGTACAGTTGGCAATAAAATAAACAATACATTCGGAGCGGGTTTGTTTAAACTTTATGGCGTAACAAGCGAATAAAACGAAACTTTGCCGCCGATCGGAGGCCATATCACAACTTCTGATTTTACACAGAGCAGCTACGCGACAGAACCCACGATATTTTAGTCAGGTTTCATAACCTAGTTTTGAGGTTATTACTATAATTAACCTTATTATAGTAATAACCTCAAAACTGCATTTTAAAAAAACCTTTTTTTAGAATAAATAAATGTTTCAAATTTCAAATGTTTATTGACAGCTGTGCCTACGCGTCAGCAATGGTAACTTCCACCTCTACACCTGGCTCGATGTTGATAGATGTGATCTGTTTCACTATTTCAGATGGAGAGTGTAGATCTATCACTCGCTTGTGTATCCTCATTTGGAAGCGGTCCCAGGTTTTGGATCCCTCACCGCAGGGCGTCTTGCGAAATAGATAGTGTTTCGGTCATATTAAATTAAGTATTAACGGTTATTTACCACTTGAATTGGTCATTTATGCTGACGTTTCGAAGCTATTTAGAAGCTCTTCTTCATGAGCACCGGACGCGACCGCGTTCGAGTTGCTCGGCAATTCAAGTGGTAAATAGCCGTTAATAATTTAATATGATTTCTAAAAACTATAGTTTTAACTCTTTCGTAAAAACCATGCCATCTAACCCTCGAGTAGGTCGACAAAATTGTAATTAAGTCTGTACAAGTGCTGCAGGTGTTAACTTCATTATTGACACGCCCTCACACTAACTCAATATTAGCACATCTACGATAAGTTTAAAATTTAGTTTCGTCATTCATGGATTTTGTCCCCTTGAGTCTGTTCTACCCTCTGTTTGAGATAAGTTTATCTGTATGGTAGATATCACAAAGTTAATCATAGAGTGAGTAGATTTTCAGTAAATTGAAGATTAGTTACTAACACGGAAATCGAAAAACGATTGTTGTAAAATGGAAAAGTCTGTTCATTGGAAACATTTAGTAGGTAGTAGAGTTCTTTGTGATAGAGCTCGTCCGGGGAAGGACTACCACCATACCTATTTCTGCCGCCAAGCAGTAATGCTCGCATTGCTATGTTCCGGTGTGAAGGGTATGGTTTCCGGTGAAATTACCGGCACATGAGGCTTTCGATCTTAGCCTCAAGGTGGCAACCCGCAAGTGATACCTCTGGTATTGCAAGCGTCCATAGGCTGCGGTAACCGCTTACCATCTTGTGGGCCGTACGCTTGGTTGCCACTTCAGTTGTATAAAAAAAAAAATATTTTTATTTAAATTATTGATGTGATATCAAGTTTTTAGTTAACTCATGCGGGACTTGAACTCGCAATCTTCTGCTTGATTCATTTATGCCACAGAATTCCTACCTCACCTGCTCGAAATTGTAATAGTCTGATGTGACTGATGTGTCATTACTATTAGTAATATAAAGAAAACATTAACAGTCGATTTTCACAGTTGATTATTTCAGTAATAGGGTAATTACCCAAAGACTCGTAATCGTTCGTTCATTTGCACAAAAGCTACCAAAATGTAACTCGGAAATTAAGGAACAACACACGAAAACTCAGATGTGGAGCGAGTCACCGATAGGATTATCGCTACACGTATAAAAGACGAAATACCCCGAGTTCTTACCCCTTTTTACCACCCCTAAGCAGGGTGGGAAGGGGGTAATAGCAGTACCACTCGGATTCATTAGTAAATTAGAGGCGGATGAGCCCAAAGTTGGGAAAATTCAATATCTAATAATGATCAACTCGGTACCTGATCGAGAGTTTCAAAAGCAAATTTTCGTATTTGTCAATCGTACTTTGTTTGGAATTGGATTATTTAGTTTAGCGATTGGATGGAGTCGAAAATGTTCGGCTACCTGGCTTTTCTGTTTCGTCCTGTTTTGTATCAATAGTCCCCTTTATATTTGCCTATACCTATCTACAGCCTATTGGTGGTTGTGACCGCGAAAGTTTTGATAGAGGTAAGGATAATTAAAGTTTCGGTTCGTATTTTTGGATGTGCCTATCTTTGATTTTGTGAATGGTCATTTTGACCTTTTATACGGACAAACCGAACCCTCATTTTAATAGTGTAGAAGTTACTGTTAAATCATTTTGAAAACACACAGTTTAAGAACATTTATAAGGCTTGTTTCACCATTCTCAAGTACATGTCAAGAAGTCTAATAAAAAAAATCACTGTCACATAACGACATAGTCTTGAACCGACACTAGGATTTTCTGTATCGTGTATGAGTACTATGGTACCACAACACCCAGACCCGGAACAAAGCTTTACAAATCATGCAAACATTACTCCCGTCGCGGGAATTGAACCAGCAATATCTCTTTTTTTTTTATACAACTGAAGTGGCAACTAAGCGTACGGCCCACAAGATGGTAAGCGGTTACCGCAGCCTACGGACGCTTGCAATACCAGAGGTATCACTCGCGGGAACCTTGAGGCTAAGATCGAAAGCCTCATGTGCGAGTAATTCCACCGGAAACCATACCCTTCACGCCGGAACACAGCAATGCGAGCATTACTGCTTGGCGGCAGAAATAGGTATGGTGGTAGTCCTTCCCCGGACGAGCTCTATCACAGAGAACTCTACTACTCTTAAAATCTCGCTTGTTAATCGAGTTATCGCTCTCAATGCCAAATGTCATCTTGGCTAACTGGCATTAAGTCTAATTGGCTATTTACTCTAAGATCGTAAAATAGGCCCTAAGTATCTTAAAATTTTTCGTTAAAAAATTGATCTATAAAAGCAATTTTCTAGCAGAAATCCAATAACGAAATTACCTTATCAAATTACCAATTGGGAGATATTAAAAACGTACTCCCATCTCCGATAGAACACACAAGGTGGGCGCACTTAATCTCTCAATGTCAGTTTTAATTTGCTCAAGGCTCGAATTACTTCCAAGAGTTTTATTTTCGAAGTTTATTTAGTAGACGCTAGAGGAAATATGTTTCGACATCACGTGAAAAATATGTTAATCCGGTGATGAACATTTGAAAAATTGATCTTTCAGGGGGAACTAGAACATTTTGACAGACGAGTTAAGAATTGAGATGTTAATAATGATCTCGATAGAACTACAGTTTTTTATCACAATGTTTAAAGCAATAACGTGAAAAATAACTTATTTTTAATTTAATATTTATCTATTAGCTTCTAACTACTTATAATAAATTAGAAATTCCAGAGTTCAATTATTGGCATTCGCGTTATGCTGCTACAAAATTGTTTAAGTGAGTTTAAATGTTTTATACAAAGACCACTGACTACATATCTCAATATATTTTTCATAAAATACAACAGTTTCGTCTGCATTATCAGTCTTACAGAAAACAGCAAATAAATTCGATTTTCGTCCCTTCAGCCGATTCTATACAATTTGTATTGTTCAGTAGACCGACGTGAAATCCGTAAGCCGCAAACCGATTTACAGGTAATGCTCTTAATTTTGTGTCCTTTGATGGCTAAAATTGATATTTGGTTCACATCTTCTTTTTCTCGAAAGAAACTCCATCAATTTACAAAACACGGTTGTTACGGTAACGAGTATATTTCACTACCTTTACCATAACCTGTACTGTAAATAACAATGTTGATATTGTATGATTTAATCTAGGTATATTCTATTTAAAAAAAAATGTTTAGTGAAATCGGTTCAGCCGTCTCAACGTAAAATTGTTTAACATTAATATTACATAGGGTGGATTCGATAAACTCTTGGAATAACTATTCCGCGGAATAAGAAATGTCGAATACAAGTAAACTGTCAGGTTACTCGCGAATAACTAGGATTTACTCTGCGAAAAGTGCTTGTTCGAGTTTGATCAAATCTAACCTTAGTGTAATTTGATTATAAAATAACCAATGACTGATTTGAGTGCTAAAGATTATAAAACTGATGTAGGTGCATTTGTACCGCAAATAAACGCAAATAAAGATTTTATTTCCACCATTTTCTTTTACCGATTAGTAGACCCAACAAACGATGCTATTGACAGGGTGACCCTCCGGAAAAAACAAAACAACTCGCCGAAGGAAGCCTTTATCATATTTATTTTATTTCAATTCGGTACGAATTTAATCCTTTTCCATTAATTAGTGACCGCTCCTAATGCGGGGTCCGCGCGACCCTTTGTGAGTGTACGTTAATTTTTCTTCGGCGGTGCGCGGCGGGGTTAGATTTCTATGGTACAAGTTACTTAACTGAGCGTGTCTTTAGAGTTTTTGTCTTAAAAACCTTATTTAAATCAACAAAAAGTACTTTATCTAGTTTTTAAATATACAATATGAAAAACCAAGAAAAGTTTTTAATTTACTTAGTTATGTGGTATTGTGTGTGCCTTTTCTTGTGAAATTAGTAGATACTCGTAGTATCTGATACTCATGATACAGGGAATTTTAGTGTGGTCAATAAATATGTAACTGTTAGGTGTATTAAAAGAATGGGTTAAGAAACAGTTGGATATAAAAAGATATGGTGAGAAGAAATCAAATTGTTTTCAAGAAACCAAAATGCAAATGAGTTGTTTTGTTCATCCACCCGTTTAGAACAGTAAGTAGGTACCCAGCCACAATAAAAATTATACTGAAATCTAACTGTTCAAAAATCGTAAAGCCGAAATTTTAATTAGAAATAATGTGAAACGACCAATTAATATGATACATGAGCACAATCTGATAACTTTTGAATTTCAATGAGATTATTAAAGACGATAAAATGGCTTTACAACAATAAGAAATTGTGAGAGTTGTGTTGTGCCTACAAGCGCGTTTTCGTCTGTATCATCAATTTGGTGTAACATTTCGAAAGTTATCACTAATTAGAGTGAAAACAGATGTATTTCACGGTTTAGGCTTGGTTTTTTTTGCATTTTATCTTGCACTCACAATACATTACTAAGCAACGCGTAACAAAAAATATTATTCGCATCCGTTTAGATAAATTTCACTAAAAGCGGAATATTTACGATGATATCATTGTTTTGTGATATTTCGGCGCGTGCGACATGAATTAATTAATGACAATCCCATGTGTTTTAAAGCAATGGTTTTTCAGGTAAACTTTTATTTTGTTAACAATTCTAAAACATTTTTTTTAATAAGCTACTATCAAACTATGGTCAAATCTGAAATATTCTTTGACGACATTCACCTCCCAAGAAAAACTAACACATCGAAATCGCCTGTCTGTGGCTACCAGTGTATGACCCATTTTTTCGAGTATCTAATAATTCTGTATATTTCGTCTTTCCACGTAATCATTAGTCTGCCGCGAAGTATTTCCCGATGAGCACCACGTTTGCTTTGACTCACTGATTGTAAA
Organism: Colostygia pectinataria; assembly: GCA_951394395.1. Classification (NCBI taxonomy): domain Eukaryota; kingdom Metazoa; phylum Arthropoda; class Insecta; order Lepidoptera; family Geometridae; genus Colostygia; species Colostygia pectinataria. Next base: position 9,623,403 of record OX596369.1, read on the forward strand.
ACCGTGCCAAATTGTCTTGTCTTTAAGAACTACGTTTAACATGTCGCTCAATTTCTGTTTGCAATATAAAAACTCAGAAAATGACGAGGACATTTCTCGTAAATATTTTAAGATAACATTGAAATCGATCTTAAGATTTGAGTCACTATCTTATTAGATAGTCAGCTTCTTCTTCTCTTGCTGTGTTCCGGTGTGAAGGGTATGGTTTCCGGTGAAATTACTGGCACAAGAGGCTTTCGATCCTAGCCTCAAGGTGGCAACCCGCGAGTGACACCTCTGGTATTGCAAGCGTCCATAGGCTGCGGTAACCGCTTACCATCTTGTGGGCCGTACGCTTGGTTGCCACTTCAGTTGTATAAAAAAAAAAGTCTATGGTAAAATAAGTTGGTAATTTACTAAATACGTTTGCAACCAGACTGCTTGTAGAAGCCAATCATGTAGATATTTAAATGGAGAAAAGAATAACTCTAGCTTTGCTTCTTCTCTATGTTTATAGGTTGTAATTCAACAAATCTCCACGCTTACCAGTAAATGATATGACTAACAAGCACTCCTACATAGTAGACACTATCTCGCTATCAATAAAACTGTGGGTTACAATAAAAATATCTAAATTTCGTATATTTTACAAGGAGAAAGCTGAAGAAAGTAGCATCATGCGCTCATTAAACCCATTCAATTAGAAATAAGTATTTAGGCGTGCGAACTGTAACAAAAATAATTTTGGATCGTTAAAAATAGTCGAATACTGTTTAAACGGTAAAGTATTCTTGTAATTAAGTACGAAATTATGAGTCTTGTGAAAGTGGCTGGTTAAAAGAGTACTTGTAAAACGAATAAGAATCAAATACGTTTGATAAAGGTCTATTCAGTCAGTAAAATTACGAGTATCATTTTGAAACGTCTTAAAGCTAGGTGAATTAACTCCAGTTTCTATGCGCTTCAGCCTAAGAGACTCTGGCAATGAGTTCGGCTAGGTTCCTAGCTTTTTTTTGATGATCCTTCTTCAGTCACAGACATAGCTCTCAGAATTAGCACGGTAGCTGAGGAAAAGCGAGTAAAAGAGGATATAAAATCTCGAAGAACCGATAACAGCTGGGGAATTAAAAGGTTCTCGAATGGCAACCAGAGGGTCAACCCTTGAAAGCGACAAACGAACATCGTGGCAAATATCGTAGCTCAACTTATGTCGGTGACAACTGATTCAGAGCATTTACGGACATAGCTGAACCACGAAAACAGAAAAACGTAACCAACGTAAACGAAAACCGAAGCGCCCGTGTCGTAGCTGGCTAAGTTGTTCTTAACAGATCAACGAAGTTAAGCACTGTTCCTCGTAGTCACCACTTGGATGGGTGACCGCCAGTAGCAATTTTAACTAAGCGCTCCCGTGCTTCGGAGGGCACGTTAAGCAGTCGGTCCCAGCTTTTTCAAAGCTGTTAGACCATGACAGAGGCCTTCGGGGGTAGCCTGAAAACTCTGTCACCAGAGTTGGCCACTGACTCATACGAACTTACTTACTTAGGAAAACGTAATGTAGGATGCCCATTCACACGATAGACTGACGACGTAGCGGTCACTGGTGGACTATGCAATGATAAATGCCACTGCGAAACGCATTCTAAATTCAACTTTGATTCAACGGTATTATGTTCTAAATTAAAAATGCAAGTATCAACCAACTTTGGAAGATACGTTCGACAACGGCGATAGTGGAATCCAGGAATAATTTATTATTAATGTCTTTAGAAGATGTCAGTATTGTGTGTAAACGATAAAACGGTTTGGTAGCTATGCAAGAAAATTTGCGTCTAATAAAAAAATTCTAAGAGCTAATTTTAATTTAATAAGTACCCCAGGACCCTGACTAACTTCAACGTCCAGTGAATCACAAACTATTAAGTTACCTTATACATCAGAGTATTTTTCAGGTATTTTAATCGCTTGCTAATTACTGATATTATTTTACCTCTCTCACACTAAAGCGATTCCAAAAGCAAATAAAATACACAGGTACCTATTCAAATGCTCAATTAAAACATTAGATTCGTCTTTCCGAAACAAAGCCTTATCTATAGAAGCCATCGCTATCTGTTTGTGCAATAGATTAAAGCATTAGTTCACTAGATAATGCTGAGCGTTATATGTCGTCCGTAAAATAGCTATAAATAAATAAATCAATCAATCAAAATATCATCATCATCATGACAGCCTTCTAATGTTCCCACTGCTGGGACACTGGCCTACTCTCAGGCGAGAGTGATTGGGTCTTAATCCACCACGCGGACCCAATGCGGATTGGTGGATGGCACATGTCTTTCAAATTTTAGTTCTTGGACATGCCGGTTTCCTCACGATGTTTTCCTTCACCGTATGAGAGCACTGGCATTGCGCACATAAATTTTTCGAACAGAAAAATCCATTGGTGCACGACCGGGTTTGAACCCACGACCAAAATATATGTCATCTAAACCTTAAAACCAAGGGCTAGCCAATTTAATAGGTACTGAATTGCATTATCCGCGCGATAATAATGTGATTTGAATGTGGAACTTGAAAATTAATATTTATAAATACTTTCACCATAAAGATTTACACCAAAAAGAAATTATTCGAAAAATAAACTAACCTTCTCAAGCAGAACAAAAAATCAGAAAGTAGTAGTACAAGAGTAGTAGAGTTCTCTGTGATAGAGCTACCACCATACCTATTTCTGCCGCCAAACAGTAATGCCCGCATTGCTGTGTTCCGGTGTGAAGGGTATGGTTTCCGATGAAATTACTGGCACATGAGGCTTTCGATCACAGCCTCAAGGTGGCAACCCGCGAGTGATACCTCTGATACATAGATCTTTTTCGGCAATAAGATTATATTTTTTTCCCAAATGTTTGGAAGAAAGGGGATTTAAGGAAAGTGTCTAGTAAAATACATCTAAAAACTTGTGCGTGAACGTGAACCTAATGTGTGAGCAATTGCCACATAAATTGATTTTATTTTATTTTTAAATTTTTAGATATAAAACCAATAACATACCTATTAAATTGTTTGTTTATTAATTTTATTATTTAATTTTTTGTAAATTTTAAGCAAATATTCACAGTGCCTGAAATCTTGTATACCAACTAAGTGATATTCAAAAAAAATATGATTGCGGTCGCTAATAAAGAGACTAGGGCTTAAGTTTAAAGTAATTTTAGTAATTGTTACTTATTTTGGCTCTCACGTCTGCAATTAGAGTAACGGGAGAGTGGTTAATGATTCATTGAATGATTATAAGAATTGGGCTTTGGATCTAGCGGAAGTTGTTACTAGACAATGACAGTTTTGCCTGCTTTCTGTCATCTGTTGCATCAATTGCGTGTGTAGAGCGAGATAGGATCTCAGGTAAAGGCAGAAAATCTCCGATATAGATTTACTATTCTACTGAAATATAGAAAAATCTTAATTTACTGACTGAGTGCCATATCAACGCACATACTCGTACACTTTTTTTTTTATTAAAAGCGCTTAATTTTTATATATTTTCAATTTTTAATAAGTACGTAGTAGTAGTAGTAAAGTAGTAGGTATCTAAATTTGTGATAGGTAAATCAAGTAGTATTTTTTTCACGCTGATTAATCGGCGAGGTATGTGGAACCATTTCAATATTGTAAAAACTAATGCAACATACTTCAAGCAAATAAACAATTTCATTTCATTTCATTTCATAATAAGGCGTGTTTATTTAATTACAAACTGCACTAAAAAAATAAGATCTAATGATTCTATATTACAAAAGACTAGATGATTTTTCCTTTCAGTAAGTAAATAAGTTCGTGTGAGTCACAGGCCAACTCTGGTGACGGAGTTAGTAGGCGCTTTCAACATTATAGTATTATAGCAAGTGCTTTTGTACTTTGGAGAGCACGTTAAGATATCGTTTGGCAATTACAAGGCGTTACATAAATACAAAAAGAAATAAAGAATATGGCTTTTAATTGGCTTCCATATCGGTTCGAAACCTTATGTATACCATTAGTGTGAATTTGATATGTAGGCTGTTGGCTATTCTAAATAAATATATATACATGGAAGCTAAAATTTTTAAAGTTACGAGTAAGCCTTCTAATTTTTAAAATAGGATCACTGTACTTCGATCGGTTAGTTCGAATGAAAAGACAGAAATTAATAAAAGTTTAGCGGTTCAAACTTTTGACTAACCAATGGCGATGTGAAATTATTACTTAGTGCTTAGGAAGCAGCAGTGAGAATTTTTCAAAGCAGATAGAAACGATATCTGCAGACGCATAGACCACAATTTACTAATCATAGCCTAAAAGGTCGTGGGACGTAACCTCAGTAAAAATTTGTCATCTACCTATTACGTAACTAGAATTATGACTGCCATAGACAATTGGGCGAGATTGATCACCGCTTATTGTCTATGAGTCAGAACCGACAGCTTTGGTAATACTTTTGATTATTGACTGTTGTATCATGGTACATATGATACCATGGTACCATGGTACTAGTTGCTCTCATACTTTGATATAAAATCTGCTCTGTTCATATTTTTGACGCAACTCATTGCAAACATCCTGTGATACCTCTGATATCCTCACAAGCGTCCATATGCTACGGAAACCGCTTATCATCAGGTGGTGCACGCTTGGCTACCACTTCATTTGTTTAAGGAAAAATTAGAGACTTCCTGATTGCTATCAGTTCTCTATCTCAGTATCTCAGGACTCTTCAGCAAGAGTCCGTCTTGGTGGGTACCACCGCAATGCCAGTTATTCTACCTCCAAGCAGCAGTGTGCAAGCTGCACTGTGTTTAGGCTTGAAGGGCACTGTAGCAAGTGAAATTACTGGGCAAAAGAGACTTAACAACAATGTCTCGGGGTGATGAGAGCAGTACAGTGCAAGGTGAACTTAAAAAGATAAGCTTTGGGTGGCACTGTATCTGTTATGATCAGGCGTGGTACTAAACATCAGGCAGGCGACATGACCGTCTTATCACTTTCTGACATTAAAAAAAAATCTAGTGTATTCCAGAAAATGCAGAATCTAAAATACACAGACAGAACACGCCAGAACATCTTACTCCGAGCATCGGAAGATCTATAGATAAGTGTATTTTTACGTATCTTTCTGATCTGAGACTTTCAAAGCTCTATTATCTTCGGTATTCACTAATGAGTCATTAGTTCTGAGAAACGCGTGCGCGGAGGGTGCGTGCGCATCACGCATCTCTGCGCAGATACTATCGTCTAAAGGCGATGGTAGATCTGTCACTTTGCCATTTTTATTTTACTGTACTCGCTTCTCCCCAGTAAGTCTTTGGTGTACTGAGGATGAGAGTATACAGCTATTTAGTTAGCTTGCCAAACTAAGATGGTGCTACAGTTCACCACCAAAGTTGCTTACCACAAATATGTTCTTCTCTGGTAAACAGCTGAGCTAGGGCCATACTCTTGAACGTAATCGCCTACGCCAAATTCAACCTTGTTTTCAGGAGTACAAATATTTGTCATTAGTAAATTAGAATTGGATAGAAATTGAGACTGAGATTGCGATAAAGAGTAATGCTCCTACCTGCCTACCTAAGTGAATCCCCGAACCTGTGGTACTTACATTGCACTCTTTGATCCTGAACCAACCTTAGATTCTATTGGCTAAGTTACTGGCAGTCAGAATGCTTCCGTCATGACCAAAACAGACAGCTTAATGTGCTTTCCAAAGCACGGAATTCCCAAATACTTATATTGAACAGTCTCTTATTGATCTAAAGGTTTTGGACAGATTTGAACCTGTGACTTCGACTTGAGCCAGCAGTAGCCACGACCGTTAGATCATACGACTACCAGCTTGGCTGATAATCTTAAAATCCTACTCAGCACTGTATTTTTTTTTTTTTATACAACTGAAGTGGCAACCAAGCGTACGGCCCACAAGATGGTAAGCGGTTACCGCAGCCTATGGACGCTTGCAATACCAGAGGTATCACTCGCGGGTTGCCACCTTGAGGCTAAGATCGAAAGCCTCATGTGCCAGTAATTTCACCGGAAACCATACCCTTCACACCGGAACACAGCAATGCGAGCATTACTGCTTGGCGGCAGAAATAGGTATGGTGGTAGTCCTTCCCCAGACGAGCTCTATCACAGAGAACTCTACTACTCTTAACTCTTATTTACTCTGTATCGTCTATCTATTTGCGTTCATTTGTAGATGATCTCTGATCTAGGTGCGTTCAGTGCGTGTGAGCGCGGCCTAATCGCACGCATTGTGTACGCACCCACAATAGCTCCCAACTACTTAGTTGCGATCCACTATCTGGATTAATAGCAGTTTCTAATTATTATTGTTTATATTCACTGGGCATTCGAAACCTCCGAGTTCAAAGATTTTAGATCACTCGTAGATCAACATTGTAAAATGTTGTGATTGCTCATTTAGCACTAGATGCACTATTATTACTTACTACTAATCTCTGTTTTATAGTTTTTGATTTCTTTCTGCTGTGTTTGTCAAATAAACGAATGTCATTTCATTTATGTATAAAGTAAAGTAAAGTAAGTAAGTCAAAGTATCACTGAAAAAAACTGGTTTCTTATTTCGTTGGTACTTTCTCGGTCAACTTACAACAAGAATATTCGTAATCTCCCTTTTAAAATATTTTATTTTAACCGCGACCTCTCGTTTCTCAACCGAATTACTTTGTGTTTGTTGCGGATTCGATTCCCGCTGCGGGACAAATGTTTGCATGATCTGCAAAGGTTTGTTTCGGGTCTGGGTTTTATGTTCAGGACTGCTGATCTGACTGCTGTGTTTACAAACAAGCCTTTAATTTAATTATAAGCTTCGCTTTAATGACAAAAGCAGCAACAGCTATTCCAACGAACTTAGAATAACAACACGGAGAAACGAAGTACGCGCACGCAAATTGTGATCAGTTTTAGTGAGACTTGTTAGTCTCACTTAGTCAAGCGGCTCGCCATTTATCAATGTGAAGTCATCGTGCGCACGTCTTTCACAATTATAATTTCAAAATGGTGTATTGTGTGGTGAAAGGCTGCTGTAACACCACATCAATTGTTAAGTGAACACACTTTTGGAAATAATTTTGAATGAAACTATCATTCTACGTGTTGTTATTCTAAGCCAACGAACATGTCCGTACTTTTTCCACCATTTCCAACAATCAGCAATAAAGGATGTTTCAGCCATTGATTTAGCATCGCACAATCGTGATTTCTATAGTTTTAATCTAATTATCAGTTCCCATAGCGAGGCTTTGTCCCACTTCCTCTGTATTCAGGACGCGCGGTCATTCGGCGGGTAATCAGAGATCAGCGGATGTTCTGATTGCTATTGGCTCAAATAGCTTTTTTGTGCGTACTTGAGGTGTTTGGGAAACCATTCATTTTGATTAACGATTCGTCAAATCTCAAGCGGGTCGAGCGCAGTCTGGACGCATTTTACTTCTATTTTAATGAGATAGTAGTGTCGATTCTGTTGTAACATTTTCTAAACATTTTTTTTTTCGACGACCGATGTGGCGCAGCGGGCGCAGGTCCGCCTGCGACGCGGAGGTTGCGGGTTCGATTCCCGCCTCGGGTCAAATGTTTGTACGATCTGCAAATATTTGCTCCGGGTGTTCTGGGTGTTTTCTATATATAATAAAAAATATCTATCTATGTATTGTATTGTATTAAGTATATATCAGTCATCTAGTACCATAACACAGCTCTGTTTAACAGTAGCTTATCTTGGGGCTAGATGATGCTGTGTGGATTGTCCAGAATTATTTATTTATTTATTTATTTATTTAAACTAAACTAACTAAAATTGTTGCCGTCCTTTTCTAATGAATTAAAATACAAAGGATCGCGATAATTTTAGTTAGCCAAGTTTAGGAAATGCTACAACAGAATCGACACTAGTGTAACATTAACAGTTTAGAGGAAAAGTACTAAGTGTTTTTCTTTGTGCCAAATTTGATAGAATTACTCAAAAATCTCTCTGGATTTACTGAGCCTAAAGTTTTATAAAAATAAATGATAAATATGAAATTAATAATAATTTAATCAATAATAATATTGATGTCGTTTAGTTTATAACCCAAGGAGAAACAGCGGAGAATTGCAGTTTTGTATCGAAATTATCCGACTCAAACTTGTTTGGAACTTTTAAAATATCATACCATAATCATTAACATCATCATTATCACTCAGTTTATCCCAGTACCTATCAATGGGCCTACGGTACGGATCACCACAAAAAAATTACGTAGCTTCATTCACACGTAATTTTTCGACCCTGCGCTTTGCATTTGTGTTAACAAAAAAAAACCCTAAACTATATTTTTCTTTGTTCCAGCGAGCCACACTGGCCGAAAAAGAAGTGTCCACACTAAAGGAACAGCTGGCTACTACTAGTCCGACGCCGCTACAAGCGAACGTGCCGCCGAAGAGCAATGGCGCGCACCTAGACATCCGTGACCAGGCCACGGAGACGCGTATAGACTTGTACACAGATATCAAGGTAACCGCCTCGCTTAGGCCATGACAGAGGCTTTCGGGCGGCCTAGAAACTCTGTCACCAGAGTTGGCCACTGACTCATACGAACGAACGAACGAACCGCCTTGCTCGTGGACGCTCGCTCCAAGACGGACTCTTCAGCAAGATTCTGCCTTAGTGGTGACAAGGACGGCGATGAGCGTAACGACTGGATCCCGAAATACAGTTGTACCTAGTTCGGGGGAAGGCGATTATGAACACTGCTAACCTTGTTATCACTGGCACAGCATTTGTGTCTTAAATAGGTAGTCAGTAAGAAATCGCTCCCTGCGATATGACCACCTTTTGTAGGACTAAATACTTAGTATTGTTTACACTTAAGTAACTTTTGCACTAGATACTTGTGTCCTCAATAAAGTTGCAATATCAGAGGTTGCCACCCTGAGACGTTAGATGAAAAGTCTCATGTGCCTGTAATTTCACCGGAAACCATACCCTTCGAACCGGAACACAGCAATGCAATGCTTGGCAGCAGAAATAGGTATGGTGGTAGTCCTCCCCCGGACGAACTCCATCACAAAGTACTCTACTGCTCTTGAAATGCGATGTTGTGTTACCTCAGGAGGAAAAAGACATTGATGAGGAGAAGATGGAGCTGGCGACCGGCAGAAGCACCTCGTGCCGGAGCAGTCCGGTCCAGGGCGGCGGGCTGGAGAACGAGCTCGCTGCTAAGGAGAAAGAGGTAAGCTTTACAAATCCTCTTAAGAAAAGTTCAACATATTTTTCTATACTAGATTTATATGAAGGCAAGATTTGTATTTTTGTATGTAACGAAAAAACTCAAAATACAGGTCCAAATTTAAAAAAAATCTTTCACCATTAGTATATTATCCTTGAGTAACATAGGCTATATTTTATGTCCACCCGTGCGAAGCCAAGACGAGCCGCTAGTATTCAATACAATCACAAGGATCACTTTGAAACGCGTTAACAAGCAATTTACGTCAACTCCAACGTGCCCATGAAAAGAACTGGCAACAACACCGGCTTGGTTCTTATCCCTTTTTAGCACTCGCGCGAAGCCGGGGTCGCTTAGTTATTCAATAAAATCACAAGAATCGCTTACATCTAAGAAGTTGGGTATACACGCAACACCAAAGGACGTACAAAATTAAAAGTGCTTTATTCATTAGAATCACAAGGATCACTTTGAAACGTCCTACAAGCTTGGAAAAACGCCAGTTCCAACGCGCCCATCCCGTAAAAGAACTGGCAACAACACCGGCTGGGTTCCTATCGCTTTTTGCCATAACCCTTGCTATTTTTACACCTGACCGTTAAATCCTTTAAATCGGTAAAATGGTAAATGCCCAACTGACCCGTTCGTCACAGCGGTTATAACAGAGGTCACTCGGTTAACTAGGCAAAGGATGCAGTAGCCTTGCACATATCGTATCGAATGTAACGTACGATCAATAAATCAATTACGCGTGCCCCCGCACCGACCAATTGGATTTGACAGGCTAGATCTAGTGATGTCTGTTATGCATCGATAGTTTTACTGAAACGTTTATTTACGATGTTGGTTTTGATAAAGTACTGTAAGTACTACTGTACTGTCACTGAAAGTGCAGTAAGCAGTTGAATTCAAATAAATAAATAAAGAATTTGCCATATAAAATATAACCAGTACTGAGCTGCAAGGTTTATATAATTAATTATATTTTTTTGCATTTTGCGTTGCATTGGTTAGAGATAATTGTTTAATTTTTCTAACTTAACCTAAACTGGTCCATTGCTAGGCAAAGGTATATAATAACAAAAAATAAAATAACAATTATAATTTTACCTTTGACATAAAAAGTGTCTAATAATGGAAATAAAAAGTGTGCACTAGAAAACTGCACATTCGCGGAAATACCTCCATTTTATGCGCATAAACAGTCTTCTTAAGACATTAATAAGTTCATCTTCATTGATCCCAATATTTTAGGTTAGGTTTGTCATAACGTGTTGTGATAACTGAGTTCGCTCAAAATAACATCGTAATAGTTTTATCGATATCTTGTCATCGACACCTATCGGAAAGCCCAACACTAGTGCGGGGAAACAGGATACGTTCAATGGGATGATTGATCGGCGAACGGTAATCCAGCTAAATAAATATCTTTACGAGCTGATACACCACTATTGTTTATGAGCAATTGAGTAAAGGGTTATTGAAGATATAGACAGTCATGATCTAGCTCAACAAGGCCATTGTAAATAGAGTTTTATTCGTAGATAGCGAAAGATCATATTTTATTGGATCTTTGTTGTAAACTAGGCTTGTTTTAGTGCAAATGGATTAGCCTTTATAACACTCGGCAGAATTATTCTCACTGCGTTCTTCTGAAGTTGAATTTCAAGAATTCCTTTCTTCATTCTCTACATATTGAAAGCAACACAGTTTGGAAAAAATCAGGACCACAGTACATACATATTTATGCTATGCATGGACTGTCACACTCAGTCAGTAACTCAACGATTTAATATATTTAGATTTGCCTTGACCTAAATATTCTGCTTTATTATAGAAATATGATAAGTTCTAAGATCTTAATGTAAAACTGTATATTGTCTATTATTCATTATTCAATATATGTATGTAACTGTATTTAGGTTTTAGTATGATAGGATAGATAGTAGCTATAAGAAGGCATTTGGTATCCATATTTGTTTGTTTTTTTTTTTTATTCTCTGTTACTTTGTGGTGGTTGAATAAATAGTTTGCTTTCTTTCTTTCTTTCTTAAGATACCACAAAAATTCAGCAACAAAATATTAAAAAACTGAAATAGTAAGATAAATGTTCGAGAGGCTGCTTGAATGTTCTAACTAAAACCGTTCACCAACACAAGCAAGCGGTTACCGTAACCATCAGTTAAGATGTGTAGAGTATTAAAGCATCGTTCTAAACAGTCGGTTATCTGTTGACAGCCGGTTAAAGTTCCAGTGAACTTGAGTAAACTACTTTTAAAATTCACGATTTTCAATCTTAATTACCATTGGCAAGCCATCACAGTACGCGCTAATCCCAATTAGTGATGTGCCAAGAGCGTCGACATCCTGACATGATCACAAGGTTTTTAAGTAGAGAGTCTTGTTTGACTGTGGGTGTCCAAATTGACTTTTGATGTTTGACAAACTTCGAAATGTCGCGTGGAAACCTTGCTGTTCAAGTCGAAAGCTAGTTTTGGGTCTGTAACAAAATGGTCTTAGTGCTGTTGCAATTGCGAAGATTAAAGTTCATTTACCTTTTGGCAAACTTTTAACAAAAAAAAAAACATGCGCGTAACTTGAAAATCTAAAAAAAAAAAAAACCGTCAATAAAAACACTAAATTGTACCAATGTGGTTATTTCAAAAGTAACTGTTTTTTATGTTTTCGCGGACACCACTTAACAAAACAGAACCATAAAATCTAGTCAAGGACATAGGATACTTCATAAGTAAGAACCACGCGAGCCTATCCGCGGGCAACATTCACAGAAAGACGATATCTGAATTGTTTGGTTTCTCTATAGATATAACGAGCTGACCCGCGCGGCTTCACCCGCGTTTTCAGTTTTTATGCTATCCCACAGGAACCGTATTTTTTCCAAGATAAAAATAGCCTATGTGTTAAACCAGGATTCAAGCCATCTACATTTCAAATTTCACAACAATCGGTAAAGTCGTCACGGAGATAACGTGGTAACAAACATACACACAGACTTTCGCATTCATAATATTAGTAGGATTACGTAATATAATATTACGTTTTTACAAAAACTAAAAAACATGTTTTAGGTATTTCAAACTGTTACAGACATTTCAAACCAATAACTGTAGTCTTAAGTAAGAATGACGCCCCTAATCAATCAATATTATCGATACTTCAATTAGAATCATCGATACGGTCAATTGCGCGGGCGCAGCTCTAATTGAGAGCGATGGGATGATGCAGCATCAAGCCTGTTAGCTTCTATTATATTTCTGAATTGATACCAAAAGTTTACCAACCATTCATCGGTATTCAGAGCTGAAGACAGTTCAGCAGTAGGATAAGTAAATGTAAGGTAAGGATGAGATTCTATGACAGAAGATACATCCACATGGACTTAAAATATAGGTTAGGTTGTTGGATAATGTAGCGTTCTAATGGTGAAAGAATTTTTGAAATCGGACCTGTAATTTTTGAGTTTGTTTGTAAATAATAAATATCTTTCCTCTATAAATTTTAGTATAGATAAAAAAAATATCTTTGTTAACAACCAACCAGACTTACCTTAGTAAACAAACCACTGAATTTTTAACCAATGGTTACGATAACCGCTAGTTTGTGTTTGTGTCTGCCTAAGCCTGTCTGTCTGATTGTCATAACTATACAGCGCCTACGCTATCCTGATATGTTTACTGGATTTGTAGTTACAACTATGTCATTCATCCACTTTATTCACAATCTATTTAACTCTTTTACAAGCTTGTATAAATGCTTGTAAATGTATGTATGTTTGTCAGATTCAAATCTTACAAAGTGTTAGTCTTTCCGATGTCTGATTAAGATGAAGCTTTTTCTATAGACAAATTCCAATGATTATAACGGGTTCGATTCCGACTCAGAACAAACATTTGCGTGATTAGTAGATATTAGCTCTGTGTCTATGATTAGGTATATGATTAGGTAGGCATGGGCATGCGACAAACGGAAGTTAATTTCGTTCTATTTTCTATTTTTGGCCATTTTTTGTAAATTTTAAATATTTATGTCTAGTTTTTTTTTTTTTTGTACTATTAAAGTGGCAACCAAGCGTACGGTCCACTTGATGTGCGGTTACCGTAGCCTATGTACGCATGCAACATCATAGATATCACTTGCGTGTTACCACCCTGAGACGTTAGATGGAAAGTCTCATGTGCCTGTAATTTCACCGGAAACCATACCCTTCAAACCGGAACACAGTAATGCGAGCATTACTGCTTGGCGGCAGAAATAGGCATGGTGGTAGTCCTTCCCCGGATTCTTACGGTAGATTACAGTATTTATAACTTTAATCTCAAAAAGAATATAGCCAAAGTGCAATTAAAGCAGAGGAAAAAAAACAGTGTAGCATTTTTAATTTACGATGATACACATGATGTGTATTGGCAACTAAAAAAACCATATCCAAAAACATTTCGGACATTGAAAAGGCAGTCTGCATTAAAACCACCCAAAAGAACTCCTCGTTTCAAGAGTTCTCGACATCAAAACGCCAGTCAAAATATTTGAAAGACTGCAGATAAGGCCTAGGTTACGAGTGCGCTCTTTGTGCATCCATTCAAGCCGAAATCATTAGTCCATTGAATCACCGAATTTCGAGAGAATACCGTACTCTAAAAAGCTGCTGTTCAGCTTCGTACCAGACTGTTTCAATGCGGAATAATAATTAAATTGAATACTGCAGATTCCGAAATTGTTTCAAAAGCAGATTTTCGTGCAATTTAAATAGTGCATAATGTCTTCTTCTTTGTGTTGGTCTGTAGATTATAATTGGATTTGGAGAATCTGTAGCCGTGTTAACAAATTTACCTTTTACTACAACCATTTTATTTTGCTACCAGATTATAATGTCTGAAAGTATCTATTACCTACTTATTAATTTTATAAAATATGTATCTGAGAATAGTCCGCGTGCAGAATATCCACAACAAATATAAATGTTTCAAGCGCATATCTTGGCGGACAATGAATAATACCTAAGAGGTATATACAAAATAAAACAATTAAGTAAGTAAGTAACTGGATACCTATGTAAACAGACAGACATATCTACAATAAGTTCGAGATAAACGCAAATATGTAAACATTTTATGAAAACATTAATTACTTTTCTTTTTACTTTAAAATGAAATGAAAAAATATTTATTTGCAACATAAACAGTTCAAAACACTTAATCTATTAAATATTATAATTATTAACCATAAAACCTGTATATGTTGATGTGCTTATGACTAAATAGATCTATCTGACGATCTCCTCACTAGGCAAAGTATATACTTCAAATCATCCGCAAAAATCCACGGCCCATATTTTAGCTAAATTATCTACTCGCAAACTTATTATACCTATAAAAATATATATTCGTTACGCTTGATACTCATTTTCCTAGGTAACCTAGTTTTCAAACTGACAGGATTGTAAAAAAACATTTCTAACGCAGAAAAGTGTTGAAAATCAACACGACAACAATTTAGTAGCCAAAAATATTCATACAAGCTATGTTTACAAAGCAAAAATAGACACAGTTATAAATAAAGAATACACAAAAACGGAATAGCGAGCCACCCGACAGTGTCGAAACTCCATTCAGTAGATATAAAAGCTGTTATTTAGCGTAACGAATGCCTTTGTCGAATTCCTTCGCTATCTTCAAGTTATTTCGAAGTACATCGCTGGTTTTCTCAGCTCTGCAGTCTTACAATAACGAGTAAAGCAGCAGTGGAAGAGAAACATAGGAAAAGCTCCACGCGAACTACCCCGTAAACAATTCGATAAAGGTCGAACGGAGAACTTTCGATGGCAAACCGCTTTTTATGTAAATTCTAACTATCGAGGTGGAAATTCGATTGTTGCTTCGGCTTGAAAAGCCGAGGGCTTTCTTGTCGCTTCGCCAAGTCTTCTAAGTACTTAGCTGGAAATAGTGTGCACTGATTTTAAATTCAGTTTCAAGACCTACCGACTGTTACGCAAATATTTCGTCTTAAAAAAAAGTATCATAAACTTATGGTGGATATGAATTGACATTATTTTTTTTTTAAACATCTTAGTTTACTACTTTTAAGTTAGCGAAAATATTAGCGATTGTGTTGATTTGTGAGCTAACTTTAAATAAGTACGTTAACACATAAACGATGCAATTACAGTTATCTACTCTCAAACTCAATATCTTAATATGATATTGAGAGCAATGTGCTTTGCAATAATAGATGAAGTATTTCATCACTTTTTTTTTTGTATACCACTAAAGCGGCAACCAAGTGTTCGGCCTTCTTGGTGGTAAGCGGTTACCGTAGCCTATGTACTTATGCAACATCATAGATATCACTTGCGTGTTACCACCCTGAGACGTTAGACGGAAAGTCTCATGTGCCTGTAATTTCACCGGAAACCATACCCTTTGAACCGGAGCACAGCAATGTGAGCATTACTGCTTGGTGGCAAAAATAAGTATGGTGGTAGTCCTTCCCCAGACAAGCTCTATCACAAAGAACTCTACTACTCTTAACTTATTTTCCACTTCATAAAGAATCTGAGTCTACTATCACTAGCGTCATGATTTACCATAATAAAGACGTAGGTTACTTCTTTAGTAAAAGCCTTAGCAGTTCTGAAGAAAACAATTGGCTACAAAAGGGTTAAACATCAAAAGTTCTATTGACTCGCCGATCGTTGACAAAGTCGCTCAAAGGAAACAATTTTTCTCCATTGCCTGAAAACTTATTGGAAGAACAAACTTGTTCAATGGCACTTCGCCCTTGCGTTTTTTCTCCACAATTTTAATTAAGTTACCGAAAGGGTGGAGTTAGATGTTATTTCTTTTTGATGACATTCGATAAACGAATCGGATTTTGGAAAGTTTTTTGATTAGGGCTTCAGAGAATTGGGTTTTGATTTGAAAGTATTTTTTTTGAAATTTTCCTTTCGCTTCTTCGGCCTTTGATCTTTGTAGTTCTATAAATCAATTAGTATTAAGTTTGATTGAGATAAATGAGTAGCTACTGTGGCGCTATTTTGATTAATATCACGGTGATGATGTAGTTACATCTTTGAACTTTTATGGTATGTCTGTTGTATATTATTTTCATGCCCGTTATGAAAGAAACCGAAAAGCATTATTTATAAGTTAGAAGCGTCAAACACCTGCCATTTGTAATAACTCGCTCGCTGTGCCCGCTACAGACAGACACCTGAATTCTAAATGTAAACAGAACATAAATCCAACGTCGAGACGCCATAAAAATACCAAAAACATTCATTTAGTATCGAAACGGGCGCTACTATTTAATTTGAAAAAGCAATAATAGTCCATCCAACATAAATCATAAAATTCTTTCTTTTTACTGCACTAAGCTCACTTTCATCTAGCGCACATAGGTGGCGCTGCACTAAAACCAAACTGTAAATTATACTTTAATGTCACTCGCGCGCAAGACATGAAAGAGTGATGACGCTATTTTTGTATATTCCAAAACGAAAACACTCGAAATTAGTTTATGACGTCTGTCTGTCGTTCGATTTATTTTAATTTTGTTATTTTTGGGGGACGCACGCACGTTTCTCTTATTAAGTCTCTCGGACGTCGTAAACTAGTGGTTCGACAGTGAATTATATTCGGGCGGACTTGAGTAATGATGTAGAGCAAGAATATGCTCTAGTTTAGAACGTATTGACATTAATCGATGATAATGGTGCAGTGGAAGTGCTCGATGATAAATCCTGTTTGCAACTGGACCGTCTTATTGTCAGCAGAACGGTGTCGGTAGTCCGATAATTTATTCGAATGTAACGATGCCAAAACGCATTAGTGTGACGCCGTAAGACGGCAATATACCCATCGATTGATTTACAATAGAAGATTTTGTAGTCCGTGACGATCTAAATAGAACTTCGGACAGCAAAAAGGTCAAAGATATCAAAATTTATTGGTCGCAAAATTAGATTCTGCTGCTTATGATTTAAAACACATCTTCGATTAATTGGTTCTTGAGCTTTGGATAACAAAACAAAAACTGACTAGTATAGCATTACAAATAAGCGCTGTGGATTTACAAGTGGAATCGAAGCGAACCGACAGCTCGGCAGACATCACGACCTTTACACGTAGATTTCCAACGCAGTCAATCAAAGAGAAAGCATCAAATGAGAATGTCGACAAGAGAAGCAATCAGATGCCCCATCAAACCTAACCTATCATCTTGTCAGAAATCGGCACGCACGATAATTTAATAACAAAAAAAAGCTAGAGCAGCATTAGGAAAAAGGACAGAAATAAACTTTAAGTACACAGCGGTAAGGCGTCCGACATCGACGCAATTACGGACGAAACACGCGAACCGACATGAAAGCAAATGTCAAACTCACATATTTATTTCCAAGTATTGAATGTTGGGGGCTTGGGGCTTCTCGGAAACGCGTAAACATCATCGTGTCGATGATGAAAGCGATCTACTGCTTTGTACGCGATGCTGATTAGTCGTAATTTTATCCCCAAAAAAAACATAGCTGTTATTTTGTGGATACCGTGACATGACAATCATAGCGTGACTCCGTGACGCAACGTCGATAATGACGAAGCGTTCGATCCATCCGTCGCATAGGATGCTGAGCACTAGCGAGTCGGAGATGTTTCTTTAATAACCGCATAATTAAGTAAAACGAAGACTTTGCTCGTCGAATTCGTCCCGGTTTATTTATGCGCAACGCTCGTCGATATCCAGAAGCCAACTTGATAGATTCATAGCAGCCGACATCAAAGACAAGACATTAATCATAATACACATCAATCGCCGGTGAAACAGTTCTGTTTTTATTGTAAATCAGTATTAAAAAGCGACAGTATAAGCACATGAATCAAACGTGCGCCTCGAGACGTCAGTGTGTGCGATAAATTCGTGAAATGTAAATAAAAAAATAGCGGTCCAATCGGACCACCCTGCGGTACACCTGTTGAGTCTATTAGCGTTTCCCCGAGACGGACATTAGAGCACGGATAGCAGATACAATCGGAGCTGTGTATGTGGTTTTGTTTAAGAAATAACGTGTCATATATCAGGGTACGCGATGCGTGCAGAAAAATCGTAGCGATCACTTCAGTAGAGCCGGCGAGTCGCGATAGCGGATCAAACGAATGGCTCTCAATGCAAATTATGCGTGGAATACTCTTTTAAATTGCCGTAGGTGCGCCAAACTAATAATAAAACTATATATTCTTGTGTACGAGTGTGGGTACATGTCTGGCTTCCATCGGTTTACGATCACAGTTACATATTTAATGTTCGATGTTTATCAACATTTCTTTCTTATGCAGGTTTAGTGGCGCGATAAATTATTTATCATCAAAGAAGCGCTTATTTTCGAACTTTTGTTTCTCTTAGCCGACGTCAGTGGCGTTATTAAGCAAACTGCGTATACTTTTATCATACTCAATGTATTATCGGATCATAATTTTGAAGATAGCGACATTGTTGATAACAGTTTCGACAGAGAAGCAAACTCAATAAAAGTACTTATCTATAACCCGACAAAGTATGGATGTGATTTAAACATTTCTGGTTCAGTTTTCAGTGTAATTTAAGCTACAAATAACATGTTTATTTATTTTTAAGATCCATTAAAAAGGGTTGAGATTTATAGATCTTTATAGCAAGTAAGTCAGTCGGTAATCGGCTTGTCTAAAAACATAATGACCTCATTGTTATGCACCTATCTACTGTGATAGGTACTTAGTCACTGTATTTGGTAAGCTAACTGACTCACTCTGAAATAATTAATCATGAAACTATGCATATTGGTTTAGGTGTTTTGATCTTAGTAAATAACACATTTCAAGGTCCACTTTGAAATCTGTTTGTAATTTAAACGTACGAGTAAGTAAACTTATTCTCTCAAAATCTCTTTGTTTGCTAAGTGTTACTTGAATAATATGAGGCATCTGTTTCAACTAAATTTTCGGTGATTGAGGAAAAGCGTTGATATTCGGATTTGTTGCAGGTTTATTCACGACGAATTTGAACCTTAATGCCTGTCATAAAGATGAGTCAAATGAATGTTTTGTTTCTGTCGTGTTTCTTTTATTGACGCTTGGACATTTCCTTGGAAGTATTTATGAGTAAATCAAGTCATATTTTTACCAGCTTCAATTCAATACTATGCAAAATTTTAAAAATAATCTCTTCTTATTCTTAATTGGCCATTAAAGTAGTAGAGTTCTTTGTGATAGAGTTCGTCCGGGGAAGGACTACCACGCCTATTTCTGCCTCCAAGCAGTAATGCTTGCATTGCTGTTTTCCGGTTCCAAAGTTATGGTTTCCGGTAAAATTACAGGCACATGAGACTTTCCATCTAACGTCTCAGGGTGGTAACTCGCAAGTAATATATATATGATGTTGCAAGCGTACATAGGCTAACCGCTTACTATCAAGTGTACCACTTTAGTGGTAAGTATTAAAAAAGCCGATGGTAGCAAATTGTCGCTGTCATAATTATGTCATATCTTCTTTTTTATATAAAAATGAATTGCTGTGCGTTAGTCTCGCT
The DNA here is from genome assembly GCA_951394395.1 of Colostygia pectinataria. Classification (NCBI taxonomy): domain Eukaryota; kingdom Metazoa; phylum Arthropoda; class Insecta; order Lepidoptera; family Geometridae; genus Colostygia; species Colostygia pectinataria. Next base: position 9,643,224 of record OX596369.1, read on the forward strand.
AAAACTCGAGAACGGCTGGATCGATTTGACTAATTTTGGTCTTGAAACGTTTGTAAAAATTCAGGGAGAAAATATACAGGGTGTAAAAATTTGCTAAAAAAAAAATAACGCTAGTAAAACCGCACCGGGTCTCCTAGTATTATATAAATATTATAACCTACAATACGACAAACTTAATTATGTGTCATATTATCATACAAGAATAGCTGCAGTAAAGTTAATTATCAGCATTGGATTGTATTTGAACAATTATATTTGACCGAGATAATTACTGACGTCATTATTCGCCTGTGATTAATAAATAAGATAAAAATATATTGTCATCTGCATGAGATACACTGATACAGTGTGATAACCTACTTGTACGTACAAAGTTCTTCCAGAAAAATATCTTTGTATTTATTTATTTTACTTTAATTAAAACGATTATACACCAATTACATTAATTAAAGAAGAATTAGAAATAAAAACTATAAATAGAGATTGTTAACATAGAAATTATAGACACATTATTAATTTACAAGCACATAATAACAGAAAATAAAAAAGATAATCAACAAGTCAATAAATCAGATTTAAAATTAGAAATAAACAAATGTCAAATGTCTTTATTTTATCGACGACCGATGTGGCGCAGTGGGCGCAGGTCCGCCTGCGACGCGGAGGTTGCGGGTTCGATCCCGCTTCGGGTCAAATCGTGATCTACAAATACTAGATAGATAGATAGATAGATAAATCATTTATTTGTATCTTCAAAACGACTAGTTCCGGGTGTTCTGGGTATTTTCTATATATAATATAAAATATCTATCTATGTATTGTATTAAGTATATATCAGTCATGTAGTACCCATAACACAGCTCTGTTTAACAGCAGCTTACCTTGGGGCTAGATGATGCTGTGTGGATTGTCCAGCATTATTTATTAAATAATTTATTTATTTAATGTATGTATAGTTTGTCACAGATAGTTCTTCGATCTACGAGTAGTTTAGATGATACGTATAATTGTTTTAATGTTCCGGTTTAATATTGGAAAAAACTAGGCCCTTTTTTTTAAATACCATTTACCAATTCATGTTTTAAATCTGATTTTGATTGCCATTTTTCCATTTCATTAAAAACTTTTTTCTCGCTATGATTTTCTGCTTATCTCGAGATAAAGAGATGAACAATGCTAAGTAGTAAGTAGGTACTATAAAAAAAATTAATTAAAAAAGCCTTTTATTTCCTTCTTTAAACATGTTTAAACTTAACTAGATAGAATAATACAAAAATTTAAAATGATGTCATGCAATTTTCTTAATTTCTATAAAAATATTTTAAGTAGTTAAATACATTTTTTGTTTTATAAAACTTTAATTTTTAGTAAGTATTTAGGTAAGTACTTCAAAATTAAAAAAAATTAAAAAAAAAATTATATTATTAGTTTTTGTAAGGACCCCTCTTTGGGTAAAAGTACTATACCGATGAAGAAACAAACTCTCAAATCGGATTATATTTCTTCAATATTAACATCAGACTTGATTAGTAATGTTTTATGTATCTGTGATTAGTTCGATCTCGCCTCACTGTGGAGTCATCAATATTAATTAGAAATTACAATACCATTGGTGTTTACTTGTAATCGCTCGAGGAGATAATTGCTTTTTAATTTAATTTGTATGCAAGCTTCTGTGTTAGTTCACTTACAAAATTATGAGTCATTTTTATTCCAATATTTTGTATAGTTAGTTTTTCTTGAAGTAAGTAGTTCTTATAAACGATTTAATTTTTTCAGTATTGTGTCACAGTAAAAACAAGTTTCAATGCATTTTTGTTGGCTCTAAGGTTCATATTGCAATATTTTTTATTGAGATCTTGTTATAACGATGCTAGTTAATAGATTTTTACAATAACCTGTTCTTGTCCCTCTAAAACTCATTATAAAACTAAAGACTTATTCAGAAAAATACCAAGAATCGTCAACAAAAACAATTACCGAATTGATGAAACGGAAGCATTACACGTAGATACTACAATTACTTAGAATTCGATACAATACGCTCCTTAATGGATGTATGTAACAACAGATAGGGCTCTATTCCTATAATATGTCACAAATCATCACACAAAGTTTATAATGAATTGACATTCACCACACGTGTTTCTCGGTAAACGCCGACATGTGGTTCCAACAGCTACAATCTAAAATCAATCTTATTGGTTTATATTGAAATTCAAACTGGAAACACTGCATAAAATTATGATCAATACTATTGAAATTGATTCGTATTGAACTCTAATAAGATTCAGAATAGAATATAGACAAAATAAGCGCCGTAGACATTTGTATTGGTGTGGGTATTATTACTAAGTCGGTTGTTATTACTATTGGAGATAATTGCAATGTAGTATACTTGATAAGCTTTTTATAAAATGAATGAGAACTTTTTACTGATCTTCTAGAAGAGAATTTACTTTCTCTGAATCTGAATCAGAGTTATTGACTTTTTATTGTCTGCAATCTTCAAGTCAATAAGCAATTATCTCGCAAATGTATCTTTATGCAATTCGCCTTATTCTATTTCTTGATTATACAAAATGCATTTTGTATATATTGATAATAAATTATTGTTGTTGCTATCCTAATAAGTGTATTTTTTATAAATATCTGCGGTGAAGTTGTAACATTTCTGGTTTTTTTAATAATCCAATAACTCATAAAATTCTTCCTCAACTCGAAATGCAATTACGAAGTGTCCAAACCACTCCTGACTATTGTCTTCATTGAAATTAATGCAAGAATCAATCAATTTAAACTTTCCTTCCCCTATTTCACCCCCCTTTATTCCCCTCGGTTGGGAGACAATAGAAAAATGGATATTAATATTCTTAAAAAACAACGTTGCGAAACAATAGGTGTTGTTAATTTACTCATTAAGGATTCATAGGGTGTTCCCCTTAAACAGGGCAGTGCTAATTAGTTTCGTTTCGATGAGTTGTTTACATTGATAGTTCCTAGATAGATAAATATATATTTGTTCCTAAAACCTGCGACGACTAGGTAGGGCACAGAATAACAAATAGGAGGCATAAATCAAACTTTATAACAATAGCCTACGAGACAAAGAAGCCAATAATTTGAACAGAGCGAATGACAATTTTGACCACGTGTCATAGGGTCCGAACCAGTTGAACCGGTTCCTAATAAAAACCATTCAATCGAATTCAGTACAGTCCGCCACTAAATCAAAATTATAACATTCATAACCTTCAACTTACTCTCATCTTTATTCATATGTCGTACGGTTGATATTTCTATGTGAAACTTGATGAATATTGATGAATTTGTAGATGCTGTATACGAACTTAGCCCATTCATAAGCGATCTATACAAATGACCAGCTGCTGATCGAATCAGATCTATTGATAAGTTTTTTTGGAGTTTTATATCGAACTGTTTTTTAGGTCACTAAGATTTCATTGGTTATTAATACTCAGTCTTTTTAAAGATTACTTATATTGGGTTTCTGGATTCTATCGCACGAATTATATGAATGCTTCATCACCTTTATGTGATGGCATACATCATTTGAATTTTTAGTTCTCAGACATGCCGGTTCCCGCACTATGTTATCTTCACCGTATGAGAGCACAGGCATTGCGCATATAAATCGCATAGAAAAATTGCACGCGGTGCACAACCGGGTTCGAACCCACGACTTCAAGATCGGAAGGCGAGGTCACTACTACTAAATCACTGCTCGACCAATTATGCTCTCAAAGAACATAATGTTGCAAAAAAGTATGTATTAAAATTTCCTAAGAGTGTTCTCAAAAAGTAGTTGCAACAGCATTTTTTCCTTGCAATTGTAACTAATCTAGTCCCCCTTTTATATATCTATAGAAGCGTACCTACATCTCGAGGGGCCAGGTATTGGGGCCCGCATTACAATAACAAAGCTTCGAATTACACCGAATATTAAAAACGGTCCGTTTGTTTCGCGCCAAAAAATTAATATTAACGATATCTTCAACACAATAAAGTGTTGAAAAAAATTAAATAATAATTTATGCAAGAGATTTCTTTGACGCCTTTGTAAAGGGCGATAGTATGCGGGTGAGCGGGAACCAATTTATTATTTGAAAGCACGAGTTTTAACAAAATAATAATAACTGTTGTCTCTAGCTACAGTAAAATAGTATTTTAAACTAATTGATAGATTCAGGCGTTACTTTGCGGAAATCCATTACAAAATAAAAAACAGACGAAAAATCTCTAGTACTATTCCGCTTAACCTTTTAACTGATGAGGTCACACAGTTACCACAGTTAACCTCAAAAGAAAAATATCGACACGTGTTTCATCCCTCCACGGGACATCCTCAGGACCATCGACTTGTTCTCCGGCAGACGTGTTGCTCCGTCGAGCGCTGGAGCCAAAGTCCTTTGGCAAGCGGAATAGTACTAGAGATTTTTCGTCTGTTTTTTATTTTATTTTAAACTATTCATTTTAAAAACGGATGTTTTCACGTACCGGTATATCGACTCGCGATGCGGAGGAGGACGCTCGCCGTGTCACTCAACCCTGATGAAGGCTCTCGAAATTGAGTCGAAATAGTGTCGGTACCTCTTCACCGACCTACCGGTCCGTGAAACCACCTGTTTTTAAAATGAATGATATAGTTCACGATAGTTTTATTAGTAACATTTTTGAACTACGTATAAGTACGTATATTTCTGCCGCAAAGCAGTAATTTCTCGCATTGCTGTGTTCCAGTGTGAAGGGTATGGTTTCCGGTGAAATTACTGGCACATGAGGCTTTCGATCTATGCCTCAAGGTGGCAACCCGCGAGTGATACCTCTGGTATTGCGTCCATAGACTGCGGTAACCGCTTACCATCTTGTGAGCCGTACGCTTGGTTGCCACTTCAGTTGTATAAAAAAAACTTAGTATTGTGTTGTATTGTATTATGCTAAGTGTTGCTCGCAGAGGAACCACTAGTTTTCAGCTACAGCCGTGCAAGTGACAAAGACGAGTAGCATTAATCAAGATAGTGCTGTAGTTAGTCACATCGTGCTTTCTGGAATGAACTCCACCTAACGGTCACCTGCAAAGTTTATCTGTTACTAAATACATTTGCTGTTGAAATAGAACCATTATTGTAGTTTTAAGTAGAGAAAGTAGGCGTTATTACATGACATGCAAGCCCAGAGGTCAGATAGGTCATCAAAAAAACCATTATCACGAATGTCGCGCGTACGAAATTGTAATTTATGTAACACTAGCTTCAGTCAGTATATATAGATAGTAGATTACTATGTTTATTTCAATCCGTTAAGCTTTTTGGGCGTGATTGAGACGTAGTTCGAGCTTAGGTTTTACACATAAGCATAATATATACTAAGCGAAGCCTCGGGTGGCCGTTGGCAGATTTATGTTATTAGCGTTATAATAGTTACCTACTGATGCGAATATAAAAGGATTTTTGAAGTAGATTAAAAAGTAGAGAGGCAAAGGATTGCCTCAATTGACCGATGTGGCGTAGCGAACGCGGGCCCGCCTGCGACGCGGAAGTTGCGGGTTCGATTACCGCCTCGGGTCAAATGTTTGTACGATCTACAAATATTTATTCCGGGTGTTCTGGGTATTTTCTATATATAATAAAAAATATCTATCTATGTATTGTATTGTATTAAGTATATATCAGTAATTTAGTACTCATAATACAGCTCTGTTTAACAGCAGCTTACCTTGGGGCTAGATGATGCTGTGTGGATTGTCCAGCATTATTTATTATTATTTATTTATTATTATTATCAATTGAAAAGGATTGAATTATGACGCAACAAATCAGCGATCCTAATGATAGGTGATCTTATTGATAAACAATCAATACAATTATTTCCAAAACCAGTCAATGGCCTGTTCTCTGCTTATCAGAGGTCAGCATTGGGTGTTCCTTCATTATTTTTTTAGTTGAGCGAACTCGTATTATCTTTGGTCACACGCGAACACAGCGACTGTCAAAGTTTACACGAATTTGTCATGATTCGTGCTTTACATAACTTATCAGTACACGAAATCTTAGTAAGAATATTAATTTGATGGATTGACGACATAGTTTTTGTTTTATCAGCAAGTGACAAGACGATCAAATCGCCCGCCTGATGTTAAGCATCATGCCGGACCATAATGCAGTGCCACCTAAAGCTTAAAATTTTTAAGTTCTGCGTGGCACTGACTGCGCTCATCACCCTGAGACGTTGTTAAGTCTTTTTCACCCAATAATTTCACGTGCCCTTCAAATCTAAGCACAGTAATGCTTGCACACTACCGCTTGGAGGTAGAATATCAACCTACAGAATAGTTGAATTTGCTGAACATACTGTTTCAGGTATTATAGAATTTTATATTATTATTATCAGCATTCATGTCCCACTGCTGGGCAAATACTTTTCAGACTTCACGACTTTGTTGCGACAGTCTAGCTGGAATTGGTCCCAATCGTCCCGCCATTTTCATTTATTTACATTCAGTATTCATCAGAGATGTGATATAAAAAATACTTACTTATGGACGATTCAAATACGTAATTACGTAAGTATAAGTAAATGAAGACTAATGTAATGAACGCTTAAACTTTTCGCTCAAACAGAACTCCGCAAAGTTTGAGAATAACAAAATTGCCAATCGATCCCGACAACATTAACTTAAACATATTAATAGATTGAGTGTTATATAAAACAATATTTTTGTTTAAATTCGTAATGATTTTCGACATATCTAAGCTGACGTTAGTGGAGATAGCCTGCATCCGTTATTAAGTGATTGTGAAGTGATTCTAACGTGGGTTGTGTATCGATAGGATCGACATAAAAAGGTCAGTCTGTCTTTAACCTAATGATAAACTCAAACTGTTTTTTCTTTATTTTTACCTTAATCATACTTAGTATGTAATTAAAGATTATAATATCCCAAAAATTATTTTGCCTCAAGCGGGATTTGAACCCGCAACCACCGCTTGATACGCGGGCGCTCTACCAATTGAGCTATCGAGACATATCTCGCTTCCCCCTGTAGGTGGAGCTATCGGCGCTTCGAGCCGAAGACATCCCAATGATTATTTCGTCCAAGCGAGATATGTCTCGATAGCTCAATTGGTAGAGCGCCCGCGTATCAAGCGGTGGTTGCGGGTTCAAATCCCGCTTGAGGCAAAATAATTTTTGGGATATTATAATCTTTAGTATTCCCCTAGTGTGATGGTTAACACTATAAAAACAAAAATAGTATGTAATTGTATTGTTCAGTATGTACCTTGAAAGATATACAGTATATATCAATATTGTAGGTATCTAAAAGTATGTAATAACGTTAGATATGATGAATCATAGGAAATTGCTATTAGTATCATGTATTTTGCGAATAATAAATCAATGACTAATAGCAAACAGTTAATCCTTGTCTATCTAAATTCAAATACATCTATCTATGACATCTATCAATAAAACTAAATAGTGATCCATCGCTAGTCCCACTTCCGAGCTAATTCCTATTGTCATAAATTGTCGCATTAATTTAACGACAATGCATTAGATAGCTCCTCACTACTCTACAACTATTGCTATAGATTGGTCACAAGCGTCTTTGTAATTAATGATTTTATCGCCAACTACATACAAACTAAATTCGGCTGTGTCTTGAATGTGTACAGTTCAAATATTCTGGACGCTAACGGGTGTTTATGCCGTTTCAATGATGAGTGAAGTTTCAAGGACGGTCGCAGTTCTCCAATCGAATGTCAATCTTATTAATTAATAGTGAAAGTCTGTTATCAGAATGTCCGTTATGGGAGACATTAAGCAAATTGCCTAATGTCTTAAGGACGAAGGAAATGTTTTGTTTCGGTTTACTATTCGATTGTGTTTTGTTTATTGTTGTTGTATTCATTGAATTTAAATACCGACCGGCATCTAATAGCTATAGATATTAGAATTTTCTAATAGAAATGTATTCTGCAAACAAATAAATCAATCAATTTCATTTCACCCATTACATAATCTTCTTTTATCGTATCTTGATTTAACTTGACTGTTTCCTGTGATAATTTCCATTTCTTTGTGTTTAACTTATATCCCAATCTATGAGAACTTCACTGTCAATTTGCGATTTTGAGTTCAAAGCGTCGTCAACCCACCGTGCTGTCTGCCGTAGCGTGGATAATGGGTTCGATTCCACTGCAATTTTCTCTAATACACCAATTATGTATACTTTATTTACCAGGAATATGTTTGTTCTGTCATTGATGTTATTGAAAAGTGTTTTATTGTCTTCAACAGTAAAAATCACTACAATAGGTATGTTCATTTTAGTTTTTTGTAGCATTTATTTATTGTTACAACCATCTGGTGTTATTATAAGCATGTATAGGTCTCACGACGGATCTCGGCCGTAGTGAAAATAGCCGTTTCGATGCGCAATGGAGCTTTTTCAAACTAAATTGTCTTTGCGCATTACAAACGGCTAACTTCACGGAAGTGCGACCTATACACTTTCTGTTTATAGGTCTCACGACGGATCTCGGCCGTAGTGAAATTAGCCGTTTCGGTGCGCAATGGAGCTTTTTCAAACTAAATTGTCTTTGCGCATCACAAACGGCTAACTTCACGGAAGCCTAGATCCGCTGTGCGACCTATACTAAACTAAAACACGTTTAATATTCAGATCTTTAGAAAAGTAATTTATATATATTTTTATTATTATAAAAGTATTTATGCCAATAATGAATTCTGTTATCTTCTCACTTTCATTCAATGACCTATTGACGGCTTTGCCAAAGGCTTTGTATTGTTTTGTTGTTTATCTAAATAGAACCGAAAAAGCATTTGTCTCCAACAAAAGGAGTTCCCCTTCCGATAATTGAGAAGAAAATCCTTTTAATAACCTTCGATTATTTATTTAAGACTTTCGCCACCTGAGGCTTTGCGGTGATGACAAAAAATCAGACTAATTATTTTACTTTACAAACCTTCGACTCGATTTCAACTCTACAGTGTTAAAAATTAGGGCCGAATTCACTTGTAGTTTCGCAAGCTTGTTTAAAGGAGATAGGAATTTGTGGATACAGACGATTAAGCTGTGGTTTTCTTTTGGGGTGATTTTGTTTCTTTTATCCGAGCTAACATGGGTCAGTTTGGAATGGTTTATTTTTATTGGCGCTAATTGTCTGGACCTCATAATCTCTCTCAAACTCTGAGATTGAAATTAAAAAAAGGAATGCAATACTTTTTCTGCGACATATACGTTTTATTCGTAAACATCATTCCAACAGAGTTCTACCACGTTATTACATGAAACAAAATCTGAAAATCATTGAAAATCAAATTATACATTCTAACTTTGTTTTCTTCATTCCGAGTACTTGTATAAACTTACTGTAGGTATGTTACTTGGGTATGTTATGTTTCTTCAACAAACGTATCAGAAACTTTCACATAACCGCGAGCCGAGGGGAGGTTCGCCCAAACCGATACACAATTAAAGAGCAAAACAAGGAGACTAAGTACTAATGCTAAGACGAATGTTGCGGAAAATCGAAGCCTTCTCCTCTCCCCTTCTCCCCAGTCTACAGGGACGGCTGATTTACGATTTGTACAGCCCCGAACGGGGTTTTTGTTTTTTAATTTTATTTTTTAATGGCGGAGTAAGTTTTGGTGTTTTTAAAGATGGCTTTCTTTGATAAGTAATTAAAATGTATTGCTTCAACTTTCCTTTCTTTGAGTTAAGTTTATTTTACTGTGATTTGTTTTTCTTTGTTGATGATAAGGAAATCATAATTTAAAATGTTTTGTTCTATACCTGAAATTGATTAAACTACCTCAATTTTAATTTTTTAGTTTTAACACTTAAGGCTTCGCTTCGTAGCTTATCAATTTTAAAAGACGAAAGTCATAACTATTATGAAATACGTTTTTGAGGTACTTTTAAATATTTAAACCTAATTTATCTTTTTACATCAAATTTATTTATATTTGCATCTCAACAAGGACCACAGCGTTGCAACATCCATAACACGACTCTATAACCTCTTGTTCATCTTAACATGCCTAGCAGTAGAGTGGCAACCCTACAGCTTTTCTCTAATTGATAATTCTTCCGCGTTCCCAAGTCTTGGAATAATACAATTAATTCCTTATGCCAACCTACTTATAAATACCTCAGGGTATTATACATGATTCCGATTTATTGTACTACCGATATCGACCACTCTCCTTGTTTGATTTTGTTTTTCTTATATTTATAAAGCATTTTTTGATGCTTGATTATTAAAGTACTTAGAAACTATAACACAATTCATAACAACCATTGTAACAATTTCTAAACTTTCCTTTATGATCTACGCGAAAGTGTATTAGAAATAAGTTGAGCAACTTTGTCGCAACATACGACTTGGTTTTTAAGCAAAGTGTGCCATCTCTGCAACATTTTGCATGTGTCGTATTCACCCTTTCTTGATACCGGAGTCGTTAGTAATTGCTTTCCCAATCCAAGCCGTATCCTTTGTTATCTACTCAACGCCTGAACAAAAACATGTTAAGATGGTTCTGTCTGTCGGTCTGTTGTGCGTATCTAGAGTTTGAATTGTTTGTGTTGATCTGTTGTTTTTGGTAGATATAACGGTTTTTTTTTTTTTTATACAACTGAAGTGGCAACCAAGCGTACGGCCCACAAGATGGTAAGCGGTTACCGCAGCCTATGAACGCTTGCAATACCAGAGGTATCACTTGCGGGTTATCACCTTGAGGGTAAGATCGAAAGCCTCATGTGCCAGTAATTTCACCGGAAACCATACCCTTCACACCGGAACACAGCAATGCGAGCATTACTGCTTTGCGGCAGAAATAGGTATGGTGGTAGTCCTTCCCCGGACGAGCTCTATCACAAAGAACTCTACTACTCTTATGCCTTATGATGATCGGAATAAGTCTTTTTTTATTATTTTACATGCTGGAAGAGCAAAGGTCTTTCGAGTCGGAAGTAAAACTTATTTTGACTAAAACATCAATGAATAAAAATTGGTTTTAAATTATTATCGGGTATTTATCTGAGCTGACCACTGACCTCGTTATCGAACTTCATATCGTTCTGGTTATTATGATTTCAAGTTCAAATCGATCTATCTTTTATAATTTCTTATGCGGATTTCATTAAGAAATGAAATTGTTTTAATTTCTAAATATTATCATAAACTCTAAAAGAGTAGTAGAGTTCTCTGTGATAGAGCTCGTCCGGGGAAGGACTACCACCATACCTATTTCTGCCGCAAAGCAGTAATACTCGCATTGCTGTATTCCGGTGTGAAGGGTATGGTTTCCAGTGAAATTACTGGCACATGAGGCTTTCGATCTTAGCCTCAAGGTGGCAACCCGCGAGTGATACCTCTGGTATTGCAAGCGTCCATAAGCGGCTCCGGAAACCGCTTACCATCTTGTGGGCCGTACGCTTGGTTGCCACTTCAGTTAAGTAAAAAAAAAAAAAAAAAACTTATTTCAGTCCAGCCGGATCTATGGCTTTTATAATCCACTTTTTGCTACATTGCGCAAATCGCTTCATCTAGGTTATACTAATCTATTAATACCTAAATCCTTACCAAAAGCAACTACCATTTTTACAAAAACTACAAAACGGTCTTTCCTTCATGAGTTACCACACGATAAACAATCAATTTTTTGTCTCAAATCAGAAATAAAACCTATTAATCTCAGTCAGCAAATCATAAGACCGTCTCAAATCCCATCGATCGATTTGTAAGGTTTAAAATCGGTTACATTTATTCAATAATTCGGTTTAATAAATTGTATCTCCCTCTCCCCGTCTCCACTTTCCAGATGGGTTGATCCGCCTAACGTTTAAATATGGCGGCTGATTCTTAATAGCATTTAAATACAGATGAAATACAGTAAACTCAATACTTATCAATGTTGCTTTTTGTTTCAGGTAAACGACTGCTAAGAACGTGAGTTTACATCGTAAGGTGATTTATACAACCGTCAAATGACAAGTTGACTCTTAGCCCACAATATATTGTGTGAATCGAGGCAGACGCTGTCAATATGGTCATCTGCACTTATACTTACGCGGCTGTAGGTAATTTACAGACGCAGTAAAGCCAGGGACAGATATTTATATGAAATAGGCTTGCATTTGGCTTACCTACACCATTCTTTCATCTTAGCCAGCTTAATTTACTAGGATAAACAATGGTCAGTAGGTACTTAAGCTTAAGAGTAAAGTGGGCCATAAAGTTACCCTATCGACATTGATATTTATATTATCTTGTCACTTGCAGACATAAAAAAAATCTAATGGTATCAACTTACGCTAAATTATTCATTTTAAAAACGGGTGTTTCACGTCATCATCATCATGACAGCCTTTTAATATTCCCACTGCTGGGACACTGGCCTACTCTCAGGCGAGAGTGATTGGGTCTTAAATCCACCACGCGGACCCAATGCGGATTGGTGGATGGCACATGTCTTTCGAATTTTTAAAGAACATGCCGGTTTCCTCACGATGTTTTCCTTCACCGTATGAGAGCACTGGCATTGCGCACATAAATTTTCGAACAGAAAAATCCATTGGTGCACGACCGGGTTTGAACCCACGACCTTAGGATCGGAAGGCGGGGTCATTACCACTAGACCACCGGTGCTCTCTAACCGGTGTTTTTTGAAGAATCGCGACGCGGAGGAGGACGCTCGCCGTGTCACTCAACCCTGATGAAGACTTTCAAAATAAGTCGAAACAGTGTCGGTACCTCTTCACCGATATATCGGTACGTGAAAACACCCGTTTTTAAAATGAATGATATAGTTCACGACAGTTTTATTAGTAAAATTACGCTAAATTATCAATATTACGTTAAAAATAATCTCCCCGAAATATGAAATACTTTAGCTTACCTTGTAGGTACTCACAGAGTTACAAAGCCCAAACATTTAATACAAAAATCTATCAATACAACACGAGTAGGAATATCGAGCAGTATCAAATCACCATTAACAAAAGTGACAAGTGAACAATCGATGTTTTAAAACACTAATCTGAGCTATTAATGGGCGATATTTGTCAATATTTGAAAGGTTTAAATAACCATTAGGTTAATCTTCAAACGTCAAATGATTACGGCGAATCGCGTGACTTTAAAAAGGTTTCATTTTAAAAAGAAGCTTTATCGACTTTCCACTGATAAGGAGGAACACTAGACGTGAAGTGACTCACTGTTTAGTTATCTGTTTTATTAAATGAGTTAAAAATAACGTATGACGTTTTCGTTAATCATACCTAACCCTAAAATGACGAACCCCTTTCAGTAATAAAAACGCAGTAAACTCTTTGCGAAATGTAAGATCAATAATGACTTAAACAACGATAAAGAAGTAAACGGGTTATTAATTTCTTTTCGCTCTAAATAGTAATTATTGTTTATATTTAACGGCACAAATATGCAGATAAGTCGCTTTAACGCTTTCTTTTATTGTCAATTTATGGTTCGGAAACTGAAAATGACTTGAGATACGATCCAATACAGGTTTAATGATCCGCCGTTGAAAGAAAAACAAACCCTTAATATCTTTTGGCTTAATAAGAGCTCGTTGTGATATTCTTTCACAGACTCAGCAACATTCAGCGATGTCATTTTAAGGCCGGTTCATATCTGGCTCAATGTATCAGCATTGCCATTCAACGTGGCAATGCAGCCAGCATGTTGGGAACGCTACCTACTGGTAGTGATTTGGATCAGTTGAGCTATCTATAGGTCGTTTGTAACGGTCTTTAGATGGCTCAACTGTTTCATATGTATTTTGTATATTTTGTAATGTAATGTAATTATGTACGTATTTTATTTTGTTTAATAAATAATATTTTAATAAATATATATTAGCGGACATTACACACAGCACCATCAAGCATTAGGCTGCGTTTCGACCAGAGAAGTGCGAGGATGTGTAGCGAGGAAAGTGTTTGTTGGAACCAATAGAATCACTTTATTAAAGCTGTCAGAGAGAGGTTAGGTAAATGAAGTGATTCTACTGGTTACTACATCCCTCGCTACACATCCTCGCACATCTCTGGTGGCAACGCAGCCTTAAACTACTACTCTGTGCTTAAACTAATCATAGCACTATAGTAATACTACTGATAGAATACTTACAAGTATATAACTTTTTGACTTACTTTAACTGAATACTTAAAAGTACTGAGACACAAAGCACAGTTTAATTCGTATTTTTTGTGTCAAGCGTTTGACCACCACCTCACCGGATGGTAAGTGATGGTGTGGTCGATGATGGAGCACGCTTGCCTAGAAAAAACCTATTCACTCTAGCCTTAAAAACTCCTAAATTGTATTGGTCCGGAAAAACAGACCCCGGCAATATAATTAAAATGTTATTAGGATGAGTGGCGAATTTACACATACTTTTTTTCGTGACGAATTTACTTTGTGGCAAATGTACAACAACCCGATGGATTAGGTCTAATTTCTTATTGTTTAGTTATTTACTATCAAAATTTAAAGTCTTATAATGCTGTATAAGGTGAGAACTGAACCTACAACATTAGGTACAAAGGTAGAGCTACTACTACCTAAGCTGTGATGCCAGTTAGATGGACTGACCGATAGTAGCATTACAACTGATGGCTTCAGTGCTTGTGCTTTGAAGCGCACGGATTGTTGCTAGTTTGATCGCTTTTAAACAGTCTGAGGAGCATTCAACGATGTGGTTTGAATGGGTGACCGTTGGTGGCATTTTTAGTGCTTTTAAAGGCTCGTGTGGTGGATTTGCCATTCACTTTTCGCTCGAGTAGGAAACCTTCAGTAATGGACATATGAAAGGCTCTATGATGATGGCTTTTCAAGCAATCAAAAAACACCCAAGCTTAGCTGTGAGTTCATCATAATCATGACAGCCTTCTAATGTTCCCACAGCTGGGACACTGGCCTACTCTAGAGTGAGAGTATTGGGTCATAATCCACCACGCGGACAAAATGCGGATTGGCGGATGGCACATGTCTTAACAACATAGATTTAACTGTGGGTTATATCTATATTATTTTTTTATGTGAGCAAATAAAGTTATGTTAGCGCCACAACTGACTATAACAGTGCAGTGTCACCCAAACATTTTATTTTAAAATTCCTGCGTGGCAGCATAGTCATTAAATCTCATTCGCCCAGTTATTTCACTTGCTACAGTGCCCTTCAAACCTAAACATACAAATGCTTGCACTGCTGCTTGAAGGCAAAATATTTGGCACTACGGTGGTACCCACCAAACGAACTCCAGAACAACCAGATAAATCTGTTTAGCGTTATAAAATTTTCTTTGTTATTAAAAAAACCGTTGCGAAAAATGTGTTATATTTAACCCTTCGCAGCTTCCGTCTTGCGTCATCTCAACTCATCATAACCGAAATATCGATTTCTCGTTATTCGGTGACTGTCATTAATAATTTTAATTAATTAACGTGTGGGGTGCGTTTATAGATGCTTCCTATTGTCGTATATGATTTATGCGAGGCGTCTTTTGATAATTCAGTACCTATGTGTGTCTGTGAGACGGCTCATTGGTTTTTGATGACTGTTAGAATTGGGCAGCATCATCAACCTATTGCAGTCACAAAAGCGCGCCACTGAGCCCGATCTTCGGCTCTTCTCATCCACTTTCTGACAGCTACAGTGTGGGGTTAAGACCCAATCCCTCTCGTTCGAGAATAATAATAATAATAATAATAAAATCTTTATTTCAGACACAAGTTCCATATTATAAACACACTTAAAAACTAACACACATATGAAATAAAAAATAAAATTACAAGGAATTAAAAAGGTACTTAATTAGGTGGCAATTTCCACCCAACGTTTGTACACTTTAGTCAATATAAGATATAATAGACCAGTGTCCCAGCTAAAGAAAAGTTAGATTCAAGATAGATAGATTCAAGATATTTTTTTGCACAAATAAGTGTTACAAAAGGTCTTAAAAGTAATATGGCACTTTGAACTTATTTGCCCTTTTCAGGCATTGCAAATTATATGTAGGCTATGCTGGGCGCTAAGCTGCTTACATAAGAGTACCTAACTTATTATAATACCTAACATTCGGAGTTATCATGTTATAATGAATATTACTTACAATAAAACCATAAAGTTAATATCATAAGTCTTAGAACACAATCAAAATCCCCTGTTATACACGTACAGTACACATACAGAAAAAAATATAAAAAAAAACAATAAAAAACATACAGCTTACAGTACCTACTTAAAAACATGAATTTGGAAAATAATAATAATAATTAGTGCGTTCTAAAATATAAATTAGGTAATATTTCGTTGAAATATCACATCGTATTAAAAATCCTAAAGCTAAAATCCGTTGTTTTTTCTACCACCGTTAAACTCCACGCACCAACCCACATTTGATTAATTGTATACATTTATAAGTAAAATTTGCTCCGATTCTAACATAGGGGTTGAAGAAAGGGTTAGTTCGGCACGACGTGTGTGTGTGTCATTAATATTTATTTTGCATACTAAGTTATTGTGTTGTAACGACTAGGATTGATTGTGCCCGCAAAATGCTTCGTAACGATCGACTCTACTTGTTAGCAAGGTTCTCTAACCTATCCTACTTACAACAGTTTTTTTTTTTTACAACAAAAGTGGATACCAACCGTACGGCCCACAAGATGGTAAGCGGTTACCGCAGCCTATAGGCGCTTGCAATACCAGAGGTATCACTCACGGGTTGCCACCCTGAGACGTAGATCGAAAGTCTCTTGTGCCTGTAATTTTACCGGAGACCGTACCCTTCGGATCGGAACACAGCAATGCGAGCATCACTGCTTGGCGGTAGAAATAGGTATGGCGGCAGTCCTCCCCCAGGCGAGCTCTATCACAAAGAACTCTACTACTCTTGTAAATATGTTAGGGTAACGTGTTTGTAAGAGCCTAGTATTAGTAGTCCGGTTAGTTTGTCCGATAATCGGACTGATGAGACTTTTTCGTCTCAGTAGTTCGGTGATTAAAATCCTCGGACTAAAGATACTTTTTGTCCGTTAGTGACTGTCGGTCAAAATTTTTGTTTATGACTTATTCCCATCTTCCAACCTAGCTTTCGACCCTAGGTTAGTAGTCTACGGATCTACTTATCCACCCAGATTGAAATTAGTAGGTTAGG
Source organism: Colostygia pectinataria (assembly GCA_951394395.1). Taxonomy (NCBI): domain Eukaryota; kingdom Metazoa; phylum Arthropoda; class Insecta; order Lepidoptera; family Geometridae; genus Colostygia; species Colostygia pectinataria. Next base: position 9,660,457 of record OX596369.1, read on the forward strand.
TTATGCTAGGTTAGTGAAAAACTACGTGTTAGGCAAGCGAGCGAAGCGAGCGTGCCGCGAAATTTAATATACTGACAGTCACTAACGGACAAAAAGTCTCAGTAATCCGAGGATTTTAATCACCGAACTACTGAGACGAAAAAGTCTCATCAGTCCGATTATCGGACAAACTAACCGGACTACTGATACTAGACCTTTGTAAGTGGTCTGATAGTGATGTGATTATAGAATAACTTTAAATTCAGCTACTACGCAAAGCCACTGGTACGTTAATAAATTGATGTTCTGCTGTGATACGATAACGCACGCGACCCTACAGTTTAAACTCAAAAAACCTGCAGTAAAAATTAAGCATCAACTATAACTACACCACAAAATATACAGTAACAAACGTGATAGCAATCTCTAATTGCACGCCCAAAAGCGAGACGATGAACGCGAAAATTTGAGTGTGAAAACAACAGACGATTTCGTGTCAAATACAATACAGTTAGTCACGCGACGAGCCCGGCTCGGGGCCCTTACTAAGTGAACCTACTGGTTCTGTTTTACAGTGCAAAACACACTGTGTCTCTCTTTCCCAGTGCTCGTACATTGCGCCCTCGAAAAACTTTAAATGTTATCATTGTCTGCCATTTTGAATCCACTAAATAATCAGACGTATCGCATGTCCTTCGCCAGTAAAAGTGCATTATCTGCAAAATATGTTTCGCTCTTCGGTTATTAACGGTTTTAGGTTTTGCGAATCGAACACTTTGAAGGTTAAATTTTTGAACTTTCAATTCACATTCTGTATATTTTATTTATATTTTTATTTAAAGTTTTGCAAAAACTTTATGATAGCTCGACAAATACTTTTACAGTTTTCTCCTGAGATTCTTGAAAGCGACGTTTATAAACTTTTCACTTGCTTCAATATCTTTGAAATACCTACCTGCATCACCTAGCTATCATTGTAAAATAAGTCTTATTACCCTGACTTTCAGTTGATATTGCATGGAAGCGGGCAATCAGAGTTACTGTCCTCGCTGAACGTCTATTTGTCAGGGGAATCTAAACACTGTGATGTTAATTTTAAGTTTCAATATCGCTCACGCATGCCATAGCTATACAAATTACTGCTGCTTATCTCTTAAAGCCTTTTAAACTCTGGTAACACTATTCTGTGACCACACTTATGTGATTATAGAAATACCTTCATAAATACGTTTAAGGACGATGCCACCTCCATAACTTTTTGCTCATTAACAAGCTCTTAAAATTCCTCTCGTAGACTTTCTACATACATGCGACAGTATCGTCTGCTACCCTTTTGCAATATTTTAAAGTTACCCCTTTGATTCACCCCTTATTTGGATCAATCGATTGAGCTTTGTCCACCCTCATTATTTACTGATATATTTATACATAACATTTCTTCTTAACTCTAAACATTATTGCCAAAATAAATTAGCTGAACTCAACACAAAGCTATGTACTCAAAACATTATGGTCCTTATTCATAATTGTACTATAATCCTCTGTTAGCTTATGTGTCTTTTAAATCTGTCTTCGTCTTTGTTCATTGAGCAAAGAATGGCAAGGAAAGACAATACTTAGCGACAGTTTATGAATAAGGGTCATAAGTTTTATCTCTTGTCAACTTTCGATGACCCTTGTACATAGATGACTTTAAAATGCAAATTAAACTAACATGTTGCAAAATAACTAAGACCCATGGGCGCAGTTTTAATTCTTACATTATATCTAATATAATGTACTATTCGTGTAAGGGTGGGTTCTCTTGGGAGCTAAATTTGAGAAGGGGGGTTCAAAAATCAGTATCGACCCCATCGAAGCATCTTTGTGTGAGTGAAGGGTTGACAGTCGAGGGGTCAACTTTTATCCCGTATTGATTTGGTATAGATTATTGGCGATAATACATAACAGTGATAAAATGGTGACACCCCTTTGGTACTTCCATGTATCAACTTGTATATTATTATAGTAACATTAATTAATGACTATCTCGGAATTTTAAAATCATTTAAACTAATTGCACAAATTTTGTTTTTGTTTAAGTAGTAGTTGAAATTCAATATTATTATTATCATAATGCGAATACAAAAAATACGAAATAATATATATTTCTTAATTAAAAACTTATAAATAGTATCAAATAATTTTCTTGTTGAGTGTCTGAATATCTTGCAATGTTAGGTAACCAAACTAAATTGTTTCTAACAGATCAACGAAGTTAAGCACTGTTCCACGTAGTCATTTGGATGGGTGACCGCCAGTGGCAATTTCAACTGAGCGCACGCTAAGCAGTCAGTCCCGGCTTTTTCAAAGTTGTTAGGCCATGACAGAGGCCTTCGGGCGGCCTAGAAACTCTGTCACCAGAGTTGGCCACTGACTCATACGAACTTACATAATACCAAACTAAATCAGGTGGTGAGATTTCTTAGCGTGGTGAATTGTTTCCTACATTCACGCAAAAGATAGTAAAGCATTATATTTTAGAATAATCTGTGGTAAACGGTGTTGGTTTCACATTTATTACCATATTTGGTTTACATATTTGGACATAATTATCATTGTGTAACTGTTTGTCTACTCAAATAAACTAAAAAAAAAAAAAAAAAAAAGCTTAACCCAAATTTCAATCCAGAACCACCAATAGAGTGAGTTGGAGCCTTTTTGTGGCGACCGCATTTTTGTGTAGGTACCTACAGCTAAAGCACACGACCTATTCTAACCTACTTAGTTTTTAATTTTAGTTTTTGTTTTTTTAATTAATAAATAAATAAATAATAAATAATGCTGGACAATCCACACAACATCATCTAGCCCCAATATAAGCTACTGTTAAACAGAGCTGTGTTATGGTACTAGATGACTGATATATACTTAATACAATACATAGATAGATATTTTTTTTTATTATATATAGAAAATACCCAGAACACCCGGAACAAATTTTTGTAGATCGTACAAACATTTGACCCGAGGCGGGAATCGAACCCGCTACCTCCGCGTCGCAGGTGGACCTGCGCCCGCTGCGCCGCATCGGTCGTCAATTAATTAATTCGTTTAATTGTTAGACTTATTAGAATTGTATGTACCTACTCTGTATATTGTACCTACTTCTATGCTCGTCACAAATAAAACTATTTTCTTTCTTTCTTTCTTTCTTTCTTTCCAATAGCATTCCCAAGATAACATTCACCATTAAAATGAAAAACAAAACCCTACCCCAAAAAATTATAAATTCCGAACATTTCTGGCACGCAATACCTCAAACGATCGAATATCTACATACAAACCTACAGTCCGCGGTCCGTCTGTTACCCTGCAGATTTAACCCTTTCGATAAAGCAAGGTGAACAACCCTGGGTAAAAAGGGACCTCCTTAGCCGAACGGTTAAGGGACAAGCGGTCGCGATTTACACAATTCAATGTGAACAAACAATGTTTTCATAATCCGCGTAACGGCGTAGCGGGGTCGTAGACCTCTAATTATATTATTCTTAAGTTTGTGCATGTGTAAGAGTAGTAGAGTTCTTTGTGATAGAGCTCGTCCGGGGAAAGACTACCACCATACCTATTTCTGCCGCCAAGCAGTAATGCTCGCATTCCGGTTTGAAGGGTATGGTTTCCGGTGAAATTACAGGCACATGAGACTTTCCATCTAACGTCTCAGGGTGGTAACACGCAAGTGATATCTATGATGTTGCATGCGTACATAAGCACGGTAACCGCTTACCATCAAGTGGACCGTACTCTTGGTTGACACTTTAGTGGTATAAAAAAAAATGTGTTTATAGTTCAATCACACTAAGTACTAAACATATTTTAATAGAATTTTGACTTTGTGAGCAATTTTTACCCAGTTACAATGAAAAATAAAAAATATTTTTAGAGGAGTAATTGAAAAATCACTGCAAAGAAAATAACCATTTTTTTGTCTTTCGATCCGAATATCAATTTTTAAAGACAACAATTTTAAGCTAGTACCTATCCAATGTGAATTCATTCTCGTGGGTGAATTGTTTTATTCGAAATTTGTTTTTACTCATAAAATACTCCTCTCCTTGGTTATTTGTAGTCCCTTTTCTTTTCACTTATGCCTCACCTCATCCTCAGGGTAAAATGACGTGGCAACTGATATTTCTATACAAAATTTCCTAATAAAATGCTCATCTAAATTATTTGGCAGCGATCCAAAATGCTCTGTTTTATTCGTTTTGACAAATCAGATTTCCAATTGAACTTCTTTCAGCTAATTAGTTTAGATTTATAGCATTCTTCAAATAAAGAACATTCGAAAAAACTGATGCTCGGAATTACCGAACGTCCAATCAGAATGAAGCGTGCAGCACTGAATGACAGTGACATTGACAACTTATTAATGAAATCTGACGTCTCTCGTGGCGCCCTCTGCGTCTCAGATAAGGCTGTCAATCAACTTGGCGAGACAGTGATTATTTTAATTTGATGCAGTGTATATTATTAACTATTAATAAATATTGTTGACAGTTTTTGGAAATATTTTTAAAGAATAGTTGGTTTAACAGTTCACCACACAATACCTTGATAGTGTTCGACAGTTTGTTAAATTAATTGCCCTAACTATTAGAGTATTTTATTATAAGTCTTGATATAGTCTGTTAATTATGGCAAATGATCCGCGCTTAAGAATTCTTTTAGAGATTCAGTTTCTTTAAATAAAAACGCAGACAAAACCACGAGTGATCGTTTTTATTCCAAATTTCTTTGAATATCTCACATTTACTAAACATCACAAACAATGAGCGCCTGCGTGTGATAGCCGGATAAAACAAATTAATAAATTCTAAATGAAAAATTAATTTAATTCATTACAAAACATAACCAAAGTTCCTCTAAAAGAAACCGTATCTACTGGCTTCCTATCTATTCATTTATCTTTGTATTCTGAATTAATTGTTTTTACAATAACTTTGAATACTTAGATATCATTTTAAAGAGTAGTAGAGTTCTTTGTGATAGAGCTCGTCCGGGGAAGGACTACCACCATACCTATTTCTGCCGCCAAGCAGTAATGCTCGCATTGCTGTGTTCCGGTGTGAAGGGTATGGTTTCCGGTGAAATTACTGGCACATGAGGCTTTCGATCTAAGCCTCAAGGTGGCAACCCGCGAGTGATACCTCTGGTATTGCAAGCGTCCATAGGCTGCGGTAACCGCTTACCATCTTGTGGGCCGTACGCTTGGTTGCCACTTCAGTTGTATAAAAAAAAAAAATATCTAAAGAGCCAATATCAAAGCTTGAGTCAGTTAGGTGTACTACCTACTTTTGCTTACGTTTGTACTGTTTTGTTTTTATGTTTAGATACATTCAGTCTACTGCAATTATTGACCGAGCGAGCGAAGCGTCTAAGTTTCGAGATTAGCCAAAAATGCTTTTGGCTGTCAGTCAGTTTGTCCGACTGTTCTCGCCTACAGGTCGCATTTTTCAACCAATCTGGTTGAAACTTGGTATACAGGTTCTATGACTTTATAGAATTTGATTGTCGTCGGGGATTTTTGATAGGGGGCGTACTTTCTCCAAAAAGGGACAAAAAGGGGGCTACTGAATATCTCCGCCTAATGTGATTTGATTTTGATGATTTTTATTTTACTTGAAAGGTAAGTATTAATTTTAAGTTTGTCTGATATTTGGTGAAGATCTGTTGAGGATCTTCAGCGTGATGAGCAAAATAGTTCCTCAAAATGCAGTATGTTGCTCACTTTACAAGTTTGTGCTTGCGAGGTCTACTGTTCGGAGAACTGCTAGTATTGTACTCATAGCTATACTATGTCTAAATATGGCCTATATAGATGCAACTGAAAACATGCTCGCACACCCATAGTTAGAGCTGACTGTATATTGAATTTTGCGTAGATTTTAATTATATTATATATTTTCATAGTATTTGCTACATCATTAAATTAATTCACGGAAGCAACTCACGTGAACTGGCAACCGGCAGATAAAGTAGACTTCTAATCAAAGATACTGTATTATTCATATCTGCAAAATATGATAAAACAACACGCGGGGAGACATACAGGGGGATGCATCAAAGATATCGGACAGGAGAAGGGTTGAGTTTGATTGAATATCTGTTATTAAGACCCTCCGCACGCACACATACAAATATTAAATAATACCGATATAAATATGCATGAGTTTAAAATTTGTGTTTACGGTTGTGCATGTGTGTGTGTTTAGGGTGTAATGGGTCGATACCTCTTAAGAAATCAGTCGTAATTATGTCTAATAAGGTTTGTAACTCGTTTGTATGTCTGTGTATAGCGAGATATTTAGGCTAATCTTTTAGGCTTTTTAACTATAACATGAATAATTAACATTCGTTCATAAATTTAAAACAATTTGTTTTAAAAGCATTTTAGGACCAAAATATGAAATACCTTTACAACGTAGTCTCATTGGTATTACCAAAATGGTTCGTTCGTTCGTTCGTATGAGTCAGTGGCCAACTCTGCTGACAGAGTTTCTAGGCCGCCCGAAGGCCTCTGTCTTAACAACTTTGAAAAAGCCGGGACCGGCTGCTTAACGTGCCCTCCGAAGCACGGGAGCGCTCAGTTGAAACTGCCACTGGCGGTCACCCATCCAAATGATGACCCCGCGGAACAGTGCTTAACTTCGTTGATCTGTTGAGAACAACTTAGCCAGCTACGTCACGAGTTTGGTAAAAACAATGAACAGTTTCAGTAGAAATTCCCAAATATGAAAAACAAAGGAGTAATTGTAACCTCAATCAAGCTGTATAGAACGTAACAATATATCATTTAAAGGTACCACAATTAAACCCTCAAACACGGATCGAGCCAAAACAAAAGGCGACCAGACAAAATAAAAAGGAGAAACATTATAATGCATCAGTGAATCGTAGAATTCATATCATATCTATACAGGGTGGCTGAAATCATCTAATAAAAATAAGAGTTTAGAAAATACTTAAAATACACCGAAAATATCATTAGAAAAGTGTTCAGGACCATAAAAAGATTTTCAGTGCACCAATTCAAAATTCCATATAAATTACTAAATTAAAACACATTTAATTTGTATTAAATAACACGTCTAATCGAGCACCGGTGGTCTAGTGGTAGTGACCCCGCCTTCCGATCCGAAGGTCGTGGGTTCAAACCCGGTCGTGCACCAATGGATTTTTCTGTTCGAAAAATTTATGTGCGCAATGCCAGTGCTCTCATACGGTGAAGGAAAACATCGTAAGGAAACCGGCATGTCCAAGAACTAAACATTCGAAAGACATGTGCCATCCGCCAATCCGCATTGGGTCCGCGTGGTGGATTAAGACCCAATCACTCTCGCCTGAGAGTAGGCCAGTGTCCCGGCAGTGGGAACATTAGAAGGCTGTCATGATGATAGAACACGTCTAATCAGTCTTTAAGTTCAGAGAAGTCTCATACGACTCATACGAACTTGCTTAAACTTTTTTATGTATGTGAACTGAAAATGGGCCACCCTGTATACGTATATCGTACATGTATGTGTGTAAATCTTGCGGGCGGCGGTGTGCGACGTCTGGACCTCTGTTTATGTGTAGATATTTAAAATTATTCCCTTTGATTCGAATGATAATTTTGTTGGCAATCCACATTGAGATTAGTACCGTCAGTCCAATACGATGCAACTTTATTCCATTTTATTATCACATTACATTACAAGTTATTACGCTATCCACTTAGAACATATAGAGAAATATTTTACTAACTTATTATTATTTGCATTACTATTACGTAAAGTTTGTAGTTAATCTTTTTTATAACTTTATTTATAAGTAATTTCTTGAATGAACTATAGTCCAAATCTATTAGAATTATTGTAATATTTTATTGTCCAGTAATTTAGGTGATAATTGTCAATCAAGAATTCCTAGTATAAGTGACAGTGTTTATAAAATTGTAAACCTTCATTAACTGTGATCAATAAATATCTTATCTTATCTTATGCACAATAGCCGTGACCAAAATAACTCAAAGAAAATATAAATATATATTCCGGATTTCCATACCCTAATGAATTTGGAATGTAAGGCTTCAGAGTCTGAAATCCGAACAGAACTATGCCAATATGTGTTCAAAAACGTATGACACACGAAGTGGCATGGACAAACTTTTTCCGCGCCCGTTTCGTTCAGAAAGTTGTGCAGCTTTGTTTCGACAATCATTCGCTGTATTGTAAGGATGCGATGCGACGAACCGCGATCTCCACTCATCCTTTTGCAAACGCTACGTTGATTTCCGAAGCTTTGAATCAAACTTTTAAGCAGTATTTTGACGTCGAATATTGCATTTCCGTGTATGTTTATTTTGATATTTGTTTAGAACTAGTCTCGCTCGGTTTAGATTAAAACGAATTCTAAACTAAGTTTGTGCTTCTGATCGATTTTTATAATAATGTAACGCTACGATCAGGCCAATAACACTCTAGTTTATTCCTATTGTAACTCACCCCACTAAGTCGCCCCTCTGAGAAAAAATAATAAATTATTTTAGTTAGTATGCAAATAAGCACGGACCGATTTTAAGCTACACCCCATTGGAGTCGTGCAGTTTTTTTGAAATATCTGATCTTTATGGTTCGGAAGAATGTTTCTAGCGATTTAAATGTTAGATTCGGTTCAATGTTTTAGCGAGCGATGGGCTGCATGATGTCATATCGTGAACCGATGCCCGTTCAAAGGCATGACACTCGGCGACCCTTCAACTTTAATCTAGATCTCGTTTGTGTGTGTGAGACAGCCATGATATCTAATTCGTAGGGTAAAATATTTCATCGACATTTAATTTTATGCGCGCATCCCGTCTCGGTGTGTTATTTGTTTTTTATGTAAATATTCGCGATCTCTTATTCAGGCGAGTGCGGTCCGCCCGGCGGTTTTTTCCTTTTCAGATATTTAGACGTTTGGTTATTTTAATAATGGGTTTTCGAGTGTTGCATATTCATTACATTTTATTTTTGTAAAATCGCACCGTTGTCGCTTTAATGAGGGTATTCTTAGATGCTATTGGCAGACGGCCAATATTTCTATGACTATTCGCGGTATGAAAAACTTGCTGCAATTATGTTTCGAGTCGTTTTGAATGATGCCAGTCGCGATCGCCACCCGTCATACGACCGACATTAATGGAGTCGTATATCTCAGTTGGTAAAGGTTAACGTTATAATTAAACGAGCATGGATAACTGTCGATAGATCGTCCCTCACGGCTCTGTACCCGCAGAATTAATGCGGCCCTGAGCTACGTCAAAAATCATTATATTTTATAGCAGGGCCAAAATAAATGACGCTTATACGGTACCGGTAAAGTTTATATTCAAATTTCACTCAGTCCGCCGCGCGCCGGTCCGGCATCTCCGAGGATCAATTTACATATTTTCACAGGTTTCCACGATTACATTTAATGTTGGATGTGTGCCGTTAGCTTACATTTACTTTTTGACGTACTACCTCTTTTGACTTTCGAAAGTGGTGTTTACGCCATTTTGCTTTTAAGAAAGCAATGCATAATTATTTGACTTGCGTTAACATACGTAAAGACAGTCGGTTGCTTTTTCGTCTCGTGCGTTATTGTTCTTTGATAAACTTACCGTTTTGTAATTACACGTGTGTTTTTGAACAATGAAAATTCCAATTAATTCACATTCGAATTAAAATAAGCAAAAGCTTTTGCGAACAGTTTGTTGCCGCACAACCCTCAAATGGGTTCTTAGAAACGTAACATGTCAAAAATAATTTAAGGCGACGAATTCAATTATAATAATGAGTGTTACATTTCGCTTGAACAACATTGTTGGTTTTCGGTATAGGTTGCCAGCGCACGCTATTACACACATACGCAGGGGGTAAACTCGGAATATCTCATCAAAAACAAAAGGCAGACCGCAGAAACTACTCCCGTACCAGCCAAAATCAATTCCCAGACGCGAATTAAGAGCATTAATAATACAAAATTTGATTATCCCATAAAAGATTCGGCCCATAAAACTCATAGTAGTAGTGTGCGTTCCGAATGTACGAATTAGGAACCCTTTTGATCGCCTCCCCCTGCCCACCCGTCTCTGCCATTCATTTTCATAATAAAATCGTAACAAACGGCACAGGTAACAAAATATGGAGAGAATATCAGAATTTATGCGAACGCAATGTTATTTATGCGGTAACTTGAGATTTGGGTTGATGATAGGTTCGGCGCCGTAAGGATTCCTAATTGATGGCTTGAGTATTGAGAAAAATATTCGTTAGTTTTCTTTCATAATAAATTATGATAATATTTTTATTTGATTGTCGTTGTACAAACGTCTTTTAGACGCGAGTGCGCTTTTTGAACACATGCACTTTAAGACGTTTACTTCATTTCAATGTTAACGCCGCATGCCTCTTAGAATAGTTTATAAATCGTCTCCTCCCCTCTAAGCCGAGGTGGGGCCCAATCAATCTGTCTGTGGGAGATACAGCCTCTAAAATCTAACTATTGTTCACGAATAGGGAAATTTCCATTTGAATTTATTCATTTGTTCTATCATTGTCGGTCGTAAGTTGCGAAATTGTTTTAGCACGGCGACGCATGTATTCATAAATTACATTCTTTTTGATCACAATGCTCTTATTAGAATATTTGTATACAAACTCGCACTATGTCATAAAAATCATTATTTCGTCAATCACGCATAAACTTAAACGATTATAAATTTCAAACATTTGAAATTAAAGTGTACGGTATCGGAACGATTCAATTCACGTAGAAGCCGAAAAGCCGCTATTGTAATAAATTCAACGACAAATTCCGATAAGAATCGAGCACAGAACGCAATTTTCATAGATATAGCTCAATTAACAATTGGTTTCAATCGTGAAGACATTCTGGATAATAAAGTACCACCCACGCACCCCGGGGGTGGCTCGAGGCAATCTTATTTCTGTTTGTAATATTGTGGTGTCAATTTCGCATATTGAAGTGTGAGTACGAATATGGAAGCCATTGTTCGAATCTATATTGTCTATGAATTTGAATTGTTCCGTTCTTATCCGTTAAATTGGATGTTCTGAATTCAAATCTTGTACTTTCAAATCTTCTCGCATCCTTTTATTGCTTTCAATGTTTTCGTAATCATTTTATACACGCACAGATGCTCACACAAAATGGAAACAAAGTTAGCTAATCAGCACTCAATCAAATATTCCAATTGTAATCCATTGTCCAAAAAGCGAGCGTAAGCAAACAATTCAATAAACAGACATGTAAATAAAAACACCAATAATGAGTGTGAATAAAGAATCGATGGTCCATTGTGGGGAAAAGAATTACACAAAATGCAATTGTGGTTCCGTCAACGAGCTTTATAATGAAAAAACTCACCCCACGGGCATTAGTATCAATTCATCAATACTCAGGCGTGATCAATGATCAATAAAAAAATACCCTATTTTTTCTGTCCCCTCGTCAATAGATTATCGGCGATCGGAACCGTAAGTTGTTTTGATTGAACCCTGATTTTATAGAGTTGTCTATTGAATTACAGACTATCGAATTTATAAGCACGCTCTGAATTGATTTGTGGCTCTATGGTTTTGATTTAATTTGGAGTTTTATTGTTGGAACGAATGATATTTGAAAAGGAAATTTTATGCTTGTTAAGATAATACTTCGTAGGTTAAAGCTTATAAATGGCAATACTCTCTCCTTCTGATACTAAACACATCGATGAACAGTCAAACTTTTAGTAATTTAATCCGCACTAAAATTACTGTCATCTTCCACGTAAGTGCTAATTCGACTTCAATCAAGAAAGTCCTATCTTCAATAACAGATCCAAATCGCAAACTCACTCCATTACTTGTCACCATGTACGTAGGTACCTATTTAATTACTCTCGGCAAATACAATGACAAAATCGATGTATACTTATAAGAAAGGGGGAAGATACGATCGTATGTTTTCGGATTAATTCGTTCGTAAAATCGTCTCCTCCGATAAGAATGGCAACTCCGTACTAATTGAATCTACAATTGCCGGGATGTCTGATTTCATTACGCCTGTGTGTGTGAGGGGTGCGAGTGTGAGTACCCCTTGAAAGTTTGGCAAAAATTTCGGCAATATTGGCTGCGTAGTTATTTTTCGTAGACAACTCTAGAGAGTCCTATCATGCATGGTTTATGAGCAATATTTTTACGTATCAGGGATAACGTAAGCGGCTACAAAATTATAAAAACTTTCCTTCAACCGAGCGGGTTTGGTTCTGTTTATAGCTGCAAATTTCGCAACAAATATTGATATCTTCAACCAAGTTTATACCCTTCGAAACAAGCTTCTGGCTGGAGCGTGAATTGTTTCAGAATAATGGTATTTATATGCTACATTGGTTTCATGGGAAATCACTCTTTGAATCGTCCATAACGGCAGAGTCTTCGCGTGGTGCTACCAAACGCAAAAGGGCGTATAAGCCACTTACGCCTTGTCCTTTACACCGTTGTATCCCGTGTCGATATTACTTAAACCCGTATTGAAATTTGGGTGGAGGGTGGTTGAATATTAAACATTCACATTTATTAGTTTGTCCCCGTATTTGGCATTCTAAACGGAGTAGTTCGGAATCTTGCAAAAGTGTGTTAACAAGTTCGGGCGGGAATCGACTTCGCTAATGGCTTAGTTCTGATACTTTGATAGGAAAAACGTGTGTGAATGTTGTGGTCGCTTACTAAGCGATAGGTTTATTTTCTGAAGTGTTTTTTCAATAATGCATAAAAATCATTAATTCATTTATTCAATTTATAGCTTTAGTTTGGTTTTCCATCAACATCATTTTTTTTTTTCATTTACCCTTGTTTTAATGTCAGCTCTGTGGTGCGAAATGAATAGTTTATTTTTTTCCTTTAAAATCATTTAAAAAACCTACTGATAAAGACCATCCCTGGCTCTCAAACCTTTAGAATACTTCACTCCAAGTGCCCCCAATAAGTAAAAAAGGCATATTTCAGGCCGCTCATTTCCCGCCAAACTCAAAGACTCAATATCCATGCTTAATCGATGGCTCTCTGGAAAAAAAATCAAAAGAAAAACGTATCGTGTGATCTCCAGAGATAACTGGGACTACCACAGATTATGTCACAGTACTGATATCAAAGTGTCACTCTTTCTTTGTACAAGAGTAGTAGAGTTCTCTGTGATAGAGCTCGTCCGGGGAAGGACTACCACCATACTTATTTCTGCCGCCAAGCAGTAATGCTCGCATTGCTGTGTTCCGGTGTGTACCCTTCACACCGGACCTGCTGTGTGACGATGTCCCGCAGCAGGTCCGCGCGCGCGTCGCCCGCGCCCCGCGCCGCGCCGCGCTCCTGCGTCACGTCGCACGCGTACACCACGCCGTTCACGCCCGTGCCGTACTCGGAGTAGTTGATCAGCTCGAAGTGATGGGTCACCTGCACATTATATTACATCATACCTATTTCTGCCGCCAAGCAGTAATGCTCGCATTACTGTGTTCCGGTGCGAAGGGTATGGTTTCCGGTGAAATTACTGGCACATGAGGCTTTCGATCTTAGCCTCGAGGTGGCAACCCGCGAGTGATACCTCTGGTATTGCAAGCGTCCATAGGCTGCGGTAACCGCTTACCATCTTGAGGGCCGTACGCTTGGTTGCCAGTTCAATTGTATAAAAAAAAAACACTCTAAGGCCAGTTTTCCAGAACTTACATTAGGCCACACCCCGGACACTTAATAAAATTATGAAGCAAACGCGGTTGTGTTGTGTACGTAAGCGGTACCGTTGTATGTGTGAGTGTTATGGTTGGCACTTATTTATTGGCGGATATTTTAACACAGCGTCATCTAGTACCAAAATTAGCAAAGCTTGTATGGGAACCGATAACTGATAATTTTGGTTCGATTCCCGCCTCGGTTCAAATGTTTGTACGATCTACAAATATTTGTTCCGGGAGTTCGGGGTATTTTCTATTTATAATAAAAAATATCTATCTATGTATTGTATTGTGTTAAGTATAATATCAGTCATCTAGTACCCATAATACAGCTCTGTTTAACAGCAGCTTACCTTGGGGCTAGATGATGCTGTGTAGATTGTCCAGCATTATTTATTTATTTATTTAATTGATGTTTTATTATTAAATACTTACTCTAATACAATGAAACACAAAATGACAAACAAAGACAAAGACAAATATGTATTTTTATATTATGTAACCCCCGCTATTCAACCGACTACTCGCCAACCGAGCCACCGAGGTCTTCAAATAATATTGAAATAAATAAATAATGCTGGACAATCCACACAGCATCATCTAGCCCCAAGCTAAGCAGATCTTGTTATGGTTACTATATGACTGATATACTTAATACATTACCATACATAGATATTTTCACATAGAATACCCGGAACAAATATTTGCAAATCAAACATTTGTTCCAAGGCTGGAATCGAACCCGCATCATCCTGCGTCGTAGACCTTCGCCCGCCGCGCAACAACGGTCGTCACACGCAACAGTATTTATTAAGCTATTCTTCTGCAAACGAACAATAAATCAAAACCACCTTAAGATAAGCCTTGTTTTCCATTGTAAGTGATTCTGCAGTGACACGAGTGCCAAAGGGGACGTACAAAGGCACCTATCGGAAGGAAAACGAAAGGGTAATGCGGGCTAAGATGCGCTTCGACACACACGGCCTAATCACAGCCCCACTCTCCCCCGACTTTGCATATCGTCCAAATTGGCTTGCGACTTTGCACGAGCATTTTTTAGTTCGTTGTAGGATTTAGCATTTTCTAACTTGTCTCCTTGACGAACGAGGATTAAAAGTTTACCAGTAGTTCGAGGTCTTTCTGATTCTACAATTCAGGCTCATTTAGAGACCTAGTGTGGGGGACAGAGCTACGTCAGGTACTTAAGTCAAAATTACAGCAACAATCTGACTCAACAATAAGTAGGTAGGTACTTATCCAACACTACAGTACCATTACTATTATCATTGATCACTTACTGTAAACTGATAGTAATAAGAGACTGTACCAAATTACTCTAAGAACTAAATAAATAAATTCTTAAATAAATCTTTTTCAACCGACTTCAAGGAAGGTTTTCAATTCGTCTGTATGTTTTTTCGTGTGTTTCTTACGCGATTTATCCGTCAAAAGCGCTACTGTGTTCTGTATTAACATTATACGAAAGGGTGACATTTGAGAAATGCTTTGAGGACTTCTTAATTGTGAGTGTGTATTGATTTTTTAATGTCTCCTTATGTGGGGGTGGTAATTAAGATCAAGGGGTGGAATTGTCGCTTGCAAAAAGACCTTTCAATCGTGAAACTCGCAAGCTCCTTACCGCGGCATCTCTTGCGTTGTACCAGCATAAAAAAGTGACAAGTGTTATTACTAGTTCGAAGGATTATATAGTGATTTCTCGGTACGTTTCCTATCGTATTTTGTGACAGTTGAATCTTCTAATATTTCACTATACGAATAAAATTAAAGTTTATCCGAGTAGTCGAAAACAAACGTCAAATGTATTTTTAAAACATCTGTGGCATTTAAACATAAGACCCAATTCAAAAACAAGAAACATTATTTATAATAAATAATCAATTAATAATTACTTAATCAATAATGACGGATAAATATTTTTATTGACATAAATAACTAAATAAATCGCTAAAAATAAACGATGCATGCCATGCGATTGCAGAACTAAAGAAAACTACCTGCGCTTTTAACTGTTTTCTAATTAAAATAACTTGTAAATTGAATCCTAAAACCCAGGATTCAATATAAATAGAACAATTTTATAGATGAATCTAACTTTATTGTGTTGATAAAGGCAATTTTATTGATGTTTTACCCGTTGCGCTCTGTACACGCACATAATCTCTACCTAGTTATATTAATAATTGCATCAGTATTTAATAGCTACGTTTCATTACAAGCTTACCTCCATAAGGGAATTATTTCTAGAAATTGCTAAGTCTCGTAATTAATGTCAATTTTATTTATAATTGCGCGGCGGCCGCAAAAACTAGCAAGCAATATGAGCTGCGTAGCAATTTAAATATTTCCGAGTAGCACATCTGTGCAGAACCTTTGACTGCATTCCGTTTCCCAATTGACACATATAACTCTGATACAGCTTATTGTAGATCTACAGGGTGAACCGCGCTTGACAACAGGGTGATTTCGTCTATCAATGACGATTTTTGAGCCAAATGTGCCTTCGTTTGATGAAAATCATTTATCACATTCCCCAAATATTGAGGACAATTTTCCCCATTAATCTTATAAAATCAACATGTACTATAATAATAGCCAGTAGGTACAGTCGCAGACACATGTCAATATTGAAATGTACAATCACGTAGCTGTATAATCGCAATGTAAGTGCTGACAATGAGTTGCAATACAATGCGCGTAGGTGACATATCTAGCTGATTTCATGATTTGCATTTCCTCTATTGCCTCTAATAAGGCACTTGTGCCAACACGACGATACTAATCAACGCTCAGCCCAGAGCACGAAAAACCATCGTAAATGTATCGTAATGCTAATGTAATTGTCGAAATGTACGAGATTTCTACATTCAACATGCGTTCTTGTTTAAAAAAATATTGATATTATATTTAATGTTTCTGCTTACTACTTATTTTATTTTGGTCATTTACTTAATAAGTATCGGTTTAAAGGTTGTCAATGAATTAAAAATAACTAGGTAGGTACTTAATGTGGGTTTTTTTTGAAGTATAAAACCCAAACCCTGCATTATTGTCGTATCTTGTTAGGTGATTATATATCTCCGTTCGATTCCCCTTCTTCCATGCTATTTGCGCAACTCCTTAATGCTTTATTTCATTTGTTTGTTCAGTCTAATTAGAAAACTCAGTCTACTGATGACTGTGTTGTTGTCCCTTTCTGTGTTTCTACATCTTTGTTTGAATTCGTTTTATCATTGCATCATCACAGTGGCTACTTTACAATTCCAACTTAATCAGATCAATGTCAATGAAACTTAACCTATGAAATTGCGAAGCGAGTTTGCTCAACGTAGAGCCATTCCAAATATAGAGTAATTCAAACTAATGCCAACGTAACAAACTCAACTTGATTCAGATGTCAACGTAACAGATCCGAAAATAGAAACATCTTGCTTTCCGTTATAAAATGACGAGTCTATTCCATCAGTTGGCGCCGGCTTAATATCGTCAATCTCCGGCATTTGACGAATGGTACTGAACTGTTTCCTACCACTCTCTCCTTCCCTCCCCTTTACGGGAAGTCATCGGTTTACGCGCGAATAGTCATTTTATGACTTATTTTATTTCGTCTGAAGAATTTCCCGCGTTCTCTCCGAATTTAAAATGTAAGAACATTTAAATTTGGAATAAATTAATACCAACTATAAAAGCACAATTTAAAACTAAAGTTCATTTAAATTTCGAATGTATTTCGGTTAAGGCCTAAATGGCAATAACTTTGATGAAACGAACTAAACTAGGTCGCTATGAACTAAAATCACAGTAATTACGTTGAAAGTATGGCCGCCAAACTTTTTGCATTAACACCAAATAAAGTGCTGAAAAATATGTCTTAAATTAGTGATATTGTAGCTCCACCTAGTTATTTTAACCTGAATTACTGCATATCTGGAAAGTATTTTGCATAAAGCGATTCTAACTCGGATATGCAAATTTTCTTTTTCAGTTTTTGCAAGACCAATTCCCGTCCATAGACGAGTTTTAATTGCACCACCGAAACGATATTTTATTGTCTTTGGTATGCGCTTTTTTCCGCCCTCGCTTCGTGCGGCATTACTCAAAATTATCTAGCTTAGATATCTACATGATGTATGCCCTCTAACAACGTGAAAGAAATTGGTAGGTAGATATTTTCTTTTCAAATGTGATATATTTATTTTAATCGAGAATGATGTCTGCAATGTAATTGGTATCGTGCAGCTTTGCAGTTGGTAGTGTGAAAATTTGAATTTCGAATGTAATAAACGTCTTTTTTTTCGCTTTGCTGAAGTACGTAATTGAATTAAGTTGGCACGATTGCCAAATAGGAACTAGTTCGATTGTTTACACTTATTTGGGCCTTATAGGTTTATACCTGGATTTATATCCAGCCTAAATTAACAACTTAAAATGAACAAGTACCTACCTGCGTCAATCATTAAGTTCATTTAAATATTATAAAATACATTGGCATTTTTCTACTAATCAATATTACAAACACACCAATACCAACAAATCAAAACAAGAAACAGTTGCCAATAGCAAACGGGCAGCGGAAACTTAGTTTTCCGTTTGGTTTTATAACAGAAACCGTAGACAGGCTATAAATGAGCTTCTGAACTTATAATTGCTTCATTCCGTGGTCGGTATATACCTGCATGTCTGCCAACGTATTGACTACGAAATGACAAATTGAAGTTTTGCTTTTCTGGTTGTAATTTTGCTTAATAATGGCGTCGTCACATTTCCAGAATATTTTAGTGTTCTTGTATACGGAATAGAATAAAATATAAACTATTTATTTAATCATCACAAAGTAACATCCAGAAAAAAAACCCTTTTATAAAACAGATACTTATATAAATATTCAAACTTGAAAAAAAAGCCATCAGTTTTTTCAAACCATATAAAAACGCCCCAATTAGCAGTGATCGTCTTAGTCAAATAACAAAAAGCTTCGTGCAGTTAATCCTTTTCAAAGCATCATATATTTTATTGAACTCTGAAAACGTATCTAAAAGCGGCTGTCAAATTT
The DNA here is from genome assembly GCA_951394395.1 of Colostygia pectinataria. Lineage (NCBI taxonomy): Eukaryota > Metazoa > Arthropoda > Insecta > Lepidoptera > Geometridae > Colostygia > Colostygia pectinataria. Next base: position 9,679,278 of record OX596369.1, read on the forward strand.
AAAAGGCAATAATCAAACTCACGTCGCGCCGTGATCGCTATTTATCCGGCACATCAAAAGTGCATAGACAAGTTTTACCACTTTTTGCCTCCCGCGCTTCAATGCTATTTGCACGTGAAAAAATAGTCAGTCCGACTCTCAACTTTATCCCGTTGACATAACAAACACATAATTTGTCAGCTCTATTAATTTTTACCATTTTGCGGCGCATTTTCGATTGGACACGTGATTGATGATCTCGCCGTGTATTGTCAATCAAAACCGCGTTCTGTAAAAGCATTTTGTGAATATTTATGACGCAAATGTTGCCGTAATTTTAAAATATCATTCACTCCAGCAATTTAATTCCGATAGATGTCATAATTCGTGAAACTGTAGCGTTCTTGTTGCTGCAGAGCTTTTTGTAACTGCAGAAATTCGTGTCCTTCAATCATGCATTGTCATTTATCATTTGGGAACGAACTCGTCGACTAGCTAGCAGCTAGGCTATAGATATCATAAAAAAGAAGTCGAAACTTCCCGAAGCTTTCGCAAACGTCTTTTTATTCGTACGGTTGGTATTGCCGCCGTTTGAATTCCGAATGAGAATTTCCCTCTTAAAATTGGCCGAGTAATAATGGCTTCCCGCCGATCCCGTCCGTCCGACCTCATGTTTGGCCAGTTTGACAGATCGCCGACATGAATCCTACTTTTTGACGGCAAAATGGCGTATTATGCATTTTTTATTCGTCCAGTTGTCTTTCACCACTTCTTTTGTGATTGAGTTCTGTGCGAGTGCCGATGCATTGTCAAAGAGGGAATTGGCTCGTTCCCGTTTCTTTATTTTGAGTTTTATATTGCCATTGATGGCTTTTCTCGTGTATTGTTTTTGGTTTTCGTTTCATAACCTCTGAAACGGTAGGGAAGTTAATTTTTCTCAGTTGTCAGCGCTGTATTGTCTATGGCCGGAAAGGCATAGAACAATAAACGCGTGTTCAAATAAAAACAGCTGAATTTTTTAATAAAGGCCTGAATGTGTCTGCCACACAAGTCACTTTTTCACGAGGTCATAACGAATTTCCTGAAGTAGTTTGTGTTGTTGATAAGTTAAAGATACCTAGGAGAATTATCAACCTAAATTACTATTTTTATATAGATTAGGATGCTTAATATTCTCTATACCAAAATCAATGCTTTTCTTTACGAATCACTACGCAGCGTAGCTCGTGTAGCACTGCGTAGCACTGTAGAAAGTGCTACGCAATAGTCATATGTTTTTGCAATTTCCGTTAGACTATTTAGGATGGATTCGACCAACTAACCGCAAAGCAGTAATGCTCGCATTTCTGTGTTTCGGTGTGAAATTACTGGCACATGATTCATTCGATCTATGCCTCAAGGGGCCGTATGCTTGGTTGCTACTTAAGTTGTATAAAAAAAGAATTAAAACATTTTTTGGAACCAAAAGCATTTTTGGCCAATTCCGAAACTGAGATGCTTCGCTCGCTTCGCTCGCTCGGTCAGCTAGCTTATTTCAAAGTACAATGTATAAGTAAAACTTACGTAAAAGATAAACAAACAGTTCATCAGATCCGATAGTGTTAGCACTGCGGATTTATAGCATCCCCCACTATCTAGTAGCAGAAAGAATGCACGGCTGTTCTTTCCTTTGATAAGTTATTTATAAATACAGTTCTGAAAATTTGCTGTAAAAATAGTTCATCGTCATCATGACAGCCTGTTCCCACTGCTGGTACACCGGCCTACTCTCGAGCGAGAGTGAAATTAAATAAAAATATTTATCAAGATCAATTTGCTAACCAGACGTATTGCTAGTTTAACGAGTTGCTATTAGACGCTTTACTAGCGTAAAGCTAAGCAGCTTGTATCCTGTAGTAAATATTAAGATAGTCAGAAGTGTAAGACTGTTAAGCACCACGCATGACCGGAGCAGTTGCAATCACGCAAAACATCGTGGCACTGCATTATTCACCCACACATAGGTGTTAATGATAGAAATTTTGATTTTAGTAAGTAAATAAATAAATAAATAATGCTGGACAATCCACACAGCATCATCTAGCCCCAAGGTAAGCTGCTGTTAAACAGAGCTGTGTTATGTGTACTAGATGACTGGTATATACATAATACAATACAATACATAGATAGATATTTTTTATGATATATAGAAAATACCCAGAACACCCGGAACAAATATTTGTAGATCGTACAAACATTTGACCCGAGGCGGGAATCGAACCCACAACCTCCGCGTCGCAGGCGGACCTGCGCCCGTTGCGCCACATCGGTCGTCAAACTTGATATGCTGATTTTTTTTTAATGATTTACTATACTATTTAAGAGCACTTTTTATGGTATTAATTTAAAAAAACAGCTAAAAATATAATAAAACTAGGGTAAAAAGGCTGGATTTTTCAAAAAATCTCCTACTATGCTCCATTGATTTGCTCCAAAAGTCGCTTAACCTTCGTTTAATGACGGTACAGGCAAGTTCATAGTTATTCAAAGTATTTGTCGACATCCCCATAACCGTAGAACATGGTACACTCGTCGTAAAAAGTATTAGGCGAAACGAATTCTCCAGTTGGACCACGAGTAATTATTGTCTTAATTTTGTTCTGCCCTGACCGCTATTAGCGTAGTAGTTCAATCCATAAGCGGTAGCGGAGATTTGCAGCTGCTGTTACCAAATGCTCTTTTGCACTTAACGTGGGTTTACGTGGCTATTAGACCAACGAATGAAAGTTAGACCAACGTTAGATTGCACAATGACAACCTATAGTCTTGATTGAAACAAATACTAAATTTCTGGCGCTTCGGCGGCCGCTGCCGCGGCACGCTCGCTACGCTCGCTCGCCTCGCGCGTAGTTGTTCACTAACCTAACATAACCTAACCTACTCATTTCGATCTAAGCGGATGTCACTTATTAATTAGATCGAAATCAGCTGGCAGCGGCCGCCGAAGCGCCAGAAATTTAGTATTTGTTTCAATCAAGACTGTACTAAACGTGTACTTCGGAGTTGGTAGTTCTATTTGGAATAAAATCCATGTTTCCAAATAGTTCGATCCGTCAGTATAACAATTTAGAGAAAAGACATCCAAACAGTTCGACTATCGAACTACTGGTAGGACTGGATGGAATAAACGGAATATCATCACACACTGCGGTGGTACCCACCAAGACGGACTCTTGCTGAAGAGTCCTACCACAAGGTAAAGTACATTATAATGATATTACGGTGAACAGAAATGAAAATGACATGCTATAAATACCTGCATGCAATTTTATGGCATGCATGCTACATGCCTTTATTATTTATGGATAAATTTCTTTTAATGCATAATGACGTAATGCTTTTTAAGGGCAGAAGCGTTTTGCCAAAAAAATGATTGATATTAAAAAACCTACATATTTTTTGTCATTCATGAAATCCAATATCACATCATCAGTGGGAAGCTTAGACCGCTTTCAACCGAACACTTGGTTCACAAGCCAAGGGTTCCTCCTGAAGGGTTAAGGGGTAACCCTCAACAATTACCTACAATCATTACTGTGGACAATTATGTTTTCGACCACGTCACAGTCCAAGCTTTTTATTGAAGTCGACACACCGCATTTTTAGTTTAATTACACCTTTTTGGACCTCTGTGCACCCTCCGTGACGATCACTGGATCCCTCTTATTCCGTTTTAAAATAACCCTTTAGCTAAGATGAGATTTGGCTAATTAAGTTGCTAACTGTTGTTGGGTCGTTGTTGTGCTCTAGATTTAGGTTAAACTGGTTTCTAGTGAAGACTAGGTTTTATCCGCGAGTTTTCACTAACCATGGCTTAAAATCAGAGAATTTTGGATTGATGTTGAGACTAAACCAATTATACTTACTTGAAATAAAGTGAAATTAAATATTTATTGTTCGTGAAACGAGATTCGGTGCACACTTGGTATTTGATGAATGAATGAATGAATGAATGAATGAATGAATGATTTATGTATGATGATGATGATAATATGATGTAATCATTTGACATTCCCTGTCAATAAGTTTCTCAATAGTTCCTACCAGCTGCTTTTTTTTTTGGAGCGCTCGTGACGTAGCTGGCTAAGTCGTTCTTAACAGATCAACGAAGTTAAGCACTGTTCCGCGGGTCATCATTTGGATGGGTGACCGCCAGTGGCAATTTCAACTGAGCGCTCCCGTGAGGAGGGCACGTTAAGCAGTCGGTCCCTTCTTTTTCAAAGTTGTTAGGCCATGACAGAGGCCTTCGGGCGGCCTAAAAACACTGTCACCAGAGTTGGCGACTGACTCATACGAACGAACGAACCAGCTGCTGGCGTGAAATAGAAACATTATGCCTAAAAGTTGGCCACTGACTCATATGAACTTACTTACTTTTATAACACTTTAGTATAAGTTGAGATACAGCTTTTATGCTATAATAATATTAATAAGACAAAAAGACTGAGAGGCTGATGACTGGTCGAACATTTTCAAATAAATATATGACTTTTTGTAAGTTGATATCCAATTAATCTGTTAAGCCTGCTCTCATTACTTCTTGCACAAATACTTATGTTAAGTACCCGTCTATAAAATGTATACCTTTGTAAGTACCCATAAAAAACTATAAAGTTGTGAAAAACATATTTAATGATAGGCATTAGTTGACAAACACTCAAGGTCCGCACATAACTACAATATTTACCAAAGAATTACTTTATATTATGTACAAAAGATATCGATGTCAAGGTATTGCTGCGACAAACGATTGTGTACCTTATTCCTCGTGGTTAGAGTCGCACATGTCTTTATTGGTATATTTAAGACTTTAAGTAATATACTCACGAAAACAACAGCCTTGAACGGATGAAAAATCAAATATCTTTGTCATTACGAGGTGACGTCAGAACATAAGAAACGTAGTAGAACAGTCAAATTATTCATTTGGTTCAAAACAGTGTCAATTAAAAAAAAAACTGGATAATCCATTCCACACAGCATCATCTAGCCCCAAGCAAAGCAGAGCTTGTGTTATGGTCACTAGATGATGGATATATACGAATAACAATACAATACATAGATAAATATTTTTATTATACATTAAAAATACCTAGAACACCCGGAACTTGCAGATCGTAAATACATTTGTTCTGACCCGCAACCTCCGTGCAGGCGGACCTTCACCCGCCGCGCCACATCGGTCGTCAATACGAATAAACAAAACGAAAATGAAAAAAAACAATAGACAATAGAAGTACCTAATTCTTTTTTCAAATTAAATATTGATGAAGGCCAGTTTGTAATAAGAACTTTTTGTACATTTCAGTCTATTTTTTCTATTGAACGCTCATTTAAATAAGTCCATGGGTGTCTAACGTTAATCTTACGATTGAGACTTTATTATTTTTAATAACAATATTAATTAATATTCATCAGAATTAATTGTTTTCAACCATTTTCAGAATACCTTGAAAATATAACAATCACTTAAATAAATTCGTGAATACTTAATTTTATAATAGTATCTAATGAGTTAACTGCGAATATCTTTTATAATAACAGGTTATAGAATATTAATGCAGGTTTTTTTTTCAATTATGCACTAACAAATTCTCGTTAACTTGTAACGATTAGACCGTGAAGAATCATTATAACATTGAATTATTTAACAATAACATTCGTCACTAAGATAAAGAAAAACCTCGACTACATATTAATAATATTACTGACTGACTGACAATCTGTAAAAATGATACATAACATTTTGAGTCTTATTTCGTTGGAGTCTAAGGTGCACCGAGATAATTTTCGAAAGTTAACTTTAAAGAATTGAGAGATAAATAGTAATGTACATATTTATATTCAAATATGATTTATTGCTTCACGTTAGTTGAGTATCTTAATAATATTATTTGTTCGCAACATGAATGGGCACTACAATATTCAAAAGTCAAAAATAAAAAAATCAAAATCAAAAATTATTTATTTCAATAGAATCACAAGGATCACTTTGAAACTTATTACAAGGTAGGAAAATTTACACCAGTTCCATCGCGCCCGTGCGTAAAAGAACTGGCAACAACACCGGCTGGGTTCCTATCGCTTTTTTTGGCATGAACCTTGCTATTGATGCCGAGTAGAGTTGGAGCAGAAAAGTAGAAAATATCATTAAATTACCTAAAATCGTGGGGAGTTTCACTAAGCAGTTATTATTTTTTTATTTCGAATCTTAAAACATGTCTGGTTTTCAAATAAGTATTTATTTTGCATTATAATGATAACGTCATTTACACACCATTCGGTCCAAAATTGATTTTACAAGAAACCGTGGCACTAGAAAACTGTTTTCATATTTTTCAGTCTGTTTGATGGCTTGCCAAAACAATAATTTCAATGCATTTTGTTTAGCTAATTTTAGATTTAAACAGTTTTTTTCCAAAGGTGCATAATTAGCTGTCATTGGTGGCGACTGTCAATGTCACTCAAACCAAAACGACCTATTGTAGGTAACTGGAAAGAGGTTCTTAGATGAAGTCAAAATAACACAAAAAAAAACCAATTGGATTTACAATCATGTCTCTAAACAGTCAGTAATTTACAACTCACGTTTCCGTTCGCAATTGTCGATCTATTCATAAAATCAGCACATGATAAGCGGCACTTGTTCTAGCAAATTGGAACTTATTCCGATAGTATAAGAGTGGATGTGATTGTTTTGGTTGTAATGGAGAGCTCCCAGCCTGTTATTTGTCGACCTTCGGAAGATATCAATTGTTGGTGCATCAAGGTAGCGGTGTTCAGTCGCCTGTGAAGATACGTATCGCTTCCAAGATAGATAGGACGGAAATCACAAGTGTGTGAGGGAGACACATGGATACACTTGACTGCTCACTTCACACTCCTGTATAGGCTTCTTAGCCTAAGCAGGATTGATTTCAATTGAATCAAACTTTGAAATTAAGGTCTGTTGTAATTTTGCATGCTCTCAAACGAAGGCAGCCAGATATTAACTAATCAGTGAACACTTTATGTGCAAACAGATAAAGTTACAAATAATATAAAAGACTGATTAACAAAGAAGGTACTACCTTATCGCTAAGAGCGATTTCTTCCAGCCAACGCAAGCAAGACATCGCGATAAAATCAGCACATCAAAGTACAAACATCTAAAGAACATGACAATGTGCTATCTCCCAAATTAAAAATATTATTTATTAATTTATTTACCAACAGCTTTGTTTCAATAATCTAGACATCGTTTTAGTAACTAAGAGACAATTAAAGGTTTTCACGAATAGTTTTTTTTTTTTTTTTATACAACCGAATTGGCAACCAAGCGTACGGCCCACAAGATGGTAAGCGGTTACCGCAGCCTATGGACGCTTGCAATACCAGAGGTATCACTCGCGGGTTGCCAACTTGAGGCTAAGATCGAAAGCCTCATGTGCCAGTAATTTCAACGGAAACCATACCCTTCACACCGGAACACAGCAATGCGAGCATTACTGCTTGGCGGCAGAAATAGGTATGGTGGTAGTCCTTCCCCGGACGAGCTCTATCACAGAGAACTCTACTACTCTTCTAAATTGTTGGAGAACTTGTCATTATGCGTTCGAAATATTATCGGTCATTTCGCGAATTAGTCATTTCGCATATACGTCATACCTCAGTGATTTTGTGGGCGAGTGTCCGGTTGAGAAGCAAAGGGTTGTGAGAATTTACCGCTACGGGATATATATATTTTTTTTATACCACCAAGATAGCAAACAAAGCATACGGCCCACCTGATGTTAAATGGTTACCCTATGGACGCTTGCAATACTCTGTCTGCAAGCGTCCATAAGTGCGTGTGTGTAAGTCTGCAAATATTTGTTCCTGGTTTTGGTGATACTGTGTATCTATTTAAAAATAATTAGACGTATACTATGTATTCTATCAGTCTTATGGTTCACAAGCTTTGCTTAGATGGAGCTCGTACGATAGTGATGGTTTACTATTTTCAATATTGACACGTCTCTCCATCATTCCAGATCGCGCAGCTAGTAGAAGACGTGCGCAGGCTCCAGGCGTCGCTGTCAGCGCTGCAGGAGGCGCACGCGCAGCAATTGCAGCGGCTGGAGGAGCGGCTGGATGAGAAGAAGCAGCACATCGCGCGGCTGGAGGCGAGGCTCGACGGTCAGCGGGACTACGACGATGTCAAGAGGGAGATCAAGTGAGTTACGCTCATAGAACATATTAAAGTAGAATGAGTGAGTGTACCTCGCGTGCCGAAAAGACGGGCTAAGTAAGGGCTGAGTAACCTCTTTACTCGCCGCGAAACTCAGTCCGCTCCCAACCGGGGGCGGTGGTGTGGTGTGGCAGTGCCTAGAATAGGTTTGCCGATGCTTTTAAATAATTTACGCGCTGCTTATATTTCCCATCACTAAAATACTTGTGTGTAAAATACAAATACGCAAAATGTTACACGCTCGGTTTCCATACAAATCGACGGACTCTTTTATTCTACTTAAATATACTTCTGTGGTTACGCTAACTTATGTGTTATGGTCGGGCATGGTAAACGTTTCATAATTTGCTAACGTAAAAAATGACATGGGTTAATTCAAAAATATCGCAATATCTAGTACAAAAATATGTTTCTCCTTTTTATAAGTCGGTAAAAAAAACATAAATTGAATCACTAACCTCCTTTGAGAATAGAATAGAATAGAATATAATAGTTTATTGTGCAAAAATATAGGTAAATAATTACTACAATCATAGTACATTATATTTGTAACTTACTTAGGTTCTAGCTGGTAGTTTGGGTGATAAAATGGGATGATGAGGAAGAGAATAGGAACATTATTACCATGTATGTAGGTAGCAAAGTAGATACACTTTTATATAAGCTGTGCGTTGGTTGTCGGATGAGTAAAACTGTATCCCGACTTCCAGCGCCCTCCGTCGGACATCTAATGGCAAAGTTTTATTAAATACAATATAAAAAAAAATATCATCTATGTATTGTATTGTATTACTATATTATCAGTCATCTAGTACCCATAACACAGCTCTGTTTAACAGCAGCTTAACTTGGGGCTAGATGATGCTGTGTGGATTGTTCAGCATTATTTATTCAATAAGGGAAAAATGACTTGATCGTGTTTGGTAATGTATGGACGATCCTTAGAGAGTGAGAGAGATAGGTAACAATGCACTTCCTAAAGTACTACACGCATAAAAATCAAGCGTGCGTTAATAAACTTGATAAGGCTCTATCAGGCCATTCACCTGTAGATTACTGTGTTTGTATATACTATGTACTAATGTTTGTGTTCTTGGGCAACGCGTGATGCATGGTCTCTGTGAAGGCTGTGATAGGATGTATCAACCTTTAAGGCTTAGTTTCACTAAGATAAAACGGGTGATTAATATAATCGTAATAACATCTAACAGTCACATACAAATAGATCTGATTCTACTCTAGAGTTGGTGTGGCCAACCTTGGTAATAAGCGGTTTTCGATTCGAGATAAAAAAAAAATAGTAGTAGTTCCGATTGCTTTGACAGATGGCGCTATCTGCTCTACTGCCATACTGTGAAAGGTTATCAAAACAAGAAAAAAGTTGGTAGCTCCGTTTTTGTTTCGTCTCGTGTCAAGCGATTTTTTTTCTTTTCGTTTGTATTTGATTTCCACTCCAGTACGACCACAAATAATGTACTACGTAGTACGTACTATGACTTTGACACCAGCCAGAGGTATGACAGACAGTGACAGCAGGAGCAACCAATGTTGAATTCCCTACAAATTCAGCATAGCTCGCCAAACGTAGTGCTTACATTCTCTTGGGCTCGCCAGTTGAGCTACCGCCATCTATATAGACAGCTTTTTTTTTATAATTTGAGACGAAAACATCTCATTGGTACCTACTTCAAAAAATCAAAAATCAAAATGTATTTATTTTGGAACAAAAACATAGAGTACATACGCCCACCTGCGAATATTACAGGATCCAAAATTGGTACTTGGTACTTGTCTCGGAGTATTGTAGCACCTTAGCAGAACTATGTTCATAATACCTATATCTATTTATGCTTATAGGTGATATGTATTATATGTAGGTATAAGCACAGCATGGGTTTGTTTACTTAATTTTTTATTGTACTGCTTTCTACGCGTAGGTAGTTAAGAACAATACTTACTTACTTAAGTTTTTTTTATTATTGCCTATTCCTTATCTAGTTAACTCGTGGATAACGGGGCTGACTGCACTTGTAGTAATATTTCATAAGTTAGTAATTAAGCATATAGTAACATTTAAGTGTTTTTGTTTGTTATCCCAAATAAATATAAATAAAAAAAATAAAAAAAAATAGTACTACAGCACTCCGAACCAACATTTTGCAGATTGTGCATATATTTGACCCACATTCAACCCACACCGCACGTCAAAAATTAAAGTGTTTTCCGTAGGCCAGACCCTTGGGTCTAGGTCGTTTAATCTATTCAAAACATAGTAGTTTTTTTTTATGACAGCAAGTGACAAGACAATCAAGGCGCCCAACTGATGTTAAGCACCACGCCTGACTATTACAGATGCAGTGCCACGCAAACACTTAAAAACTTTTAACTTTGCACAAGCACTGCGCTTATCACCCCGAGACATTGTTGTTAAGTCTCTTTCGCCCAGTAATTTCACCTGATACAGTGCCCTTCAAACCTAAACACAGTGCAGCTTGCACACTACTGCTTGGAGGCAGAATATCTGACACTGCGGTGGTACCCACCAAGACGGACTCTTGCTGAAGAGTCCTACCACCAGGCGTAATATTGAAGCTTTGACCAAACCACAGTCTAACGTGACCAAAATAATTGTTATGCGAGAGATGTCTTCTATTGGGACGTAGTCAACTCGTAGGCAGTCATCTCTAAGCTTTAAATGTTGACATTGAAGTTTCTCAATTGTTTAGGTTTGTCACTTAGATGAGTCACAAACGCGCCTATTACAAACTTACTTATCTATTTATCAACAATGTACTTAAACTTCACGCCGCAATAAGCTTTATTTAACAAACAACAAGGAAAGTTCTACCAACATCACAATAATAAATACTTGTACCAACATAAGAACAAGAAATACTTGATAATCCTAGTAATGTCATCATTGTGTGCACAGTTTGTTTGCTGACCCTACCTTTGACTGATAACGTGGCGCCGTGGTGCAACCTACTACTTATGATTCTACGAGTATATGACACAAACAGTATATGCATCTAGTATGTAATCAAGACTGATATATCCTGCACGATAAGTTAATTTTTATCATATTTTAAACCCTAAACCAGAGTTACTAAAATGGTCGAAATGACTCAAAGGATAAGCAAGCTGAAGTGGCTGGTGACATACACCGAGAAACTGATGGCCGTAGCGTAGTGTGGGACGCCCTTTTAGATGGAGCGATGATTTGCGCTCTGTAGCTGGCAAAGAGTGGATGAAAAGAGCTGAAGATCTTCTGTATTGAGCCACCAAATGCTATAACCAACGATGATGTAAGCAACTTATCGGGAAATTGAGTTGTTATGGCTAGACGTGGCAGCCACACAAACAAAAACTTTGAAAACACTCACTTGTCGTGCTTCAAGAAAACACAACATCAAGTGACGTAAAGCACTTTATTCCAAACTGTTATAAACATTCACATACTTATTTGAAAGTCAAAAGAAACTTTCGGGATGCGGTGAGCAAACAAAACAACACAGAATAAAGGATAGTCCAAGTAATTAAAGAACAACTGAGAAAACAGAGCTAAGTGTGTGTCGCAGTCGTAAAGAACACCCTACTTAGACGTTGACGGCTTCATGAACTTGTACTAAAAGGTTTAGAAATTGGCTTAGTAAAATCTCTTTGATCTATAAGTTGGTATGAAACTATTACTGAAAGATTTTAGACTACCGAAATCTCTCGCGAATAACGATATCCAGAAATGTTAAAAATACAACAACCAGCTTTCAAACGCGTTACTAGAATCTCTCTCAAACTTGTTACTGAATACTAGGTCTAGAATCATCCAATGTTTCTTTCATAACTTCCCGAAAATGTTTAGCAATCTATGCATTCTCACGTGTCGGGTTCCAGTAATCAGAGGAAGCTATCCGTCAACATCCTGAGATAAAGCGGGCCAAAATCAATTATCTTATGGGCCTCCTCACCGTTTTCCTGGTATTTCATATCTGGCGATTACATTACCAAATTAGGATTATTAAGATCTTCTATATCGCAGTTTGAGCCGAAGATTCGTGTGCGGAAAACAGAGCTTATCAGATTAATGTAAGCACAATATTCTTATGTTTTGATTTTATATGTTCGTGTTAGATTACTTCTTCGCTTGTTCTGGAAATTTGTATAGGAAGGGGGAAAATCAATATCGTTGGATGTCTCACCGTACAGAACGTTTGTAGACCAATTAATTTATTACAATTCGAAGCTCTTTTGCTTTGTAATATTACCTACCTATTAGGCAATCAGAGAAAAGCAGGAAGTATCAAAATTTAATAGTTTGTCTCTGACTAACAGACTGAAATGTAGACTCTTTTGCAGGAGACTATCACCAGAGCACCAAATAATACAAACTTACTCAATACATGAATTTATTGTTACTACGACAATTTTCAATCAAAACTGATTCCACTAACTATATTAGACTGCCACCAAATGCATCTTTTGTGTTCGTCAAATAGCCCAAATTATTTTACCATTCAAAACTTAACGTATCCACGGAGGAGGTCCCAAATATTCCTCACTTTTTTGTAGTCTTTTTCACCTTTTAATCCTTACCACTTGTGTCACAAAGCCAGTCCCACCAGATTTAGCATCTCCCCGCTAAATGATTCGAGATATGGAATTTAGCAGACGACCACCGTGTTTGGACTAGTTATTGGCTTTCGAATCGCTCCCTGAGAACCTTAGCGATGACTTTTTTAGAGTTTTTTGGGGTGGGAAAACAAATACTACTATCGACGGATGTGGAAGAATTTAGATAAACAGTTTTTCATGAGAGTTTGATAAATTTTAATTAATAATGTCAGTAAAGGTTTTTTTTTATATAACTGAAGTGGCAACCAAGCGTACGGCCCACAAGATGGTTAGCGGTTACCGCAGCCTATGGACGCTTGCTATACCAGAGGTATCACTCGCGGGTTGCCACCTTGAGGCTAAGATCGAAAGCCTCATGTGCCAGTAATTTCACCGGAAACCATACCCTTCACACCGGAACACAGCAATGCGAGCATTACTGCTTAGCGGCAGAAATAGGTATGGTAGTAGTCTTTCCCAGGACGGCTCTATCACAGAGAACTCTACTACTCAAAGGTGCAATCAATTTAACACTAGGTTTATCCCAAGAATCATTCTTAAAGACAAGTTTGTTAGAGTATTGGAATTTTCGTTTTGCTCCTGTTGAAATCAAATTGACTACATGCGCCTTCGCCGGCCAAGAAATTTGGTAAGATGTCGCAACAGCAATATAAGCTTACAAGCAAGAGCAATGTTTTGAAACAGTTAATGTGTTATTTTTACCAATATGGAGACCGATGGCGGCATCTTTGATCTCATCAAAGGTTCGCGTCAAAGGCGCCGACGACATAAAGCCAAGCCGTGACAGTAAACACCTATTTCGGTAATAGTTAAACTATAATCGATAGATTTTAGTGCAGGATATAGCTCAGTAAAGTAGCACTTATAGTCACGTCAAAGGACATTTGGTCGTAAAACGATAGAGTTTGCCTCAATTTATTAATGAAATGAAATGAAATGAAATGAAATTCGGTTTATTTGACAAAATAACAGAAAGAAAGAAAAAAAAAAAAAAACGAGACTTAAGTAATAAAAAGAAAAGAAAATAGGTAGGTAAGTAGGTACATAGGATAAACAACATGACATTTTTTAATAAATAAAGTTCCATTTAATAAAACCATAATTCACATAGAATCGTTGGACATGCTTGATGTAATTGTTACTAGAAATCAAACCCAGAAGAATCAGGCAAAGCATCGCGCTATTCCTAACCTTTATAAGTGATCCGTCTTTACATTGTTTTCAAACCAACTCATAATCTTCACTGGTTAAAGTGAGGGTTGTTTGTGAACTTCAGCAACTACATGAGTTTGCTTCCGATAGCTCGTAACTCAGCAAGATCATAAAAACGCAACAATTGTCAAAACACGACACATTATCGACTCACACGAAAGCAAAACGGAAAATAGAAAAATCGCATTTCAATTATTGCCGACGACACGCGAAGCAGATGCGCATTCCCATCGCCGGATGAAGGGGAATCTTGTAACTACAAAGCATATTAAAGCTATGACCGTTATAAAGCGTCCGAAAGGACACGGCCTAACTTAGGCCGCCTCATTGAAATATACTGAAATGCTACTCAAATACAATTAAAACTTATGTGATGCCTTTTCTGTATACGATTTTGAAAGCTCACGATTTTTTGTTAACTGAATGTTGAACTGTGTTTAAATAGCGTTTTAAGTAGTTTCAGGTGCTACGCAACAGTAATTAATTTTTATACTAGCGACCCGTCCTGGTTTCACACGGGTACTTAAACTATACTGCAATTATTATTATCATTTTAATAGCTTTCCTCTTGAATCATTCTATTCATTGAGGAAAATTGCATTAAAATCCATTGCGTATTTAGTTTAAAATATCCACTAAGCGTACAGTGTACGTAGCTTTACTTTGAAAAAAAACACTTTTTTATTGTAATTTGCAATAATGCTCGCATTACTGTGTTCCGGTGTGAAGGGTATGGTTTCCGGTGAAATTACTGGCACATGAGGCTTTCGATCTTAGCCTCAAGGTGGCAACCCGCGAGTGATACTTCTTGTATTGCAAGCGTTCATAGGCTGCGGTAACCGCTTACCATCTTGTGGGCCCTGCGCTTGGTTGCCACTTCAATTTTATAAAAAAAAAATTGTATATGAGACAGAGGACGGCGGGAAGCGATTCTGTTTCATACGATGGAAATATTAATAAATAAATAAATAATGCTGGACAACCACACAGCATCATCTAGCCCCAAGGTAAGCTGCTGTTAAACAGAGCTGTATTATGGGTACTAGATGACTGATATATACTTAATACAATACAATACAAAGATAGATATTTTTTATTATATATAGAAAATACCCAGAACACCCGGATCAAATATTTGTAGATCGTACAAACATTTGACCCGAGGCGGGAATCGAACCCGCAACCTCCGCGTCGCAGGTGGACCTGCGCCCGCTGCGCCACATCGGTCGTCAATATTGTCGTGTTCCGGCATATAACGACGTGTCTTGCTGCGGTAAATAATATCTTGTAAGCTTCACGACCCTCAATATAACGGCAACGATCATTTTAAGAACTCAAATCATTCGATCCTTTAATACCCTCATTCATACAGGTTGGCTAATCTTCTGTTCATGGTGATGGCTGTTCTGAATAGAGCCTTGTAAAAGAATTAAGAACTGTCGTGCCTTATCATTAGCTATAAGTTTACTGCCAGTACAAACGGTGGGCACTGGACAGACTCCATTTTCTTCCTGTTAAGAGTGCTACAACAGTATTATCGATCTAACTGTGGATTGTCTTGGGCGTTTTCCGAACTCATGGATTTTTTTTTTTTTACAACTGAAGTGGCAACCAAGCGTACGGTCCACAAGATGGTAAGCGTTATCGCAGCCTATGGATGCTTACAATACCAGAGGTATCACTCGCGGGTTGCCACCTTTAGGCATAGATCGAAAGCCTCATGTGCCAGTAATTTCACCGGAAACCATACCCTTTACACCGGAACACAGCAATGCGAGCATTACTGCTTTGCGGCAGAAATAGGTATGGTGGTAGTACTTCCCCGGACGTGTTCTATCACAAAGAACTCTGCTACTCTTTCACAAAGAACTCTGCTACTCTTAAAACTTATCTTATTTTATCTTCGAGAATCATAATTTCTAACAGGCTTTGATGGCCTCAATTAGTTTTAAACTGGATGTAGAAGGAGAGAAAATACATTTATTTGTGACCACACAAACACATAGAGGTAGAGGTGAAATAACAAAAATTGGAAACGATTATTAATATCTGTAAACGCAATAAACTGAAAACTTATCTTTGCCATTACGACCAAGCTTTTAAGTCCACTCTACTAATGTATTTAAGTGATTAAGAGCGCTCGTGACTTAACTAGCTAAGTTGTTCTTAGCAGATCAACGAAGTTAAGCACTGCCGCGTAGTCATCATTTGGATGGGTGACCGCCAGTGGCAATATCAACAGAGCGCTCCCGTGCTTCGGAGGGCACGTTAAACAGTCAGTCACGGCTTTTTCAAAGTTGTTAGGCCATGACAGAGGCCTTCGGGCGGCCTATAAACTCTGTCACCAGAGTTGGCCACTGACTCATACGAACTTACTTACTTTTAATGTATTTGAGTTGACTACAAGCACCCTACCTTTATACATTGTGCCCATTTCCGCAAGACACGATATCTATAGAATAAATAATCCTGTAATACCTTCATAAACAGTAGACGCACCTGTAGCGGTTTATTGGTTATTTATTCCGGTTCTCAAGTCAGGATTAAGTTATAGCCAGCCTCCGAAGATTAAACCTTAATAGGGGTTCGGATTGATTTCTGAACGAACCGTCTCCCCGCTCGTTTCTGAACGAAACCCCCAAACGCCTGCTTTGTGTAAACGTAGTGCTTACATTCTCTTGGGCTTGGTGTTGCAGTCGATGTTTCGAATCAAGTAATTAATACTCTATAGTTAAAATCGGATCATTGTGGGTACTTCGATATTTCGTTGTGTCGTTTGCGTTAATATATTTCATATAAAATACTTCCTTGCGTTCTCTAAAAGCTTAATTTCCGTATTGTTTTTTCAATCTCCTCTTGGCCTACACACCTGAAAAAGTCTGGTTTCCAGAACTTGTCATTTTATTTTTTTATTGTGCGTTGGATGTCAGTCAGTATCGCAACGACTTTATATATATAGATAAGCAAATACAGCCGTAGTCCCATAGTTCCTCAATTTATCCCTTATCTCTAGGATAATTAATTCCCACTTTATTATTCGTTTACCGAAAAAATTCTCGATGCAGCGTTGAAGAAAGCCAAATAAAGAATCAGGCTATCTTGTTTAATTAACTTCTAAACACACACTGATTTCCATGTTATACACCCTATATATCAATAGAGTCGCGGACACCTGTCTCCATTTGCTTAGGCTTGTTTGTCTTACATTTAACGTAAGTTTAGTCTAACGTCGTACACAAATTATCAACTAATTTACGGTCGGTCGACGTTTTTCAACCGCTTTTTAGTATGTTTGCTCGCGTTACTAAGAAATGTAAAGTTGAGTTTAAGTCTTGTTTGGAGTTTCCAGTATGTGAGATCGAGGCGGGACTGACCGATCGATCTGATTGGTCAGTTCGAACTGGGCGGAGCGAGCTTATCGGCGATCGGCTGATAACCGATAGTGACGTCATCTCATTGTTCGACTCCACAGATTATAATTGAAGTTCTAGTAATTTCCCGAAGATAAAATGCTAATTCATCCGCGCTTGTGTCAATTAAAAGCTGAAACGGATTTGATGATATCTTATCAGCAATCTTTGGACAATAGTGAGAAATAATTCGTTAATAATACCTACCTACCAATACATTTACCTACAGTTTTGTGTAACAACATCTCCTCATAGTACTAGCAGTTCTCTGAACAGTAGAACTCGCAAGCACAAACTTGTAAAGTGAGCTTTGAAAGTGAGCAACATACTGCATTTTAAGGAACTATTTTCCTAATCACGCTGAAGATCCTCATCAGATCTTTACCAAATGTCAAACATACTTAAAGTTAATACTTACCTTTCAAATAAATTAAAAATCATCGAAATCAAATCACATTAGGCGGAGATATTCAGCAGCCCCCTTTTTTACCCTTTTTTAGAGAAAGTACGTCCCCTATCAAAAATCCCCGACGACAATCAACTTTTATAAAGTCATAAAACCTGTATACCAAGTTACAACCAGATTGGTTGAAAAATACGACCTGTAGACGAGAACACACAAAGACCCGACAAACTGACATCCAAAAGCGTTTTTAGCCAATCTCGAAACTAAGACGCTTCGCTCGCTTCGCTCGCTCGGTCAATAAACTTAATGTAAACTCCCCTGATACTTGCTCAAGCTTCAATGTTAGCTATAAGTTACTTTGCTAATAAGTTATTACGAATAAACAAAAAATAACTACCATACCTATTTCTGCCGCCAATCAGTAATGCTCGCATTGCTGTGTTCCGGTGTGAAGGGTATGGTTTCCGGTGAAATTACTGGCACATGAGGCTTTCGATTTTAGCCTTAAGGTGGCAACCCGCGAGTGATACCTCTGGTATTGCAAGCGTCCATAGGCTGCGGTAACCGCTTACCATCTTGTGGGCCGTACGCTTGGTTGCCACTTCAGTTGTATAAAAAAAAAATAGATCTTTTAAACTAACGCAACACGGTTTTTTTATGCTGTATTTTATCAATAAATAGAGTGATTAAAGGAAGGTTTGTACTTATTGTTTAAGCACCAGTGTGAAGCCGGGGTGGGTCGCTAGTTCAACAATAATTCCGTTTCGTTCGGCTAACAAATAAGGTGGTTTGCCCATGTTTATACAGTGGTTCCTTTGTCGGTTGTTGAGTCACGTCAATTGCTGTTTCTTGAAATGGGCGAACTACCTTTAACGCGTTGAAAAACATCTTTTGAAATATCAAATCCTTTGATATATGAGCAGTGTTTTAATTGTCATTCCGATACCGCGAAGCACTCGGAAGGAATTCATAATTTGGCAATCAATACGAACCATCCTTTCTAACCCTATAGAAATATGTCTTTGAAATGCTCTCTTTAAGGGTGGAAACCCCCCTCTTAATTTGAAACGGAACGGCGTCAATCAAAATTTGACTGGAATAATTTATAGCTACTTCGATGCGAAACTTGATCAATTTTCAGGGCTACTTAGGTTTCCGATGACTCAAGAGAACATGAAGGTATGAAATAAATAACTTTAGCATATGAATTGAGTTAAGTTAAGTTAAGTTTACGTTAAGGAGTCGGTCCCGGCTTTTTAAAAGTTGTTAGGCCATGACAGAGGCCTTCGGGCGGCCTAGAAACTCTGTCACCAGAGTTGGTAACTCATACGAACGAACGAACGAAAATTGAGTAAAAGATTTCGTTTGTTACTTAACTTACACTGAAAAACTTGCCCCCGGAATAGTGAGAGTTGACGAAACGCAAAAAAAAATATTGTTATGTTCTTCATCTCGTAGGTACCATTTTTCAAATTTGTAATTAGTACCTACTTTCGCTATTTTAATTACACTGAATTAATGATCAATCTAAAAGCAGTGCAATCAATTAATACATTTTATTGTAAAATCATGGTAGAACTTGTAGAGCCGGTGTAATGACTCTGGCCTACTCTCAAGCGAGAGTGATTCAGACATGCCAATGTCCTGGCGCTGCACACCTATTTTTCAAATACCAAGTGCTCGACCGGGTTTTGAACCTACGACTATAATGATCAGAAGGCAGTCACCGTCACCGAACACCAGTACTTTTTACAGAAAACTGTAGAGTTCTACAGTTTTCTTAAAAAAATCTCTGTAGAACAAATCTAGTTATAAATAAGTTATTTTTGAAAAAGTTTTAAGGC
Organism: Colostygia pectinataria; assembly: GCA_951394395.1. Lineage (NCBI taxonomy): Eukaryota > Metazoa > Arthropoda > Insecta > Lepidoptera > Geometridae > Colostygia > Colostygia pectinataria. Next base: position 9,699,006 of record OX596369.1, read on the forward strand.
CAACAGAGGCCTTCGGGCGGTCTAAAACGCTATCACCAGAGTTTGCCACTTACTGATACGAATATACTTAGTTACTAAAGGTATTTATTAAACAAACTGCAACGTAAAAGCTTTAAAGGTGTTCTAATGAAACACATATATTTTAACCGTAAAATTAATTCAAAACAAGCCGACATTAGGGGCCGCGCATCGGCTACGGAGTTTGGCTGATAAAATATTCAGCGTGTTACATGCTTTAAACTGAAGGCTTTTGGCCAAAGACAAAGATGCTTTTAAGCTTTTGCTTAGGATAGAGAAAGGTGTGGAGTAGTTTATTTTTTTTCAACCCGTATTGTTCCACTGCTGGGCAAAGGTCTCCCCCAATCCTACCTATTTCTGCCGCCAAGCAGTAATGCTCGCATTGCTGTGTTCCGGTGTGAAGGGTATGGTTTCCGGTGAAATTACTGGCACATGAGGCTTTCGATCTTAGCCTCAAGGTGGCGACCCGCGAGTGACACCTCTGGTATTGCAAGCGTCCATAGGCTGCGGTAACCGCTTACCATCTTGTGGGCCGCACGCTTGGTTGCCACTTCAGTTGTATAAAAAAAAAAATCATCTGTCTCGTTTTTTTTCAAAAAGTTTAATCCTAATTATGAAATTAATAATTTTGTAGTAATTTTTTTAATAGTTTAACCAATATGATAGGTATGTGTGTAGTAAACGAAGTAGTAGATAAAAATAAATAGCAAATAGAGCTTTTTAATATCCTAAATTCGTGAGACGAATAATTTTTGAATTGTTGTATAACTATAGTATCATTTGTTGTTAACACTACTCGTATAAAAATCAATACTTAACCAAAAGCTTAGCAATGTTTACAGCTATTCGTCTGTTTGCTGACCTTTTATAAGTCGTGTTTTAATTAAAAAAAAAAAAAAAAACAGTTTTAGAACTCCGTGTTTCGAGGGCACGCTAAGTAGTCTCTTTTTCAAAGTTGTTAGGCCATGGCGGAGTTTTTCAGGCGGCCTATGGACTCGTATGAACTTACTTTTACTTAATTTAAGAACTGCGTTTTGTAAAAAATATATTTATTCAATCATATCACAGGGATCATTTTGAAACGTCTTAAATCTAATTGATAAATTCAGGCGTTACTTTGCGGAAATCCATTACAAAATAAAAAACAGACGAAAAATCTCTAGTACTATTCCGCTTAACCTTTTAACTGATGAGGTCACACAGTTACCACAGTTAACCTCAAATGAAAAATATCGACACGTGTTTCATCTCTCCACGGGACATCCTCAGGACCATCGACTTGTTCTCCGGCAGACGTGTTGCTCCGTCGAGCGCTGAAACACGTGTCGATATTTTTCTTTTGAGGTTAACTGTGGTAACTGTGTGACCTCATCAGTTAAAAGGTTAAGCGGAATAGTACTAGAGATTTTTCGTCTGTTTTTTATTTTGTCTTAAAGCTAGGTGAATTTACGCAAGTTCCACGCGTCCCAGAAGAATCTGGCAACAAACTCGACTGGGTTCCTAGCTTTTGTAGGTTTTTTTTTAATCCAATAATTGATTTAGCTGTAGAACGTAAAAATAATAATGTAGGTTTACTAAATTTGGACTTTTTTACAAAACTGAATTACAATGGTAGTAGTTAAGTAGAGCCCTGTAAATAGTTTTAGGAATAGTCGACTCCACTCTTTTAACTTTGCATCTCCTATTAAAACTCGTGCTATCATGTCGTTTCACCCACTTCCGAGGTAAGCGCAAAATATAACTATGTCACTAAGTTAAAGTGGAGTGTTTATAATGTATCACTTTAAAAACCTTGTACAATATTAAAAGTAAGCGATTATACTGTTACTAAACTTACCTTGGAGGAAGGAAGTTTAACAGAAAATTACTACCATATAGGGATGGGGTCTTGTAGACCACATACTACGCGTGGATACTATACACGCGTGGAACTGGCGTAAATTCACCTAGCTTTAAGACGTTTCAAAATGATCCTTGTGATATTATTGAATAAATATATTTTTTTCATTTTACTTTACTTAACTATAGCGTTTTTGAAGTGAAGAAATCATGCAACATGACTCAAACATTGACTGCTGTTTAACAGAGCTGTATTATGGGTACTAGATGACTGATATATATTTAATACAATACAATACATAGATAGATATTTTTTATTATACATAGAAAACACCCAGAACACCCGGAACAAATATTTGCAGATCCTACAAACATTTGTCCCAATTATAGAACAAGTAGCCTCTAATGCTATTCCAGGCCTAGAACAATGACTATTTCAAGTTTAATGCAAATCGGTTCAGCCGCTACAGCGTGATTGAACCTGTAGCTTGGAATAACTTATTGGTCATTTTTCACCCCACAAATCTGCCCCTATAGTGTGCATATAGGGTATCAAAGATTTTAAACAAATTACGTAAGATTTGTTTAAAAGAAAAATTTCAGAAACGTGCTTTAACAATGTTTTTTTTTTTTCTTTATTAATTAAATAGGAGTTTTGTCACACAATGACAATGTCACTCCCGTACAGACTAGACACTAACACTTTAACTTACTTACAAAAGAGAAAACACGCCTACCTTACCTACTACTGTAAGTAGGTGGAACAAAGCATTTAACGCGAGCTTCTAATGCACATCCACACCAATTCTCACCGAATTCCCGTGGAACCTGTAATTTCCACGGCGAATCGGAAGTTAAAATCGATGTCAACGCTAAGTTATCAGTGCCGGGGGAATCACCTGTTCTCCCGTTTCGATATAGAAGCTTATTGTGCAATTACTCGGTGTGGAGAGGTTAACTTTGGTTTGTGTTCACTTAAGCGCCACGCCTGACTATAACAGATGTAGTGTCACGGTGTCATCTATACTTTAAAGTTCTGCGTGACACTGGACTGCGCTTGGTACCTCAAGCTATTGAACACAAATGCGGTACATACATAGATTGTTCTTGCCGTAACGGATGAACCAATTTAAATAAATAATTATAAATAATGCTGGACAATCCACGCAGCATCATCTAACCCCAAGGTAAGCTGCTGTTAAACAGAGCTGATAGATATTTTTTATTAAGTATATATAGAAAATACCCAGAACACCCGGAACAAATATTTGTAGATCGTACAAACATTTGACCCGAGGCGGGAATCGATCCCGCAACCCCCGCGTAGCAGGCGGACCTGCGCCCGCTGCGCCACATCGGTCGTTAATTTTTTTGCATAATTTGGATGCAACTTGGAATAGTAATAACCTAGAATAGGACACGGCTACATTTATCTAGAAATAGCGTGAGCAAAGTTGCACGCAAAAGCTAAACTGTTGAAATCATGTACTACAGCTTTTTAAAGGGAAGTTGTAGGTATATTTCCCGGTTGTAAATTGATAGGTAGATACAGAACAAAAGCGATTTGCCCTTAACTAATCCTCCATTAGGCTACAATAGCACAATCAAATCTCATATAGAATTCAAATTATCGCCTCCGTGCTAGTCGATTAATTGGCTACATATTAAATCGTAATTAAGGTACTACCCTATTGTTCGAGGTGCGAAAATCTTGAGCTCCGGGGCGAATCGACTAATCACCCAACCAGTCACCCGATTTATCAACCGCTTCTGCACTAATTGCTGGACCGATCGCTCGATTTGTAAACGCTAGGTGCGGGTTGGACAACTGGTTGAGTTGTAATTTGAAACAAAACCAGTTATTAGTGTTGATAGTTTTATTACTAATCGATTATACACCTACGTTTAGTAACGATTGCTTATTTACCTCTGTATTGTGAATTAAGTTCATTCGTATTATTTTTTATTACAAAAAAAATAAAAATGTATATCTGATAAACTTGAAGAACCGAATATTATTAGACTTTTGACGCAGCCGTAGAGTTAAAGAACATAAAATGTTTGTGCGTAGAAACAATTTGTGTGTTAGCTAAAAAATAAAAGCATTGCACAATTTGCACATACAGTGCAACATAAAAAAATGTCGTCAAGTTAATAGTAGAAACTTTTTTACAAACACAAAAGCTAACAACGAAAACCTTACAATACAAACCGGAGTTTATTACCTACTCTATTCAATAAATACACCATCAATGAACACATAAAATAACATTATCAGTAGCGCCTATCGCCCCAAGATACCCCTACCTGAAGGCGCCGATCTCAATAAATTTATGAAAGGAATATTGCCAATAAGGGCCCAGTATATCCTATTAATTAAAATATCTTAATTAATTCACCTGAAATTGCTTTAATCAATTCACTCGCTCAATTTATTAAGGTCTATCGGACCAGCCTTAGGTAGATTACAGTTTCTTTTGATTATGTGACAGTTTTGGGTAATAATAATGGCAATTATGACACGTTAATAAGAACCTTATCAGTATAAACGTGTATTTAATTCTTTTTTGTGACATTTGGGTACTGATTTACCAACATCCAATAACAATAACGAAAGATCGAAGCACACATTGACGATATAAAGATTTAGGGTGAGTTGCAACATCTAACGTTAACGTCAAATTGTTCAATCGTCGTCGGGTAATTTGACGTTAACGTTAGATGGTGCAGCTCACCCTTAAAGGTTCACTTTTTTTTTTATATTGCTTAGATGGCAAACAGTTACTGTTACTTGAGAACGTTGCAAAACCAGAGGTATTTTGTGCTTTGCTATCCAGAGACGTCAAAAAATGCCAGTAATTTCTCCGGTAACCACAATCACATCAATGCTATTGGCGGCAGAAATAGATGTGGTGGTAATTCTTCCCCGGACGAGCTGGCAACCAAGCGTACGGCCCATAAGATGATAAGCGGTTACCGCAGCCTATGAACGCTTGCAATACCAGAGGTATCACTCGCGGGTTGCCACCTTGAGGCTAAGATCGAAAGCCTCATGCGCCAGTAATTTCACCGGAAACCATACACTTCACACCGAAACACAGCAATGCTCGCATTGCTGCTTGACGGCAGAAATAGGCATGGTGGTAGTCCTTTCCCGGACGAGCTCTATCACAAGAACTCGACTTAAATTCTGTAAAAATAATGCCCAACCTCGCTACACTAGATATTTAATTTGAAATAAATAACTAACTTAACTCATCTTGTTTCAGCATGCTCCGCTCACTTGACCTGGGTCCGAGCGAGCGTATCGAGCGCATCGAGCGGTTCGAGCGCAAGCCAGAGCGCTCGCCGAGCGTAGCGCCGGCGCGCGACGAGCGCTGCTCTGTCGAGCGCGAGCGCAGTGCAGAGCGAAGAGAACCAGGTACGTTTCCGATTAGCTATAACTTGACTAAACTATTAACTAGAGATTAACTGACAGTATGTCTGCTATGGATAACGGCGGGCGTGTCTCGTGAAATTCTACTAAACTATGATAGAATGGAGATTCAGTATTTACCTAAATGGCAACAATTTGTTGAAAGTCAAAGTATCGGGAAAGGAATGTTCTTCCAAAAAAAGGTGTGTAAAATTTTTAAAAAGGTCGGCAACGCGTTATTCTGAGATGGTATTAAAAACGTATAGTCTACGGAAACAACTTAGTACCAGTAGTATAAAATGGAGCTTTATGTAAAATAATATATGCAATCATCGGTAATACCAAAAATTAAAAATGTAATATAACCTTGACAGATTTAACCGTATCTTAAAAACGTATTTTGTATTTGAACATAGGGCATTTGCAACGAACCGTGAATTTTACAACAACGACCTTTCCAAATCCGGGTTTGCCTTTTAAAGATGACACGAGGACTGACCTTCAGTTTGTTTCCTCGACTAAAAGCAGGAAACTCTTCCAAGCCGCACTAGATTGTACCTCGGATAGCTTTCGGAGATTTATAGTGAGACAGAAACATTACGGGTACTGGAATATTTATGTTAATCGTAAGATGAGTGCATTGATAAGTTTGAATGAGTTGAAAGCGCTTGCTAACATGTAAATCTAGGCTAACAAATTGTCAAGGTATTTTAAATTCGTTGGGTTAAAAGTTGGGTATTATAATAGTCAAGTTATAGAATAATCAATATAACCTAAACGATGACAAAGGATCATCATGTCGATATCGTGGTAGTCCGTAGCTAGTGATGTTCGCTTCCTTTTCCTCAGCGCGGTTCCCATCACTAGCGGGCGGCATGCCGGTCACGGCCGCAACAACTCAGAATTCGGAGCATGCGATGACAAAGACGCCGCGCGATTTAAAATTCGTACGCATTCGTGAGCCGTTCGCTTGCGTATGATCCCTCCCCTCCCCTCCTCGCGTCCCTGACCGTGCTCTCACCGCAGGTCCCGAGGAGTGGCCGAGCACGCCCCCACTCAACAACAACACCACTCACCATAACAACAACGGGCCGACGCCGCTGCCGCTGCCGCCGCCCAGCCCCTTCCGCTTCGACGACCACCGGCCGTACCGCTTCGCTGATGACATGGGCCCGCTGCCGCCCGGCGCGCTGGTCGGCCGGCTGGGCGACTCGCTCATCCCCAAGGGAGACCCGATGGAGGCGCGCCTACAGGAGATGCTCAGATACAACATGGACAAATACGCAAACAGCAACTTGGACACGTTGCACATCAGTCGGAGAGTGAGGGAGCTGCTCTCGGTCCACAATATCGGGCAGAGGCTGTTTGCAAAATACGTGCTCGGACTGTCGCAAGGGACTGTGTCGGAGCTGTTGTCGAAGCCGAAGCCCTGGGACAAGCTGACAGAGAAGGGAAGGGACTCCTACAGGAAGATGCACGCGTGGGCTTGCGACGAGGCCGCGGTGATGCTCCTCAAGTCTCTGATCCCTAAAAAAGGTAACTTCACATACATCTTTCGCTTTTAAGTTCTGCTTACGGCAATATTTGATTCGGTATCTGCCTAGACAAGACCTGTTAAATTAACCTGAAATTTTATAATTTCATCACTTATTATTGTCTGAAATGTAAGTACGCTATTCTTATGTGGATACTGGATCTAGGACTAAGATACACCAAATGAGTTGCTGGAAGAAACTCGGCCTTATTGGTGTGCTCAGTCTCAGAACCTACTGCAGATATTTCAGCTTTAGAACTTGCACCATTCCACGATCAATTTCCTCCGAGAAACAAGGTCGCATGTCATCAATTACCCTTTGGGCCAATCTTCTGAACGGGTGCGCGCGGTATCACCTGACAATAGCAATCATCAATCAACGAGATACCATCATTAAACTATTAACAAAAGATGTTTTCCCATCGGAGAGGGCGCAAGTCGCTGTTTCCGAACCACCAGTATAATACTTGTCTAAGCAACTCGTGCTAGCTTCGTCGTTAGCCAGTCATTTAAGCAACGCTCATTGTAGTGACTCCGCACTTATTTTGTTTTAACACACTTTATTTTTGTTTTCTCCTATCTCCTGACCTTGTCCTCACAACCTCCTATCCTTGCGTGCGGACGATACATTCAACGAGCTATCTTAGGCTTGCGGAGGGCGTCACAGCTTGACCCGAACGCTGAAAAAGGGTTAAGACTATACAAAATGTTTGACTGTCTTTTCTTTGATCAATTATTTTTATTATTCTGTGTATTTTAATCATAAAAACGATAAAATTCAACTAAAACAATTTTCATCAAATTGTTTGATTTGATCTTTTTTTAGCTACCAATTTTAAAAATAATAATGTGGCAGATTAAAATTGTCTCTGTCAATTTGACAGTGACAGTTGCGAAGCCGGTTTATCGTCGTGTGTTTTAGTCGTGTTGAGATAAAGTCCGTCGGTCGGAATACAATGGGAAAGGCAGCGGACACGCTAGCAAGTAGCAGTTGAATCTGATTGCTGTATTACATGTTTCCAAGGCAATAGCATAGGAATAGCAGTAAACTTAATAGAAATCAATTCGTTTTGATGAAGTCGCTCAGTAGTTATAGCTTCCTTATTCAAATGTTTTATGATGAGAATTCATAAAAAGTTTAATCGTTTTTTTCCAGACTGATTTAAATTTTGTTATAAAAATAATAGGTTGAAGACATTAATAATTACAAAATATCAAATTATCTAATTTTTCTTATTTTTTATATTTTAAATACGAAAATACATGTGGATTTTCCCACTAGCGTTCATATGACATCACATATTATGTCATAAACAATGAACTCAGTGTACCTAAAAGTAATGCAACGTGCGGTGATAATCAACAGTTGCAATCAACAGTTGCCATATCGACACGTAAGACCGAGCTTGTCCGGAAAATTCGGCGGAATTAAAAAGACCGTTGTCATTGTAAGGCTGTGCACACATTAGCGACAATGCACTACGTATAAATCTGAAAGACAAAAGCGCGCATTAGCCTTTGTCCATCGATGGGGATGAGCTCAAATAGATTGAATTTCAGATAATACTGCAGGGTTAACTTTCTTTCTTATTTTCGGAGAATAAAGCGAGTTTTTCGTGTAATTTTGCTTCCGGCTTTTCGTGATTGGGAGATAGAATCTTGAAAAAATGAACCCACGATAAAAATTACTGATGAAACCTTACTACAGAGTATTTATGCTATTTCTTTTATAAATGTAGCGATATTCTAGAATGTTTTTTTTTTTGTGTGTGTTTTAGGCAAAGGATACTTAGTTTTTGCGAATTCTGCCTTTCTAAAAAAGTTTTTTTTTTGTCACTGAATTTTTAAGAAACATGCCAGTAACAAAATAGAACAGTTAACATAAACGGTCGAAGACGGCCTCATCCGTTGCATTGCATGTAATAAGTGGTGATGGTATGTGGCAAGGTGGTCACGCTACGCGTGGGAATATCGGCTCACTGTCGGTTTCACTTGTTCCTGGATCCGTAAAAACTTGATTGGTAGAAATAGTTTTCTATGTTTAATGATATGGAATCTAGTTTTCAAAAGTAGGACTTTTGAATATTAAGTAGAATACGAAAAAGATGTTTTATAGGAGAAAAGTTATGAATGTTTTAAGAACAACCACATTTTGGAATAAGCTATATTGAGTGTGTAACCTACTAATAATTTTTTTATTTTTTTTATTTAAAATTTTATAGATTATAAAAGACTTGAAACGACGACGTTTCGACGCCAAAAAACTGAATTTGATAACATAAAAGAAACAATAAAAAAAGATCAGTTTATCAAAATAATTATTATCTTCCGTAATAATATCATGATAATTATACACATTACGCAACTTTACAAAGTCAGCAATAATAACTACGAAAATAATTAATTGAACTTTGCTCTAACTAAAAAAAAAAAAACACCAATCCGCATTGGGGCCGCGTGGTGGATTAAGACCCAATCACTCTCGCCTGAGAGTAGGCCAGTGTCCCAGCAGTGAGAACATTAGAAGGCTGTCATGATGATAACTAGAAACATTAATCATTTGAGTCTAAATCCATATCATTAGAACAGCTAACATCTTGTAATTATACATACAAGCGCTTAGCATAGATAATAACCGCATACATAATGCAAATGCAAAAAAAAATACTTTTCGCAACACCATTTACAACAACGCGTCAACACCCTGTACAGTAATTTGCATGTACGTAAATGTCACGTGAGAACGTCGATAGAACAATCGGTTTCGCAACGATAGACGGACAGACATTACGTGTACGTATGTATATCGTGGGAACTGGGAAATTGTGGAAATCGCCATTTTAAATGACATGCCGCGATCTGTTTGTATGGTACTGCCGTATCGGTCATGTAATCATGCGTACCTACCTACATGCTGTGACCGTTTCGTAAGGTTTTATTTACGTGATTATGTTACAGTAATACTGTCTCAGACAAAATGTTTCTGAGAACAGCCAATAGTCTTATATTAAACCATTTCTACGTAGGTACGGCCATTTTATAATTACAAACCTATCAGTGCCTCTTAAGCTTTAAAAACCCGCCAACAATTAAAAATCTATTCCGTCTGGAACTCCGGAATGGAACCGTTAATGCAAATAGTAATGGTCAAGTAACCAAGAATAACAGATTCATAACATAAAGTAACTTTGAAAGATCATAAAATGCCAGCTAGAAATAATTGCCCATAACCCGTCACACCATCACATTATCGGAGGCTCATTAAACAATTATTTATAAACAATCCACGCACACGCTGCATATAAAAACAATAGAATCAATTACAGTGTGTTGCCGCCCTTACAATTTGTTCTAACTACTCAGCGAGCAAACGGCAAAAAGCAGCACATTCATTAAAGTAGGCGGGATTTTCTATCAAGTGTGTAAGCATTTAACTCGTTATTATAATTTTTAAACAGCGATGCGTGAAAATATTGGTAGAATATTTTTCTTTGTCTTTGCTAAAATAAAATAAAAATTATAGCAGTCAGACCATTCCAAAATTAAAATTCAACTTTTTCATGCCATCAACGATTGTTTTGTGCCAGTGCTGAATATTAAAAACATAGGTTTTGAACATGGAACACCTATAACGACCTAATTGCACGTCAAATAGTGATGTGCTTAAGTAAAGTTTTTACCGGTTTTCTGACGTGACTGAGTACGATTCGAATGTGAGCTGCCAGAAATAAATCGGTAAACTATCATAATACATCTCCGTTTTTTCACGGATGCTAAGCTTCGATGTAAGTTAACCGTCTTATAATTTACTCAAGTAATCCTCAAGTCCAATTAAGTATTGCTACCGAGTAGTAATTATTGCTCTTATAACCGGCAACACGCTTCACTGGTGAAATGTGCGACCAATTTTCTGTTCACTCGTTCACTTCACATCCCGATTGCGTTTAATTTAACCTAGTAACTTATGCATAACTTTCCTGAAAGTCCTTGTTAATTCTTAAAATAACTGTTTTAGTAGGTATTTCAAACTGTATTTTAACAGTTACTAAACAGTTTTATGCTTGTATAACACTGGCAGTTATAAACATAAAACCTTTACAAATAGAAGATCGTCAATGGCATTCGAAAACTCGCTCAGAATGTCGAGTGGCCGCCAATATTTGGACAAAGTTGGCCTCTCAATGCGTTTGAACCGTAGCGTGAAAATCTATTTTCAATGGGCCACTATCGCCCAGGACACTCGCAAAGGGTTTATGCCCGAAGTTTACCGTACTCGATGCTAGGAAACTGCTCTAGTAGCGGCTCTTAGCTTAATGCTAAGCAAATTTTAATATTCAATTGTGCTTTTGCACGCTCCGGATTAGTTTGGCGATGTGCACTCGTGTGTGGAGTGCAGTGTTTTGGTTCAGATGTCTGGGACAACTTTCGTAAACAACGACTAGTCACTTGAGTAAATAATTTCACTAGATATTATATATTACCGAACTAAGTACTTAAGCTCTTCAGTAGATTCAAGGCACTATCCATCGCAGTATTTAAAAACCGGAATCCCGTTATTTTGTAGTGAAAAATCTCACTACAATCAGTAATACAATCTTTAAGTATCAAAACTAACTAAACATTTTGTGAATATTCCTGTCAAAGCATCCTTTATCAATAGAATCACGTTCGGGACTCCAGCGGGGTCTGTCAAAAGCGTTTAAAACTCTCTGTAGTATAGTTCGCAAGTGTATTACTGCACTAATGCCGGAACTATAACTAGGTACCTATACATCGAACACTGGCCGGCAAACTTGCCTATTAGTTTTGTCTCTGAATGCATTCGAATAGGAATTCGAATTTCATATTTTATTTAAAACCTTATCGTTTGTTTTTTATTATTATTATTTATTATTATAATGGATCAGCAACGAAAGATACATAGGCATACACATTTTTAAATTACAGAGGTACTCAGGTCAGGTGCTCTCTCAACTAGAGGTTTAATTTATGCCAGTGTTTTTGGACTGTGCCTGGAAAAACTTTGTAAACATTAAAATTTTTACTATTTACGTGTAAATCCACACGCAATAAGATTTTATGCTTCCTATGTTTGTCTGTCTGTCATCGTAGCTCATAAACGGACCGATTTTAATGTGATTTAATGAAGGCTGGTAAATTGGTATTAAATTTGTACCTAAAAAAAAGCACAATAAAAAAAAAGTTACCTACCCACGTTTTAATATCTCGATTTTTTTTGTGGCATCCCTACATAATAAAGTATAGGTAAATGCTATTAACTAGTATGTTGGGTATTGGATTTACATACATACTACTCTTTTTTTACATGTTACAAATTAAATACCTACCTGTCTAGTGAACTAGATAAAATTTTATGAAAAAGTTTTTCATAAAATTCCATAAAATACTCATCCATTTTAAATATCAAACGCGTATAGTTTGACGTGCTCTACCCTCGTTAGAGCGCGGGTCGAAAATGGAGTCGAACTAATACACATAAATCACAAAGTTTGTAACGCATTTGTTGATACCTAATCACTTAATAATTACCCCCAATATGCCCCAATGAGAAATAATAAATAAATAAATAAATAATTTTTAATTTCTGGTTTTTAATTTTATAAGTCAAAATCTTTTTGTAACAGTAATGAATCTTTGTAAACGAACAAAGATTAATAACTGTTGCAAATGGCTATGAAACGCCATCTACTGGCAAACGGCGTAAAATCAACTCTGGGGTTCTCCTTGACGGTAATGCGTAAACACAGCGTAGATTTTTGAAATGCCATCATGGAACGAATCTTGTAGAACCTGAAATTACCGCGAACCAGACAGACTTTTAATTTACGATGTAATTATCGCTAAAGCATTATTACAAAGGACACTTCCAGCAAAAAATACGCACCGACCACTTAGAAAGCACCTTTGAAAAACTAAATAGCCGTTTAAGAGCATTTAAGTAGAAATAATTCGAAAAAGTGTGTTTAAAAAGTTGGGTGTGCGAGCAGCAATGTACTCATAACGCCATCTGTTGGCGAGTAGCGCGCGGCCGTGCGCTAGCGGAGAGGTCAAGAATTATTTCGCCAAGAATGTCTGTCCCGCCGCGACTGCTTTGACGGTTTCCGACGAAGCAATCAGCCCTGGTTACTGGCATATTTACGATTATAATACCGTGTCTCATTATATACTTTATGATTTTATACCTCGGTGGATAATAATGGCTAAGTAATTGTCGCGTAAACGACTGGAAGCGGTTCTATCCCGCTCCTGAGTCATACCATAGATAATCTCAAATTGTCTCGTTTATTTTACTACTGAGACAAGGGATTCTTTTTTTATGACTTACAGAAAATTATGCATAGTTTGTTAAAGTTGTGGGTTTTCTTAACCGCAAATATACGTAAATATCTTACTACTTATTTTGAATCTAATAATTTTATTACCAGCGTACAGAAACGTCCATGCGAGCCCAGCAGGTCTAAGTTGTATAAACCTCTGTGGTTTTTTATGTGCTATTATTATACTTATTATTCTTTATTTGGTAAATAAATTAAAAAAAAAAAAAGTATAACCATTTATATAACCATATTTCAAGTTTTATTTAGTCGTTTTGAAAACTTCAATATAGAAAATATTGTTCAATATCCAAAATGGAGCTCTACAGGTAGCCACTCCACAATCTACATTACAGATTAACTTATGATTACATAAAGTATTTGGCCTTTCGCCACCCACAACTTTCTTGAAAGATTCCTAGACAGTGAGGTCGAGCTAACAGCCCTGAGCTTCAGATTAATATTATTATCCTCCGATGTTGACAGTTAGCCACTGAAATATATTTCAGCGGGCAGTTGTAAAACGCAACAAAATTATTGCAACATCTAGAACAAGAGTGGCTGATTGTGATAATTTACCATCTTATTTTAAACTATTTCAGTCGCTATTAAAAGCTAATTGTGTTAAGGACTATTAAGTCCGCGTTCTCACTGTGCAAATAAGCGACCGATGATGTGTATTATACTCGCGACGCGACTTGACACTGACATTTCAAATGCCAAGCGAATGGCGGTCGTAAAAAGTAATATCAAGGCGGTATCGTCTAATAATTTCTAAACATCATAAAGACGTTTAATACAGAAAACACATCGACATAATTCGTCAGGGACCAAAAAAAGGGCATTCCCGTACGTGAACCGGCGGCCGATCCTGGGTAATTATTTTAATGAAGCAGCGGTCGCCCGCTCGTAAACAAATCGCTGCATCAACGCCCACGTTGCGAATATTTCGATTTTGTCGCGAATCCAATTGAAATATAGCAAACTCAATATTTGGCGCGGCAAAGTGCTTTTGTTTGGTCAGTTTAGACATAGTGCACTCTGGCTTTATGAATCTTTGTTTCCCTCCGTGATGGACTGCCGGCCTATTTGAGTCCGTTTTTGGATCCATTCCATAATTGAAACGTTCAATCTTCTATGATACGACTCACCCCGATCGATTTGAGTTGAGCAACAACAATTCTCGTGAAATATAATGATTATGATGTAAAACCGAGGTTCGTGTGCATAGTGAACTATTTTGCGGCACAATAACAAGTCATTCATAGCCTCGCATTAATCCTTACTAATTATGCAAGACAAGGAGCAAAGATGTAAAATGCCCGGTCACAAATCGCGTCCGAACTGACAGGTTAAACAACCCATCTTGTGAGACAGATCTGTGATATATACCGTCGCGGTCGTGGAGGAAACACATGTAATTAATTACAGAGAATAATACGTCAGGATGCACTTAATTTCCTATTAAACTGTACTGAAAATATTGAAGTAAACGACGAACAATACCTCTGTCATAATTTCGAAATCATTGAAATTCTGAGCTTATAATTAGTTACAATGGTTTCTTTCAACGCTGTGATAAGTACCTACGCTTTGTGTTTTCACTGTAATTTAACGCGGTGTTTCTACAGTAGGTACTCTTTAGTCGCGTGTTCAATGGCTATCAATCGCTATTGTAATCAATAAAGCAACCGTGCACAAATCAATGCATTAATAACCACAATACCGTGGTGAAAAATTGCCGCTTTTGACACGGCATGGCAATCTACACAACCATGCTTTACTTTACAAAAGAGCAATAAAACGGATTCGCGTATTATTTTGTATGTACCTATAATCTAGTTTTCCACGCTGAAAATTGTCAAGTATTTTTTTGGTAAGTCGCAACTAAGACCCTAAAATTAGCGCTGACGTCGAGCTCAGGCGATCGGTACGACTAACTACATTACACAGTTACCGGTAGCGGGAATTCGGTTATTTCGTTAAAAAACTTTGCTATGCTATCGTTAAAAGTTCCGTTTAAGCTCCCGTGGGGCGATACCGACGGTGCGAGAACTTCCTAGTAAGCCTTCCGCAGTTTTGCACATTATTTACCGATAGTGTTAACTTTTTACTCTGCAACATAAATCAATAGCTTTATTCCATAACATTTGCTTTTTACAATATTTTCTACCATCAGTTATAATTGAGTGCAGTGAAAAAAAAGGTGCAGTCCATTGAGTAGACTCAAAAAAATATAATTTAGAGAGTTCGAAGGATTAAAAGTTTCTATGATTTATAATCAAAGATTTCCAGGTAATTGGCTAAGTATTTCTATTTCTATTATATCTAGCTATTGTAATCATGACTTATGGCACTGAAACGTGGTCGCTAACTATAGGTCTCGTTCAAAAGCTCAAAGTCTCCCAACGAGCTATGGAAATAGCTATGCTGGGAGTTTCACTACGCGATCGAATCCGCAATGAGGAAATCCGTAGAAGAACCAAGGTCACCGACATAGCTCTTAGAATTAGTAAGTTGAAGTGGCAATGGGCAGGCCATATAGCTCGCAGAACCGATAACCGTTGAGGAATAAAGGTTCTCGAGTGGCGACCACGAACTGGAAAACGAACTGTAGGACGGCCGACTCGATGGACCGATGACATTAAAGCGGTCGCAGGAAGTCGGTGGATGGTGAAGGTTCAAAATCGGTCGTCATGGCGCTCTTTGGGGGAGGCCTATGTCCAGCAGTGGACGTCTATCGGCTGATATGATGATGATGATGATTGTAATCGGGATAATGATGGGTATTAGGTTCTTAAGAGCACCGGTGGTCTAGTGGTAGTGACCCCGCCTTCCAATCCTAAGGTCGTGGGTTCAAACCCGGTCGTGCACCAATGGATTTTTCTGTTCGAAAAATTTATGTGCACAATGCCAGTGCTCTCATACGGTGAAGGAAAACATCGTGAGGAAACCGGCATGTCCAAGAACTAAAAATTCGAAAGACATGTGCCATCCACCAATCCGTATTGGGTCCGCGTGGTGGATTAAGACCTAATCACTCTCGCCTGAGAGTAGGCCAGTGTCCCAGCAGTGGGAACATTAGAAGGCTGTCATGATGATTAGGTTCTTAGCGTAGGTGAACTGAATTGGTTTCACATTTAGACGTAAAGGAACAGTGAACCTGGGTAGGTATGTACTTTGTTTATTAAATTGGCAAACATTTAACGTAATAAACGTTTATTTACGTTGATTTACATCCTACATCCTATCCTACCGTTTTTATGATGACTTCATAGATTGACAAATTGCTATTTTCTATTACAACTAAAACGCTTTTGATACACATCTAATAAAACGTTTTGAAAACCTCACTCTCATAATCGTTTCCGAAAAAAATAAAAGTAGAACGTCTTATAAAATATCTAGAATATCATGAATTATTTTACTGATGACGAAGAATGGGTTTAATTTCATTTTCATTGTTCTTTTAAGTTGATCTAGTAGAAAAACATCTCTAAATTGTCATTCATCCGATGTTTGTCTCGAGGAGAAAGTGGTCAATTTACCTCAATTTAGAGAGAGCCGAGAGGGTCTCACGTCGAAATGACTAGTTTGTTAGTTCATAGGAGCATTCGGCTCCTCTCGTGTGGAATCAATTGTGGTCGCTGCCCCCAGATTGCCGGCCGACACGCGATCCCGATCAACCGGCCTACACGCAACGTCGAACAAAAGAAACTTTGCCGATCGAAAAATATATCATTACACCGCTTTACGTCTTCATTCCAAAGAAAAACCGATTCGGAAAACGCGAGCGAGCGAACGATCTTTCATCGCCAAATCGCTTTTTTACATTCCCCGTTCCCCGCGTCACGTGCCATACCAATGTACATTTTGTTGCAGCACTTAGCACCCAATTTCGAATAGATGCCCGTTTATGCAACTATTTCTTTCGCATGCAATTAACAATTCAAATGCAGTATTTTTTCTAGTGGTGTGCAACACTTTCGAGCGGCACTGACGTCCGCCGCTGTCGGCGACTCGAATGCAAATGGGCATCGATCGCGCGAGTGACGTATAGAGCGCGCACTTCTCACCCCTTTCTTGCGACTACCCGCCAACTTGATTTACAATCCCGGATACGCATTCCCCGTTCGAATCCAACCTATACGCTTAAATTACTAGCGGTTTTTTACTATGTCACAGTGACACTATAATTTAGGGCACCGCCCCTTTACTTTCCAAAGCCTTTGAATATTCATACGACTAGCAATCAATAACGGCCACAAAGAAAATAGTTTTCGCGTGCACGCACGCGATATAATGTCGCATAAACAAATAATTTCTTCGTTTTTATTGTTATCCTTGAATTATGTTATTGCCACTTGAATTTACACATTCCCCATCGGCTCCCCGTCTCCGGCGCGGGCGGTCACTCAGAGGCGATCAAACCCCGACCGATAAATTTTAAACTTCCGTGACCGGACGACGTTAATTGAGCTCCGCGTTTTTTAAAAATATCCATCAAAAATGCACATCGTAATAGCCACAATAAAAACTGATATCATTACATAGTTTATAGGCGGCGAGATAAGAAATAAGAAACGCGAAATAATATTATTTGGAAGCCGACGGTGACGGCGGCGGCGGCGGCGGCCATGTCGTCCGTGCGTGTGCTCAAGATGGCGGCGTGCGTTGGCGCAATTGGAAATAACCTTAGTTTTTGGCGATATTTCGAAGCACGTCGCAGTAATCGCCTGCGTGCCGTTTGCGGAATAACAAAATGTCTGCAACAAGATCAAAGGCATGCATAGACGTGTGTTGAAATTTATCGACGAGCTGTCTGTGGTCGGTTGGATCTATACATACAAATGACTGTTGTTGCGTGTGCTATCATTATCGCTACTTTTTGCAAGTCGGCTTCGTTTTTAAGATCGACAAAAGATAAAATTAGCGGTTCAGTTATATGAATGATACTACCTTTTTGTCATACTAATGAATTCGTTGTACTTACTTGACTAGCGTCGACATAACAAACTAATAATTGGTACTTACCGACAGCGCAGTCACCTGCCTGGCCCCAGGTGACGCTGTGTACATTTTAATTTGTATTTATCAGTTTGATATTGTTGTTTCGAATGATTTTAACATAAAAATCGAGTTTTTGTCCATGACAGTCATTATTGATTCAAGTATTACCCCAGCGGAGTTGAATGAGTCAGTTTGAGGAAAGGCGAAACGACGGTTTAAGTTCTTTGACTAGATTTAGTTTAGAAGTCATTTTATCCTCATGCAGAGCGGAAGGTAATGCAAACTCTTTCTATGTTGACATTAATTTTTGATAATATTCGGTAATTTTCGTGCTTTAAACGACTCTAAGCCACAAATACATTTATTAAAAAATAATATCTTAAATAAATTAAAGGAAGTACCTACCAAATACATAGGCAGAAAATACAGTACCTGTTGTCATAATATCCCAAAAATTAGGCGATGTAATTTTTGGGATATTATAATCTTTAGTATTCCGTTAGTATGATGGTTAACACTATAAAAACAAAAATATCCAGTCGTCAATATTACTATTTAACAAAAATTTTGTGAAATCTGGACATAACAAATAACTTTTGGCCGATTAAAACCCAAAGCACGTTTTGTTTATTGTTCAAATCATTAAAAGTTAAGTAATGAGGACAAGAGTGATTATGATCTTGGTCATTGTGATATTTATTTGTATCACGTTTCCTTTGTCAAAGTCGTTAACTTCAAATTTATAGTTTCATAAAAGTGTTGTTCATGTTAGTAACTGTTTTGAACTATGAACTAGGCGTGGAAAAGTCTGCTTAAAAATTGCGAAAGCGGCAATTCTGTTACTTTGTAGATACAAATCTATAGTTAAATATTATATATCTAATTAAAAGTAACATGATTTTTGAAGGCCACTTTGTTAGAGATAGTCACTTATTTGGACGCACGACCTATACCGCAGATACTCCAAGGCGGCGTGTTTGTCACTTTAACTGTCGCAAAGTAGGTACTTTAGCCCAAATTCAATCGCTTACATTTAATTCATTTTAATTTCCAAAAAAAGCACTTTACGTTTCAATAAAACTCGAGAAACAACTGTGTCACATTTCATTATGCTTTTATCGTTCAATGAATCAAGGGCTATAGCTTCAACGATATCAAAATAACTGAAGATTCACTCACCAAGGATATCAGCGGTGCATATTGTCGGCTTTAAATAAAATTTAAGGATGCAATTAAGTCTTTGTGATCCTGGGAATTAATACGTTTAGTCGTGAACGATCCATTTTTGGAGTCGTTAAATACCGCAAATAAAATAATACTCGTGTATTTAAGAAAACCTTCCTGATGACCGATTGGAGCACCTGAGTCAGAGTAGACCGCGCTGCATCCCGGCGCCGAGCTCACAATTATTATTATAATTCATAACAAAACAAACGCAACTACGCGACATTTTATGATTTTACGTGAATTTAATATGAAATTTTCTTTGAACTCGAAATAATACTGCAGCAATTATTACGTGCCAGGGAGAGTTCCTAACATTAAGCGCGCTTTATTCTATAAGCATCTCGACGCGAACGTCTAAAACTAATTATGCGTCTTAATTAAACTAATTCCGTGCGTATATCACCATCTAAACAGTGTCGTTTCATTGTGCGCCCGGAGACAATATGTTGACAGGACGAATGCCCGCAATATGGCGGGACTTCGCGCGTAACTTCGCTTGTTTATAGCTGCGCGGGCGCCGTTTTAGGATCACAGACTTAGGCGATGAGTGCACGATCCCATTCAACCGATTATCTTTAAAGCGCTATTCATTGCGGTGCACCGTTTAAATGACTCGCCTAATTTCAATTGTACCAAATATAACTTTTGTATTTATTACTTGGCAAGAGTTGATGTCGCTACAGCGGATATTCGTACTAGCTTCGTAGGTATGTGCGTAACAATTTAGCGGCAATTAAAATATCTCGTGCGTGCATACCTACCAACTATTAAATACCATGGGAATCATAAAACTATAGTATTCCAGGAAATTAGTCGCTGTAATGTTGCCAGAACTAGCCTATTTAATGCTGGATAAACATTACTGCAGCTTTGATTAATTTTGCCATTACACAATAACGTTATATCATTGTCATCATTAACTAAGATACCACGAAGCAACTATCCTTTACACGGTGTATTTCCATCTTTCCAGTTGGTTCGAAAGACGGCAGTATCGGTCCTGGAGGGTTCGGGAGGTCTGATGGCGAAGGAGACGATCGGTTAGCGCACATTCTTAGTGAGGCGTCACATATGATGAAGACACCCACAGGACCTCCTCACAACGACGATTCTAGAAGCAACGAAGACTCTAGCTCACCTAGAACGCAATGTCAATCACCATTTTCTAAGGTAATAAAGAAAATCGATATACTTAATGAATTCATTACAGTACCAGTGAACTGAATACTTGAAAATGTTTAAAACACGAATAAAATTAAGAAAATAACTTATTCTAAATAATTGTTTATTTGCAGGACTCCAGCCAAAATAGAAGGCTAAAGAAGTACGAAAATGATGACATTCCTCAGGAGAAGGTGGTCCGAATTTACCAGGAGGAGCTCGCCAAGATCATGACCAGGCGAGTGGAGGACATCCGTCACAACCGCGAAGGTTTCCCTGGGTAAGTATCTATCTCTGATTGAATATGTCGGTGATTCTGATTACACAAATTGCATGAACTTTTTACAAACATCATCTAACGTCTTATTAATTTGAAAGATCAGATTCCAAATTTACATTTAAAAAGTCTCAATGGTATCGAGAGCAGTAAACTAGAACTAACGAATAGTATGTTTCCCCCTTTTTTCAGCGGTGGTATGCCCCCACACATGGAGAGGCCGCCCGAAGACATCCGTATGGCTTTGGAAGCATACCACAGAGAACTCGCCAAAATCCAGCCTGGTGGCAACATTCCCAACCTCCACAACTTGCCTGGAATGCCTCCTTTCCCCAACCTGCTCGCCCTCCAGCAACAAGCAATGCAACAAGCCCAGAACCAGCACATCAACGGATCTGGCGCGGTCCAAGATCTCTCACTTCCCAAGGACAAAAACGCCAAAATGAATGGAATGACTGATAGTGATAAGGATAGATCGATGGATGCCGAAGAGGCTATCCGTCACGCGGGGAGCGCGTTCTCCCTCGTGCGGCCCAAGCTGGAGCCAGGCCAGCAGTCGACCGGCTCGTCTGCGTCCAGCCCTCTAGGTAATGCTATATTACCGCCAGCAATCACCCCAAACGAGGACTTCAATAGTTCAGCGGCGGCGAGCCCGCTCCAAAGGATGGCTTCCATCACCAATAGTCTAATCTCTCAGCCGAGCAACCCTCCTCACCACACTCCCGCTCAGAGGTCTATGAAGGCGGTGCTGCCGCCAATCACGCAACAACAGTTCGATCTTTTCAACAACTTGAACACCGAAGATATCGTTCGGAGGGTCAAGGAAGCTTTGAGCCAGTATTCCATCAGTCAGAGGCTCTTCGGAGAGTCGGTTCTGGGACTCTCGCAAGGGTCCGTGAGTGACCTGCTCGCGCGGCCGAAGCCATGGCACATGCTGACGCAGAAGGGTCGAGAGCCCTTCATCAGAATGAAGATGTTCTTGGAAGACGACAACGCTGTCCACAAGCTAGTTGCGTCGCAGTATAAAATTGCACCGGAGAAGCTGATGAGGACCGGAAACTACAGCGGAGCACCGAGTAAGTTGAACGATGTACATTGTTTTGTCAAGTACAATACAGATTCACCAACTCAACGCACACTTTCTCTTGACAAACATCAAAACCCTGCACATTTGTTTTTTGTTCAGTTCTAACAAAATATTGCATTGTTCAATTAATTAACAATACATTTTTTCTGTTACAGTATGTCCGCCAATGAATAAGCCGATGCCTCCAACGCAAAAGATGATCTCAGACGCCACTTCCCTGCTCAATAAGATGCAGCACGAGCAACTCCTAGGTCCTGGCCACCTGGGTCACTTGGGCCACCAGCCACCTCCCCTACTGCTCACACCACCAGGTTTCCCCCCGCACCATGCCGTGACTTTACCCCCTCAGCACCACGATAATAACAACAAGGAGAGGAAACCTCAGCCGCCTCCTCAGCCACATCATCAACCTCCAATCATGCGCAGTCTGCACCAACACATATCTCCCAGTGTCTACGAGATGGCTGCTCTGACGCAAGACTTGGATACGCAAACAATAACGACCAAAATCAAAGAAGCTTTGCTAGCAAATAACATCGGTCAGAAAATCTTCGGGGAAGCCGTCCTTGGACTATCACAGGGATCGGTCAGCGAGCTGCTATCCAAGCCTAAGCCCTGGCACATGTTAAGCATCAAAGGTAGAGAACCGTTCATAAGAATGCAGCTTTGGCTGAGCGACGCGCATAATATCGACCGTTTGCAAGCGTTGAAGAACGAAAGACGCGAGGCTAACAAGCGACGGCGCTCCAGCGGCCCGGGTCAAGATAATTCTTCAGATACGTCATCAAATGACACGTCAGAGTTCTACCACTCGAGCTCCCCTGGCCCCACCACCGGGGCTCCCTGCGCTAAGAAACAACGGGTGCTATTTTCGGAGGAACAAAAAGAAGCATTGAGACTGGCGTTCGCTTTAGATCCGTACCCGAATATGCCAACGATAGAATTTCTGGCTTCGGAACTAGGGTTATCCACGAGAACGATAACCAACTGGTTCCACAACCATAGAATGCGATTAAAGCAACAAGCGCCGCACGGCTTGCCATCCGAACCTCCAGCTCGAGACCAATCTTCGGCCCCCTTCGACCCTGTGCAGTTCCGTCTCCTCCTCAACCAGAGATTGCTGGAACTGCAAAAGGAAAGAATGGGGCTAGCGGGAGTGCCACTCCCGTACCCGCCGTACTTCGCGGCGAACTCCAACCTCGCGGCGTTGATCGGTCGAGGTTTAATCCCTCCAGAAGAAGCGACCAAAGACCAAAGCGGTGGCTTAGACTTATCCATGCCACTGAAACGAGAGCCCGACGGCGAGGATTACGAAGACGATGATGTCGAAAGTAATCTGGGATCCGAGGATTCGATGGATGACGAGTCAAAGACTGAGCCCAAAGCGGCGTCGACGCCGCAGGGGCGTTCGAGTAGACGGAAACCCGCCGCGCCGCAGTGGGTCAACCCCGACTGGCAGGAGGACAAACCTCGCAACCCGGACGAGGTGATCATCAACGGCGTTTGCGTCATGCGGAGCGATGACTTTAGACGAGAGGCTGAGGAGACGGTCCGCATCGAGCCCTCGCCGGTCCCGAGGGAGAGCTCCCCTCCCCCGCGCACGCCGCAGACCCCCCTCACGCCGCACACTCCGCGGCCGCCGCACACGCCGGATGACGTCATCCCCGAAGACAAGATCAAGTCTGAAACGGATGACGATCGGTGGGAGTACTAGTAGGGTATGAACTTGAGTGATACGGTTGAAACGGGTCCGAATGTTTGAAAAGTGAGTTTAGTAATCACAGTTGGATTTATCTCGGGGACAGTGCCGATGACTGTGCGACATTCAGTGCAAATATTAGTAGGTAATGTGTTATTGTAATTCGATGTAAGGCCAAAGACTTTGTAAATAACCTCTGTTAGCTTCTCGTGGTATGCCAGGCATACCTACGTCATAGAAAACTTACGATACAAAAATATGCATTTTGCTTTAATTTTTAGACCGTACCCTGGTAAGGTACAAATATCTGAGTATTTTAAGTTAAAGCTTCTTTTATAATTTTATCTGTAAATAACTATACCAAATATGTGTCGAAATTTGCCTGTTAGCTACGGCTCTGTAAATACCTAGGGTAGGTAGACTCAACGTGTAAGATAAACGTTAGATTAGGGGTAGAAATTTTCAATAATTTGTTTTTGAACAAAAATAAAAGTGCAATCAGATGTAAATTAAGTTATTACAACCCCAGTTGAAAAGTATTATTATGTTTATATAAACCGAGGGGTTTAAAATAACTGGGTTATAAGTTTTACTTTAAATTATGAATGTTTTATATTTTTATTATGAGTATGTTTTCTATTGTATTATTTTATATGAACGCTCTGAGATCGCTCAATCAGTTGTGAATTGTGATGCATGTCTGTTTATCACTTTAAACTATAAAGATAACTTGATAGGTACCCTTCAATCAAAATTCCATATAGTTTTATTTGTAGAGAACGTACAAATCGAACACAAAATACAATCTACGAGTAATGTGCTTGTGGCTATAGTTTATATCATAATTTTAGCAATAAACTTGCTTTTTATCAATTTTTTTGGTTTATTTTATTTATTTTCATCCTCTTTTCCTTAGTTCTTAGTGAATAAGTGATATTTGTACATTAAAAGGAACCATACTCCTTGCATCACGCTGTATATAGTTGAAGATTCATTTTCTATTGTATAGATGGTACCACATTTTAGGCGAATATTAAATTAGATACTTAAGTAGAAAAATAGACCCAATAAAACTTCGTAAAAGGGTAAAAACTCAATGAATAATCAAAATTATTGTATCGGATATGTAACAAAATTTGAATATTTAATAGCTTTAGACCTCCAAATTTCGAAACAGTTTGAAAACTTCAATTTTACAATGAATAAAAAATCTTTCTATGAATCCAGTGTTAGAAAAATCATACATATCGATGTTATATATACATATAATAAGGTTTATAAGGTAGATGTAAGGTACAATAGCATGTAATAGTCAATATTAAATCCATTAGGCTGTCTAACAGTTAACAAATGAGTTAGTTTGTCGATCTCTTTCGACCGATAATTATTTTATTATTTTTGCTTCCATATTTTTCTGATTTATCTTTGATATAAGCATTTGCTTTCCGGAGTTTATAATATTACGTATGTTTGTATCGTTATTGTTGGAAGTTGCAACGAATATTTTTTGCTGAAATATCTTGAAATAATAGGTAAATAACTATAGTTTGGCTCTAGGTTTGTATTGGCTTAGAAATCTGACCAATCGTAGGGAAGCGGTAGATTTTATGCTACATTTCGAATGAAAACTTAAATCTAGTTTATTATCTTGAAATTTCAGTAGAATGGATAGGTGTTGTTTACAAGCTAGGTCTTCCACAAGGTACTTCCAATAAGTTCTTTAAAGTTGGATATTGCCAGTTCAAAATATTCGAAGCAAATTTGGTCCATCTATAAAGTTGTTATGTTAAATGTTGCAGTGGTTAGCATAATGTACATAACGTAGCTAATAGACGATTATAATACGTTATCTCCATTATTATTAATGATAGTATTTAATAATAGCTATAATTATTATTGTTCATATCATAATATTAATAACTAATGAATGCTGAAACCATTGTCTTCTTTCTGAACAATTTCTAAAGTTATTAAAATTAAAAATAAAGAAATTGCTAATCAATGCTTGTTTTATTTTACTCGTGCACGACAACATTTCTGACAAATGGTTAATACCTACATAGTTGGACAATAAGTATTAATACTAATAGTCAGTTAGCTGCTGTAGCGCAAAGCGGTAGACAGACAAACAGACAGAACCGGCAATTAGTCTACTTTCGACTTACTGGAAATAATTTAATGCAGTTTTCAACAATACATAGAGTCATTTAAGAGGAAAGTTTATAGCACCAGTACAGTGCAACGCAAACACTTGAAAACTTTAAGCTTTGGGTGGCACTGCATCTGTAATAATCAGTCGTAATGCTTAACATCAGTTGGGCGCCTTGTTTGTTTTGTCACTTGCTAACATGAGAAAAAAAACCCGGGGTGGGTCCGCTAGTAAAAAATAGTACATTGTTACCCTAGGGGTGAAAGTAACTTATTTAGTCCCGAGACGGGGTTTGGTGTCCGAACGACTAAATAAGTTTTTAACCCGAGGTAAACACAGTGCCGGATTAAGCTAGCGCGAGGCCCGCAGCAAATGCTTACATGGGGCCCCTAGCCAAGGGCGGATCCAGCCTTTGAGCCAGGGGGTGTTACATAATCAAGGTTCTGCCAGGATAAGCTTCAAAATTACAATATTTAGAAATAGTTGTTGCTTGTCGTAGGCTACAGCAGGCCGATGGAATGATGATGGATAAGACAGACACAGGTGTGCGTCTTATCATTAACATAAACATTTTATACGAAAGGCGTAGGTAGAAAGAGTAGTAGAGTTCTCTGTGATAGAGCTCGTCCGGGGAAGGACTACCACCATACCTATTTCTGACGCCAAGCAGTAATGCTCGCATTGCTGTGTTCCGGTGTGAAGGGTATGGTTTCCGGTGAAATTACTGGCACATGAGGCTTTCGATCTTAGCCTCAAGGTGGCAACCCGCGAGTGATACCTCTGGTATTGCAAGCGTCAATAGGCTGCGGTAACCGCTTACCATCTTGTGGACCGTACGCTTGGTTGCCACTTCAGTTGTATAAAAAAAAATGGTTTGCGGGGCCCGTAGCATTTGCTACTTTTGCTACGTGTTAATGTACTGTGCTTTTCATTAAAAATAAAGTCGTAATAAGGAAAGTAGAAATAAAAACATGAATTAGCTAGAGACTCATTTCTAATTTTTCTAATACTTATTTTATACAAATCTCTGTTATACAGAAGTCTATACAAAACTCTACAGCTCGAAAAAACAAAGATTGCCGCTTTCCCGCCTATTTTTTTTTTTTTTTTCTGTGGCCGGCCAGCTATTCAGCCATTATTTTTGATTTTCATCATTGAAAAAATGGTAAATGTTTTGCCCCAATCTATGTTATATCATAGAAATTGTTGAAACTAAATTATAATAAAGTTATTTAAAAAATATATATTCTTTAATCAATACTTAACTTTATAATATTTCAATTTTACATCGTGGCTATATAGAAATTTGGAACATGGTTCAATAGAAATATGAAAATAGAACTATTTTTTTTTAAATATAATTAAAAGCTCAGTCAAGTCAAAGTCAGTTGACAGCGATTCTCCCTAGGGATGAAAAGTATTACTTTCATCCCGCTCCTCAGGCAACTTCAGACATACTTTCAGAGTATGAGTAATAAAAAAAAATTACATGCACCTACTTTTTTTTAATAACATTTTGTATTAAAAATCTCGAGTAAATCGATTATGTTTTTCTGGTCAATTATAAATTATCCTTGTTGGAAATCGAAAGGAGAGCGCGTGGCGCATATCAAGCCTATGTTATTGTATTTTAAGTAACAGAACGTAGCAGCATCGCTCTACGCGCGTAGGTACACTGCTACGCGCGTAGAAGCGCCGCTACGCACGTAGCTGACCCGCTGCATGCAGACTTGACGTTTTCTTCATCGAAATAGCAAAATTATATCGCAACAATAATATTTTCATGTACCTTCATAAGTAAATTATGACTCGCATCAAAAAGTTATCAGATTTCTTGTAGAGCCAAGCTTCTAACTCTACACACCCTTACTCTACAAGCCCTTTACAAACTACATCATAGTTAAAAAATGAGTGCCCTTGCGCTTCGCTTGGCTCGTTTTGGCGGGGGCACTGCCGTTTTCCCAGAAATAGCCTACGTGGCTTCTTTACAAGTTTTCTAATCAGTCTATAAGAATAAACGAATAACGTAAGACTAACACGAACAATTTATTAAATAAAAATAAAAAGAAATTACAATTATTTCATATTATAGAACAAAGTACAAACTAATCCACTTCATCGATGATTGGTCCATCGCTACCTCCTTGCTGGCGGCCTCCGTGGAGCTTGGTCATCAACGGACGGCATTCTTTAGCAACCTCTTTCAGTTTCTCCTCATATTCATCTTTCTCAGCGAGAGAGTTACCTTCAATCCATCGTATAGCTTCATCGCATTTGCAACGTGCTCTAGACCGCTCTGCTTCAGGCAACTTATTTCCAGCTTGGCTTATAGCTTGTTTTACGCCATAGACGTAAGACTCTAGCTTGTTTCTAGATGCAGCACGCTGTCGTTGTCTATCATCTTCTGCTTTGTATTTATCTGCGTCTTCCAGCATACGATCTATTTCAGTCTGAGAAAGCCTTCCCTTATCATTTTTGATCACGATATTCTTGCTTTTCCCTGTGTTGTTCTCTTTGGCAGAAACATTGAGGATTCCATTGGCATCTAAATCAAAAGTCACGTCGATTTGAGGAGTTCCCCTAGGAGCCGGAGGTATGCCAGTCAAGTCGAAATTTCCTAGAAGGTTATTGTCTTTCGTCATAGCTCTTTCGCCTTCGTAAACTTGAATAGATACCGCTGGTTGGCTGTCGGAATAGGTGGTGAAAGTCTGGGAGTGATGGCAAGGGATCTTGGCGTTCCGTTCGACGATCTTAGTCATGACACCACCCGCTGTTTCTATGCCAAGAGATAGAGGAGCCACATCAACGAGTAAGACGTCCTTGATCTTGGAATGACGCTCTCCGTTTAAAATGGCAGCTTGGACTGCTGCTCCGTAAGCGACGGCTTCGTCAGGATTTATTGATAGGTTTAGTTTTTTACCGTTAAAAAAGTTCTGAAGCAAGCTCTGTATCTTGGGAATTCGGGTGGAGCCACCGACCAGAACCACGTCATGAATAGAAGCCTTGTCCATTTTAGCATCTTTTAAAGCCTTTTCAACCGGTTCTAGAGTTGTCCGAAACAAGTCAGAGTTGAGCTCTTCGAAGCGCGCTCTTGAAATGCGTGAAAAGAAATCGATCCCTTCAAAAAGCGCTTCAATTTCTATATTAGCTTCTGTGCTAGATGACAAAGTTCTCTTCGCTCTCTCAGCTGCAGTTCTTAAACGGCGTAACGATTTGGAATTTGAGTGGAGATCTTTTTTATGCTTTCGTTTGAATTCATCGGCTAGGAAATTAACAAGACGACTATCAAAGTCTTCTCCACCCAAATGCGTATCGCCAGCAGTAGCTTTTACTTCAAACAATGACCCTTCGTCGATAGTAAGAATAGAAACGTCGAAAGTTCCGCCTCCAAGATCAAAAATCAAGATGTTTCTTTCGCCTTTCAGGTCTTTGTCTAAACCGTAAGCCAGAGCAGCAGCAGTGGGTTCATTTATAATCCTCAATACGCTCAGACCAGCGATAGCACCGGCGTCTTTTGTCGCTTGTCTTTGAGAATCGTTGAAATAAGCCGGCACAGTGATGACGGCTTTTGTAACCGCACCACCCAAGAAAACTTCAGCTGTTTCTTTCATTTTTGTCAGCACCATACTGCTGATTTCTTCTGGAGCAAAGCGCTTTGATTTCCCTTTATAGTTGACTTGGATTTTTGGTTTTCCATCATCGTTCACAACTTTGAACGGCCAATGTTTGATATCCTGTTGGATCTTTGGGTCGTCGAACTTTCGACCGATCAGTCTTTTAGCGTCGAATATGGTGTTGCTCGGGTTCAGAGCTACCTGATTTTTGGCTGCATCGCCGATCAGGCGTTCACTTTCAGTGAATGCGACGTAAGATGGAGTGGTCCGGTTGCCTTGGTCGTTGGCTATGATTTCCACCCCACCATGCAGCCAAACTCCTACGCAGGAGTATGTGGTACCTAGGTCTATACCGATAGCAGGCATCGCAAATGAATTAATGAACTTACAAACTTGTTACGAACACACGAAGTTTGTTTTGCATGGAATTGGTTAAAAACTGCAGGTTGACAATAACCTAATAAATTCAAATTAAGTACTGTCACGAAACAGAGTGTAGGTACTTTATGTAAGATAACCTGAACTTTTTTGTATGAATGTAGGTACCTACCTACCCTAGGTAGGTATTACCTATAGAAATAGTACGGTAGGTACTACCTAGGTACCTAACCTACCAACCTTTGTGCCAATAATAAAAAAGGTTTGGTGAAAGTAGGTCATAAGCCCGATTTTAGGTTTTTAGCAACTCGTTAGTCGCTATCTACCGAGTGTGAGCTTAAGCTTATATATGCCTCGGACACGGACTGCGCCCGAGTCATTTATGGCCTATTGGTTGCCCCGGGTCCACTCGAATCTAAAAACCTATAAGCGGGCATTTGTTTCTGTATTTGCTTGCATTCCATTCCATGACACGTTAATTGTTTATTTTCCAAATCACGGCGCGTCATCATGATAGCCTTCTAATGTCCCCACTGGCCTACTCTCGGGCGACAGTGATTGAGTCTTAATCCACCACGCGGACCCAATGCGGATTGGTGGATGGCACATGTCATTCGAATTTTTAGTTCTTGGACATGCCGGTTTCCTCACGATGTTTTCCTTCACCGTATGAGAGCACTGGCATTGCGCAAATACCTACATTTTTCGGACAGAAAAATACATTGTTGCATAACCGGGTTTGAACCCACGACCTTATGATCCTTAGGATCGGAAGACGGGGGTCATCACTAGACACACGACAATGAACACGGCGCGTAAATGCTTCAAATTATGCTATTTTGGCCGGTTACAACCTGGAACATTAATAATGACAGTGACACTTTTATACGACTTAATAAAAATGTCAAAGTCAAACAATCAAAACAAACAAAAGCATGAGTTTGGATTTTTTGTTGTTTCAAAGATTACTAATTAAGAATCTGCACAGAAATAAACTTAATAAATATACGTCTGTGGGAAACTGTGATAATTTGCAAAAAGTACAGTGAAAAAATCGTTCAAAATCAGTTTATGTTAATTAAAAACAATCTTGTGGTGCCTACCTAACCTTGATTTTAATCTTACATGTTTCGCCTCTAAAACGTTATAATTTACATTCAGAATGCGATACGCACAGTTAGTTGTGGGACCAGCAGGTTGTGGCAAGGTAATTTAGAGTCACCCTCCGTCATACCACCTCTTTGACCAACTTAGCGGCTGCAATGCAAAATTATATTTGCACATGCATTTTCTCCGTTCCCCGAAATTGGAGGCAAAGTTCGTTCAATATACGAAAAAGCAGCTGAAAAAGCTATGTGGTTACTTGTGCTTTGTGTCACGGATGTACAGAACCCCTTTATCCCATATTATGTAGGTATATTAAATAACATGAGCCTGGCGAACGATGCTGCGCATCGAGGCGCGCTTTCCGTGACAGGCGACAGCTGCTAAGCTTCGCACTTAATCAATGTGCATGTCAAAGACTAACAAGAGTGTTGCATTTTTCAGTCAACATACTGCTCAACAATTGTAAAACACGCCAGCGATGCTAAGCGCATCGTAGAAGTGGTGAACTTGGACCCGGCCGCGGAGCACTTCGACTATGAACCTCTGGTGGACATCCGAGAGCTGATCCATCTGGATGATGCTATGGAAGATGAGGAGCTACAGTTTGGACCTAATGGGGGACTCGTTTTCTGTATTGAGTGGGTATTATGAATCTAGCTTTGACTGTATTCTTTCTATCTTGATGCTAAGTTACAGATGAAATTATATCATTTGGGTGTATATCGTTTTTATTTTTATATATATATACAACTGGACTCCAGTTGTATATGAAAACGTACACTATGTACAGCCCACAAGATGGTAAGCGGTTACCGCAGCCTATGGACGCTTGCAATACTAGAGGTATCACTCTCGGGTTGCCACCTTGAGGCTAAGATCGAAAGCCTCATGTGCCAGTTATTTCACCAGAAACCATACAATTCACAGCAGAACACGCAATTCGAGCATTACTGCTTGGCGGCAGAAATAGGTATGGTGGTAGTTCTTCCCCGGACAAGCTCTATCACAAAGAACTACTACTCTTAGTAGAAAAAAGAAAACTTACTTAAATACTTACTTATTGACTTTTCAACACTGTGACATAGACACATCAGCGAAAGCTGCTCGTCTATTATTAAAATAAATTAACTAATTAATTATTTTGAAGTCAGTTCCTTTTCTGTTTACTAATAAGAAACAGTATTGAAGTTACTTTTATTAAAACAATAATCAACAAGCAACTTACTCTACCTCTGGGACTACTCTCAAGCAAGAGTCATCACTCTCGCACATTCTACTGATTGCTCTGATAAATATTGAATTGAGAAATCATATGAAACATTCATGAAAATGACACATAATGATTATCATATTTACACAATGAAAGGAAACAGACAATTTAATTAATGAAAAATGAATAATAATTAATGAATAAAAATAATATAAAGAAATACCTACATAAATAGACATGCATTAATAATGAAATTAGAAAAATAAAGTGAAATCTATATATAATTACATAAATGGAATGGATATTACCTAAATGTTTTTTTAAGAGGGAAATAAAGGCTATTTTTATTTTTATTTTTATTTTTATGAAACAATAAAAAAATATACAGGGTGTTTTATTATTAGTGCATATTCATGAAATATGTTCTTTTTTAATTATTTTTTTATGTCAGCAAGTGACAAGACAATCAAGGCGCCCACCTGATGTTAAGCACCACGCCTGACTATTACAGATGCAGTGCCACCCAAAGCTTAAAGTTTTTAAGTGTTCCAAACAAAACTAACAAAAAAAAAGTACCTACCTTGTTTTTTTTTACATTTGTCTGAAAAATTTCTAGTAAATCAATTAGGTTTTAAGAGTAGTAGAGTTCTCTGTGATAGAGCTCGTCCGGGGAAGGACTACCACCATACCTATTTCTGCCGCAAAGCAGTAATGCTCGCATTGCTGTGTTCCGGTGTGAAGGGTATGGTTTCCGGTGAAATTACTGGCACATGAAGCTTTCGATCTATGCCTCAAGGTGATACCTCTGGTACCCGCGAGTGATACCTCTGGTATTGCAAGCGTCCATAGGCTGCGGTAACCGCTTACCAACTTGTGGGCCGTACGCTTGGTTGCCACTTCAGTTGTATAAAAAAAAAAAAAGTTTTTTTGGTCAATTAATAATTAATATTAATAATTTATCATTGTTGGAATCTATACTATCAATACTAATATTATAAAGAGGAAATATTTGTATTTTTGTTTGATATGAATAAACTCAAAATCTACTTGTCCGATTTCAAAAATTCTATCACCATTAGAATGCTACATTATCCCTTAGTAACATAAGTTATATTACTAGCGACCCACCTCGGCTTTGCACGGGTGCGGTATCAATGCACCCGCGCGAAGCTGGGACGGACTGCTAATAATATATAATATCTCAATTCCAGAACTCTTCTAGAAAACAGTGACTGGTTAGAAGAACAGCTAGGAGATGTTGATGATGATTACCTACTCTTCGACTGTCCCGGGCAAATAGAACTGTACACCCATCTGCCGGTGATGAAGAATCTGGTAGATCTGCTGGATAAATGGCGGTTCAGGATATGTGTGGTGTTCCTGGTGGATTCACAGTTTATGATTGACGGAGCTAAATTCTTATCAGGTAATATGGATGTTAGAATGGAAAGTAATCTATAAATATTCTTTCACAACACACACCCTCACAGACTAATCAGTATTATACAACTATTTATAGATATTTTGTTATAACTCAACTTAGGAGGTCAGATCTACTTATTATGCTTGAATGGTGTTCTTCTTAGTTTATATTATTAAATATTCTTTTTGTTTTTAATGGAACTCTGTATAATCTGTATTCAGGGAAGAGTGTTGATGTCTATGACACAGTTTTACACTTCCACAGACGTCATTGGTTCTCACACTTGTTAATGTGCTAGGTAATTTGTTCCAAAATAAGGATTTATTAAAAAAATATATGCATAAATAGAGGAAAGATTTGTATTTTTGTTTGTTATGAATAAACTCAAAAACTACTGGTCCGATTTCAAAAACTCTTTCACCATTAGAATTGTACATTATCCCTGAGTAAATAATATTTAATACTAGCGACCCGCCCCGGCATCGCGAGGGTGCTTTCTCTGCTTTATTTCACCCGTGCGAAGCTGAGGGTCTACTCTTGAAAGCGACAAACGATAATCGTGCCAAAATCGTAGTTCAACTTATGTTGGTTGCAACTAAGTTCAGAGCGTTCACGGACATTAGCTGAACTACATAAACCGTCGTGATATATTGCTTTTGTCCGCAAGAGTAGACCCTCTGGTACGGCCTGCTAGTAATCAATATAACCTAAGTTACAACACCTAACTATTTGAACCATTGCTGTATGGTGCGTTTAGTGATGGTCAAATCTAGGTAAGCAAATCAATAAAGTGTGCCTAGCCTTTAATAAAGATTGTGATCCTATGTTGGTTGAATAAAGAAATAAATCAGGGTCTTTGATTATTAGTGCGCGATATTCAAGGAACAGGTTCCACCCATTAATAAAAAAAATAATGTACCTACCTATGTTTTTTTTTGTGACACGCGCAGGTCATTGACGCGCGGGTTATTAACACGCGGGTCATTGACATGCGCCACGCGCTCCCCTATCGATTTCCAACAAGGATAATTAATAATTGACCAGAAAAAGATAATCGATTTACTCGAGATTTTTCAGATAAATATTAAAAAAAAACGTGTATTTTGTTCTTGATTATCGCGCACTAATAAAAAGAAGACCCTATATATCATAACTAGTGGCATTTTTATCTCAGAATGATAGATAGATATATATTTCTTTATTGTACACCTTAAAAATAAATACAGTAAGGAAGAAAGCATTTTCAAAAAAGTGTGACACTATAAGAAAAGTGCCAATTTTTTTTTATAAAGATACTCCACTTTGCCGCCCCGACTATGACGCGATACTTTCTGATAGCAACCTGTTTATTTGGGTAAGTTCGTATGAGTCAAGATATCAAGATATTTATTTGCACAAATAAGTGTTACAAAAGGTCTTAAAAGCAATATGGCACTTAGAACTTATTTGCCCTTTTCAGGCATTGCAAATTATATGTAGGCTATGCTGGGCGCTAAGCTGCTTACATAAGAGTACTTCAGCTTACAAAAGAGTAATCAGTGGCCAACTCTGGTGACTGAGTTTCTAGGCCGCCCGAAGGCCTCTTTAGGACCTGTTTAAATAAAACTATAGTATTCTCTTTTCAGGCACAATGGCAGCTCTCAGTGTAATGGTAAACTTGGAGTTGCCACATGTAAATATACTCACGAAAATGGACTTGCTTAGTAAAGGCGCTAGGAAACAGCTGGACAAGTGAGTGTGCAATACAAACTGCCGACCGCGGCTTTGCTCGCGTGGTACATATCATAAATACGTCTATTTCAGACAAAAACTAGCCTAAATCTTACCTCAGACTTTTATCTCTGCAATACTTTGTGATTATTATGACAGCCTTCGAATATTCCCACTGCTGGTACACTGGTCTACTCTTGAGTGAGAGTGGTTGGCTCTTAATCCCATCGACCCAATGGTGATTGGTAGATGACACGTCCACAATTTTTAGTTTTTGGACATACCAGTTTCTTCTCGATGTTTTCCTTCACCGTTTAGAGCACTGGTATTGCATCATCATCATCATCATCATGACAGCCTTCTAATGTTCCCACTGCTGGGACACTGGCCTACTCTCAGGCGAGAGTGATTGGGTCCTAATCCACCACGCGGACCCAATGCGGATTGGCGGACGGCACATGTCTTTCGAGTTTTTAGTTCTTGGACATGCCGGTTTCCTCACGATGTTTTCCTTCACCGTATGAGAGCACTGGCATTGCGCACATAAATTTTTCGAACAGAAAAATCCATTGGTGCACCCACGACCACGACCTTAGGATTGGAAGGCGGGGTCACTACCACTAGACCACCGGTGCGGTGGTGAAATATACTGCATTGCATAAAAACTTGAAACATTTTTATAAAAAACCCTCAAAGATAGCCAGTATAATAGTACATTATGGTACTAGTGTGTAACATTGGTGATTACCACTAAGGCGCCATGAGACCCGAGCCGTAGGCGAGGGTCCTAAGATAGCCGAGGACGGTAATCATCAATACACACGTGTATCATACGACGTTTTTCAACACTTGTGAATAAAATAACAAAAGAAACTCATAACAAAATAACAAAAAAAAATCTATAACTCACTAGTGAGTTATAGCAATGAAAAAGTCATAGTTTGATTATGGGTGTCATTCTGTGCCTAATTGCGATGACCATAGAGCCACTTTATAAGCAAAGTGTGTTGAAAATGATCTTATTTTTCCAGCTACCTAGACCCCGACCCGCACATTTTACTAGCCGACATGCGGAACTCCAAGTCGAAATGGCACGAGAAATACGCGAAGTTAACTGAAGCCATCGGCGAGGTGGTAGATAACTTCAGCTTGGTCCGTTTCTACCCGCTCAATATCAGAGATGAGGAGAGTGTGGAAAATATACTGCTGACTGTCGACAACATTATTCAATACGGGGAGGATGCTGATGTCAAGATCAGGGACTTTGAGGAGGAAGATCCGGAGGCTCATGATGATTAAAGTTTTGTTATGGATTTTTTGATTTTATTATTGTATTAGCCCCCACATGATAATTGTTACGGGATAAGAAGTATGTTCCAGAGCATAAGCTATTTAATAACGTTATATAACAACCAAACCCACGCACAAACTTTATTGATAGGTTGTCCTATTAATTCTTTTTGAGGCCTCCTACAAAGGTCTACTTTAGCAATATCTTCTAGGGAGAATACACCTAAATTTAATATCCCTATCCCACAAATAAATAATACAATATTTTACAAAAGCACATATTATACAGCTATAAAAATCTATAATCACTTATCAACAGAACTAAAACAAATGAATGGAAACATATTTAAAAATACATTAAGAAAGTGGCTTTTAAGTAGTGGATTAATAAGGTATTTTATGACTTGAATGAATGCCTATTACTCGAAATAAAATAATAGGTATTAATATATCTACTGAATTAAGTAGATATTATTAAGTACCTACCTTTAACATTGTATTACATAACCTAGTTAATATTGTACGTCCAAAATGGATAAGCTGAGCTTACCTACCAGTGCCATACCTAGTATTAAGATCTTTTTGTGCCTTCATCAGCTAAACAATAAATATTTTCTTATTCTTAAACCACACCCCGGACACGCAATAGAATGTGTATGAAACAAACTGTCGTAATCACCACACGCATAGTTTGTGTACGTAAACGGTGCCGTTCTATGCGTGAGTGTCATAATAATAAGTCATATTAGAGTTTTACTATAATTTGCATAAACTTTTCCGTACGAGTATGAACAAAATACACAAGAGTGTATCTCCTGAGAGACAATGAAAACAATCATTAATATCTTAATATTATTTATTTGCTAAACTTAAACATTAAAGCTATTATACCTAAAACTGCATTCGGTACATGAGTCCTAATTACTTTTATTCACAATTCCCAAAATTCCCACATACCAAAATACCTACTCATATGTTGCCCATTATCTACAATCACTAGGTACTGCCTATAATTATCATTTACCAAAATTTCCACTTTTTAAACCAACTATTTTATGCTAACATAACATAACCTACTCATTTCGATCTAAGCGGATGTCACTTATTCATTAGATCGAAATCAGCTGTTTAGGTTATGTTAGGTTAGTGAAAAACTACGCACGAGGCGAGCGAGCGTAGCGAGCGTGCCGCTGCAGCGGTCACCGAAGCGCCAGAAATTTAGTATTTGTTTCAATCAACTTTAGGTTGTAAATACTTACCTAAATAATATGAAGTTCATTATCTATGATATTTCAAGTGGCCAGTTATTATTGTAATGAGGATTACCTACCTACATACTCGTGCATAAGAAATCTGAAAAAGTGGGAATTTTGGGAAGTCGATATTATATGAAGTGTGAGTTTAAGTTAATGAATGTTTTAAAAAGTACGTAAAATCAAGAAAGTGGGAATTTTGGGAATTGTGAATAAAAGTAATAAGGACTCATGTACCGAAAGGCTAAAACTTACATACCTAATTACAATTAGTAACATTTAAAGATTTTAATCGGAACATTAACTAAATAAAGTTCCAATGATCATTACAATGACGATAAATGTAAAATTAGGTACAGTTAATAGTTGGTTCACACGTCGTAGGTAGCAAGACTTCAGCCATCACACATTAAGCAAGAGTATTTACATGTGGACTAAGAAACTAACAGAGAAATTGTGAATAACTTGAAAGAGGAAAGTTATCTTCCTACTTTGACGACCGATGTGGCGCAGCGGGCGCAGGTCTGCCTGCGACGCAGAGGTTGCGGGTTCGATTCCCGCCTCGGGACAAATGTTTGTACGATCTACAAATATTTGTTCCGGGTGTTCTGGGTATTTTCTATATATAATAAAAAATATCTATCTATGTATTGTATTGTATTAAATATATATCAGTCATCTAGTACCCATAACACAGCTCTGTTTAACAGCAGCTTACTTTGGGGCTAGATGATGCTGTGTGGATTGTCCAGCATTATTTATTTATTTATTATTCCTAGAATCGATAGGTTCAACAAATGGGACGAAAACTTCTTGGAGCGCTTTGCAAGTATTTCGCTGTACCAAGCTGCTCTCACAGTAAATAAGAGGAAACAGGGACCAGGGGCCCAACCATGAACTCTTACAACGATTCAAATGAAGACTCGTGTGCCAGAAATTTTACATTCATCATATCGATTGTCTTTGTAAATGCTAGTTTCCAAATAAAATCATGCTACGGCGTATACGCAAAGTCCCATGAGACATTTTGTTGAACAAGATATTAAATAAATAAAATAAATAAATAAATAAATAAATAATGCTGGACAATCCACACAGCATCATCTAGCCCAAGGTAAGCTGCTGTTAAACAGAGCTGTATTATGGGTACTAGATGACTGATATATATTTATTACAATACAATACATAGATAGATATTTTTTATTATACATAGAAAACACCCAGAACACCCGGAACAAATATTTGCAGATCCTACAAACATTTGGCCCAAGGCGGGAATCGAACCCGCAACCTCCGCGTCGCAGGCGGACCTTCGCCCACCGCGCCACATTGGTCGTCGTATATATTAGCTAAATGCTATAATTTTCGCGCTAACTATTATACTTTAGTACATAAAGATTTCTATATTTAATGCACACACAAAAACTATGTTACTTAAATCACTTTATTCCTTAATTCCATTTGAATAAGTAATAAGTAGTAATGTTTGCATTGCTGTGTTCCGGTTCGAAGGGTTTCCGGTGAAATTACAGGCACATGAGACTTGATCTACGTCTCAGGGTGGCAACCCGTGAGTGATACCTCTGGTATTGCAAGCGTCCATAGGCTGCGGTAACCGCTTACCATCTTGTGGGCCGTAAGCTTGGTTGCCACTTTAGTAGTATAAAAAAAAAAAAAAAAAGTGTGGCCTTATTTATTACACTTCATTATTCATAATCATACTATGAACCAACCTTTATTCAGAAGCCATAATTATAAGTCAAGTGGTATGGTTGAGTCCTAAAATTCTACTTTTATTTAACATTGACATTTTTTCATATTCAAAATGGGAATTAAAACAAATTGTTCTCAGTAATGCTGATAACGTTATTTAATGTTCAATTTCAAGTAGGTAAGTAGATCACATTCAATTATTTATCAACTGTTTATAATGCCTCTAGCGGCTCATTTTTGTTTAAATCTTTTGTATTTAATATGTGGAAAGGCTATAATATTGTAATTCTCAGTTATAGTAAATAGTTAATATAGCTAAGACTTATTGTAGCTTTTTAAGAGTAGTAGAGTTCTCTGTGATAGAGCTCGTCCGGGGAAGGACTACCACATACCTATTTCTGCCGCCAAGCAGTAATGCTCGCATTGCTGTGTTCCGGTCCGAAGGGTATGGTTTCCGGTGAAATTACAGGCACATGAGACTTACCATCTACATCTCAGGGTGGCAACCCGTGAGTGATACTTCTGGTATTGCAAGCGTCCATAGGCTGCCGTAACCGCTTACCATCTTGTGGGCCGTACGCTTGGTTGCCACTTCAGTTGTATAAAAAAAAAAAAAAAAAAAAGAAGCTGTTTGTTGTCCCTGAATCAGTTTGGATTCGACCAAACTCGAAAAGGCGCTATTCTCCGAGTAAATCGTAGTTATTCGCGAGTAAACTGACTGTTTACATGTATTTGACATTTGTTATTCCGCGGTATTGTTATCCAAGCTTCGAGTCAAGCAACATTATTCACCTATTGTCATAAATGAGTAAGCTTTCACGCCACAAATTAGAAGAAGAAGAAGAAGAGTAAGCTTTCCTTATATTGTGTTTGTAAAGGTAATTTTACCCAAAACCAGCTGAAACAGTGATCACCTCATTTCTACATACAAGTTTATACTTCATTAGAACGAGGAGCTCAACGTATCCTCTGGTAGCGGGTCATTTCTTACACACAGTAATACATTACTTGTATAATAACTAAACTGCACCTTACCTACCATAGTTAATGTTTTATTCGTCCACTATGATGACCATTTTGAAATAAACATATATTTATTTATTTATTATTCAACCGCTAACATTTTCAATCACCAAGCATCCCTCATCCCCATTCACGTGTCACAAAGCCGGTTCAAGGTCCTCCGTGCCCTGTGTATCGGTGATGCTGAACACGTAGGTCTGGCAGCCGAACTCGAGCAGGGCTCCGTGCGGCACGAGCGCGGAGCCCTCCCACGCGCCGCGCGTGTGCTCTGCGCGGTGCGGCGGGCAGCGGCACGGGTGCGAGCTCGGGTACGGAGCGGTTAGGTTACCGTTTAATCTGGAATTCATAGTTACATTTTATTCATTAAAAGATTTTATTGACAATAAGGACTAATTTCTAATGATTTATTCACTGTTTTGACATGATTTTCATAATAATCTTATTTAATTTTATCTACTTTAAAGAAAAATTAATTGATGTGCGTTAGTCTCGTTAAAACTCGATAACGGCTGGACCGATTTGGCTAATTTTGGCCTTAAATGTTTGTAACAGTTCAGGGAAGGTTTAAACGGTGAGAAAATACAAAAATACAGTATTAAAAAAATTTATTAGAAAAAAACGCGCCGGGTCTACTAGTACTTAACAGGTTAGCTGTCCCGAAGCAAGTTTCGATCTTCTTTGTACACGTCCTCGTAGTAAATAATGACAGCTAACGCTCATGAAGTTTCGTATTAAGTTACGTCATTCTCTTCAAGTATTTTATGATACTTTATGTGTCCTAGTGATTGAAATTAATTATATCGATAATTGCTAATGTTAGATGAGTATGATAAGAAATTAATTATTTACGTTTAATGATAAAATGTACGTTTATGTTCGTAACACTTTAGACATCTGAAAAATATCTTTTTGAAAACAATCTTCTGTTATTGAATTGCACCATTCAATTAGGTACCCTTTCGGCCACCAGTTTCCAAACAAGAAAAAAATTTAAAGAAATCAAATCTATGACGGTTCCTCACTTGAGAAAGGTCCTATCCTTTTTGTTTAAGTTCAATAATAAATTGATTGGTAGAATTTGGTTGTAGTATAATTTACTAATGCTACAAATAATATAATTATTTAAAAAAATTATCGATAGATCGATTGCATTATCTACATCATTGTCCATGAGGCACATATGCCTCATGGACGTACCAGTGCAATCACCCATGAGGCACATGTGCCTCATCGGACAGCTAACCTGTTAATACAAATACAATACATAGATAGATATTTTTAATTATACAAAGAAAATACCCAGAACAAATATTTGCAGATCATTCAAGCATTTGTTCCAAGGCGAGAATCGAACACGCAACCTCCTTTTTATTTTATACCACTAAAGTGGCGTACGGCCCACTTGATGGTCAGCGGTCGCCGTAGCCTATGTACGCTTGCAACATCAGAGATATCACTTGCGTGTTA
The DNA here is from genome assembly GCA_951394395.1 of Colostygia pectinataria. Classification (NCBI taxonomy): domain Eukaryota; kingdom Metazoa; phylum Arthropoda; class Insecta; order Lepidoptera; family Geometridae; genus Colostygia; species Colostygia pectinataria. Next base: position 9,740,945 of record OX596369.1, read on the forward strand.
CCACCCTGAGACATTAGACGAAAAGTCTCATGTGTCTGTAATTTCACCAGAAACCATACCCTTCGAACCGGATCACAGCAACGCGTGCATTACTGCTTGGCAGCAGAAATAGGTATGATGGTAGTCCGTCGGTATCAAAGTCAAAGTCAGAAAAGATTTATTTCAATAAAATCACAAGGATCATTTCGAAACGTCTTCAAGCTAGGTGAATTTACGCCAGTTCCACGAGCCCCAGCCCAGAGGAATCTGGCAACAAACTCGGCTGGGCTCGTCCCCGGGCGAGCTCCATCACAAAGAAGTGTACCACTCCTCGGAGCACCTCGCGTCCAGCGTCCGGCGCGCCACATCGTGAAACAATAGAAGAGTGTCTCACCGGAGACGCTTGGGCATGCGCTGTGTGACGATGTCCCGCAGCAGGTCCGCGCGCGCGTCGCCCGCGCCCCGCGCCGCGCCGCGCTCCTGCGTCACGTCGCACGCGTACACCACGCCGTTCACGCCCGTGCCGTACTCGGAGTAGTTGATCAGCTCGAAGTGACGGGTCACCTGCACATTATATTACATCATACCTATTTCTGCCGCATTACTGTGTTCCGCTGCGAAGGGTATGGTTTCCGGTGAAATTACTGGCACATGAGGCTTTCGATCTTAGCCTCAAGGTGGCAACCCGCGAGTGATACCTCTGGTATTGCAAGCGTCCATAGGCTGCAGTAACCGCTTACCATCTTGTGGGCCGTACGCTTGGTTGCCACTTCAGTTGTACAATTTATAAAATAAACATTCAACATGCTAATTAGCTAAATGCCACAACAATTATAGGTGAAGACGACATGAAAATCGTTCGTTCGTTCGTATGAGTCAGTGGCCAACTCTGGTGACAGAGTTTCTAGGCCGCCCGAAGACAACTTTGAAAAAGCCGGGACCGACTGCTTAACGTGCCCTCCGAAGCACGGGAGCGCTCAGTTGAAATTGCCACTGGCGGTCACCCATCCAAATGATGACCCCGCGGAACAGTGCTTAACTTCGTTGATCTGTTACGAACCACTTAGCCAGCTACGTCACGAGCACTCGCTCATTTTAATTAAAATTAAAATGAGCGAGTAAATGGAACACACGTACACGTACCTATTACAATATAATTTCACAACTTAAAACTTAAAAACTAAAACATGACAGCCTTCTAATGTTCCCGCTGCTGGGACACTGGCCTACTCTTGTATTTGTATTTGTATTTGTATTTATTTATTTAGCATATTATAACAAAGTCCGTTATACAAGGCAAGTCACATATTACAATATAATCCATTCAATAAAAACATTACAATGAGATTTACATTAAAAAAATAATCACATGAAACATAAACAAAACAACAAAGCATGCGGGCCTAAACACAAAAAAAATAATAATAATATAATAAGTAATGTCAAAGATTTATAGATTTTAATGTCATCGTCAAAGAGTAGGTACTATAATGTCAAAATTTAATAAGTATTATCGGTCAACGGTAAAAATTACATTCCATCAATGTCATGTTCATAAACTCATTTATTGAATAAAATGCATTCGATATAAAAAAAGTTTTAATTTTATTTTTAAAGTCTTTGATATATTCCGAGTTTGTTATTGTAGTTGGTAGTTTATTATACATTTTCATTTTAATATACTCGCCTTGTTTTTGAACTTTTGCGAGTCTCGTCATAGATAAATATAATTTGTCTTTATTTCTTAGGTTATAACTATGTTTGTCGCTTTTCTTTATGTAATTATGTTTATTTGTATGTACTTCAATTAAGCTTTTATATATGTAAATAGAGATAACTGTCATTATCTTGGCTTGTAAAAAATATTTTTTTACTGATGTCCGTTTTCTTAACCCAAATAGTATTCGTAAAGCTCGTTTTTGGCATACCAGCACGTTATCAATATGCGAACTATTTCCCCACACTGTTATTCCGTAACTTAGTATGGAGTGAACATAAGCATAGTAAACCGATAGAAGCGAACTTTTATCCACAATTGACCCAATGCGTATTGGTGGATGGCACATGTCTTACGAATTATTAGTTCCTGGGCATGCAGGTTTCCTCACGATGTTTTCCTTGGCCGTATGAGAGCATTGCGCACATACATTTTTCGTAGCGAAAAATCTATTGGTGCACGACCGGATTCGAACCCACGACCTTAGGATCGGGAGGCGGGGTCACTACCACTAGACCACCAGAGACATTACAAAATGCTAATTTGAAGCTTTATTTTAACAGGGCTACACTGACAAAATCACTCACTTCAACAGACCAGATTTAGACATTCACATAATCAAAACGCGTGCCTAATAGCCTTTAGCTTCAGTGCCGGCGAAAGGTGCCGTGTGGTGCCGGCTAACTCGCTCTCGGGGTGGGGTGAGTTGCACCGGTGCGGTGGGAGGTAGGGAGTGGCCATTCTGTATGCAGTACTAATACCTGTTCTGTGTTACCAGGTAAAACATGGCACGACATACCTCGTCCATGCAGTACTAATATCTGTGTTACCAGGTGGCACATGGCACATGGCACATGGCACATGGCACATGGCACATGGCACGACATACCTCGTCCATGAATATGACGGCGTGGTTCCTGCTGACGCGGCGGCAGTGCGCGGCCAGCAGGGTGACGTCACAGCCGCTGTCGGCGCCCACCGTCAGGCTCGCCAGCCGCATCGGGATGGGCCGCCCGAGCCCGCTCGCGCCGCCGCCGCCGCATCTGTGCAACAGTTTATTTTTAATACAACTGATGTGGCAACCAAGCGTACGGCCCACAAGATGGTAAGCGGTTACCGCAGCCTATGGACGCTTGCAATACCAGAGGTATCACTCGCGGGTTGCCACCTTGAGGCTGAGATCGAAAGCCTCATGTGCCAGTAACTTCACCGGAAACCATACCCTTCACACCGGAACACAGCAATGCGAGCATTACTGCTTTGCGGCAGAAATAGGTATGGTAGTCCTTCCCCGGACGAGCTCTATCACAGAGAACTCTACTACTTTTAAACATTATCATCCTTAATTTTCACTTAAAACGGGATATTTACCATGATTTGTGAGTTTTATTGATTCCCGATATTTCGGCGCAGTTACATGCACCATGATCACGGGAGAACTGAAGTCTTTGCGGGTAGCTCTTATAACTATTGACAGACTAATCTGTCCACCCTCTTTCTTAGTCTTTTATTGCGACCGATACTACCATCGGTTTCATTCTCACACACAACTCGATTTCGACACACGACACTAACAGTATCAGGGCGCACAGGCGGTACCACCGGTTTTTGTCTCCTACACATTCTCACCACAGGATTCATCAATCATGGTAAATATCCCGTTTTAAGTGAAAATTATGTTAATAATCATGATAGTTTTAAAAACTATTATCATCCTTCATCAACTTCAACTTGTTGTCTCGAAGGGTAAGATGTAAATCAGTGCATGTTCTTTGAGCATATTATCGCTGAGCTCTCTCCTTTTTGTCACACTGCAACATAGATCTTCTTTTAACTTCACTGTATTACTTTAGTTATAGCACTATTTCTGTGTATTCATTATGTATGTTGTAAATAAATGCCTTATCTTTTTATCATAATGATGGAGAGCTCGTGTCGTTTTTTTTTTTTTTTTTTTTTTTCTGTTCTGATTATCCGCGATGAGTTGGATGTTTCTCTGACGTTTGAGATCCGGGCTCATTAGTCCTTCCCTCGTGTCGTAGCTGGCTAAGTTGTTCTCAACAAATCAACGTAGTTAAGCACTGGCCCGCGTTGTCATCATTTGGATGGGTGACCGCCAGTGGCAATTTCAACTGAGCGCTCCCGTGCTTCGGTGGGCACGTTAAGCAGTCGGTCCCGGCTTTTTCAAAGTTGTTAGGCCATGACAGAGGCTTTCGGGCGGCCTAGAATTTCTAGGCTAGAAACTCTGGCACCAGAGTTGGCCACTGACTCATACGAATACGAACATGTGTTTAACTTCGTTGATCTGTTAAGAACAACTTAGCCAGCAACGTCACGAGCGCTCCATAAACCCAAGGTGATTAAACTGTTTTTAAGAGTTTAAGAGTAGCAGAGTTCTTTGTGATAGAACACCTATTTCTGCCGCAAAGCAGTAATGCTCGCATTGCTGTGTTCCGGTGTGAAGGGTATGGTTTCCGGTGAAATTACTGGCACATGAGGCTTTCGATCTTAGCCTCAAGGTGGCAACCCGCGAGTGATACCTCTGGTATTGCAAGCGTCCATAGGCTGCGGTAACCGCTTACCATCTTGTGGGCCGTAAGCTTGGTTGCCACTTCAATTGTATAAAAAAAAGTGTAAAAGGAGTTGTTTCTCGATGTATGGAGCCGGGCCTAGGTTCTTTGTAGGGGTCTAGATATTTAGATATTCAATAAAGAAACCATTTTAAGCTGTTTATTTAATTTATTTTAGCTTCTTTCACAATCTTATGTAAGTTTATCTTTGTGAAGGAGTGCAACACAATGCAAAACAACATGGCGGGTTTAACGAACAACTGGGTTATTAGGTACTGTCAAAGTCAAGATGCGACACGATCATTGGCTAATAGCTGTCATGGCGGACCTCCAGTGTTCCCGTTTTAGGAAACTCAACACAACAAACATTTTTCATATAGAACTTTGTTTGTCTACATAAAAATAAAATTGTATTAGAATGTTAGTTTTATATTGTTTTCCAATTTCTCTATAGGTGTTACTAAGACCTAGGCCACTATGAAATTGGTTCTTTATAGTTAGTTAAAGCATCCGTGCGAAGCCAGTAAGATAGAATGTGTGTAGAGTGTCACCTGGTGGGGCAGAGCGTGGCGCGCACGCACGCGTCAGAGAGGCGTGGCGCGCGCGTGGGGCCGGCGGGCGGCGCGCGGGGCACAGGCGGCGCGCCCCACACCGCAGTCGCGATGCGCTCGCGGTCCGCCCTGCAATACATACAACATAACACACATTATATCATTCTCACTAAAATCGCTATAGGATCATGCAGTTATTTTTAAGAGTAGAGTTAAAAATTTAAACCAAAAATGTTTATCTGTTTGACATTTTTTTTTTTATACAACTGATGTGGCAACCAAGCGTACGGCCCACAAGATGGTAAGCGGTTACCGCAGCCTATGGACGCTTGCAATACCAGAGGTATCATTCGCGGGTTGCCACCTTGAGGCTAAGATCGAAAGACTCATGTGCCAGTAATTTCACCGGAAACCATACCCTTCACACCGGAACACAGCAATGCGAGCATTACTGCTTTGCGGCAGAAATAGGTATGGTGGTAGTACTTCCCCGGACGTGTTCTATCACAAAGAACTCTACTACTCTAACGGTTCTTCAACAACGGTCATAGCGGGGAGCTCATTTGAATTCTGATCGCCGGCCAGTGGCAGTCTTGAGCTCAAACAGACACCACGTCTCTTTGCTACGCAAATAACTTTTTAAATAGCGCACTGGTGGCTATCTAAAAACATTATATTTGCTACTTACTTATTAACTTGAAGTAACTAAATTCCGTGCTCCCTGTGTTCCCACTACTGGGAACACCCCCCTGGTTGAAAACTTGGAAGGAGGACTGGGCTTTGGGCCGCTCACCTATATACTACTGCCGGGACTCGAGAGTCTAGGGAACCGGAGAACACGGCGGAGGACGTCTAGGAGATAGCTCGAAGGAGAGTGCGGTATTTCTAAACCGTGGGGGTGTGAAATATGACCTTTTTTTTTATTATTACCGAGGAGTAATCTGCAAACAGACATCCTTTCGCATGAGGGTGCGAACAGGGGTGTGTGAGGTTGTACGACTAAAAACGTCGGACGACTCACTAAACCTCCTCGGTTGCCAGCCTCGTTTGGGTCAAAGGGATCCCCGAACTCCTAGGATCTCTGGGGTTCCCCTCTCACAAACTTGCTGCGGCCGCAGCCCATCCCGGGAGTGAAATATGACCTTTTTTTCCGCATAAGGGTACGACGGGGGTGTGTGAGGTTGTCGGACTCGACGACTCACTAAACCATCCCCGGTGACCAGCCTCGATGCATGCCAAGGGGCTCCACGGTCCCCTAGGGCTATCAGTGGTGCCCCTCTCGCATCGCGCTCAAAGCACTTCCCGGGGCTAACAAAAGGCCCCAGCACCTCGTAGTGCTGCGGCAGCACGGGGCCACCCCTGTGCTACCGCCCATCCCGGGAGTGAAATATGACCTAGGCTAACTCACGACCTCTTATTCATAAACGCTGTATTTCCTTTTTGTATTAAATTTTGTATTTCTGTTACTTTATTTTTCTTATTTCTTGTTTTTTTTCTTGTCTCTACGTGACATGGGCGAAAGAGACTGAGACAATGTCTCGGGGTGATAAGCGCAGTGCAGTGCCACGCAAACACTTAAAAACTTTAAGCTTAGGGTGGCACTGCATTTGTATAGCTAGGCGTGTAGTAGGTAGTAGGTTGGTAGATAGTAGGTAGTAGGTAGGTAGATTGTAGGTAGGTAGTAGGTAGGTAGTAGGTAGGTAGTAGGTAAGTAGGTAGTAGGTAGGTAGGTAGTAGGTAGTAGGTAAGTAGGTAGTAGGTAGGTACCTGGAGAGCAGCGCGGAGGGCAGCGCCGCGGCGCGCGAGGCGGGCGGCAGGGCGTGCAGCGCGGCGCGCGCGGCTGCCTCCGACAGCGCCGACCCGCGGAACGAGCCGTGGCACTGCTCGCCCACCAGCACCTGCACACAACACACACATTTACTGACCGAGCGAGCGAAGCTTCTCACAGATTTACTTTATTACTTCCGACTTATTAAGGGGCATATTACACTATCATTTATCTTGGATCATTTAAATGATCATATATTTGATCCAAGATAATTGACTATTTGAGTCATATCTGTGTATTACACTATGAAGTTCTTCAATCCTATTTTACGTCATATGTGGTTGCAATGGAGAACTTGTCGACTCGACAGATTGATGGATGACAATGACAGGTGTCAGGTATTGAGGTCAGGGTTACCAGATCTCAGAAAATTCGATTTGCCAAAAGACATCGTAATTTTTAGTATGGCTTGTTTTTTGATCTTTCAGCGAGATTATGCAAGTATATAATTAGAAAAAAAACTACATTACATTATTTGAAACATTTAACGAAAAAGAAATTGAAAACTCTTTTTTTATATTTGCTTTTAAGAACCTAGTAGAAAAAAATTAAATAACTGGCAACACCTGTTTCTATGACCGTATTGGATCCAATCTCTCAGCAAATGTCAAAAATCTATGATCAGGGAGAAAAAGAATCATAAGGGCATATTACATTATCCAATATCATTGACTCATAGATCTATGATCCGAGATATATGATAGTGTAATATGTGAGAAATGCTGCTACTATATGTACATCCTCATCGTTTAATATGAGGAGGCTAAATACTAAGTAAGTGTAAAATGAAAATCAGTAGCGTCCCACCTGTCTCAGCCGCTGCCAGGCCAGCAGCTTCACCAGCCCCTCATCGATCTTAGCGAGGTGCTCGTCCACCTCCGCCAGCAGCCCCTCCGCCCCCTCGGCGAGCTGGAGACGGGGGGCGAGGGCAGCGGGGGCGGGGGCGCGGGGGCGCACGCGCCGACGCTTCACCGACGCCGTCAGGTACTCGAAGTCAGAGTCAGATAGAGAGCTTGAATCACTGTCTCTTTCTATCTGGAATATAATTTTAATTGATTAAATAAGGATTATTTTGATTTTGTATAATTTTATTCTCTTACTACAAGCTCGACATTTTAACATTTTTTTACCACTAAAGTGGCAACCAAGCGTACGGCCCACTTGATGGTAAGCGGTTACCGTAGGCTATGCACGCTTGCAACATCATAGATATCACTTGCGTGTTACTACCCTGAGACATTGGATGGAAAGTCTCATGTGCCTGTAATTTCACAGGAAACCATACCTGGATATCTGGCACTGCGGTGGTACCCACCAAGATGGACTCTTGCTGAAGAGTCCTACCACCAGGTTAAGTTAGTTAGTAGTTCCAACGAGCCCATGCAGTTAAAGTGAACTATTAGTGAAAACTGTTTAGGTTAATCCTGTTCTATATTTTAAGCATTACCATTCTCACATTATTTAAACTGTTAGTTTTACAAACATGTAAAATTAAAAATTAAATAAAATTAAATAAAAAACTGACAACATCAGCTGGGTTCCTTATATTGCTTCTCTCAACTCTTCCATCTAACGTCTCAGGGTGGTAACACGCAAGTGATCTATGATGTTGCATGCGTACATGCCTACGGTAACCGCTGCCCATCAAGTTGGTCGTACGCTTGGTTGCCACTTTTATTATTATTCTTGTAACAGCCATTCATGTCCCACAGCTGGGCAAAGGCCTCCAGACTTCTCGATCCTGGGCTACATTGCGCCAGTCTATTAGGAATTTGTTGCCACTGTGGGGACGCGCGCGCACCGTCCGTGACGACTGCCGCGGGCGCGTGCGTCGCCGACACTGCCGACGCTACGATCGAGGCCGCGTATTTATGGTACGCTGTCCTGCTCTCGCGCGCGAAGGTCTCGCTCTTCAATTCTCATACAAGAGTTTAACGGCGCATTATTATTGGACATGGTTATAATTTTAGCTAGTTTTATTAGTGACTAGAGAAAGGCTCTATCTTGTATAAAGCGAGGATGATTTTGTAAATAAATGTTGTTCAGTGAGTAATTGGAGTTTAATTTTGAATATCCTAATAAGATTCTTATAGGCACTAGACTAGGGACAGTCAGCTCAGTAATAGGTAGGAGCGTAGGGGATATTTGCATCGCTTAACCACCATCGCTACCACGCAGTGTTAGTGCTTCCACACCACTTTAGTGGTATAAAAAAAAAAAACCTTGTCCTTGTTGTCGGCTTCCTCATCAGAACCCACGTCCCTCCTCTGCGAGGTCGGCGGCGGTGCGATGTGCTCTGTATCGCACGCCGGGTTCAGACACACCTCGTGTTTCGGTCCGTCCGAGTCTTCGGATTCGGAGTATACGCCGCTTTGCTTCAGGTTATTCAGCGCTGAAGAAGATATTTGTACTCACATTAAACTAAGCATTATTAGATCGAAGTCAAATAATGATAATAATAATAATGCTGGACAATCCACACAGCATTATCTAGACCCAAGGTAAGCTGCTGTTACACAGAGCTGTGTTATGGGTACTAGATGACTGATATATACTTAATACAATACATAGATAGATATTATTTATTATATATAGAAAATACCCAGAACACCCGGAACAAATATTTGTAGATCGTACAAACATATGTCGCGAGGCGGGAATCGAATCCGCATCCTCTGCGTCGCAGGCGGACCTGCGCCCGCTGCGCCAAATTGCTCGTCAAAATATAAATAGTAATAGTGTAGTTGTGTTGTGTGTGTACCGTTCCTGCAGCGCACGTGCTCGCGGCGCGAGGGCAGCAGCGGCGGCGGGCGCGCGTACTGCAGCCGCACGGCGCACGGCACGCGCACGCGCCCGCGCCCACACCCCCACCCCCACCCCGCCACCGGCACCGGCACGCGCCGCCTGCATACCACATAACTAACTATGAGTCAGTGCTCACCCAACTCAGCCATCTACTCTTATAGCGATTCAAATCAACTATTTTATTTATACCATGGCATGTTTTTTTTTTTTTTATGTCAGCAAGTGACAAGACAATCAAGGCGCCCACCTGATGTTAAGCACCACCCCTGACTATTACAGATGCAGTGCCACCCAAAGCTTAAAGTTTTCAAGTGTTTGCGCGGCACTGCACTGCGCTTATCACCCCGAGACATTGTTGTTAAGTCTCTCTCGCCCAGTAATTTTACTTGCTACAGTGCCCTTCAAAGCTAAACACAGTGCAGCTTGCACACTACTGCTTGGAGGTAGAATATCTGACACTGCGGTGGTACCCACCAAGACGGACTCTTGCTGAAGAGTCCTACCACCAGGTGAATGATTGTGTAATTGATATCATAGTACAACATTTTTTGACAATTTAGTTTAGGTCTTCATTTGAATCGCTATAAGAGTTCATGGTACGGGGCTGGTGACAGAGTTTCTACGCCGTCCGAAGGCCTCTATCATGGCCTAACGTTACCCCAATAGGTGGAGCTATAGGCGCTTCGAGCCGAAGACATCCCAATGATTATTTCGTCCAAGCTAGATGCGTCTCGATAGCTCAATTGGTAGAGCACCCGCGTAGATACGGAAAACCATTTTACAATTTCACATCATTGCACATATAGAACACTTTACTAAGTTACACATTATTGGAAAGGAGAAGTAATAGCGAATAACGCCGTCAGTGTGTCTCACCGGAACTTGGAGCGCTCGTGACGTAGCTGGCTAAGTAGTTCTTAACAGATCAACGAAGTTAAGCACTGTTCCGCGGGATCATCATTTGGATGGGTGACCGCCAGTGGCAATTTCAACTGAGCGCTCCCGTGCTTCGGAGGGCACGTTAAACAGTCGGTCCCAGCTTTTTCAAAGTTGTTAGGCCATGACAGAGGCCTTCGGGCGGCCTAGAAACTCTGTCACCAGAGTTGGCCACTGATTCATACGAACGAACGAACGAACGAACCGGAACTTGGGGCGGTACTTCCGGGCCTGCCGGATGAAGTCAATCTTGATGGCGTGCTGGTCCACGGGGCCCGTGAACTTGTCCCAGAGCGCCACGCGCTCCGTCGCCGATATCGAGTTCACCAGCTTCCAGTCCTGGTGACATATAACTATTTAAACGAGCAGTTCTCTGATCGCTTGAAAAGGGAGCAAAATACTGCATTTTGAGGAGCTATTCCGCTCATCACGCTGAAGATCCTCATCAGAAAAATCTTTAAGAGACGAACTTAAAGGAAAAGGAGAACTGGTGGTCTAGTGGTAGTGACCCCGCCTTCAGATCCTAAGGTCGTGGGTTCGAATCCGGTCGAGCACCAATGGATTTTTCGCTACGAAAAATGTATGTGCGCAATGCCAGTGCTCTCATACGGTGAAGGAAAATATCGTGAGGAAACCGGCATATCCAAGAATTAAAAATTCGAATGATATGTGCCATCCACCAATCCGCATTGGGTCCGCGTGGTGGATTAAGACCTAATCTCGCTCGAGAGTAGGCCAGTGTCTCAGTAGTGAGAACATAGAAGGCTGTCATGATGATGATAATGCGACTTTTCGAAGACTTATGATCTACATGTACTCGTATATGCTTAACTGCATAGATATACCCTTTTAATATTATTACCACCTACTATGTATCAACTGTCTCTATGTATCAACTTTTTTACTTACTTACTTACTTTGCTACTGACTCAATAAAACAAGTAAGTTCGTATGAGTCAGTGGCCAGCTCCGGTGACAGGGTAAATGACTTTTTTTTTATACTACTAAAGTGGTAACCAAGCGTACGGCCCACTTGATGGTCAGCGGTTACCGTAGCCTATGTACGCATGCAACATCATAGATATCACTTGCGTGTTACTACCCTGAGACGTTAGATGGTAAGTCTCATGTGCCTGTAATTTTACCGGAAACCATACCCTTCGAACCGGAACACAGCAATGCGAGCATTACTGCTTGGCGGCAGAAATAGGTATGGTGGTAGTCCTTCCCCGGACGAGCTCTATCACAAAGAACTCTACTACTCAATATAAATCACACTTGATTATGGATACTGATCATGCCATACAATTATATTATTTTAGGGTAGTTTTAACCCGAGTACCACATGCCGCTTGAAAAGAAGCAACATCCTGGACAAATATCCTCCAATAATGAGGGAATCGGGAATCGGAAATCGGGAATCATCGTGAGGAAACCGGCATGTCCAAGAACTAGAAATTCGAAAGACAAGAGCCATCCACCTATCCGCATTGGGTCCGCGTGGTGGATTAAGACTCAGTCACTCTCGCCTGAGAGTAGGCCAGTGTCCCAGCAGTGGGAACATTAGAAGGCTGTCATGATGAATGAGGGAAGAAGGACTAATGAGCCCGGATCCCAAACCAGCAACTGATCGCGGATGATCAGAACAACTAAAAAAAAAAATGGTAGTTTTAAAAGTTATCTTACAATATACTGCTCCACGTGGTTAGGACACATCCAGCGGCCAGTCGGCAGCGCGGTCAATGGCGGGTCCAGGCAGTCCTGCGAAACAAATATATTAATTATATAAAGGGTCCGCCAAATAACTTTTTTTTTTTGAAAATGCTATAAAATAAAAACTACTGAATATTTTCTCAAATACTGAATATTTCTTTTTTTATTTTGAAAGTACAATCATGATGGAAAATAATTTCATTCAAAAATTCTTCGAAAATGAGCAACTAGTGGCCGTTACAGTCAATGGCGATCGTTATCGGGCCATGTTGAACAAATTTTTGTTCACAAAAATTGAAGAGGAGGATTTTGGCAACATTTGGTTTCAACAGGGCGCAGCTTATTTGGCGGACCCTTTATATACAGGGTATTTTATTATTAGTGCACAATATTCAAGGAATATGTTTCACCCACAAAAAAAATACATCTTTTTTTGCATTACATACGTTTTTCTGGTCAATTATTAATTATCCTTGTTGGAAATCGATAGGGGAGCACGTGGAGCATGTCAATGACCCGCGCGTCAATAACACGCGCGTCAATGACCTGCGCGTCAAAACAAAGAAATTTTTTTAGACAAAATGTTTAAAAAAAAACCTAAACCCAGTATTATTGCTTGCACACATAATTATGTTGGAGGCATATGTTTTACCGATTCTGTTTTTGGTCACCCTTACGGCTTCCGGCCTTCGATTTTGTCAGCGTTTTATTATTTCATGCAAATTTCTTTCCATTGCGTCCTCAGGATTGAATTTAGGAAATTCCTTTTACTTACCCTACACACTTTCAAGAACACATTCTAGAAATTTCAGGTTTCTAGGAATTACTATTTTGGCTTTTAGTCAGATAATCAATCAATACGTCAGACAGTCAGTCAGTCAATCAACCAATCAATCAGTCAGTCCATTAATCAGTTAATCAGTCAGTAAGACAATCAATAAATCAGTCAGTCAGTCAATCAATCAACCAATCAATTAGTCAGTCAGTTGATCAGTCAAACAGCCAGTTAATCAATTATTCAATCAGTCAATTAATCAATCAGTCAGTCAGTCAATCTGCCATCAATCAGTCAGCCACAGTCTGTCCATCAATCAGTCAGCCATCCAACGGAGGCCTATGTTAATGTTAGTGCACGTCCACTGGTCCAACGACGATGCACATTCACCTGGTGGAACAGCAGCGGGCAGTAGTCGCATTGCAGCAGCGGCGCCATCTTGCACGTGGCGCGGCACACGAAGCACGACTTGGCGGGCAGCGGCACGAGCCCGGCCGAGTCCACCGTCACCACAGACGCGTTGCCGTTCTTAGCGCCCTCTGGGGAGGTAACGTACTTTCAAAGTATTGTCCGTGATATATAGATAGATAGATAGTTTTTTTTTTTTACAATCCACACAGCATCATCTATCCCAAGGAAAGCTGCTGTTAAACAGAGCTGTATTATGGGTACTAAACGACTGATATATATTTAATAAAATACAATACATAGATAGATATTTTTTTATTATACATAGAAAACACCCAGAACACCCGGAACAAATATTTGCAGATCCTACAAACATTTATCCTAAGGCGGGAATCGAACCCGCAACCTCCGCGTCGCAGGCGGACCTTCGCCCACAGCGTCACATCGGTCGTCAAATATAGATAGATAGATAACTCTTTATTGCACAACACACAAGAAATAATTAAAAAGTTACACAGATATTACTTAACTGCCGATCCGCTCTAGCTTCGCGCGGGTGCATTGATACCGCACCCGTGCAAAACCGGGACGGGTCGCTAGTAATAAAATACACCCTATGTTACTCAGGGATAATGTAGCATTCTAATGGTGAAAGAATTTTTGAAATCGGACCAGCAGTTTTTGAGTTTATTCGTAACAAACAAATATACAAATCTTCTCTCTTTATAATATTAGTATAGATATAGAAGTATAGATATAGAAGTATAGATATAGAAGTATAGATATAGAAGTATAGATTAGAGCGAAGTACAATGGGCGGCTTTATCGCTATGAGCGATTTCTTCCAAGCAACCTTGGGATGGACAGAATCTTACAAGAATGAGATGGGACGGTGTCAACAATGGTGGTAGATCATTTATTTAAAGAGTAGTAGAGTTCTCTGTGATAGAGCTCGTCCGGGGAAGGACTACCACCATACCTATTTCTGCCGCCAAGCAGTAATGCTCGCATTGCTGTGTTCCGGTGTGAAAGGTATGGTTTCCGGTGAAATTACTGGCACATGAGGCTTTCGATCTTAGCCTCAAGGTGGCAACCCGCGAGTGATACCTCTGGTATTGCAAGCGTCCATAGGCTGCGGTAACCGCTTACCATCTTGTGGGCCGTACGCTTGGTTGCCACTCCAGTTGTATAAAAAAAAAAAAAAAACTTTTTTTACAAACTATATACATCTTGAGCACTTTAAAATACGGCCTCTATTATCGTAAACGTGGACAATCAATGGTACCAATAGTTCGTTCATTCGTTCATATGAGTCAGTGACCAACTCTGGTGACAGAGTTTCTAGGCCGCCCGAAGGCCTCTGTCATGGCCTAACAACTTTGAATAAGCCGGGACCAACTACTTAACGTGCCCTCCGAAGCACGGGAGCGCTCAGTTGAAATTGCCACTGGCGGTCACCCATCCAAATGATGACCCCGCGGAACAGTGCTTAACTTCGTTGTTCTGTTAAGAACAACTTAGCCAGCTACGTCACGAGCGCTCCAATGATACGGACTTGTTACGAATCCTGACTTACATAATATAGACTAGGCAAGTTATATGCGCGGCGGGTGAAGGTCCGCCTGCGACGCAGAGGTTGCGGGTTCGATTCCCGCCTCGGGACAAATGTTTGTACGACCTACAAATATTTGTTCCGGGTGTTCTGGGTATTTTCTATATATATTAAAAAATATCTATGTATTGTATTAAATATATATCAGTCATCTAGTACCCATAACACAGCTCTGTTTAACAGCAGCTTACCTTGCGGCTAGATGATGCTGTGTGGATTATCCAGCATTATTTATTTTTGCATTTAGCAATTTTTATTTAATAACTGTATCTTACCTCTTTTGGTTTTAGTGAAAGTGTTCCCTCCAGCAGCAGAAAACAATAAATAACATTAAAATAAGAATTTATTAGAAGTACTGCCTGGTCTAGTTGTACACCCCGCCTTCCAATCCTAAGGTCGTGGGTTCCAATCCGGTCGTGCAGCAATGGATTTTTCGCTTCGAGAAATGTATGTGCGCAATGCCAGTGCTCTAGTACGGTGAAGAAAAACATCGTGAGAAAACCGGCATGTGCAAGAATTGAAAATTCGAAAGACACGTGCCATCCACCGATCCGCATTGGGTCCGCGTGGTGGGTTAAGACCCAATCACTCTCGCTCGAGAGTAGGCCAGTTTCTGTGATGATGAAGGATTTATTACCACATATTAAGTATGTTTTTTTCGATCGTAATGGGCGATCCTGGTCAATTCACTGCATATCAAGTGAAGTTACCGGGCAAACGAACTATGTCACGGGGTGTCAAGCGCAGTGCAGTGCCACACTAAACTTTAAAACCGCGGCGGATCGCTAGTCATCATATAATAAATAAAAAAAGTGTAAAATACCTTTATCAGTACCCGGAAAGATGCAAGGGATTCTCATCTCTCTCGGCAGTTCAAACTGAGTGGGGTTCATGATCCGCGCTGCCTTCACCAAGATCTCCATTGGAGTGAGATCCTTCTCCTCTTTCTCCTTTTCTTTCTCTTTCTCAGAGTCTGAGGACTCGTCCTTGCTGCGCTTTTTAGAGCTGTCACGGCTACGAAGAACTCTATTTGCAATGGGAAGGAATGCAACATGATTATTTCAAGATAAAAAACAGACGAAAAATCTCTAGTAGTACTAAACTTATGGTCCTGATGATGTCCCGTGGAGGGATGAAACACGTGTCGATATTTTTCTTCTGAGGTTAACTGTGTTAACTGTGTGACCTTATTAGTTAAGAGGTTAAGCGGTAGTACTAGAGATTTTTCATCTGTTTTTTATCTTGTAATGGATTTCCGCAAAGTAACGCCTGATTCTAATAATTATGATTATAAGTTTTAGGTAAAAGCTTATATTTTGGAGACAGAGGTTCCTCTCTTATAAAATACTAGCGGCTCGTCCCGACTTCGCACGGGTGCAATATAAACTTAAGCACCCGTGCGAAGCCGGAGCGGGTCGCGAGTCATTCATAAGGTAGGAGCCGACCGCACGTTTTAGCCGCTCGGCTACCTATTTCATAGTTCATGTGCACGCTCCTCTCTGGCCACGGCGCGCGCGGGTGCGCATAGTATTTTGTTTAGATTGACATTTTTATAATTCGTCATAACTTTTGAATGGAATGTCTGATTTCAATAATTCAAACAGTTATCTACAGGTATTGAAACAGTCTTGAATATGAAATGATTTATTTGGATAAGGACTAATATAAATGTACGGAAAATATGGTCTAACTTTCGTCGGCATTTTTATCAACTTTTAAAATGTAAAAAAGTAGTTATAGTTATAGGTCTCACAACGGATCTCGGCCGTGGTGAAATTAGCCGTTTCGATGCGCAATGGAGCTTTTTCTAACTAAATTGTCTTTGCACATCACAAACGGCTAACTTCACGGAAGCCTAGATCCGCTGTGCGAACTATACATAACTACAATAGTTGGACATATGGACTGACTTTTTTGTAGGTATTAATATGTTCTTTAATATTGTAGATTATTTTTTTGTTCTATCATCAAAAGTTTCTGCAGCACATGCGATAAAAGACATTTTATGGCTAATTTTTTTACGCCTTGGGTTACATTATTGAAGTTTTAGTAAGGATCATTATTATTTTCCAAAATAAAATATAGCCTATGTTACTCAGGGATAATGTAGCATTTTAATGGTGAAAGAATTTTAGAAATCAGATCAGTAGTTTTTGAGTTTATTCATAACAAACAAAAATACAAATCTTCTCTCTTTATAATATTAGTATAGAAAATAAAAACTATGACTTATTAACTAGTTAACTTTTCCAAGGCAAATCAGGGTTTCACTTGCCTGGTTTTCTTTTCAGTATCAGACTTATCTGCAGGTGACTGCGCCCTACTGCCACGAGAACTGGTTGGCTTCTCGGCATCAGAGGCCCGGCACTCTCGGCACAGCCACAAGCCAGACGGTATGTCATGCTCATCCAGTGGTGGATCACTGAAAAGGTAGTTAGTTACTAGTTTCATCCAGACCAACTCAATGAAGAGTAAGATGAAACTTCAATCATCTTATAGTAAACACGGATCGCGGCCAATGTGAAATATGCCATTTGTGATGCGCAGACAATTTAGTTAGGAAAAGCTCTATTGCCCATTGAAATGGCTTTACAATGGCAGAAATTTATTGAGAGAACTATACGGAAGTAGTTTTTAGTAGTTTTTAAACAGTATCCTTTTTTTTTTAACAAATATTTTTTTTTGGTATTTATTATTTTATTTATTTTATTTTTAGCCTATATTGTCCCACTGCTGGGCAAGAGCCACCCTCCCTTTTTTCCAGTTTTTTTTTTTGGTAAGTACATGTATTTATTAAGTACATGTATTAGATTGTGAGACCATGACCATGGCATTTTTTTTTTCTTTTCTTTTGGAGCTTTTGTCCTTTTGGACGATGTCAGCTCCATCTTATCTTCTAGCTTATCTACTAAGACACAATTATTAGCAGCTTGTATATGGACCGGCAGAGCGTGGCAGCCGCGTCTGATGTTGGTGCAGCTAACACACTCTGAAACAGGCTTATATCCCACTGAACTCCTGACACATTCCACTAGAAGATGGTGCACATCTTCTTTGATCCCACACTCGTCACAATTAAGACTAATAACTATTTTCAGACCATGGCATGAATAACGAAATATATCGATACTTACTAACAACCAAGATGGAAACTGGCAGGACAGCGGTCACAGCATATTAGATCCCCGCCTTCGCCACACGCGTCGCAAGAATCATGGTTATGCCCTTTGCCAGGCCTCTTGTAATATGGATGCTGGGTCTTCTTGGGCTTTGGAACAATTGGCTCCTCATCTGGAGGCTTTATCAGCGCCCGAATGAGCTAGAACACATTAGAATTGATGTCAATTGTAAAGTCCGCCGTGAGCAGTCTGATATTGTTGCCGAAAGTTCCAAGCGCAATAATAAAAAATGTGTGTTGTAGTGTATTACCGGCATCAGCCCGCCTGAAGTATCCATGTCATAGCTAACGTTAGACATCTTTTTCAATTATTTCTTTGAAGATTAATAAATTATTATTCTAGGTGATTCCTGCTAGAAAGAAAATAATTATACTTGTCTTGTCTTGTCTGTTGATTACTCTTGTTGACTTTGTTGGTCGAGTTAGACACAAACAAACATAATTTTATAATAAAATTGAACTCAATGTATAGATTTCAAGTTCTATGTTTTAATTTAATTTTGATTTCCGAAGATAATCAAAATTTAAACCAAACCAAACAAAGAAGAAAAGATGGCCGGGCTGGCTGGAGTGGCTGGCGGCCTGCCAGGGTTGCCAGTTGCGATTTACATTGGTATCTGTATTGTATTTGCGATTTACATTGGGTCAGTGACTGACTCCAAATGAAGTCAGTGCTGACTTTGAGAACACACTTAACCGCCTAGCTTGAGCCGCCCGCGAGCTCGACCTTGGACCGACAAAAAACTGCGTCATCATTTTTTATGGCTGCGGGGCGCGGGGGCCGACATCTGGCACTTATAACCTACTTATACGATGACGACTTGGTATTCGACTCTTGTTGTGTTTATTTTTTGTATTCGAGCTGAGTACGGGCTTCGAATGGCATGTGGAATTTATATGATAGTGATGGCATAGTATGAAATAAAACAGTTTACAAAGGATCAGTACGCTAGTCAGTAGGTTAGGTACTGACCCGACGACAGCGCCAGCGTTTACATTAGGTCAATCGTGGGTCAACACTGACTTTGCTACTGACTCAATGTAAAATACACCTCTCACACTAATCATATCATCACACTAATCACACTCATTATCACAGTTACCACACTAATATCACACTAAACACACTAATATTACTAGCAGTTCTCCGAACAGTAGACCTCGCAAGCACAAACTTGTAAAGTGAGCTTTGAAAGTGAGCAACATATTGCATTTTAAGGTAATATTTTGCTCATCACGCTGAAGATCCTTATCAGATCTTCACAAAATTTCAGACATACCTAAAGTTAATACTTACCTTTCAAATAAAATAAAAATCATCGAAATCAAATCACATTAAGCGGAGATATTCAGCAGCCCCCTTTTTACCCTTTTTTAAAGAAGGTACGCCCCCTATCAAAAATCCCCGACGAAAATCAACTTTTTTAAAGTCATAAAACCTGTGTACCAAGTTTCAACCAGATTGGTTAAAAATGCGACCTGTAGGCGAGAACATAAAAAGACCGGACAAACTGACATCCAAAAGCATTTTTAGGCAATCTCGAAACTGAGACGCTTCGCTCGCTTAGCTCGCTCGGTCAATAAATGCGTAAGTTTTGATATTTAGATGTTTGGATGGAAGTTTGTTCCTCTATAACTCGATAACCATTAACCAGATTTGACTGAAATTTAAAAGATAGATAGGTAATGACCGGGAATAAGACTTAGGTTACTTTTTATCCCAAAAAAAGTACATTTCCCAAATACCACGCGAACAAAGTCACGGGTGACAACTAGTCCCATATATAAAAGTCACATGGTCGCCGGTCGCCGGTGCCAGCGGATGCCGCCAGCCGCCCCGATGCAAACGACACCCCTAAAGGTAGCCCAAATAGAGAAAAATCTCCTAAGATAAGATGGCACCACCCCTGGCACACTGCCGGGCCCGGGGCCCTGCCTGCAAAGAAAAATAGAGTGGAGAAACAAAACAACAAAACTTTTTGCTTGAGAGAAATCAGAAATAAGATATTTTAATTACCTATGAGACCGACTTTTAGAGTATTTACCGGTTTACCGGTTTTTTTTAAACGGTGATTATGCAAAAGAAAAATAGAAACCAAATTGTATAGTACATAATATTAGTTCCATGCTAAGAACATATTGAGGTTATGAAGAAAAAGTCTGATATCTACGTCTTTTGCTATTTGCTAATATAAAATATAGTATAATCCATATTAGTTTTGTGAACAGAAGTTAATGAGATGTTTTCGGTTCGAGAAAAGTAGTTCCGATTGCTTTGACAGATGGCGCTATCTGCCCTACTGCCATACTGGGAAAGGTTATTAAAACAAGAAAAAAGTTGTTAACTCCGTTTTTGTTTCGTCTCGTGTCAAGCGGAAAGTTGTGGGTTCATGTCCTGCTTGAGGCAAAATAATTTAACTCCAGTACGACCAAAGTTAATGTACTACGTAATACGTTCTATGACTTTGACACCAGCCAGAGGTATGACAGACAGTGTCAGCAGGAGCAACCAATGTTGAATTCCCTACACATTCACCATAGCTCGCCAAACGTAGTGCTTACATTCCTTTGGGCTCGCCAGTTGAGCTACCGCTGGGATTCGAAATCGTGATTGATTCAAAATCGATTAATTTCGAATGATCTTTAATCCCTAAACATCCCTACTTTATCCCAATATACCGGTAAATTTCACTTGACAGTTGTATTGGCATGACAAATGACAGTTAGAGTAACAAGCTACATAAAATTCTACTAAATTGGTAGGCTATCAAAAAGGTTAAATCAGTACAATGCAGTGCTGTTCTAAATTCTTGAAAGTTCATGTTGTCATGCTAATACAATAGAAATTAACACACGCCTGCAGTACAGTTGGGCCCAAACATAGATTCGGTTGGCTGTCCAACCAAATCCGTTCGTGTAATTTAAGGTGTAGTTACTCCGTTGCATCATTCTAAAAATCAATATAAGCTAGTGCTAGTATGAATTAGTAAATGGTTTCAATGGGTTATAATGCTAGTGGATTTCCGGGTGTTTTGGGTATTTTCTATGTTTAATAAAATATAAGTATTTATTTTTGTATCATGTTTAACAGTCATCTACTCGTATTACCCATAACACAAGCTCTGCTTAGCTTGGGACTAGATGATTTTGATCGATGATTTTTTCTTTTTTGAATTAAGTCTAATATAAATAATAACAATATATATAAAAATAAGCTGTGTGTTGTATTTTGTATATTTCTATTTGATGTGTGTAATGGTCTGGTCCGACTGTCTGTAGGTACGTTGATTGCGGCTTACCAGCCGGCCGGCGGCCTTGCCATTTATTGGAAATTGTTACTGGATTATAGTAGATTTTTTCGGTAGAAAATGGCAACAGTTGAGATAACGGAAGCTGCCATTTCTGTGACGTCATGGGAGGAGTTTAGTTGAAGATCGAATTCGGATTCGGTTGGCGGGCGCGGCCATCTTGGTGAATTAGTGACCTGGCTATTCGGTTTTAGTTAGTGAAAAATCATTTGTCATCCACAATGTCCGAAAGGGAAGATAATGTGTACAAAGCTAAGCTCGCCGAGCAGGCTGAGCGGTATGATGGTGAGTACATATTTTTGTTATACCTTCTATCGTTAGGGCGAAAATTCCATCGTAATTTCGCCGACAGTTGAAAGACGTTTCGGTGATAGTTGGGGAAATTTCTAGATTAATTCAATCAATAAGTCCTTATAAGGAATGAATATACAGAGAAAGTGGTCCAACACATTCATCAAATCATATTTGAGGCGTACTAACAAATCAATGGCATTCGTTAGGCTTGGTCAGCGATCGATGCGTCATCCGCCGGTGGGTTGTCCTTTACGTTTTTTACTACCAAGAAATTTGTTAGAAGGTCTCTAGCGTATTACTACATTCCTGGATGAATAATGAAACGATTTTTAGACTTAAAACTTAAGATTTCGTAGGTGTAAAGTGATGAAATCCCGTCAAAGTACTATGAAAAATCTCGGTATTTGTCCCATTCCAGAAAAGCAGAAGTGCGATCGATGTCATTAGAATCGGTCGTGCATGTCGCACCTTGGACATATTACTAGATACAGAGCTTGCGGAACGGTCTAGTCTGGTTGTAATAGACGGTTCGCTTCGGATTTCACCCATTGTTCACGATTCAACACCACGGGAAATCTACCTGTGTGCTCTTCGCGCTCAATCGCTATCTTTTTCGAGCAATGCGGTCATTGTAAAGGTTATCTGGCCTTTCTTATAGTTTCTGTAAACTTTCATTGTCTCAGTTGATGAGATTAGATTATTTAACTACGAACTTACGAATAGCAGAGTTCAATGACCTTTGTTAGAATTATCACATTCAAAATTACTTGAATACTTACCTATCTTATCATCTTGGCCACTGAAAAAGTTGAAGACCTAGCTAAAAAAGAGTAATTACTGCAGGTTTATTCATTACCTACACTAATGTGTCATATCATTAGTAATTCATGCTGCATCATAATTTTACAATGAGTTTTATAGGTTACCTTTATGGAAGGTATGTCTGCAACATTACATTGATTATTAAATGGTTATGCAGAAGGTTTCTGAATCTGCAATGTAGCCACCTTGGGAATTTGAAACCACACCCAGACATTGCCAAGTTCAAGTTGAAAATCCTAGAAGTCTAGTTTGTCTTTGTGGTTTGTAAATCAATATGTAGGTGTTGAACCTCAATTGGAGGCTTTGCAACAATATTACTAATGCTATTGTATCAGGCTACATGCTAGTATGTTTATCCTATGGACACTATAACAATTTATAAAAATGACATGTTACATTTTAATTAGGCCAGCATTTTTGTGCTAAATTACCAATGGCATGCAATAAGGTCATGACATTACAAATGTGAAAATTGTTGGCTAGAGTTCCATTTTATGATTAAAATTATATTCTGATAAAACTAGGTTATTGAATAATTTGAGGAGTATGAGTCAGTGGCCAACAAATTTGAATGAAAGCCTGGTTTTAGAAACTTATTAAAGTTGTACAAAGTTGCTTACAATTGCATCCTAATCTATTCTGCGGTTGTAATTCATAAATATCAATGTTTTTCCGTTATAAACATTTATTTATCAAAAGATAAAAGTCACTAACAGAGAAACTTTTAAATTATTACTAAGCAGATATTAGACAAGATTAAATCACCATGAATGTCATACGATTAGTAACAGGAGTCAACTTAACAAGCCATTTTGCAATAGTGCAATAGCATTGACTTGAGTCATTCTAAGAATATTATATTGTTCTTATTTGGGTGTGGTTATTTTTCCTTTTCCTTGAATTATGGCTAATCATTTGGATTCCCAAAAACAGGATTATTTCTTGCATGTGCAAATCCTTAGAGGTTATGTCTAGGATACACATGGTAACCACAGGAAGATATTTTTGTAGACTCTATTTTTACATTGATATTTTTACAGTAAATTGTTTATACCTACAGCAGTGCCAACATATTTGCCAAAATCTTGCGCTAGTAAGATTATCATCATTAGTGATGTCCAGATAAATACAGAGGTTAACAACCTGTCAGTGGGGTGACCTTGACACAAACTGATATTATGATAATTGATAAAGGTCAATTACACGATGATAGCTTTGACTGTAATTAAAAAAAATCACTTTGCAAATATGTGTTTAGGCAGTGTTAGTATTTATGTCGCGTGCCGAAAAAACGGGCTAAGTAAGGGCTGAGAACCTCTTTACTTGCCGCGAAACTCAGTTTGCTCCCAACCGGGGGCGGTGTGGTGGCGTGCCAGTGCCTAGAATGTTTGCCGCGTGCTTATCGATGCTTTTAAATAATTTGTTTTCGCGCGGCTTATGTTTCCCATCACTAAAATACAAATACGCAAAATGTTACACGCTCAGTTTCCATACAAATCGACGAACTCTTTCATTCTACTTAAATATAGTTCTGTGGTTAGTTTCCTACCCAGGGCAGAAAATCTTAGATTGGTATTCCAAAACTTATGTTGAGTTGGCCACTGACTCGTACAAACTTACTTACTTTCTTTTTAGTTGAGTGTGAATTTGAACTCGAGGCATGCCTTTAGTTTGGTATCAAGAACCCATGCTAATTCATAAAATGAAAATAGGCTACTTGATCTGTTACATTATACGGCTAATTCAAGAAACTTGCAGCCAGTTTATAAACCTTAGCATGGGTGCACTACATAAAATTCACTGTTTATGTAATATGAATTGTATTGCACTGTCATAAAAAACACTGATATTTCAGAAATGGTGGAGGCCATGAAGAATGTTGCCTCACGGAACGTCTCTGACAATGAGCTCACAGTGGAGGAAAGGAATCTGCTATCAGTGGCCTACAAGAACGTGATAGGTGCGCGCCGCGCCTCCTGGCGGATCATCTCTTCAATCGAACAGAAGGAAGAAACAAAAGTAAGTTCTGTAGCATATTTCCGAGTTCTCTCCGTTGTAGGTATCCATTATTTATCTGTGGAACAAACTATGTACTAGCAGTTCTCTGAACAGTAGATACTTGTAAAGTTAGCTTTGAAAGTGAGCTACATACTGCATTTTGAGGAACTATTTGGCTCATCACGCCGAAGATCCTCATCAGTTCTTCACCAAATATCAGAATTTAAAGTTAATACTTACCTTTCAAATAAAATAAAAATCATTGAAATCAAATCACATTAGGCGGAGATATCCAGCAGCCCCCTTTTTGTCCCTTTTTGGAGAAAGTACGCCCCCTATCAAAAATACCCTACGACAATCAAATTCTATGAAGTCGTAGAACCTGTATACCAAGTTTCACCAAGATTGGTTGATAAATACGACCTGCAGGCGAGAACAGTCGGACAAACTGACTGACAGCCAAAAGCATTTTTGGCCAATCTCGAAACAGACTCTTCGCCCTCTCGAAACAACTCTGCAATTTGCTGTCTCCAAATTTCGATTTTGCATGTTGCTGTCTCATACCTACAACATTTCTAGGTACATATATTGTTTTGTAATACGGAATGCAGACTTGCAAAGTAATTGCATCAAATAGACTCCCAGTTCATAGGTATTACGGTTTATTAATGCATGAGTAGCGGAAAATATAATTTTGCACGTTCAGTTTGTTAGGTGGAACTGTCATTCATAGTGTAGTTCATAATTAGGTGATAACCAAATTAGTAGGACACTTACTGAGATCGACAAAATATAAGTGAAACTTAGCCGTCACATCACATTTACCTGGTGGTAGGACTCAGTATTCAGTATCATTTATTGCATCATAATTATGAGGGTTTTATTAACATATTTAACATTATTAACATACATGTCACAGGTCTTATGTAATATTAAATAATATCAGAGCAGCCAACACATAGCTATGTACCCAGTAAGGGTGTTGCACTATAAAATTGAGTAGGAGCGGACCGATTTTAGTATTAGTATTATTAGTACTCTTCAAGGAGTGGAGCAAGAGTCCGTCTTGGTGGGTAGCACTGTAGTGTTAGATATTCTACCTCCAAGCAGTAGTGTACAAGCTGCACTGTGTTTAGGTTTGAAGGGCACTGTAGCAAGTGAAATTACTGGGCGAAAGAGACTTAACAACAATGTCTCGGGGTGATAAGCGCAGTGCAGTGCCACGCAAACACTTAAAAATTTAAATAAATAGTCAGGCGTGGTGCTTAACATCAAGTGAGCGCCTTGATTGTCTTGTCACTTGCTGACATAAAAAAAAACATCTTATCAGATAAAAATACCACCTACGATCACGATTAAATAGTTTCGTGACGTAGCTAATGCTGTTTGTTTATGATTTGCCACAGTAAAATCCGGTATTAGCATTACTATCGCATAATGTGGTGATGTAACAAAAAACTTATAGTGAACTATTCAATTGAAAGTTTACTGTAAGTACATCGGTTAAACACTTTGACGCAGAGTTCTTGACTTTGTTGAATGGACATGAATACACGACACACTTACGAATGTGCTTGATGGTCGTGATCGACACGTCTGTCGTACCTGTTTGAGTGAAATGGCTGTTACGATAAAATAAACTAGTCGAGAGAATCTGTTACCTATTTATTACCTCAAAATCCGAGAGATTTGAAGGGCACGTTAGATCAGCGTTTAATAAGGAAAATGACATGTGTGTCGCACATAGGTATTAAGTAAAATATCTGTAAAGCAGTTCTATCTTATTCGTATTTTCGCAATAATATAGTGTCCACGCGACATAGGTATTTGATTAGTGAATTATTGGGGCCGTTTTTTCATGGACCTACTATTTTCTCCTATTAGTAGGACCACGAGGGAGAACTGTTTCTCGTAGTCCCATTCCTATGCTCAGTAACGTATTTATAAATAAATACGTATTATTACGTATTTATAATAACGTTTTTTAAATACTAAATTTCTGGCGCTTCGGCGGCCGCTGCCGCGGCACGCTCGCTACGCTCGCTCGCCTCGCGCGTAGTTTTTCACTAACCTAACATAACCTAAACTACTGATTTCAATCTAATGAATAAGTGACATCCGCTTAGATCGAAATGAGTAGGTTAGGTTATGTTAGGTTAGTGAAAAACTACGCGCGAGGCGAGCGAGCGTAGCGAGCGTGCCGCGGCGGCGGCCGCCGAAGCGCCAGAAATTTAGTATTTGTTTTTCGATCTAATGAATAAGTGACATCCGCTTAGATCGAAATGAGTAGGTTACGTTATGTTAGCAAGAAGAATACCCATATACAGAAGGATAAATACTTTACTGAGCATAGGAATGGGACTACGAGAAACAGTTCTCCCTCGTGGTCCTACTAATAGGAGAAAATAGTAGGTCCATGAAAAAACGGCCATTATTGGCCCATATTTTTTCATTTGAACAGAAAGAACAAATTAAGTCTAATGATTTATTGAGAAACGTAGGTAGTCTACCTAGTTTGTTTTATTGGACGGTAAATCAGAATCTTTACATAGATAAATTCTGTATGTACGCTTAGATTTTTATACTGCGCAATAGATTTTAATGCGGATTTCATCAATAGATAAAGTGATTCAAGAGAAAAGTTTACGTATAGTTTGAACACCCGTGCGAAGCCGGGGCGGGTCGCTATTCAGATGCAAATTCACTTAACATATTTGAGATACACAGCTGAGATAGATAATTTTACGCGGGCGTAACCTCAGAATTACCCGGTACCCCGGCCAATCTGCCCCGCAGTCTCGCTACTCGCCAGCGAACTGTACAAATGACACGGCATTATGAAGCATCGATTTTTCTTCCAGTCTCATTTTGTATTGCGTTGGAGCGATTGATATTTGATTTCAATGTAGCCAATAACCGCCCGTTCGATTACCGTTCTTTATTGTGAATCTTATACATTTTATTCTCAGTTACGCGTTTTCTAGTCGCCATGCTGCATTTTATAACCTACAAACGACCCATTCGTTATTCTCTTCATCTATTCATAGTTATAGCGTGTATTGTACCATTGACTCGCCATCTGTAAAGAGGTCCATTCGCGTCAATTTACTTTGGAGCTTTAGACGCAGTACCGAGAAAAAGTATTTACGCTCCAAAGGATGTTTTGTTGTAGGTCGCATGACGTCACTCGGCGCCTGGTACTTTCATCTTGGCTACGTTTTGTAAATGAGACTGTCATTTTAACGTCTTGCTAAGTATTGTCATTTTCTTGTGATTCATATTATGTCAATGAACAGAGACGATGATACATTTGAAAGACACATTAGCTAACAGGGGCCCAACCATGAACTCTTATAGCTATTCAAATGAAGACCTAAACTAAATTGTCAAAAAAATTTATACCATGACATGCATTTGTGATCAGTCTCCTTTTGATTTGGTTCGACGTAATCTTATTCCACTAATAAATTAGATAGTTTGATTTGTTTGGTAAATGGTGGCAACATGCAGGTATTTTGATAAAACTTGGAATAAAAAATAGGCTTTGGTCCAGCGTAACGCAAACCAAGCCGCGCAAATGAGCTAAAGTTTTCTATGATCAAGTTCTCTTTATCTTATCTTGAATTTAAAGTTATCGGAAAGGAAACGTTGAAATCACGGTCGTTAGAATCATACATTTACTCCGAATACGTCAGCGCACTCAACCATACTTATCCAAGATCAAAGTATTAATTTTGTTTCAAAGTTACTTGTATCTTAGCAGTCTCATCTCGGCGATAGCTGTCGTCGATTTGTCTCTCAAAGTTATAACGATACCAATAATGCATGAGCTTCATTCAACTAACTTTGGGATTACTTTGAAAGTGGCAGGTGCCTGTAAAAGTATCGAACGATCACTAGCGCTGTATTATGTAGACCAGTGTCTCGTCCTTGAAGCCATTAGTTATTCTGTGAGGGTACATTGACTACATGGTTACGTAATGTGCATGTTTTCGCGCACAATTTCGACCCAGCGCATACCAAGCGGCTGGACCACTGGTAAGGAGATCCCATCTCAATGATAGTCGGGTGAATTCGGCGACATCTAATCGAAAAGTTCGCCGTCCATCTTAGGTACCGATATGGCGATCAGACTTGGTCCACAAATCTGATCATCCACTTGGACCCCAAGAACACTAATTTCCGCTAGGTCTTTTAACCAAGCAAAACTAAGTGTTGGAATTATTGACCCGACCGACGGACACTTCGACTATAACCAACCCCGAAGGGAATATTCGGAGAAGTCTCCTCCGCATAGTCGCATACCAAGCGGCCAAACGCTGGCAAGAGAAATATCTCTTCTCGCCTGCTGCTGGGCACACACGATAACACTTTCTCGCAGAGTGTCACCGGCCCTCGCGAGGTCCACAATCAAGACGCCCGCCTGCTGTTAACCTGACTATAACAGATTCAGTGCCACCCAAAGCTTAACGTTTTTAAGTGCTTATTACCCCGAGACATTGTTGTTAAGTCTCTTTCGCCCAGTAATTTAACTTGCTACAATGCCCTTCAAACCTTAATACAGTGCATCTTGCACACTGCTGCTTGGAGGCAGAATATCTGACACTGCGGTGGTACCCACCAAGGCGGACTCTTGCTGAAGAGTCCTGCCACCAGGTCTGCACCTCACTACATGTGACATAGATGAACACATCTAGTTCTCGGTACCATGCGAGCGAAGCCGCTGGCTGGTTGTCATTATTATGATAAACTTATCATAATGAAAACCATGAAAACCAGCCCGCGGCCAATCTGAACCGTCCGTTAGATACCTATCTAACGGAACGTTCAGATTGGCTGGCACTATCATCATTTTGAGTGACATTACGTGATTCTAAATTGACATTAGCAAGGTTGTTGGTTTATCTTAATAGGTGTGTCGACATTCTTGCGCTTTGGTATTCATCTTGCTTTTTCCTCTGACGCATACGTTCAACGTTAATACCACACACGGCTGACACACATCTAACCGAGGACGGTGGATGTGCAATACTTAGTTTAGGTGTCCGTCCAGTCCCCATCCATGCGATTTTGTCATGGTTGGAAGGACACCAATAAGTACCTAAACGCGATTAAATGATAAGTCAATTTCAATCTATTTCTAAAATTATGTGTGACAAATATGATTGCGCCGTTTATAGACCGTTTTGTGAAGGTCACACTCTTTATTCCACAGTCGCACTGATAAAGACTCCCAAACACGAAAAGCGTGGTGACGCTTATCACTTACTCTATTGCGCATCTACTTACTGTATATGAAAGGCGTTATCAGGTTGTAAGCGTAACATGATAACTTCTAATAATTAACGTTATCGTTTATTCATACCCGTGGAAATAGGCGTAGAAGTTCATAGAACGCATAGACCCGCTGTGCTCGCGAGCAAAGTATTGTCTGTATAGGGGAGTCTGAATCGACTCAGATCGGGTTTTGGTGCGAGGTCACGTCTTTTTTTAAAGTAAATGCCAACTATTACGTGAGCTAGCTTGTGAGCATGTAAGCAACTGTAATTACAGAGATATTTGTTAGGTTCAATTCCGAGCTGAACTTTTAATGAAACTAGCGTTCTATGTTCGTGAAAATGTTTTAATTATTTTTCTTTGCCGTCGGTCGCTCGCTTTGACATCGACTAGAGTCGAGAGTCTTGCATTAGTTCCGTAAAGTAACTTAGCGCTGCAAGACTCTCAAGAAATATCTGTCAGGACGAGTTTGTTGACCGATTCTTCTAGACTACTTCTAGAAGAGTAGGGGAAGGACTACTACCATACCTATTTCTGCCGCCAAGCAGTAATGCTCGCATTGCTGCGGTGTGAAGGTATGGTTTCTGGTGAAATTACTGGCACATGAGGCTTTCGATCTTAGCCTCAAGGTGGCAACCCGCGAGTGATACTCGTACCTCCGGTATTGCAAGCGTCCATAGGCTGCGGTAACCGCTTACCATCTTGTGGTCCGTACGCTTGGTTGCCACTTCAGTTGTATAAAAAAAAAAACTGGGGAGCGAGGTACTGGCGTAAATTTAGCTAGCTTTATAACGATTGAAAGTGTTACTTGTGATTTTATTGAATAAAACTATCTTAAATCTATCTTGAATGTGAATATCTAATGACTAACACGACAGTAGAAATAAAATTGTCGAAACTGCTCTAGTTTGATAACAAACTTTCACAAATTGCAATCCCAAGCGGCGTGATGACCGTTAGAACGTTTTCACATTATCCGACACGACAGCCGTGTGTCGTCCACGACTATCCTGCAATTCGCCATGTTTGTCGACTTCATGTTACTACTCCAATGTTATGTTGGGTCAGTCATTTGTCACTTACCGAAACTCATTTACTGCACGAAATACCTTGCATGCTAATTGACAGGTTTTTCCCAGAAAACTATCAAACATTGGGGTTATTATGCTCGCTGTTCATGGACGACAGACGACATCGCATCGTGCTAAATATTGCAAAATAATTTGTCTATACCGTACCATTATGTCTCAGAACTTAACAGTATTTCGCGCTAATTTTGATATTTCGCCAAGTACCGTACGTTCGCCAGATAAAATAAATAAATAAATAAGGCTGGACAATCCACACATCTAGCCCCAAGGTAAGCTGCTGTTAAACAGAGCTGTGTTATGGGTACTAGATGACTGATATATATTTAATACAAAACATAGATATTTTTTAATATATATATAAAATACCCAGAACACCCGGAACAAATATTTGTAGATAGTACAAACATTTGTCCCGAGGCGGGAATCGAACCAGCAACCTCTGCGTCGCAGGCGGACCTGCGCCCGCTGCACCACATCGGTCGAAAAACAAAATCTTACAGAAAACCTGTGAATAAAATGTTCGCCTGTGAAACCAACCCAACCTATGTTCGGATAGGTAGGCAACGCCGGCTTTCAATCGCTGGATCGATAATGCAGATTAACCTGGTAGTGACCTTTTTACCATTCTAAGCACGTTCGCGATTGCATGAACTCTCTCGCATGAGTCACGGCGTATCAATCGCCTGTCATTCCAACCAGTCAAGGTCGCTCCGGCGAATAGAAACGGCCACATTGACACTTATCATTATGATAGTGGAAGGTCAGGTCGAGAGTATTTGACAGTAGTTCTCACTGGTCACATCGAGAGCATTTGTAGGTTAAGTTATCAGAAAATGTTACGCAAAAAACTGGCTATCTCCTTTTATCGACGAGCGATGTATCGCAGCGGGCGCAGGCCCGCCTGCGACGCAGAGGTTGCGGGTTCGATTCCCGCCTCGGGACAAATGTTTGTACGATCTACAAATACTTGTTCCGGGTGTTCTGGGTATTTTCTATATATATTAAAAAATATCTATGTTTTGTATTAAATATATATCAGTCATCTAGTACCCATAACACAGCTCTGTTTAACAGCAGCTTACCTTGGGGCTAGATGATGCTGTAAGGATTGTCCAACATTTTTTTTTTTTACTACTGAAGTGGCAACCAAGCATACGGCCCACTTGATGGTCAGCGGTTACCGTAGCCTATGTACGCATGCAGCATCATAGATATCACTTGCGTGTTACCACCCTGAGACGTTAGATGGGAAGTCTCATGTGCCTGTAATTTCACCGGAAACCATACCCTTTGAACCGGAACACAGCAATGCGAGCATTGCTGCTTGGCGGCAGAAATAGGTATGGTGGTAGTCCTTCCCCGGACGAGCTCTATCACAGAGAACTCTACTACTCTTTATGAAATAATGTGACGTTTATGATCAGCCTAATCATCATTCTAATGCCATGCCACGATGAACGGTCTTGCATCGAACTTCGTGGACCCCTAGCATTCGCGCTAGTTGAAAGTAGATCTTTTGTCAGTTTTAGCAGCGGGTGGTTGAATAGGGTAGTTGGTTCGATGAGCCTCACAGAACGACTCATAATATAATATTACAAGTTTTAAAAGAGGCCTAATTTTAGGTTAATGCTGTTTGCCATATTTTTTTTTAGACCAAAAAATGTTAATTTAAAAGGGTGGGTTAGTCGTTAATTAGTAAGTGGCTGACATCACCATGCACGATCAATGAAATTATATCGTACGCGCCTACACGCCTGAACTAAACGTACTAAAGCTGAAATTACCAAATTGGGCGTGGCACTTTCTTTATCATGTAAACTGTTTATGATGGTTACTTGATTTTGTCTGTCGTGTCACTGGTTCTTTGTTAGTCATCATAATGCGTTAGGTCAGTTTGAACTTGAAGTAAGATAAAAATGTCTTTTATTTATTACTGTGGTTTTAAACTTTCATTTACCGAGGACAGTGAACTTGCCGCTTGTGCATTTACGGTAAAGTTATAACAGCCAACGCAAACCACACACAAATTTGTACTTGCTGGATTTCATAAAGCGCGTGCAATGCCTCTGAATCTAAACACCGATACCCTAGCTAGCCCAGAATAGTGTCTTCTGACATAAAGTCCTGAGGCTTACCAAATGCCAATACACTGCGCTGTGACCACGCATCGCAAGGATCTAGTGTACGCACCGTAGTGTCGTGTGCGAGCTCAAGACAACAGCTGCGCAGCGCCGAGAGGACGTTATTGTTTCACACTCTGAATAGAAAACTGTATTTTTGTCGGTAATTAGATACACCTTTTCTCTTTCCCATCCTCTTTGTGGAGCGAAATACGATCGCCATATTACGTAAGCTTATAATGTTCTCTGCACCACTGCCCACATCTCGCCAGCTTGCTATGAACTCGTCGGTACGTTTATTGCTCATTAAATTAGACCGTGTTCCGAAAAAGATCCATTAAATTATGGTGTTTGAACCTAGAATTACAGTTTAGATGGAAAGATAACAATAATGAATGTATTGTCGAGTAATTTGATCAGGCTCAAACTGGACTTGGAAAAACTCAATTTAGCGTATACGTTTTCCAACTCCTTCCCGCGATAGGAGACGCTACACACTATAATATTTATAGTTTTTCTTCTATCCGCCATGATGCAAGAAAAGGGTGATACACGGTTGTATACTAGTTTCCCAACCTAAGTGACATTTGTGTGATAAATAAGTAAGTTCGTATGAGTCAGTGGCCAGCTCTGGTGAAGGAGTTAATAGGACGCCTGAAAGTCTCCGTCAGGGCCTAACCACTTCGAAAAAGCCGGGACCGACTGCTTAACGTGTACTTTTCGAAGAACGGTAGCGCGCTCAGTTAAAATTGCCACTGGCGGTAATGCATCCAAATGACTACGCGGAACAGTGCACTATTATGAAGAACTTGGCCAGGCACGTCAACAGTTTCCAAAGAAACAAATTTCTTTGGAAACATACCTGGAGGATCCCTACCAATATCAACTTAGTAGGGAGCCTGGTTACTCCCGTGTAGCCAGCTCTTACGGCATGTCATTTGGAGTCCATCGCGCGTCACGCAAACGACCGCACCTAATGTATGGGATGTCGACCACAAAGTGCTACTCGACTCGCAGCTAACCCTTTTATTATCCACTCTGGAATGGGGGTGTAATGCGTTTGAGGTTAGAAGTCGTGTTGTGGTGGGAATACCCACATACGTATTTATATCTATTCTATTTACCTAGATAAAAGGTTAAATTAATTTGGTTGCAACTTTTTTTTGCAAACTTTGAAACAGAAGATCCATAAAGGTGTTATTACTCGTAGATCTGTGGGCAGCATTGCGATCGATAAGGAGACTGATGGAATTTGCAAGATAAGATATGTCTATGGTAAATTGATAACACGGATTTGAATGGGAATACAACAAAAATGCTCTTCAGGGAAGATAATAGAAATCTTAAAATCGTATATAAATTATTATATTCGATTTTAAGATTATATTTTATATTTTAAGCTGTATTACTGCGGGCGAGGTGTTGCATACTAGATATCTATTCCACTGGAGGGGGGCTACTGGATATCTCCACTTTAAGATTTCGGTTATTTTATTTGAAAGCGTAACTTAAGTTGGGCTCATAAAACATTGCTAAAGATCAGATGAGGATCTTCAGCAGAGAAATGCAGTTGATTGCTCACTTATAAGTTTGTGCTTTCGAGGTCTTCTGTTCAGAGAACTACTAGTATTAGTAGATATAACGTGACAGTGTTTTAATGTGATATCTCATTAGAGTTTGCGTATGTGCACTGCAGATATTGATATCCCGCTGTATTGTCTTTAGGGCGCGGAGGACAAACTGAACATGATCCGAGCGTACCGCAGCCAGGTGGAGAAAGAGCTGCGTGACATCTGCTCCGACATCCTGAACGTGCTCGACAAGCATCTCATCCCCAGCTCCCAGACCGGCGAGTCCAAGGTCTTCTATTACAAAATGAAGGTAACTATTGTGAACCCTAACCCACCAGCTGAATGGAGCGATTGGTGCACTGCAGCCGGCAGATAGTGGAAGAGAGGAGCCGAAGAACGGGCTCTGTGGCGCGCCTAGGGAGACCTACGGTCCAGTCATCATAACAGCCTTCTCATGGTCTCACTTTTGGGACATTTGCCTACTCGCGAGTGAATGTGATTGGGTCTTAATCCACCACGCGGACCCAATGTGGATTGGTTTGATAACGTCCAGTAGTGGACAGCAATATGTTGATGATGATGAACTCTGGATGAATCAAGCTAGTCTCGCGACACGAGACGTGGGTCACTTTCCCGTAGTGAATACGAAGCTTAACATAACACATCGTATTCATAGTACGCCAAGGTTACTTGGATCTGACAAACTACATCTAAATGTAGTAAGAATAAGTTACAAAGAAATTGTACCTACAATTTTGAAAATAATTATTATATCCTACGAGTACTAACATTATGTTACTACAACAATCAGGCTAGAAACAAATATTTGCATATCATGCAATAAATTCACTACGCCAAAGAGGTCGATGTGTGATGTGTGTCGAAGTTACTCAGCGTTGTCTCTGACTTAGCACCGTCCGCTTTTGCTTTCTACATGTTGTTATAGCTTACTGTACTCAGTCTGAGAAATGGCACTGAGTCATTTCTATTTATTCGGCTTTAACACTATCTTACTCAATATAATAAAGGGGAAAGTTTGTATGTTTGTGGGAGTATCACGCCAGAACAGCTGAACTTATCTGTACGAAAATTAGCTTATTATGTTTATTTTTCTCTCATGAAACAAGGTACTTAAAAGGTTTATTGTCTAAGTACCTAAGCCGTTAATAGGTGCACCTGTTTTGCGAGAGCGTGGTGACTGTGATAGGATTAAAATAAACTTGTAATACCAGCCCCCTGATTGCGTAACTCGGTTTCAATCCGATTTCAATCAGCGAACTGTCAATAAGCTGTCACATTCATACAAAATACGTCAGTTTTTGATTGAAACTAAGTGAAATCGTTTGCAACCGAATTACGCGATCGGGGGGTCACCAAGGCCCGATCCGCGGATGAAACTTATTTACGTCTAGACACTACGACATTCGCCTAATTATAAAACATGCTAACAACAACCATTGTTAGTTTTCTAACACCATTGGACAATAACAGTGCCTAACAGACCAAAGATATGTATTTATTATCTGGTAGGTAGTAAGCAAGCAGCACAAGCATTATAGTTTTTAGTTAAAGTATTTATTTATATGGGCCGTAGAATAAGTTTATTACATCTGTAATTTTTCTAATGTTGTCTGATATAAAGTTTTATTGTATTGTATTGTAAGTCTGGAATAGCACATAGGCTATTTTTTATGCCTGCAAAATGTACGGTTCCCATGGGATAAATAACTATTTAACCGCAAGTAACACCGCAGGGCGCATCTCTATACACTAATATTATAAAAAGAGAAGATTTGTATTTTTGTTTGTCACGAATAAACTCAAAAACTACTGGCCCAATTTCAAATATTATTTCACCATTAGAAAGCTACATTTTTTAACATTTTTTACATTTAAGAGTAGTAGAGTTCTTTGTGATAGAGCTCGTCCGGGGAAGGACTACCACCTTACCTATTTCTGCCGCCAAGTAGTAATGCTCGCATTGCTGTGTTCCGGTTTGAAGGGTATGGTTTCCGGTGAAATTACAGGCACATGAGACTTTCCATCTAACGTCTCAGGGTGGTAACACGCAAGTGATATCTATGATGTTGCATGCGTACATAGGCTACGGTAACCGCTGACCATCAAGTGGGCCGTACGCTTGGTTGCCACTTTAGTGGTATATAAAAAAAAAATACATTATCCCTGAGTAACATAGGCTATTATTACTAGCAACCCGCCCCGGCTTCGCATAAGTGCTTATGTTTTTAATTGCACCCGTGCAAAGCTGGGGCAGATCGACTAGTCTACAATACTGCTATGAATCCACATTTCTAACCAGGGTTGCTTACTAACTTATACAAACATAATTTACTAGGATTCTGGAAATTAAAACAATCAAGAGTTGAAACAGTTTGCTCTCAGATTAGGTTATAAATTATAATCCTGGTTTTAGACTTGAGATTCGTTTTTGAATTCAAAAGGGTCTGTTTGAATTGTGTTGTTGGATGTTGGTAGGCAACTTTTCTAACATTTAAAGTGAGATTTATGATTAGGCAGAAAAGTATTACCAGTAGTAAAGTATAGTTCTCAAGGCGGATCACGGCCGTCGTGAAGTTAGCCGTTTCGATGCGCAATGGAGCTTTTTCAAACTAAATTGTCTTTGCGCATCACAAACGGCTAACTTCACGGAAGCCTAGATCCGCCGTGCGAACTATACTTGACCGCGTTGTCAAGAAATTACTGGCAATACTACTTTGCCAGTGTAACAGTCCTTAAATGCTGAAATTAATTGATTGATGACTGATGGCGCGGTGGCTGCAGGTTCGTCTGCGACGCAGGAGGTTGCGGGTATGATTCCCGCCTCGGGAGAAATGTTTGTACAATCTGCAAATATTTGTTCCGGGTGTTCTAGGTATTTTCTGTGTATAATAAAAAATATCTACCTATGTATTGTATTAAGTATACCAGTCATCTAGTACCATACAAGCTCTACTTAGCTTGGGGTTAGATGATGCTGTGTGTATTGTCCAGCAGTATTTGATAAGCTGCTGTTAAACAGCTGTATTATGGGTACTAGATGACTGATATATATTTAAAACAATACAATACATAGATAGATATTTTTTATTATATATAGAAAATACCCAGAACACCCGGAACAAATATTTGCAGATTGTACAAACATTTCTCCCGAGGCGGGAATCATACCCGCAACCTCCTGCGTCGCAGACGAACCTGCAGCCACCGCGCCATCAGTCATCAATCAATTAATTTCAGCATTTAAGGACTGTTACACTGGCAAAGTAGTATTGCCAGTAACTTCTTGACAACGCGGTCAAGTATAGTTCGCACGGCGGATCTAGGCTTCCGTGAAGTTAGCCGTTTGTGATGCGCAAAGACAATTTAGTTTGAAAAAGCTCCATTGCGCATCGAAATATTATATATAGAAAATACCCAGAACACCCGGAACGAATATTTGTAGATCGTACAAACATTTGTCCCGAGGCGGGAATCGAAACCGCAACCTCTGCGTCGCAGGCTGACCTGCGCCCGCTTTGCCACATCGGTCGTCGGTATTATTACTTAGCCAGCCTTGCCAGGGAGCGCTTCTTGGGTTCTGAAGTACACCACGTACAAAGGACATTGGCATTATAGAAAAACTGAAGCTCGGAACTCAGAGGGGCGATTCTCGTCCATAGATAAATGGTTACATGTGATATATATCGTCAAACTGTCAAAATTTCTATACATTTTTGACAGTTTTGACGATATATTCGTATCACATTTGACCATTTATCTATGGCACGAGAATCGCCCCCCTGAGTTCCGAGTTTCAGATTTTTGCCCAAAAAGCTAATCCATTAAACTGAAGGGCAAATTAAACAAAACTCTCGAATAAATCGGATGGCTTTAGCTGATACGTAACTAGCGTGATCATTGTTCAATAGTGGTTATACATTTTGACTTTGACCCACATTTCTATACAGATTATCTGTCCGAGCTTTAGAAGTTTCCTCGACTCCGGGTAATAAACGCCATGATGTCATAATGTGCTAGGAGCCAGATGGGAAGAGTGTCAAAATGTACAAAATCCTCACGACAAAATGGCCAATTGTCACAATGTACACATGATCAAAAACATTGAAGATAAAATGGCCAAATGACAGAACTTCTGGTAATTTCTCCGCATTAGTTCTGTGATTTAAAAACTTTACCAACCTATATTATGTACATATCTATACTAATATTATAAAGAAGTAGCGTTTGTGAGTTTGTGACGTTGTAAGGGGTAATCTCTGGATCTACAGAACTTCTGCTCGCTCGCCTCGCGCGTAGTTTTTCACTAACCTAACATAACCTAACCTACTCATTTCGATCTAAGCGATGTCACTTATTCATTAGATCGAAATCAGCTGTTTAGGTTATGTTAGGTTAGTTTGTACATTTTGACACTCATACAAAATTACATTTATGATTTCTGTCGTCACTGCATTCCTGCATTATATCATTATAATAGTTATTGACATAAGTACATTTTGACACTCTTCCCATCTGGCTCCTAGCACATTATGACATCATGGCGTTTATTACCCGGAGTGGTTTCCTCATTTGTCAGAAGTATGTACAAAATATCTTTGATGTAAAGTCAAAGTTAAAAATGATTTATTTCAATAAAATCACAAGGATCATTTTGAAACGTCTTAAAGCTAGATAGATAGATAGATAACTCTTTATTGTATTACACCATAAATAAAATTAAACTAAAATACAACTAAAATTAACAAAAGTTGGAGGTGGTACAATGGGCGGCCTAAACGCTAAGAGCGATCTCTTCAAGGCAACCTTTGGATAGCTAGGTGAATTTACGCCAGTTCCACGCGCCCCAGCCTACAAGAATCTGGCAACAAACTCTGCTATTGTTTCATCTCCTACGATATAATCTTAAACTACCCCAATTATTAGCCCATCTGTCCGCGTCAGGTTGTGTGCCCGTTCGATTCTCTGACCTGGATAAATCGGGTCACGGACGTCGCGAACTGAGCCCGTTCGTTATTTGTTAGCTGTGGGCTTTAATACCTCCCTATT
Organism: Colostygia pectinataria; assembly: GCA_951394395.1. Classification (NCBI taxonomy): domain Eukaryota; kingdom Metazoa; phylum Arthropoda; class Insecta; order Lepidoptera; family Geometridae; genus Colostygia; species Colostygia pectinataria. Next base: position 9,780,565 of record OX596369.1, read on the forward strand.
CATAAAGTAATATTAATTCTCATATTGCTTGCCTTATTGAAAAAAAAACCTGTTACAACCGACGGAATAACATTATAATTTTATTGCCATTTCTAAATGGGTATCCGTTTAAATTACGTGACGAAAATCGACTCGAAAATTGTATTAAGCTTCCCTATTTTTGTGGGTAATGGTTTGGTGATCTTGTTGTCTATGGACCCCGCTTTCAGGTCACAGGTTCTAAACCGACCAATGGATCTTTCTTTACAATTTTTTGTTTGTTAGTGAAATGCTCTTAAACGCTTATGAAAAACACGAGGAAACCGTTTTTGAGCCATCCACCGATCTGCATTGTGTCCGCACTCCGCGTGGTCGATTTATTCATGACCCGATCACTCTTCCTCGAGAGTAGACCGGATTTCTTTAAAAAAACAAAGTTTCGTAATCTACCTTACTAATGGACGTCCGGTGACTAATTGCTTTCAGAGTTTACTCAATTACTAGCAATCCGTCCCAGCTTCGCACGGGTGCAATGAAACCGCACCCGACCGAAGCCGGGGCACGGGTCGCTTTTAATAAATATAGCCTATGTTACTCAGGGATTATGTAGCATTCTAATGGTGAAAGAATTTTTGAAATCGAACCAGTAGTTTTTAAGTTTATTCGTAACAAACAAAAATACAAATCTTCTCTCATTATAATATTAGTATAGATGATGCTCAACATGAAGTAGGTCAAGATTTACCTGATTCTAAGAATATCAACAAGGATCTAGACAGGAAACGGTCATTACCTTACGGCGGAGTCCTTCTGGTTTGCGTCATGGATAACCAGTGCCGCTTCTAAACGCTCGACGACTGCTTCAATTTATACCTATTTCTGCCGCCAAGCAGTAATGCTAATTGCTGTGTTCCGGTTCGAAGGGTATGGTTTCCGGTGAAATTACAGGCACATGAGACTTTCCATCCAACGTCTCAGGGTGGTAACACGCAAGTGATATATATGATGTTGCATGCGTACATAGGCTACGGTAACCGCTGACCATCAAGTGGACCGTACGCTTGGTTGCCACTGAAGTGGTATAAAAAAAATGCTTTTTTTATTGTCTTAAAAAAAGAAAGGCTATCAATTCGACATGTTTTTGTTTGTTACGCGATCTCTTAGCGATTTTGTTTTTCTAACCTATATCGTTCCACTGCTGGGCAAAGGTCTCCCCAAGGACTTCCAATGGTCTCTATCCTGAACTTTTTTAAGATTAATTAATTATTTCATTTATTGATCTTTGAATTATCGCACTCACTCAAACTGAGAAAGTAAGTTTTAAGAGTAGTAGAGTTCCTTGTGATAGAGCTCGTCCGGGGAAGGACTACCACCATACCTATTTCTGCCGCCAAGCAGTAAAGCTCGCATTGCTGTGTTCCGGTGTGAAGGGTATAGTTTCCGGTGAAATTACTGGCACATGAGGCTTTCGATCTTAGCCTCAAGGTGGCAACCCGCGAGTGATACCTCTGGTATTGCAAGCGTCCATAGGCTGCGGTAACCGCTAACCATCTTGTGGGCCGTACGCTTGGTTGCAACTTCAGTTATAATAAATAATAAAAAAAATGTGAATCCAGGCTCGCACAAATAAAAACCTTGCTGAATTTTGCACAATTAATATCTTTCGGTTTTGTCCACTTGAGTCTATACAAAGCTAACTCGGTTCTTGAATAGTTGATTGATAGACTGATTTTCTTACCTCCCTATTTATTTCAACCTTGGCCTAGTTCCATGATGCTGTACCCTGATACATTCGTATTGTGACTACCATACTGTATACAATATGATAGCTATTATTAAGTATTGTGTCATCATTGTGGTTTCTTTATGGGGCTGCAGTTAATTTTAACAGCATTATGATGTGTACGAGAGCACCGGTGGTCTAGTGGTAGTGACCCCGCCTTCCGATCCTAAGGTCGTGGATTCAAACGCAGTCGTGCACCAATGGATTTTTCTGTTCGAAAAATGTATGTGCGGCAATGCCAGTGCTCTCATACGGTGAAGGAAGCTTTCTAATGTTCCCACTGCTGGGACACTGGCCTACTCAGGCGAGAGTGATTGGGTCTTAATCCACCACGCGGACCCAATGCGGATTGGTGGATGGCACATGTCTTTCGAATTTTTAGTTCTAGGCCATGCCGGTTTCCTCACGATGTTTTCCTTCACCGTATGAGAGTACTGGCATTGCGCACATACATTTTTCGAATAGAAAAATCTATTGATGCACGACCGGGTTTGAGCCCAAGACCTTAGAATCGGAAGGCGGGGTTACTACCACGAGACCACCGGTGCTCATCAGCAGCATCAGCATCCTGAAAATGTTATTGTATTGGACCCGCAAGGAGTTAGCAGTGCGACAGGTGTGGTTTATGCAGAGATGAAGTTTGTTAAAACTACTGATGCTATTCTTAAAACAGTTTCAATGAATTGTAAATAGTTCATCATCATCATCATCCACAGCCTGACTTCGCCCACTGCTGGGTATAGGCCTCCTTTAGTTTGTGCCATCTACCACGATCCTGTGCTAATCTAATCCACTTACGGCCCGCGACTTTCACTATGTCGTCTACCCATCTCGCCAACGGACGATCGACGTTTCTGTAGCCACTTCTCGGCCACCACTCAGTTGTCGCCTTACTCCACCTGTCATCACCACGTCTTGCCATGTGTCCTGCGCAGCTCCATTTGAGTTCCATTATCCGATTCCCGACGTCTTTATCCTTGGTACGTCTTCGTATTTCTGTGTTTGGAACTCGGTCAATAAGTTTGATGCCAAGCATAAATGTAAATAGTTAGTGAAGTATAATGTGTTGCGTTATTTCAGGGTGATTACCACCGGTACCTGGCTGAGTTCGCGACCGGCAACGACCGCAAGGAGGCGGCCGAGAACTCGCTGGTCGCGTACAAGGCCGCCTCCGACATCGCCATGACCGAGCTGCCGCCCACGCACCCCATCCGCCTCGGGCTCGCGCTCAACTTCTCAGTGAGTACAACTACAACTGCTAACTACTAATAAATAAACTGAGAATTAATGCCAACAACCTTCTGAATCTAGCTACTTAATTTATTCCTACTTATTTAAACTTTGGCCTATCTCCATGTTGTCATACCCTTTGACAGGGTTCATATGTGATACTACCACCTAATTATATAACAACTGAAAACCAACCACCAACAAACCATATGAGAGCAATAAATAAATTGAGTATTGACTACTACTCGCTAGCCTCTACTCGTCCTTGCACGTATAGTACTAAAAAAAGTAAGCAGAGTCAGTAGCCAACTCTGATGTCAGTATCTAGGCCGCCCGAAGGCCTCATGGCCTAACAACTTTAAAAAAGCCAGGACTGACTGCTTAACGGGCCCTCCAAAGCACGGAGCGCTCAGTTCGAATTGCCACTGGCGGTCACCCATCCAAATGATGACTACGCATAGTAATGACAGCGGATCTAACCTCTCGTGAAGCTAGCGAAGCAACACGTCTGCCGGAGAACAAGTCGATGGTCCTGATGATGTCCCGTGGAGGGATGAAACACGTGTCGATATCTTTCTTTTGAGGTTAACTGTGTTAACTGTGTGACCTCATTAGTTAAAAGTTAAGCGGAATAGTACTAGAGTTTTTTTCATCTGTATCTTATGTTAGCCTTTTTTATACAACTAAAGTGGCAACCAAGCGTGCGGCCCACAAGATGGTAAGCGGTTACCGCAGTCTATGGGCGCTTGCTATACCAGAGGCCACCACCCTGAGACGTAGATCGAAAGTCTCGTGTGCCTGTAATTTCACTAAAAACCATACCCTTCGGACCGGAGCACAGCAATGCAAACATTACTGCTTGACGGCAGAAATATGTATGGAGGTAGTCCTCCCCAGAAAAAATAATTTAGTTCTAAAAAGCTCCATTGCTCAAGCGGCAAACTACACGACGGCCGAAATCCGCCTGAAGTACCATACCTGGTGGTAGGACTCTTCAGCAAGAGTCCGGCTTGGTGAGACTTAATAACTACGTCTTGGGTGATGAACACAGTGCAGCGCACGTAGAACTTTAAAAAGCGAACTATTGGGTGACACTGCAGTTATGGCGCTTAACATCAGGCAAACGACTTGACCGTTTCGTCATTTGCTGACATAACAAAAAAATAAATACGCAAGAGAGAAAGACTCTACCTTTATTATTTTTTTAAATAATAACTTCATAAATTACGGTTTTGTGTCCAACCTGTTTTATAACCTCTTTGTAAAAATCTCTGCGATTCAGCCTCAGTACTTTTTTTTTTCAACCTAATATGGGTCCCACTGCTGGGCAAAGTCTCCCCCAAATCCTTCCATCTGTCTCGATCTTAAGCAATCTCCCACCACTCCATCTCAAACACATCAAGGACAGTTAAATAAAAACTTAAAAAATCATTACGCGAAATAATTGTGCTAAATATTTAATTGCAAAGCCATTGGTAAGTTTTCAAGTAAAGAGCTGACCTAACTATCTCATCAGGGCGTTTTTAGTCGACGGCAACGCCCAACATGGCGTAAAGCTTACATCATCACTTTGGTAACTATATACACAATAATAATGCTATTGACACAAATAGTCCCTAGTGTACCCAGCACCGATCTGTACATCATAACCTGCGGAGGTTACAACTTTTGGTTAAAAAAATCGTCGTGACTTCGAAAGTCGGCTCGGATTGCTTCGTTAACGGTGGCAACCGGTTTAATGGTTAATTATTTCGATAATGAGTATTTCTGTAATCGTCACGTTCTGTGAACACGTGACGTCATTGTTTGAAGAGGAAACTGAAAAGGCATATTTAGCTAACTAATCATGAGCATACTCGTGCTGACATCACTGTGACTCATTCTCTGAATGTGTGGAGTTGCAGCTCCTAACTCGCCTTTTTGAGGACAACCTCATTGAATTATGTGGTAATAGTAAAATTACGCATGCTTCTTGTACAAGCATAGTTATGCAGAAAAAATGGTTTCTTTCAATATCAGATGCTTCCTATCATCAGACCTTATTATCTATCAAGTATTAGACAAAACTTTTGTGCATCTTTGCGCATCATGTAGAATGTAGGCTGTTTTTAGTCTGTAGTAAATAGTAATTAATAAAAACGGTAATTTTTTTCCAAGTTTAGTTCTGAAAGATTGATCTCAAGAGTAGTAGAGTTCTTTGTGATAGAGCTCGTCCGGGGAACCCACCATACCTATTTCTGCCGCCAAGCACTGATTGGGGGTATAAAACAAAATTGCAGAATTTTGAACCTTATTGCTAAAATTTTACATTGAAAACTTACCTATGACGTCACGAGTCACGCCTTGGACGCGTTTCGGCGTTAATTTTTAAATTCAAGTTTAAATCTCGTTTTTTACTACTAAACCATTAATTTCTGCCGCCAAGCAGTAATGCTCGCCTTGCTGTGTTCCGGTGTGAAGGGTATGGTTTCCGGTAAATTACTGGCACATGAGGCTTTCGTTCTTAGCCTCAAGGTGGCAACCCGCGAGTGATACCTCTCTGGTATTGCAAGCGTCCATAGGCTGCGGTAACTTGGTTGCCACTTCAGTTGTATAAAAAAAAAAAATGATGACTGATTTTTGAAAAACTGTTCTATTGTGTTCAGACTTTATGCAAAAAATAACTTAACAAGCAGGCAGAAATAGGTATGGTGATGATATCATGCCTATTAGGTATAAATTAGTAGGTACCGAATAGGTAAATATTGTTAAAATGTTTTATAATGTAAATAAACCCCAAAAATTACGAGAGACTGGTTGATGTCACACTGACCCTGTTAATTAAGTTTAAAAGACTGTGCTTCTCTTTTTCAATGTATAATATTCTATTCTATTCTATTCTATTGTCTCGGCTGCTCTTAGTCATAATAGTCATAATAGTCATTTATTGATAATAGATATTATACGTCAAATTACATTGGTAGGTATTACCTAAAATAAAATAAAACTATTTCTACAGCAAAGTAGCTCACGTTCACATTAACAATGTCAAAATAAAAATCTATGAATTATAATTTAAGTAGAAATAATAATAATAAATGTCACAATTAAGAATTAAGAGAATTACACAACAAAAATATTATCTGAATTCTTTGAATTCATCATAGCTATAAAAGGTTTGCTCAATAAGCCAGCGTTTCAATTTGTTTTTGAACACATTAATGCTAAGAGCCTGCTTGATGGTGTCAGGCAGCTTGTTGTACACAGCCGGACCTATAAAATGCGTTAGTCTTGACGACTTCGTAAGTGTCCGCGACAGCGACTCAAGCTTGTGCCGATTGCGAGTGCTGTAGGCATGCAGATCTCCATGTCTCACATAAAACTCCAGATTGTTTCTAACGTACATAGCAACTTTGTATATTAGTATGCAGGGCAACAAAATCTTATTCAGCAATGTGCAGTATAATGAGTGTAACATATTTGTGCATTGCAGGTATTCTACTACGAAATCCTGAACAGCCCGGACCGCGCGTGCCGGCTGGCGAAGGCGGCGTTCGACGACGCCATCGCCGAGCTGGACACGCTCTCGGAGGAGAGCTACAAGGACTCGACGCTCATCATGCAGCTGCTCCGGGACAACCTCACGCTGTGGACCTCCGACATGCAGGGCGACGCAGAGTCCGGTAATTATAATTAGCAGTCCGTCCCAGCTTCGCACGGGTGCTCGTGCTAGTATAAAATATAGCCTATGTTACTCAGGGATAATGTAGCATTCTAATGGTGAAAGAATTTTTGAAATCGGACCTGTAGTTTTTGAGTTTATTTGTAACAAACAGAAATACAAAAATACAAATCTTCTCTCTTTATAATATTAGTTTAGATAAACAAATAATAAATAAATGGTTTATTCAATTTTAACATGGTACAATAAATAAATAAATTATGCTGGACAATCCACACAGCATCATCTAGCCCCAAGGTAAGCTGCTGTTAAACAGAGCTGTATTATGGGTTACTAGATGACTGATATATACTTAGTACAATACAATACATCATCATACACTAATTCGCATTGGGTCCGCGCGGTGGATTAAGACCCAATCACTCGCATGAGAGTAGACCAGTGTCCCAACAGTGGGAACATTAGAACTTCAGTTGTATAAAAAATGTGGATTGTCCAGCATTATTTGCATAATAATAAAAGCTGTCATAATTGTACAAAGTATGTTTGTGATTTTCAATCAGTGATACCCAATTCAAGAGGTTAATACGCTCAAAGTATAGTCAATTTCTTACTATATTAAAATTTGAATACTAATATAGTTATTATAATAATTAATTTACCTTGAATATGGCAGATAGGTTAGCTCCCATCTAAATGTTCATTCGCGTCATTGAATTTTAACGATGACGTGTAGACGTCGGTATCTAGGTCAGACATGTGTCCCTATTTTTAGAAAAGGACTAACTTTCTCCATGCTTGAAAAATTAAAAGAATTTTATATAATATTCATCATGGCAGCCCTTTAATATTCCCACTGGTGGGACACTGGCCTACTTTCCAGCAAGTGTTTTTTTTTTATATACAACTGAAGTGGCAACCAAGCGTACGGCCCACAAGATGGACGCTTGCAATACCAGAGGTATCACTCGCTGGTGGCCACCTTGAGGCTAAGATCGAAAGCCTCATGTGATTGTGATTGGGTCGCAGTCCTCCACGGGAAGTCCCGGCGACCCAATGCGGATTGGTGGATGGCACATGTCTATCGAATTTTTAGTTCTTGGACATGCCGGTTTCCTCGCGATGTTTTCTTTCACCGTTTGAAAGTACTAGCATTGCGCACTTAAATTTTTCGAGTGGAAAACTGTCCATTGGTCACCTTTAGACTACCAGAGCTCTTCTATGGTGAGTTGCACCATCTAACGTTAACGTCAAATTGTTCGACGATTGAACAGTTTGACGTTAACGTTAGATCGTGCAACTCACCCTTAGTATACATGGTCATTCATTATCAACCTGGCAAACTTAAGGGATAAGTTCCATACATAAAAAAAATATATGTACATATAAATAATCTTTTTATGTATATTTTGTCTTAAAAATCACAAATAAACAAAAAAAAATATTACGTTTTTCTGCTCAATTATTATTTATCATTGTTGGAAATCGAGATAAACGGCGTAATAATGAAATATTCGAGTGTTCATTAACACGCGCGGGTTGTTGATGCGCTAGTCACTGACACGTGCCGAGCGCTGCCTTTTCGATTTCTAACAAGGATAACTAATTATTAAGCAGAATTACGTAATTTTTTTTTTAATATAAAAAAAAGTACATGTATTTTTTTTGTGTGGAACCTATCCCTTAAGTTTGTCAGGTTGATAATGAATGACCTTATATAGGGCGGCCTAGACATTCTGTCGCAAGAGTTGGCCACTGACTCGTACGAACTTACTTGAGTATAATATTGTTGTGTGAACATGTTGCTAATAGCGTTGTTATGTTTCAGGCGAAACGGAACAGAAAGAGCAAGCACAGGACGTGGAGGATCAGGACGTGTCGTAATACTTTTAAACATTCTATTTAAATATAATAAAAATAACTATAGTATCATTTATAAGAGCCAGCCCTGATGACAACCGGTCGCATAGGTACATACGCAAGTAAATTCTCACTATAATCAATCATGCCTCCCGATGAGTATACACAAATTGTCAGTAGCATGTCTACGGATCCATGATCATATTTCGTTGATATCGTGTCAAATTTAACTATGAGTATAAATGTATTCTACTTCTTTTGATATAGTATTGTTTTCGAATACGAAATGAATAATGTTTAAGAAAAGTACTTTGGTATTACATTTTAACTGTATGTTCTATATGAATGTATTTCTGAACGGTTACTCGGATTGATCTCTAGTGTGTTCTAAGCTTGCCTGTCGTCTGCACTCCGGTTCTACGTTCCCGATCGACACTTTTCTATTCTATAAGGTGGGAATTGTAAATTTTCTAAGTATTTTATACAGTGTGTAAAATTAAATGTATTTAACCGTCGAGTCCCGTACAAGCACCGTAGCTACATGGACGTGGAACTTGCGCTGAAGTATGTTACGTAATGATTTGGTTGGTACAGTAGTGTCGTTAGATTGGTGGCGGCGCCGCCTCGCCGCGGCGCGCATCTTGCATTTGTATACATTTGAATCATTATTATAATTATCTATGGCATATTTTAAAGGATTACCCTATTATGATCGTAGTTACTTGCAATATTTAGCTAAGTGATAGTGCCGTCACTCTGTTTTCATGTATCTGTCGTCGAGCGTTCCTTCACGTATTTATTGCAATAAATGAGTTTGAGTAAATCGTCGCTACTGTGTAGTAACCGTTTGCCGACCGCCGCCCTCCGCGCGGCCGCAAGTATTACAACTTTTGGAGTATTCACACTTGAATCGCTTTAATTACTTACGAGTATTGTGATAGAGATTTTGTATATTTTAATTTATTTTTTTTAATTTCGCAAGTTCTCGAAAATTGCTGTAGCGCTACATCTCTTACGATGAACACAGGATGAACAGTAGTTGTAAAGTTGTGGTAGGTTAAGGTATCGCACTGAGGTGGTTCAACATTCCAGCCGCGCCTCCGGACTGCCTGCCCCGTAGCCGAGCGAGGCACGCCCGCTCTCCCCGGGCTCGCTAGCAGCTATCCGCTAGCCGCTAGCGAGCTCGCGCGGTCGCTGCGTGCCCCGGTAAGATATTAGCGTTATTTTTATTTTGAATTTGTAATATTGCATATATTTTGTTAATTTATCCCCAAAAAATACTAATGCAATTTAGCCTTAGTGTTATGCAATATTGATTTATGTCCTACAAACAACATAAAATTTATTGTAAATGACAGTGTAAATCTAATAATAAAATTCAAAAAGTCCACCCATTTTTGTTTTATTAATTTTTTCCCGTATTTAGAAGACCTATGAAAAAAGCAAATATCAATAACATTCGACATTGAACATGGAGCTCTGGGAGATTTTCCCAGCATTAGGAGAACGCTTAGTCCCCAGTGGTTTCATTGTCTTGTTCCACGATGGAACTGTATAAAAATGGCATAGTAGGGTGCGTTGGTACTTTTACAAGCTGAGCTAAAGGCACAGTACGAGCTGCTGTCGTGACAGTAGACAGCACTTGCATATACACGACAGTAACTACTTTATAGCTGAGCTTAGAGCTCGATAGCACAGTACCTACGAGCTACTGTCGTGATAGACAGCTATTGCCGCTATATGACACTACTTCAAATACTTTATAGGCTGAGTTAGACTGTGCAATCGACCCTTTTTAACTCGGTGACAGTAGACAGCTCTATTGCCCGCTGTATATACACGATAGTAACTCTACTTCGATACTACTTCATAGCTGAGCTATAGGCTCTCGATTGCACAATCTGCTGTCGTGGACAGTAGATTGATATCAGAACCCTGGGACCTGTGACGAATAAATCTGGATTGTATGCAATCTTTGTAATTATTTTGTAGTTCCCGAAAACACTACCTACTCTTTCAATTTGTAGTTCTCTAGTTCAAAAGATATGAGCATTTGTTTGGGTCCTCACATCCAGAAATCAGGATGTGAGGACCTGTCAGATCTCCGTACCTAAGGATCGGAGAGAATCGCTCAAAGGCAAAATATTAGACAGCTATTATTGCCCGCTGCATATACACGACAGTAACTCTACTTCGAATAGCACGGCTACTCGATTGCACAGTCCGAGCTGCTGTCTTGACAACAGCTATTGCCTCTGCATACACGACAGTATCTAACTGTATTACACACTGCAGTTTTCTCAAGTGTGGTAGGAGAGGAGAAAACGCGCCCGTAAAAACAAGAATTGATCTTAGAGAATGAAACTCAATTCCTTCTAAGAGAATCTTTGCTGGGGTAACGCACGTCTCACTTGTAGTAACAGTAGCTGCACTCTGCGATGCCTGATAATCACTTCTCTTGCGTCACAGACTTGCGTTACTTGCAGTAGTTCAAGATTGCCAAGTCAAATTGCGTCTCTATTGGGTAGGTACTTACTCGATCTGTGGTTGACCAGGGACCCAAGGAACAAAGTTATAAAAAGTTCCAATACATCACTGTTTATGATTTACGATCAAAGAGAATTAAGATGAGTTAATTCCTAATTACTTATTCCAGATAAGAATTAAATAAAAATGCGAAATAAATACAAAAAAATCTTTATTGCACAGGGATATTCAAAAATACTTAAATAATAACAATTTTTGATACTACATACTACACAACAGTCGCCTGTAGGTATTTCTAGTTTATGGCATATTTGCTAGGTCTGCGCATCCAATGCGCAATCGTAGACTCGTTGCCAAGCGAATAACGAACATATTTTTAGAATTTGCTTTGGTACCTTCTGAACTGAATAAAAATAATGGCACGAAAACGACAATAGCTAAGTTTAAGAGTATGTACATTTTCACAGTAATTGGTAGCCGGTTAAGAACCCAGTTCCTCCCAAGGTATAAATACAGTTCATTTTGCTACCAATTCACATTGATGTTCAAGCTGCATTCAGTGCGGTCATTTATTACTGTTGCAATCCATCTTCAGGCGGTTTCAATCAACTGAATCAAATGAAGTTGTTTGCACTAAAGTAATATAACTACTGCACTGGTTTCTAAACTATGGAATGTGAAAAACCATTTAGTTAATAAACAATATTATCTAGATACAAATATTTATAACCTAAAGTTTACATCTAAAATACTTATTAATCGTATCTCACTAGAAAAACCAAGGATGACCTTGTGCCCTACCTGCTTTAAATATTACAATAATAGTCCAATAATAATAAAATTTGAGCCCGTGCTAAAAAGCTCATAAAACAATAATATAATTATATTTTAAAACTTATATTTGCAACAACATACAAGAATATATTACTATTAATATTTTATAGTATACCTTAAAAATATTTTGCACCACCAAATACAGTGTTTGCTTACAAAAATACTTTTTATATAGTTTCACTTTCAATCGAAGTACTTGAAAAAATAGGTTTTAAGGCGCGATTAGCAGTGCAAAATATTTGTTAAGCATTTAATTTACTAATGAGTAGACATAGCACATCATATAATCACGTTACCGGCTCATCAGTCTCTAAGTATAAAATTATTAGTAACATTCCAATCACCTTTTACAAAGCATCAATTTAAAACATTGCCTAAACATAAATGTGGAAATATAATCACAATTTGAGTGCTATTTACAACATTCGATAAACTACAGTAAAAGTTTGTTCTTTCCTATACATTGGAACCCTCAATTGGTTACTCCTCTCACAACGCGACTAGGGAATGTTTGCTTTATACATTAACAGTGGTTTAGAATCTAAACATGTGGAATTCGTAGACTTTACAATTAAGTTATACCAATATAACATTTTACAGTGAAACCTAAAGGTAAGTGTTAATTTTCCAAAATGCAACACACAATGCTGTTTAGTATGAAACAGTGCAATAATTATAGATAATTCGTACAGAAAATTATCTTTACATAGTTTCAGAGCAGTGTTTCATTAAACTTATCAAAAAATCTCAAATTCATTGAAACAACATTTTTAGTATAAATCATTCTCTATCTTTTTTTTTTTACCATGTCAGCCTTCTAATGTTCCCATACTACTCTCAAGCGAGACTGATTGGGCATAACCTACCAAACAGACTCTGCAGAATGGTGGATGGCACATATCTTTAAGTTCTAGGACATGCCGGTTTCCTCACAATATTGTTATTCGTTTGAGAGTATTCATTGCGCACATACATTTTTCAATAAGAAAAATTAATTGGTGCACGACCAGTTTCAAACCCATCGAAAGGCGTTATTACTACTAGAACAGTGCTCTACTAAGATGTATACTAAAATAAAATATCTATATAAATTATTGATAACATATACGAAATATCAGTGCATTGTGGCTATAACGGGCGATATGAAAACGATAACCTCTGTAGATCTAACTGTAGATTCTAGACTTTTATTCTCGTTGTAAAACTTGTAAAGATTAAAAACAATAAACAATGACTACAACGTTTTTAAATAATAAAAAACTGGTATCATAAGAAACTCATAAGTAATTTTAAACACCTAATAATGTCAGCATCATGGTGCTTGGTTGCTTAGACCGTCTGGCACTGAGCGTACAAAAAATTGCTACCAAGCTAGTTGTTAGCGACGCTCAAACATATCTACTTACCTACCTACTTCATGTATTGCATCTTTGTCATCTTTGTAACTTTAGGGTACTTTTATGAATAAGAAGGTAGAATATGATTATTTTACGAATGTTTAGGGTAGTTTTGTGCAATGTGCAGTCTTAGGCCAAACTTCATGCAAATCGCCACGAAATTAATAAATAAATTCTCTTCCAAGTTAAAAGTGCGTTTTCAGTGTTTTAAACATTATCCACATCTGCTACACTAGTATTTGCTATCTTATCTAAATAATTGCTACCAATATGCTGCTGAGAAATTTAAAAAATTAACTGACACCAAGGTTTTTGATGTCAGGATAGCTGATTGTTTAGTTTGAAGCGCCAATTATCCAGAAGTATGAAGCTGAAAATGTAAATGTAATGTAATGTAAACTTATACTTAGTTCGTTCGTATGAGTCAGTGGCCAACTCTGGTGACAGAGTTTCTAGGCCGCCCGAAGGCATCTGTCATGTCTTTGAACTTTGAAAAAGCCGGAAACGACTGTTTCACGTGCCCCCCGAAGCACGGGAGCGCTCAGTTGTAATTGCCACTGGCGGTCACCCATCCAAATGATGACCCCGCGGAACAGTGCTTAACTTCGAGCAAATGGGTAGCAATTATAACTACATACTTACATAAAAAAAAACTGAATATTTTATGTTAAGTGTATTTTAAATAGTAATTAAGTTTGGATATAAAAGGTTTTAATAATAATATACATACTGCATCATAGGTAGCAATTATTTAGAAAAGGTAGCAAATAGTACAATGTTGATAGCAATTTTTGAACATACACTTAGTACAGACACTCTAGGCAACCCAACCATTCTAACGCTAACGAGCCATCGACGTACGGAGCATAAAAAGCGAGCCGCCATCGACTCAACGCTTTGGTTACTTTAATATGTCTACATAAGGTAGCCTTTTAGGCTGCGTTTTCGCCAGAGATGTGCGAGGATGTGTTGTTAGGAACCAATAGAACCACTTCTTCATTCACTTTCTTCTGACAGCTTAATATATGATTCTACAATCACATCCCTCGGACCTCTCTGGTGGAAATAAATAAATAAATAATGCTGGAAAATCCACACAGCATCATCTAGCCGCAAGGTAAGCTGCTGTTAAACAGAGCTGTGTTATGGGTACTAGATGACTGATATATAAGAGTAGTAGAGTTCTCTGTGATAGAGCTCGTCCGGGGAAGGACTACCACCATACCTATTTCTGCCGCCAAGCAGTAATGCTCGCATTGCTGTGTTCCGGTTCGAAGGGTATGGTTTCCGGTGAAATTACTGGCACATGAGGCTTTCGATCTTAGCCTCAAGGTGGCAACCCGCAAGTGATACCTCTGGTATTGCAAGCGTCCATAGGCTGCGGTAACCGCTTACCATCTTGTGGGCCGTACGCTTGGTTGCCACTTCAGTTGTATAAAAAAAAAAAAAAAAAATATATATATTTGATACAATACAATACATAGATAGATATTTTTCATTATATATAGAAAATACCCAGAACACCCGCAACAAATATTTGTAGATCGTACAAACATATGTCCCGAGGCGGAAATGGAACCTGCAACCTCGGCGTCGCAGGCGGACCTGCGCCCGCTGCGCCACATTGGTCGTCAACGCAGCCTTACGATCCGTTGTCGTTAACCATTCGTCAAAACAGTTAACCATCGTTCTTCAGTCAATAAATTGACAAATGCTTAGCCGCGGTGAGGTGCTAAACGATGGCGCTCGTCCTAAGGTATTTAAGTTATTGTATACGAGGATACAATAACATGGGTGTGACGTTAGGAGGATCAGTGCTTAGCCGCGGTGAGGTGCTAAGCGATGGCGCACATTTTCTTGAGGTCGTTCTCGTCGGGGTCCAGCGTGTCCGAGTCCTTGACGACCGGCTCGCGCCCGCTGATGTCCGGGAGGTACTGCTCGTAATCTAGACCCTGGAATTATCACCATGTTAGATTTTCATCATAATAATTTATTGCTTCACATTGGTACATAGGATCTCATATTTGTTTATTTATTTCCTTAAAATATTACAGAACAAAACTTAAAGTAATAAAATATTTAAATAATGCTGGACAATCCACACAGCATCAATAAAAAATATCTATCTATGTATTGTATTGTATTAAATATATATCAGTCATCTAGTACCCATAACACAGCTCTGTTTAACAGCAGCTTACCTTGCGGCTAGATGATGCTGTGTGGATTGTCCAGCATTATTTATTTATTTAATTATGCCATTGTATCGTAGACTTGTTCTAAGTGCCATATTACTTTAAAGACCTTTTGTAACACTTATTTGTGCAAATAAATATCTTGAAATCTTGAAATCTTGTGATAGTGTGTCTCCTGTCACTCAAATCATGATCTCTAATACCTCTTTTTTTTTTTTTTTTTTTTTTAAATAAATAATGCTGGACAATCCACACAGCATCATCTAGCCCCAGGTAAGCTGCTGTTAAACAGAGCTGTGTTATGGGTAACTAGATGACTGACATATACTTAATACAATACAATACATAGATAGATATTTTTTTTATTATATATAGTAATACCCAGAACACCCGGAACAAATATTTGTAGGTCGTACAAACATTTGTCCCGAGGCGGGAATCGAACCCGCAACCTCTGCGTCGCAGGCGGACCTGCGCCCGCTGCGCCACATCGGTCGTCAATCTCAATCAACAAATCAATAACCTTTATACAGATTTAAGTTTACACGGAGGTTCCAACAAATTCTAACCATACAAAATGTATGTATACGATATGCTTATAACGCGTCACGACACGCCACGACAGAATAATGTAAATGCGGCTTCAAAAACCAGATGATTACCATACTTATTTCTGCCGCCAAACAGTAATGCGCGCATTGCTGTGTTCCGGTGCGAAGGGCATGGTTTCCGGTGAAATTACTGGCACATGAGGCGTTCGATCTTAGCCTCCAGGTGGCAATCCGCGAGTGATACCTCTAATATTGCAAGCGTCCATAGGCTGCGGTAACCGCTTACCATCTTGTGGGCCGTACGCTTGGTTGCCACTTCAGTTGTATAAAAAAATAATTATGAAGTGCAAGAGCTGAAGGTGTATACCTGTCTCTCGTAGAAGAGCAGATATGCGGCGGCGGGGTCGATGGGCGGCGCGGGGTGCGGGTTCAGTTCCCGGCACGAGCTGTCGTTGTAGCAAAGCCACGCGCCCGACGGGTTGCGGGCGTACGCCACGTAGTGCCCGCCCGACATCTGCCCCGAGTGAGACTGGAACACACGTAATATTTAGAATAAGTTCCACCTGGTGGTACGACTCTTCGGCAAGAGTCCGTCTTGGTGGGTACCACCGCAGATATTCCACCTCCAAGCAGTAGTGTGCAAGCTGCACTGTGTTTAGGTTTGAAGGGCACTGTAGCAGGTGAAATTACTGGGCGAAAGAGATTTACCAACAATGTCTCGGGGTGATAAGCGCAGTGCAGTGCCACGCAAACACTTGAAAACTTTAAGCTTTGGGTGGCACTGCATCTGTAATAGTCAGGCGTGGTGCTTAACATCAGGTGGGCGTCTTGATTGTCTTGTCACTTGCTGACATAAAAATAGGAACAGGTGCCTCACTCTTGAATCCAATGACAATTCCGATCCAATCCCAATTTATATTTACTGCTGTCAAATTTTTGTACTCTTGAAAACAAGGTTGAATTTGGTGCTAGGTTTGCTGTCAAAAGTACGAAATGTCATATTCCAATAATTGTCCAATACCGATCGCGTTCAAGAGTAAGGTCCCCCCCCCCCCCCCGGCAGTCAGGCAGGCAGGCAGGCAGGCAGACAGAGACTCACCACGACGGCGTACAGCCTGTACTTGAGGTCCAGCGGGTCCTGGCGGTGCTGCAGCCGGTGCTGGTGGTGGTCCTGCAGGTTGTCGTCCTGCACGGGCGCGGTGCGCAGGCTGGTGGACTCCAGCCGCTGGCGCCGCGCCGCCTCCACGGAGCTGCGACGCCGCCTCTCCATTTTCACTCTGCAATTATTATTTTTTACACTACTGAAGTGGCAACCAAGCGTACGGCCCACAACATGGTAAGCGGTTACCAAAGCCTATGGACGCTTGCAATAACAGAGATATCACTCGCGGGTTGCCACCTGGAGGCTAAGATCGAACGCCTCATGTGCCAGTAATTTCACCGGAAACCATACCCTTCGCACCGGAACACAGCAATGCGAGCATTACTGCTTGGCGGCAGAAATAGGTATGGTGGTAGTCCTTCCCCGGCCAAGCTCTATCACAGAGAACTCTACTACATATTACATATTATTAAATAATAATCTAATAATATTTTAAAGTGAGACCTGTAAATATTTTTATTAATAAATACTTATAACTAAAGAGTAGTAGAGTTCTCTGTGATAGAGCTCGTCCGGGGAAGGACTACCACCATACCTATTTCTGCCGCCAAGTAGTAATGTTTGTATTACTGTGTTCCGGTTCGAAGGTACAGGCACATGAGACTTTTAATCTACGTCTCAGGGTGGCAACCCGTGAGTGATATCTCTGGTATTGCAAGCGTCCATAGGCTGCGGGAACCGGTTACCATCTTGTGGGCCGTACGCTTGGTTGCCACTTTAGTTGTATTAAAAAAAAAACTTATGATACGGGGCGGCGCGCAATACGCATGCGCGGTCGCGTATTGCGCAGAAAACAGAGATGCCAGAGGATCTAGTCGTAGTATCTCGCTCTCTGTAATAACCTCGTCGACCAGCGCCGTGGAGCCATACCTCAGAATTTCTATCTCTATACCTGATATGACAACTCACCTATTCTTCGCCTCCTTCGGTTCCTTGGCCTGTTCATCTTCGCTCTCGCTCTCTGTAATAACCTCGTCGACCAGCACCGTGGAGCCATACCTCAGACTAACTATCTCTATACCTGAATTATGGATGTAACAAATCACCTATTCTTCGTTTATTTCGGTTCCTTGGCCTGTTCATCTTCGACCAGCACCGTGGAGCCTCGCCTCAGACTAACTATCTCTATACCTGATATGACAACTCACCTATTCTTCGTCTCCTTCGGTTCCTTGGCCTGTTCATCTTCGCTCTCGCTCTCCGTAATAGCGTCGTCGACCAGCACCGTGGAGCCGCGCCTCAGACTAACTATCTCTATACCTGATATGACAACTCACCTATTCTTCGTCTCCTTCGGTTCCTTGGCCTGTTCATCTTCGCTCTCGCTCTCTGTAATAACCTCGTCGACCAGCGCCGTGGAGCCATACCTCAGACTAACTATCTCTATACCTGATATGACAACTCACCTATTCTTCGTCTCCTTCGGTTCCTTGGCCTGTTCATCTTCGCTCTCGCTCTCCGTAATAGCGTCGTCGACCAGCACGGTGGAGCCGCGCCTCAGACTGGCTATCTCCCGGTGGCGGAGGATGGTCTCCCGCGGGACGGACGCGAGGTACTCCGTGGGGTCGAAGTCCTGGAAGGGGAAGTTGACCACCTTCTGCGACTTGATCCATTTGTTGTTCACGTATTGGAAGCGTTTCAAGTGGATTATCTGTAATAAAATAAATAAATATAAATAAATAATGCTGGACAATCCACACAGCATCATCTAGCCCCAAGGTAAGCTGCTGTTAAACAGAGCTGTGTTATGGTTATTAGATGACTGATATATATTTAATACAATACAATACATAGATATTTTTTATTATATATAGAAAATACCCAGAACACCCGGAACAAATATTTGTAGATCGTACAAACATTTGACCCGAGGCGGGAATCGAACCCGCAACCTCCTATAGGGGGAATAACTATAGGGGAAAGGTAAAACTGTCAGTTTCGTCGCGAATCATGATCATCATAACAGCCTTCCAATGTTCCCACTGCTGGGACACTGGCCTACATTCGGGCGAGAGTGATTGGGTCTTAATCCACCACGCGGACCCAATGCGGATTGGTGGATGGCACATGCCTTACGAATTTGTAGTTCTTGGACATGCCGGTTCCCTCGCGATGTTTTCCTTCACCGTATGAGAGCACTGGCATTGCGCACATACATTTTTCGAACAGAAAAATCCATCGGTGCACGACCGGGTTTGAACCCACTAGATAGTCGCGAATAACAACTACGTTTTATTCGGCGATTCGAGTTTGGTCGAATCCATCCTAGGTCACAAAAACTGATGTAGAATTCGAATGTTTATGTCCAAGCTGCACTGTGTTTAGCTTCGAAGGGCTACCAGACAACCTTTAGATGGATAGGATTGATATAATATAGCTGATAATGGTATGGTATTTAGTATCTACATTACTTTTAATTTAGATAGATAGATAGATAATTTATTCATCACAAAAAAACTTTTTACAACACTGGTTAATAATACCTAAAAACCTATGTTAGGTTTATCTAGACATTAGGTTCTCGATATCATACAAAAACAAAGACAATTCAAAGTGATCCTAATGATTGCATTGAATAGGAAGGTACATCTATATTACAATCTAAACTATTTAAAATTAAAAAGCGCAGCACCTTACATCACTAAGAAAGTAGGTATCAAAGCAATTACTATAACAACACTCGTTGTCAGCAAATACCTACAGCTAAACCCCGTCAGGCAAGTGAGGTGAATAGAAAATAATAATAAAGTTATCTATATAGGATGCTCCTTATTATGTTAATCTAAGCTTTAACTCATACTAATATTATAAATGCGAAAGTCAGTGTGGGTGTGAGTGTTGGTGTGTGTGTGTGTGTGTGTGTGTCTTGCCGTGAAGAATATTACCTAATTACTAAGTTTCAAACAAATCGCACGACGCGTTACAAAGTTTCCATACAAACTATTAAGGGGTTTTTTGAATTTTTGAATGAATTTCAATAACGACTTTTATCAAATTTATTGAAGAATGTTAATGCCAAGTTTCAAATTTGAAAGTACCACTGTCTGGTAGTAAGTGAAATTACTGGGCGAAAGAGACTTAACAACAATGTCTCGGGGTGATAGGGTATGGTTTCCGGTGAAATTACTGGCACATCCGACTTTCGATCTAGGTGGCAACCCGCGAGAGTTATCTCTGGTATTGCAAGCGTCCATAGGCTGCGGTAACCGCTTACCATCTTGTGGGCCGTACGCTTGGTTGCCACTTCAGTTGTATTATAAAAAAAAATATAGGTGTATGTTTTTTTATGTCAGCAAGTGACAAGACAATCAAGGCGCCCGCCTGATGTTAAGCACCACGCCTGACTATTACAGATGCAGTGCCACCCAAAGCTTTAAGTTTTCAAGTATTTGCGTGGCACTGCACTGCGCTTATCACCCCGAGACATTGTTTCTAAGTTTCTTTCGCCCAGTAATTTGACTTGCTACAGTGCCCTTCAAACCTAAACACAGTGCAGCTTGCACACCACTGCTTGGAGGTATAATATGTGTACGTGTATGTGTGTCAGTTAGGTCACCATGATGGGGGGCGCCCTCCACAGCTGCAGCGTCTTGGTGGCGGGCTGGTTCTCCTTGCAGGCGGAGCAGTGGTAGCGCTCCTCGAGACGCTCCGGAGAGGTGAAGGCGCGCAGGCAGCTCTGCAGGTCCACCGCCTTCGCCGCCTCCGCCGCCTCCTGCCCAACCACACGAGGATATATAAGCTCATTCATTATCTACAAGACAAACTTAAGGGATAGGTTCCACACATAAAAAAAAAATACAAGTACTTTTCGTTTTATTTAAAAAAAAATTACGTAATTTGCTTAATAATTATTTATCCTTGTTAGAAATCGAAAAGGCAGCGCTCGGCACGTGTCAGTGACCGGGGCGCGTCAATGAACCGCGGGTCAATAACCCGCGCGTCCTTGACCTGCGCGTGTCAATGACCCGCTACGGGGCGCGCACACTCGAAAATTTCATTATTACGCCGCTTATCTCGATTCCCAACAATGATAAATAATAATTGAGCAGAAAAACGTAATCGATTTTTTTTGTTTACTTTTTAAGACAAAATATACATAAAAAAAAATAGGTATATACACTTTTTTTATATGTGAAATCTATGCCTTGAATTTGTCGGGTTGATAATGAATGACCCTGTACTTTGATGCTTTCATTATACAGTTGGAATTACTGTGCATTGTACTGCATTCGGTAAGTCCCTAGTATGTTATGAAAATGAACCTTGTTGCTTTAACAATTGAGTTGGGATTACTGTGTTGATTAAGGTCTGATGCCTTGAGGCGGACTAGATAAGCAGAGGTTATGTTATGAAAGTGAACCTTGTTGCTTCAACAGTTGAGTTGAGATTACTGTGTGCTAAGGAACAATCAATAAGCCCGTAGATAAATGATATGATAAATAAATGATTCTTATTTTTTCATTAGTTGAGTTGTGTAGGAGCGCTCGTGACGTAGCTGGCTAAGTAGTTCCTAACAGGTACTGCTCCATGGCAATTTCAACTGAGCGCTCCCGTGCTTCGGAAGGCACGTTAAGCAATCATTCCCGGCCAAGTTGATAGGCCAGAGACCAAGAAACTCTGTCACCAGAGTTGGCAACTAAGGAAGTAAATTATGGAGAGTTGTTCTTGCAAGGCAGGTACCTGCGCGACGGAAGCGTGGTCGGTGCAGAGGCGCTCGCGCGTGGTCTGGTAGCGCAGGTGCAGCGCGGTGGGGTCCCAGTCGATGGCCAGCATGCAGGCGCGTGCGCAGCCGTGCCGCGTGCTGCCGCCCAGCAGCGCCTCCTCCAGCCGCTCCAGCGTGCTGCGCCCCCCTCCCACGCACCCCCCCTCACCCTGCACACACACCCTTAGCTACTACTGCTACTGCGAGGAGTACAGCGCGAGCGCTCACTTTAAAAGTGAACAAGTTACTGTATTTTGAGGAGCTGTTCCGCTCATCGCATTTAACAACGAAACTGGCAACCAAGCGTACGGATTACACGATGGTAAGCGGTTACCACGGCCTATGGACGCTTGCAATACCAGAAGTATCACTCGCGGGTTGCCACTTTGAGGCTGAGATCGAAAGTCTCATGTGCCTGTAATTTCACCGGAAACCATACCCTTCACACCGAGCTTTACTGCTTGGCGGCAGAAATAGGTATGGTGGTAGTTCTTCCCCGGACGAGCTCTATCACAGAGAACTCTACTACTCTTAAATTTAATATCTTAAACGCTGATCTGCACCGGAATTTTATATGACCAAATCAAAGAAATGGGATATTTAGTACAGTACAGTCCCTTTTATCCCTTTTTGGAAGAAGTATAGTTCTCTCGGCGGATCTAGGCTTCCGTGATTTAGTAAGAAAAAGTCCCATTGCGCATCGAAACGGCTAACTTCACGGAAGCCTAGATCCGCCGAGAGAACTATATCTCTATACTTGTGCGGGAACCAATGGTAACCTAATTCCATGTTATTGCGTCAGTTAATAAATATTTTTGTATTTTGTAAAAAAAAAAAAAAAAAAATACTCTCCAATCAAAAATCCCCGACGACAAAAAAAACCTATAAAGTCATAGAACACCAAGTTTCAACCACATCGGTTGAAAACTGCGACCTGTAAGCGAGAACAGACTGACTGACTGACAGAGGGACAAAAGCATTCTTGGCCAATCTCGAAAGTGAGACGCTTCGCTCGCTCGCGGTCAAATGGGCGGCAATAATTAGATTTCTTTTTTTTTTATCTTTATTTACCATCTTGTGGGCCGTACGCTTGGTTGCCACTTCAGTTGAAAAAAAAAACAAAAAAAAACATACATCATCGTCGGAGAGCCTCGCGCTCGCCTGCCTCTGCAACTTGGCCTTCGCTATCGGAGAGTTGGCGTTGGGCAGACTCTCGTCCATGAGGTTGGGCGCGGTCGCGGACGGCTTGCGGGACGCGACGCCCTGACCTGATGTTATATATACACAATACAATACAATACAATACAATACAATACCAAATGTTTTATTGCATTACCAAAAGATATAACAATGTTAACAGAGATAAAATCTCCTTTTACTTTCCTTTTCAAAAAAGCGATAGGAACCCAGCCGGTGTTGTTGCCAGTTCTTTTACGGCATGGGCGCGTTGGAACTGGTGTAAATTTTCCTAGCTTGTAAGACGTTTCAAAGTGATCCTTGTGATTCTACTGAATAAATAATTTTTGATTTTGATTTTTAATAGTGTATTCATAAAACAATAAAGAGTGCAGACCTCTATAAATAAATAATGCTAGACAATCCACACAGCATCATCTAGCCGCAAGGTAAGCTGCTGTTAAACAGAGCTGTGTTATGGGTACTAGACGACTGATATATACTTAATACAATACAATACATAGATATATATTTTTTATTATATATAGAAAATACCCAGAACACCCGGAACAAATATTTGTAGAGCATACAAACATTTGACCCGAGGCGGGAATCGAACCCGCAAGCAAACTCCGCATCGCAGGCGGACCTGCGCCCGCTGCGCCACATCGGTCGTCAAATAAATTCTAGAACATTCATTCTTTTTGATACCATTGGAACGAAGACATTCCTTATTAATTTTTATATTTTAATAATTTAAATATAATTGCTGTGTGGATTGTCCAGCATTATTTATTTATTTATTTATTTATAATAAACGAATATTCATTGAAGATGAACCCGAAGATCCCCGTAGCTACAACAGTAACAAATACTTGTCAAGGAGGAGAAAAAGTGTAAAATAGGAGATTTTTCTCTTGTTTAGGTCAATTATTGATATTATGAAGACAGTGATTTAAAAATATAAAACATTTAAAGAAAAAGGGTTAGAAAAGGGTTGGAAATGTAGTGTAAACACACTTATAGATAACTGGTAAACTGGTAAATTGGTAACTGGAAAATGTGTCATTGGTAAACTGGTAATTGGTAAATTAGTAAACTGGTAGTCTGGAAAAATGTGTTATTGGTAAACTGTTAACTGGTAAACGGGTAAATTGATAAACTGGAAAATGTGTCATGGGTAAACTGATAAATGGTAAGGTAGTAAACTGGTAACTAACAAGGCCTTTACCATCTATTGAAGACTATTGATACAGCATCTAGTGGAAATGTTGGTTACTCTTGTTACCCACACTAGATGTGTGAAGTGTAGATGGTAAACCTGGTAAACTGTACCATACCTTACTAGGCACCTCAAAAACCTTATATAACTTAAAAGTATTCAGTAGTGTCGACTCTGTTGTAACATTTACTTAACTAAACTAGCTTTTCTTATGAATTAAAATACAAAGGACCGCAATAGTTTTTGTTATTTTTTTTTTATACAACTGAAGTGGCAACCAAGCGTACGGCCCACAAGATGGTAAGCGGTTACCGCAGCCTATGGACGCATGCAATACCAGAGGTATCACTCGCGGGTTGCCACCTTGAGGTTAAGATCGAAAGCCTTATGTGCCAGTAATTTACCGGAAACCATACCCTTCACACCGGAACACAGCAATGCGAGCATTACTGCTTTGCGGCAGAAATAGGTATGGCGGTAGTCCTTCCCCGGACGAGCTCTATCACAGAGGACTCTACTACTCTCTAAGTTTAGAAAATGTTACAACAGAATTGACAGCAATGACTAGTGGAACTAAAACCCGCCGCACATGTCCACACTCGTGTTGGTTCACGGTACTGCGCTGATGTGACTTTGTTGACAATTAGCCATTTTAATTGGTGCCACTCGCACGTGCCTCGTGAAAACCAATGGGAGTGGAAGCATGTATAGTTCTCTCGGCGGATCTAGGCTTCCGTGAAGTTAGCCGTTTCGATGCGCAATGGAGCTTTTTCTAACTAAATCGTCTTTGCGCATCACAAATGGCTAACTTCACGGAAGCCTAGATCCGCCGAGAGAACTATACGGCGTGAGCCAACCACCACCTTACACAATAAGGATAAGCATGATGACAGTATCCGAGTATGACTAAAATTATTTGCTCATCTGATGAAAAAGGATTCAAGGTACATAAAAAACATATTGAGTCTTTTATTTCATGCGATTTTGAGGAAATAAAATTACAAAATACAGCAATCTGCAATGATAGCTTAAACTGGAAACAAAACTGCAGAATATTGTACCTATAGTCTGGTTTTTAAGTCCAAAAAGGTAAACAAACAAATGTCATTGTCAAATGTCAATTTTGTGTATCTCAGAAAAGCAAAACCTTTGGATCGATAATACTTGTACCCGCGTACTAATCAGAATCAGACCTACTACCTGTCTACCAACAAAGATCAACAGAAAGGCCTTTCTATCTATCGACTTCCTTGGTGGCGACTCATTTCATCAACCTAACGAAACTTCTTTAACGCATAATCATCACCATGGCTACCGGAAGAAAGATAAATGACAAGAACTGTCACTTGGCTCGGAACTAAAAACTTGATATAAAAAGATATTTTATTTTATGATTATTCTCTGTAAATATTTTCATCTGCATCTCAATAAATAGCTTACAAAGTCTAAATCTATCTCTACCTACCACCCCATAGAACAAACTGGACAAAACGTGAACAGGACAAGAAAACACAACGAGAAACCTTCCGACAAGCACTTTCGATAAACGAATGAAAATGAACCAAATGTGTAACAGCACTGCAAAACCTTACCGTACCCCAGAATGTGACAAGTATAGTTTTCACGGCGGATCTTGGCCGTCGTGAAATTAACCGTTTCGATGCGCAATGGAGCTTTTTCAAACTAAATTGTCTTTGCGCATCACAAACGGCTAACTTCACGGAAGCCAAGATCCGCTGTGCGAACTATACCATAAAATATTTACCCAAAAAAAAAATGTTTTTCTAAGTATTTGCATAACAAATATGAATATCTGAACAAAACTATGCTTAAATCATCTATTTTAATTAGTTTTACAAGTCTTGGCTAGAATAAAAAATTCTTACACATTAATGTAGCGTAACATAGTTCCCTATCAAAAAATAAGTATTTTTTTTCTATGGTATCACCATTGTTTACCTTTTTGGACTTGAATTAAAAAAAATACTATAAATGTTAACATTTTAAATAGAAAAGTATGACGTCATTATTGTTGACTAGCAAAGAACGTTTTTAAAATAGAGATTGTCAATATTAATATTAATTGACGACCGATGTGGCGCAGCGGGAGCAGGTCCGCCTGCGACGCAGAGGTTGCTGGTTCGATTTCCG
Organism: Colostygia pectinataria; assembly: GCA_951394395.1. Classification (NCBI taxonomy): domain Eukaryota; kingdom Metazoa; phylum Arthropoda; class Insecta; order Lepidoptera; family Geometridae; genus Colostygia; species Colostygia pectinataria. Next base: position 9,806,955 of record OX596369.1, read on the forward strand.
CCTCGGGACAAATGTTTGTACGATTTACAAATATTTGTTCCGGGTGTTCTGGGTATTTTCTATATATAATAAAAAAATATCTATCTATGTATTGTATTGTATTAAGTATATATCAGTCATCTAGTACCCATAATACAGCTCTGTTTAACAGCAGCTTACCTTGGGGCTAGATGATGCTGTGTGGATTGTCCAGCATTATTTATTTATTAATACAAAACTATAAATTTCTGCAAATTTACACATAGTCGATACTTCTAAACAGTTTATCAATATCAGCCACCCAATCATGCCAACCAGCCAGCAGGTTAGGGTCACATCAAGTAGTCATGCAGTCCTCACCGAGGTCGGGTCCGCGGCGTCCGTCGACCGGCCGCCGCCCGGAGGAAAGGATGAGACGAGCTTGTCGATATCAAAACTAGCCAGTCTCATACAATCCGCCGGGCGGAGAGCACGCGAGCTGTTAGTTCGGGCGACCACTGCTTCTGGCCAGAATTCCACCAGCAAATCGGTTGAGATTTTTTAGTGCTTGGAAAGTTGTGAATTTATGTCGGTTTTGGGGGATCATTCAATGATGAATTCTATTTTCTTTTGATCATTGTAACAATAGCTGGCAAATATATGGTATTTGCAAGAGACAGGCAAAAATTTAAGTACTTGGAGGAAGCTTTTACTTAATTCATAAGTCCTTTTTTTTATACAACTGAAGTGGCAACCAAGCGTACGGCCCACAAGATGGTAAGCGGTTACCGCAGCCTATGGACGCTTGCAATACCAGAGGTATCACTCGCGGGTTGCCACCTTGAGGCTAAGATCGAAAGCCTCATGTGTCAGTATTTTCACCGGAAACCATACCCTTCACACCGGAACACAGCAATGCGAGCATTACTGCTTGGCGGCAGAAATATTGAGATATTCCTTATTTGGTCAATAATTTTATGGTCAGTTATTAAAACGAATACACCTATACTACTTATAAATGGTGCATTGGAAGAATAAAGCTTTTTATTCCCTTACTTTAGCAAAAATTTCTGCCATTTTTGGAAATCACCCAACACAATAAAAATGATTCTCAAACTCGTTAATACACTGATCAATTTGCTTGAGGAATAATGGCACCGGTTAGTGCTGGCGAAAGAACCAGTGTGGAGTTAGTCCATGATGCTAGATGATTAGTTAGTATGCTAGAGTTAGGAGATTAGTAGAGGAGGTACACAAAGAGCAGTTTTTACCTGAAATCGACAATTAAAATTTTTAAAACACACTAGTGTTTCATCTCCACCTAACCACAGCTGTCTTTGTTGCAATTTTCTGTTTATATCAGTAACTAGCTTCTGTCCGCGTCTTCGTTTGCGTGGTATCTACATAAGAATAGCCTATCCCAGGTCCTGGACAGTAGACTGTAGTGTAGTGCAGTGTATAGTAAAATAGTACAGTGCATAGTAGTGAAGTGCAGTGTATAGTAGTGTAGTGCAGTGTATAGAAGAGTAGTGCAGTGTACATGGTAATTCATTATCAATGTGACAAACTTAAGGAATAGGATACACACATAAAAAAAAATGGACAATGTTTTTTTTTTGTATATTTTCTTTTAAAAATCTCGAGTAAATAGATTACGTATTTCTGGACATTTATTATTTATCATTGTTGGAAATCACCTGATAATAAATTATTTTAACGCGAGCCCCGTAGCGGTCATTGACACGCGCAAGTCATTGGCACGTGGGTTATTGACATGCGGTTCATTGACGCGGGGTTATTGATACGGGCCGCGAACTGCCTATTCGATTTTCAACAAGGATTACTCATTATTGACATGAAAAATTTAATCTTTTTACTCAAGATTAAAAAAAAATGAGTTTTTTTTAATGTGTGGAACCTATTCCTTAAGTTTGTCACATTGATAATGACTAAACCTATATAGTAGTGTAGTTGTGTGTACAGTAGAGTAGATGTGTGTATAGTGGTGTGTAGTGCAGTAGATGTGTGTAGTGGGTAGTGACCTCGTGTCGGCACGATGGGGTCGGGTCCGCTGGGCAGCGCGCAGCCGCGGCAGGCGCGCGTCCAGGCGCAGCGGCCGCACCACGCGCCGCCGCCCGCGCGCGCCACCAGCCGCAGCGTGAACGGGAACTCGTACCCGAGCGAGTCGTCGCTGGAACGCAACACACACACACACCCACCCACCTTAACTCTCACTACGTCATTCCGAGGTATAGTTAGCCGTTTCGATGCGCAATGGAGCTTTTTCTAACTAAATCGTCTTTGCGCATCACAAACGGCTATCTTCACGGAAGCCTAGATCCGCCGAGAAAACTATAATCTAGGTAGGTATTACATAACTTATTTATTATGTAGAAATAAGTTACAACTACGCAAGCGCTCGTGACGTAGCTGGCTAAGTTGTTCTTAACAGGTCAACGAAGTTAAGCACTGTTCCGCGTAGTCATCATTTGGACCGCCAGTGGCAATTTCCGTTTCTCCCGTGCTTCAGAGGGCATGTTAAGTAGTCGGTCTCAGCATTTTTCTAAGTTGTTAAGCCATGACAGAGGCCTTCGGGCGGCCTAGAAACTCTGTCACTAGAGTTGGCCATTGACTCATACGAATTTATTTACTTTTAGTTTTTAAACAAATTTCATAAACAAATAATTTTCTGAGGCAACTTTTGTATATTTATATTCAATTGGCCTTCTTGTATTATGTATTTTATTGCATAATATCTAATTCATAATATTAACTCTGTAATCTAGCTGTGAGTTTTCCTAAGATAAAATAAGATAAAATAAAATATTTGTTTGTAAAGAATAAACTCAAAAGCTACCGGTCCGATTTAAAAAAATATTTCACCCATAGATTTATTTTTTGCGTTTGTCCACCTCACGATGTTAGGTGATTATGTAGTGTGCGGTGAAGCACGCTAGCAAGGAAGGAGTATAGGGTAGTTAGGTACCAGTCGGTGGCGTGGTTGCATGTGTCGGCGGAGGAGGGCGGAGGCCTGGCGGAGAGCAGACGCGCCACCTGCGCCCAGACGGCGCCGTAGAGCGCGCGTCCACTGGCGCCCGGCCGCAGCGGCACCACCAGCGGCACGCCGAACAGCGCCGGCCGGCTGCGCTGCGACCCCACGAAGTACACGTCCGACCGGTTCTGCTTCCTGCAACGCACTGACCGCTTTAACCCGGATCTAGAACCGGCGGATCTCAGCTCTCGTGAAGTTAGCCGTTTTTGAGAAACATTTCGATCAAAAAAACTCCAACGGGTGTATCCCATTATTTCCATGGAAATATAAAATGCACCAGAGCACCGGTGGTCTAGTGGTAGTGACCCCGCCTTCCGATCCTAAGGTCGTGGGTTCAAACCCGGTCGTGCACCAATGGATTTTTCAGTTCGAAAAATTTATGTGCGCAATGCCAGTGCTCTCCTACGGTGAAGGAAAACATCGTGAGGAAACCGGCATGTCCAAGAACTGAAAATTCGAAAAACATGTGCCATCCACCAGTCCGCATTGGGTCCGCGTGGTGGATTAAGACCCAATCACTCTCGCCCGAGAGTAGGCCAGTGTCCCAGCAGTGGGAACATTAGAAGGCTGTCATGATGAATATAAAATAGAAAAAGTGGGACCAGCGTTTTCGATGCGCAATGGAGCGGGTGTATCCCACTATTTCTATTGATAGAAATACTGGGCCTGATTCAGACTGATTGTCCCGCTATTTCTATTGTTTTTTTTTTTATGTCAGCAAGTGACAAGACAATCAAGGCGCCCACCTGATGTTAAGCACCACGCCTGACTATTACAGATGCAGTGCCACCCATAGCTTAAAGTTTTTAAGTGTTTGCGTGGCACTGCACTGCGCTTATCACCCCGAGACATTGTTGTTAAGCCTCTTTCGCCCAGTAATTTCACTTGCCACAGTGCCCTTCAAACCTAAACACAGTAATGCTTGCACACTACTGCTTGGAGGTAGAATATCTGACACTGCGGTGACGACGGACTCTTGCTGAAGAGTCCTACCACCAGGTAAAGGTTCATTTTAGATTTATAAAGTGTACATCGTACCTAAATCCAACCCTGAGTGCGGCTCACCTGTGCACCGCCAGCAGATACTCCACCCGGGCTGCGGGCCGCTGCTCCAGCGAGCTCGGCCCGGGGGGGGAGAAGGAGGACAGCTTCCCCCTCCCGACGCGAGGACTTGACGGCTTCAGGTTGAGAGACCTCACGCTCAGGGTCGGCGAGCTGGTCACGTCTTTCTTAGCCTCTTTTGGGAGGGTACTGCTTCTGAAATGAAATGTGTTTATTGGACCAACTGTTTTTATCTACATGAAAGACGATACGACGACGGGAGTGAAGTAATTCCTGGTATAAACTAGGATTTTAGTTACAGTATATTGCAATATTACGTTGCAGTACAATGGCAAAGTTATGATACAGTACAATGCAATGTTACGTTACAGTACAATGGCAAAGTTATGTTACAGTACAATGCAATGTTATGATACAGTACAATGCAATGTTACGTTACAGTACAATGCAATGTTTCATTACAATACAGTCAGCATCAGAAGTAAGTGACATGATTCTAGCTTTCATAAATAAATAAGTAGGCTATAATGAAAAAAAGTTAGTCATTTGAATTAAACAGTTTTCGATCCGGCTTTTTTATAATTTAGCCATCAGATAATTTTAAAATAATGTTGTCTTATTGTGAATTATTTTTATACCAAGTTTTGAAAGCAAAGAATAATGTCACTCACGTCTGATCTGATACTGACTGTACAGTGCAATATTTCGTTACAATGCAATGTTACGTTACAGTACAATGCAATGTTACGTTAAAGTACAATGCAATGTTACGTTACAGTACAATACAATGGAGTGCTCGTGACGTAGCTGGCTAAGTTGCTCTTAACAGATCAACGAAGATGGGTGACCGCCAGTGGCAATTTCAACTGAGCGCTCCCGTGTTTCGGAGAGCACGTTAAGCAGTCGGTCCCGGCTTTTTCAAAGTTGTTAGGCCATGACAGAGGCCTTCGGGCGGCCTAGAAACTCTGTCACCAGAGTTTGCCACTGACTCATACGAACTTACTTACGTTCCAATACAACGCAATGTTACGTTACAGTACAATGCAATGTTACGTTACAGTACAATGCAATGTTACGTTACAGTACAATGGCAAAGTTATGTTACAGTACAATGCAATGTTACGTTACAGTACAATGCAATGTAACATTACACTGCACTGCACTGTAGAGCCTCACCTGCAGTCCGTCTTGTCGGTGTAGGCGCTGTGCGACCTGAGGAATGTGTTGGGCGGACTCTGAGACATCAGTATTTCCGACATCGATCGCTGCAATGGACACACGTTAGATTTACGGAAAGAAAGTATTACACTACTAGATTGATTCAATTCAAAACCGGTAAAGATATAAGTTTTCGGCATTTCTCAATAATTTCTTTTGGCTTTTATATTTTTGTAAATATAATTTCTGACTGTATTTCACCGTTTATAATTTTGCGTAAAAATATATTAGTTTTAAATGTCATCATCATCATCATGACAGCCTTCTAATGTTCCCACTGCTGGGACACTGGCCTACTCTCAGGCGAGAGTGATTGAGTCCTAATCCACCACGCGGACCCAATGCGGATTGGTGGATGGCGCATGTCTTTCGAATTTTTAGTTCTTGGACATGCCGGTTTCCTCACGATGTTTTCCTTCACCGTATGAGAGCACTGGCATTGCGCACATAAAATTTTCGAACAGAAAAATCCATTGGTGCACGACCGGGTTTGAACCCACGACCTTAGAATCGGAAGGCGGGGTCACTACCACTAGACCACCGGTGGTTTTAAATGTATATAAGGTCATTCATTATCAACCTGACAAACTTAAGGGATAGGTTCTACACATAAAAAAAAATACTAGTACTTTTTTTTTCTAAACATTTTTTTTATATTAAAAAAAAAAAAACGTAATTCTGCTTAATAATTAGTTATCCTTGTTAGAAATCGAAAAGGCAGCGCTCGGCACGTGTCAGTGACCCGCGCGTCAATGAACCGCGGGTCAATAACCCGCGCGTCCTTGACCTGCGCGTGTCCTTGACCCGCTACGGGGCGCGCACACTCGAATATTTCATTATTACGCCGCTTAACTCGATTCCCAACAATGATAAATAATAATTGAGCAAAAAACGTAATCGATTTTTTTTTGTTTACTTGGGATTTTTAAGACAAAATATACATAAAAAAAAATATAGGTACATATATATTTTTTTTTATGTGTGGAACCTATCCCTTAAGTTTGTCAGGTTGATAATGAATGACCCTGTATATTTGTTTTAAATTCATAAGTTAAGTTTCTTTATATACCTGCTTGCTTAGTGTGAGGTAGTCATAATGAAAAAAAACTTCAACTACTAAATTAACCTTGTGTTGTGATAGATAAAATTCATTTAACTTTGATGTTTTATATTTTATATGTTTTATACCATCCAAGCGAACGGCCCACTTGATGGTAAGCGGTTACCGTAGTCTATGTAAGTTGATAATAAATCTAATAAATCTCTACAGCAAATATTAAAATGATTTATTTATTTTACAGTCATTTTTAAAAGGTTGGCTATAATGGTTCTTGTAAGTGCCATATTACTTTAAAGACCTTCTGTAACACTTATTTATGCAAATCAATATCTTGAATATTGAATCTAGATGTTACGAAATCCTAAAAGCCGTTTTTTTTTTAAATTTATATTATAATTGATAGATAAATGATAGATTCAGGCGTTACTTTGCGGAAATCTTTAGAATTTAAGAGTAGTAGAGTTCTCTGTGATAGAGCTCGTCCGGGGAAGGACTACCACCATACCTATTTCTGCCGCCAAGCAGTAATGCTCGCATTGCTGTGTTCCGGTGCGAAGGGTATGGTTTTCCGGTGAAATTACTGGCACATGAGGCTTTCGATCTTAGCCTCAAGGTGGCAACCCGCGAGTGATACCTCTGGTATTGCAGGGTCCATAGGCTGCGGTAACCGCTTACCATCTTGTGGGCCGTACGCTTAGTTGCCACTTCAGTTGTATATAAAAAAAAAACCATACCAAAAATATTTAAATTTAAGATAAAGTGAAACACATTACAAGAAAACTAATTTACTAGTACTGTAAAAATATAAATCTTTCTAGTATGTATGTATAGATGCTCAATGAAATATCTAACTACCATGAAAAACTCTGTACAATGTATAGCTAATCCCAATCAGAAATATTTACAACAGAACGTGGTATAAGCATGATGACTGATTTTGAAAAACTGTTCTATTGTATTCAGAAGCATTGACTTTATGCAAAAAATAACGTATCATTCCAGAAATTAATGGTTTAGTAGTAAAAAATTGCGATTGAAATTTGAATTTTAAAATTCACGCTAAAACGCGCCGAGTCGCTGAGTAACAGCGGTGACGTCATTATATCAGTTTTCAATATACAATTTTAGCAATAAGGTTCAAAACTCTGCAATATTTTAGATGCCACCAATCAGAGAACCTAGATGCTCCTGATCGTTGTTTAACCTTATATGGCGGATTGCTGTATTTTGTAGTTTTATTATATTAAAAATATTATCAATATCGCATCTAATGTAAAAAGAAATATGGTTTTTGATTTCCTTGAATCCTTTTTCATATGATGGAGACGTGATTTTAATGATTATTGGTTACTGTCATCATGCCTATTGTGGAACTAAATGAGCTATAGTTACAAAACACAATGAAACTACTTCAAACTCTGTGTGTATAGGCCACAAAATGTTCAGTGAATACATAGTTTGATTCAAACAATAGCACAGTCCGTCAGTCAGTCCGTCAGTCCATCAGTAAAGGAGTCTCGGTAATGTCCTAGTACTTAGACCTCCCAGTTTCTCGAACGCTGGTCAACAAATCAAAAGCTGTCAAGGATAATTTCAAATGAAAATGGTTCCCTAAAATGGGAAGGAAATGGGAAGTAGACATGACTAAGAGGTTGGATTCAACCAAACTAGAATAAGCAATATTCCTAGAATTAATCGTAGTTATCTTTATATAGTAAAATGTCAGTTTATAGTAGCCGGTTATATAGTAAAATGTCAGTTTACTCTCAGTTAACTGCGATTTATTCTACGAATGTATAAGCTATTATATTTATTATTAATATTAAAATAAAATTTAACAGATGATATTAACAATCATTAATTTCGTGACGTTCGAGAAATTGGGGTGAATATCAGTAAATAATGTTGAAAAAAAAAACTCAAAAATCAAAACTTAAACTGAATTAGTGCTGTTTTACCTGACTCTCTGTTGTCTATACATGCTTTTACAAAACCTTGCTACATACACATTTGTAAACAGACAGACAGTAAATACACAGATTTTTGTACATATTTACAAGAATAACATCTTACAGGTAGAGTATTACCACAGTTAACCTCAAAAGAAAAATATCGACCTGTGTTTCATCCCTCATCCTCCGGCAGACGTTGCTCCAGCGCTCGACGGAGCAACACGTCTGCCGGAGAACAAGTCGATGGTCCTGAGGATGTCCCGTGGAGGGATGAAACACGTGTCAATATTTTTCTTTTGAGGTTAACTGTGGTAACTGTGTGACCTCATCAGTTAAAAGGTTAAGCGGAATAGTACTAGAGATCTTAGGTAGAGTATTATTATAAATTACATATTAGTACCATATTACCAACTCTACTTGGGCAAGTTTATTGATTGATATCTAGATCAACTGGCATTTGACAAATGTCTGTTCCGTGCCGGGAAAGCAATGTACGTCTTTCTAATGTCGGTAATTTCTTGAATAATATCATTAGTAATATTTAAACCTAAAGCTTGAGAATATAATGTTTGTTTGTGGAAGCAAGCAAGCTATTATTATATACTTCCTCGCTCGGTATTTGTATGTGTGAGGGCGTGTGTGTGTGTAAGTGTGAGGGCGTGTGTGTGTAAGTGTGTGTGTGTGTGTGTGTGTGTGTGTGTGTGTGAAATCGTGTTGATTATCATTGCACTTTCAGTTAGGGGGTATTGAATAAATAAAAAAACATCTCTTTGAGTCCCAAAATCCCTAATAGCTCGGTTGGCACGCTTGTATTAGTAAAACCTTTACATAACTTAGTACTTGTGTGAGTATGATAGTATGTGAAAGAGTGTGGGTGTGTGTGTTAGTGCCAGATAGGTGTGTATTTATGAGTTTCCATGTTACTTCAGGGGAGTTACCACGAGCTTTTTTTTTATACAACTGAAGTAGCAACCAAGCGTACGGCCCACAAGATGGTAAGCGGTTACCGCAGCCTATGGACGCTTGCAATATCAGAGGTATCACTCGCCGGTTGCCACCTTGAGGCTAAGATCAAAAGCCTCATGTGCCTGTAATTTCACCGGAAACCATACCCTTCACACTGGAACACAGCAATGCGAGCATTGCTGCTTGGCGGCAGAAATAGGTATGGTGGTAGTCCTTCCCCGGACGAGCTCTATCACAAAGAACTCTACTACTCTTATAGCAATATTAAAATAATATTACACTGTTTTTTTTTGTATGCGGAAATGTCAGTCTAACATTGTTTTAACATTGCTTTTGTACTTGTGGTTACCCCCCTGAACTAGTCTTTTACAAGTCATCACAGCAGGAAACCCACAACGGAGTTTGTGTGAGGGAATGTGTGTGTGTGTTACGTTTGTGTGTGTGTGCGGGACGTGTGTAGCGTGCTAACCTTGAAGCAGAAGAGTGCTGGCATGCAGAGTGAGGAAGTATTGCCGGCGCTCACACTCACCTCCGCGTGCCAGCCGCCCGCGTCGCCTGCCCAGCCTGCGCAAAACCACATCACACTCAGCTAAACTCTATTAAATTACCCGGGTTAGTTCTACCACACTCTTCTGCACAAGTCCCTCATTATAAAGTATAATTCGTTCAGTAATTTTAAAGTAATTTACCACCGCAGTGCCAGATATTCTACCTCAAAGCAGTAGTGTGCAAGCTGCACTGTGTTTAGGTTTGAAGGGCACTGTAGCAAGTGAAATTACTGGGCGAAAGAGACTATCTGGCACTGTGGTACTAATACTAACTAGTAGTAGTAGTGGTACTAATATATGTAAGAGTTCTAGGATAGTGGTATCATCATCAGTAGTGAGCGGTTACCGTTGGTGAGGTCCCCGGGCGCGGGCGCGGGCTCGGTCGCGGGGGGCGCCGGGGGGGGCTCGCTGCGCGGGATCTCGTACGCGTACAGGTCGGCGGCGCAGGGGGCCACCTTGGCGCCCTCATCCAGCACGCGCCCGAACACCGCGCCGTTCAGCTCCACTATTATCATTCTGCAACACGATACTACAAAAGTGAGAGGAGCTCGTTGGCCAAGTTGTGGTTGTGGTTCTCGCTAGTAGATGCCAGGGAATGGGTTTATACCCGAGGCCCTCACCTGCAGCTCGCTACGACAGCAAGAGCAGTAGAAGACCCGGATTGATGTAGTTGTTCTTAACAGATCAACAAAGTTAAGCAATGTTCCGCGTAGTCTGAAATGTGCTCCATTCATTACAAAAGCAAGGACATGGCAAAAAAGCGATAAGGAACCAGCCGGTGTTGTTGGAACTGGCGTAAATTTTCCTGTAAGACGTTTCCGTTAAAGTGATCCTGATGTGATTTTATTGAAATAAACAATTTTTGAATTTTGAGTCACTATTTGAATGGGTGACCGCCAGTGGCAATTTCAACTGAGCGCTCCCGTGCTTCGGAGGGCACGTTAAGATTCGCACGATTCGCTTTGTAAGGTTGGCTTGATGTCGTAGCCATAGTGGTAAGCTAATTTTTGTGAAGCGATAAAAAGATATTTATTTTATTACGAGCGATCTGCCCCCGCTTCGCAACGGGTGCAGTAAAAACATAGCACCCGTGCGAAGCCGGGGCGGGTCGCTAGTAATAAATATAGCCTATGTTACTCACGGATAATGTAGCATTCTAATGGTGAAAGAATTTTGGAAATCGGACCTGTAGTTTTTTAGTTTTTTCGTGACAAACAAAAATACAAATATCCTCTCTTTATAATCTTAGTATCGATTTCAGCCCATATCGTCCCACTGCAGGGCAAAGGCCTCCCTCCATTTTCTTCCACAATTCTCGATCTTTGGCTCCTGTAGAGCACTGTAGCAAGTGAAATTACTGGGCGAAAGAGGCTTAACAACAATGTCTCGGGGTGATAAGCGCAGTGCAGTGCCACGCAAACACTTAAACACTTTAAGCTTTGGGCGGCACTGCATCTGTAATAGTCAGGCATGGTGCTTAGCATCAGGCGCCTTGATTGTCTTGTCACATGCTGACATAAAAAAAAAACCTATTCCTTAATTTTGTCACATTGATAATGAATGGACCCTGTACAAGAGTGCAAGAGCTCACGAGTGGGGCGGCAGGCCGCACAGCTCCGAGAGGTTCTTCATGAGGTCGAGGTAGGTGCCCTCCGAGTTGACGCGCACGCCGTACTTCACCGGCACCGACCCGTCCAAAAGTATCACTGCAACACAAAAATTACATTTATAATGCTGGACAATCCACACACACACACAGCATCATTTAGCCTAGATAATGCTGTGTGGATTGTCCAGCATTATTTATTTATTTATGTCAGTGGACAACTTTTTAAACAACACACATATTAACAAAACCGTTTAAGTAGGCGGCAACCAAGCGTACGGCCCCCTTGATGGGAAGCGGTTACCGTAGCCTATGTACGATTGCAACATCATAGATATCACTTGCATGTTACCACCCTGAGACGTTAGATAGAAAGTCTCATGTGCCTGTAATTTCACCGGAAACCATACCCTTCGAACCGGAACACAGCAATGCGAGCATTACTGCTTGGCGGCAGAAATAAGTGTGGTAGCAGTCCTTCCTCGGACGAACTTTATCACAAAGAACTGCTTCATACATTTTATAGTGTCCGGGGTGTTGTACTATGGTAGTATTTACCTCGTATCTGCACCCTGACGTAGGACTCCATCGGCAGCGGCAAACTGAGCATGTTGAACGCGTCGAACCTGACGCTCTCGGTGGCGCACACCTCGCACTTGACGCGCGACTTCAGCTGCCCGCAGAACAGCTCCGTCATTATGGAGTCGTTCCGCGCCGTGTGAGCCGCCCACGCCTCCGCCGCTACTACCTGCGGGTGGCGGCTCTACACACACGCAACCTACACACAAACTCTATTGTGTGTGTACTTTGTGTGTGTGATAGTTTGTGTAATGTGTGTGTGGGTGTGATACTTTGTGGGTGTGTGTGAACTAATTTGTGTGTAATTTAATTACTGTTTACTGACAGGTTCGGATGAAGGTGGTGTTTGAAAGAAAGTAAGAAGTAAACACATTTATTGACCCACAGAGGATAAATAAAAAAGTAGTTAGGCTAAGAAGCCTAACTACTTTTTTATTTATTGTAAGGACAACAGTTAGAACTAGCAGTTCTCCGAACAGTAGACCTCGCAAGCACCAACTTGTAAAGTGAGCTTTGAAAGTGAGCCACATACTGCATTTTGAGAAACTATTTTGTCATCACGCTGAAGATCCTCATCAGATCTTCACCAAATATCAGGCATACTTAAAGTTAATACTTACCTTTCAAATGAAATAAAAATCATTGAAATCAAATCACATTAGGCGGAGATATTCAGCAGCCCCCTTTTTACCCTTTTTTAGAGAAAGTACGCCCTCTATCAAAAATCCCCGACGACAATCAACTTTCATAAAGTCATAAAACCTGTATACGAAGTTTCAACCAGATTGGTTGAAAAATGCGACCTGTAGGCGAGAACAGCCGGACAAACTGACATCCAAAAGCATTTATGGCCAATCTCGAAACTGAGACGCTTCGCTCGCTCGGTCAATAAATTATTTAGTCATAAGTAAGTACTAAAAGGAACATACTAGTGTTGGCAACTCTGTAAGGAACGTGCATCTTTGATAGAATTCGACAGTGGACGAACGCCGCCGAGGCTACGAGGCTGGCGGAACTCGGAGGCTCGCTCTCTTGGCTTTTGGTCGTTGTACGAACAACATCTCCATAATTCCTCACCTAAATATAATTGTGTATTTCACTCTTTATATTTTAAATTTATTTTGCATTATATTGCAAAAAAGTGTCGTCTGTATGGCTCCTACAATCTTCAACAAGGTGCCTAAGAGCTACAGAGAACTAAACATCAATTTATTTAAAATACTATTTAAAAAAATAAAAACTGAAAAATCATATTACAATATTGACGAATTCTTAAATGACGCATTTTTAATTTAATTTTTGTATTGTATTCCTTTTATTTTTTTAATTAAGTTGACATACTTATTAGTATTATTATTTTATTTGATGAATATTAGATAATAATTTTTACGATGACAATCTCTCTCAATTTGCACGTCAATCTGATCAAGCATATTGCTTCCAACACATAATTTTAAAATCTGTACTGTACACCTACACATGTTTTTGCAAATAATCTTTAAATAATGTTAACAGAGTTAAATTATTAAAAATACGTTATGTTTTGACAGTTAAAGTGTTATCTTATATTTTATAGTTACAGCCAACATTCATAATTAAGTGAAAAAAATATATAATTAGCCTATCATATTCCAGTACCTACATAAGTACTTAAACATAAAGTGGGTCAAAAGGTCCCTTCAATTTAGTGTGAATATCATAATGTATAGGGAATGTGTGTGTAAATCTATCAAAAAAAAATAGAAAAGTCTATCAATAGTGAATGGCGGAATTGTTGCTTGATTTAGTCTGGTTTTAAGTGCGGATGAGTGTGTGTGTGTGAGTTAGTCGGCACCTTCATTATCTAAGTCTATCGCTGTTGTCGATCCTTACACGCGTACGGGACGCATTGTAGAAGTGAAAGAGACGGCTAGACGCAACAAAGAAGCGATCGACAGTGATAGACTTACATAATAGTCCTATTGGTTATGAGTGATGTTTGTGTGAGGAGTGTGTGTGTGTGTGTGTGTACGGGTGTGTACCTGGTCAGGCCGTCCGTCGGAGTCAATGTGCGGGCGCAGAGGTCGGGTGGGCGGCACGGCGCGGTTGAGATCCTCGTGCAGCGCGTCCAGCAGCCAGGCCAGCAGCTCCTGCGCGTCGTGCTGCCCGCCGCCCGCCAGCGCGCGCGCGTGCCGCGCCACGCACCAGCGCACGCGCAGCGGCGCCACCGACCGCAGCCGCATCGACCACACCTGCACATACACATACCGTACCGTACCGTACCGCACCGCACCGCACCGCACCGCACCTCACTATACTATGACTACTCATTCCTTTCACGATATGACAATTCCCTAATGTCAAAATAAAATAATATTGCCACATTCACTCCGCCAGTGCCGCTACAGATTAGGGAACTTACTCTTAAACGCGATCGGTATTGGACAATTATTGGAATATGACATTTCGTACTTTTGATAGCAAACCAAGCGCCAAATTCAACCTTGCTTTCAAGAGTGCAAAAACTTTACAGCAGTAAATATAAATTGGGATTGGATCGGAATTGTCATTGGATTCAACTGTAAACTAATCAGCTCATTCAATCTCAATATGTTAGTAATTAATATTTAGCACTAGGATAAAATATATGATAAACAACAATGTCGTGCATTTTCGAACTATTAGTTCAGAAAACGACATTTCGATCCGTCAGCTTCAGTCCAATAAAAAAAGAAAGACAGACGTCTTCTTCCGAACTGCGCGTGTAGGGTTGTATGTAAATAAACCAATGAACTGTCTCAATTAAAATTGGCTGTTCATTTTAATCACTTCACTATTACATTTTTGTATAAAAGTGGCAGCACCCTAACTGGCAAAACGTGAAAATGCACCGCTCCGAGCACCGGCGCACGCGCAGCAGCGAGGTAGGCTCACCTCCTTGCAGAGCTCCCCGTAGCGCAGCGCGAGCGCGCCGCGCGTGCCGAGCGGGTTGCTCGTGTTCACCTCGTACAGGTGCATGCCAGAGTTGAAGTACCGCGTGAGAGGACCCGTGTTCCACACCTGACGACAACACACTGTTACCCTGAGGATATACTTTTTTTTTATACAACTGAAGTGGCAACCAAGCGTACGGCCCACAAGATGGTAAGCGGTTACCGCAGCCTATGGACGCTTGCAATACCAGAGGTATCACTCGCGGGTTGCCACCTTGAGGCTAAGATCGAAAGCCTCATGTGCCAGTAATTTCACCGGAAACCATACCCTTCACGCCGGAACACAGCAATGCGAGCATTACTGCTTGGCGGCAGAAATATACCTTTGGCTCTTAAATTTTTTTTACTTTTTTTTCCGTGTTTCCCAATAATAAAAAGTTTTTTTGAGTGCCGCGCATCCTCGCCTCGCTCAACGCTCTCTTGGATGCTAATCCGGAATTAGATTTGTTTGCGGATGAGTGGTCGAGGATATTATCAGTGTGTCTTAAGTTCTGTGAGCAAGACGCATATGTGTGCTCTACTATTAATTAATTGTGTTTAATTTATTTATCTCTCTTTCTATGTATCATTTAAACCATTATTAAACAAATTAAATATGTACATAATTACATTACAAAATATACAAAATACATATGAAACAGTTGAGCCATCTAAAGACCGTTACAAACGACCTATAGATAGCTCAACTGATCTAATTCAATTTATTATTAATGTATTATTTTGTAATGACATTAATTATTATTTTTTGTTTTGTAATTTATTTTTTCTTTTTCTATTTGAACATTTTTATGCAATAATTTAATTGTATCTTGACATTATTTATATCTATATTATTATTGTTAATTAGAATATTACCTACATAATAACTTTAATTAATGTAATTGGAAC
Source organism: Colostygia pectinataria (assembly GCA_951394395.1). NCBI lineage: Eukaryota > Metazoa > Arthropoda > Insecta > Lepidoptera > Geometridae > Colostygia > Colostygia pectinataria. The sequence goes on from OX596369.1 coordinate 9,822,816, forward strand.
TTCTGTCCGTGTTAATTAAGGTAAATAAATATATTTTTAAAAAAAATTACAACCTGGGTGTTTTCAAATCACGAGAGAATAGGTTTTTTCTAGGCAAGCGTGCTCCACCGTAGGCCACATCGTCGCTTAACATCAGGCGAGATAGTGGTCAAACGTTAGCCTATTCTAAGTAAAAATAAAAAAAAAACCTACTTGATCAACCACGTCGCTTCGAATGTAGATACAAGCATAAATTAATAATACCTACTTCTAAACTAAAAATGCACAGCTCAAGTCCGTATACAATGGCTGTTAAAATATATAACAAAGTTCCTGAATGTATTAAAAATATAGAAAAAGATAATATTTTTGAAAATAAATTAAATGAAATGCTATTAAAAAAAAAGCTATTATACATATGGGGTTTTGTAATAGGTAGATTTATAGATGCAGTAAGCTGTTTATTAGAAGTTAAAAGAATATTTACAGAGAAAACAATTATAAAATAAAAAATCTTCTTTTTAAGTTTTTAGTTTTCAGCCAAGTGACAGCACTGTTATCTTTTCTTTTTCTCGTCACCATGGAGATTAGTTTTCCATGAAAGAGATCGCCACAAGTTCCCCCTGGCCAGACCGTGACTACGGGCGATAAAAATCAGGGAACCGTACTCTGCGTCCCGATCTGGTCTTTTTCTCATCTGGAGAAGTAGCTGTAGCGTGGTTTGTTGTAGAAGTTGTCATCTCTGGATTTGTAAGCTTGGTTTCTTTTAGTCCATACGCCGGTTTCAGTCTGTCGACAGTAACATCGACTTTCTTGCCTTTAACGTCGAGGGTGAAGAATTTGGGCTGTCTGTCTATGACTTTATAAGGTCCAGCGTATGGCGGCTCTAGTGATCGGCGTACGTGGCCTTGGCGTAAGAACACGTGAGAAGAGTTGTTGAGATCTCGTGGAAAATAGAAGGGTGACGCAGTATGCCATGCAGTAGGTTTTGGTGTGAGCTTTTGTATATGCGAACGAAGACGCGACGCATATTGAGTGATGTCCGCCGTAGTGCAGTCATCGGTAGGAGATAAAAATTGCCCAGGTAAGCGAAGCGGCTCACCGTACACCAGTTCGGCTGCTGACGTCTGAAGATCTTCCTTCCACGCACTGCGCATGCCAAGAAGTACCAGTGGGAGAGCTTCAGTCCACTGAGAGGTAGAGTGGCACATGATCGCTGCCTTGAGTTGCCGATGGAGACGTTCGATGATGCCATTAGCTGCAGGATGATAAGCTGTGGTGCGGAAGTGACGCGCACCAACCAGAGCAGTGAGAGATTGGAAGAGGTGACTCTCAAACTGGCTTCCGCGATCAGTAGTCACGCGTGCAGGGCATCCAAATCTGGCAAACCAACCAGATACAAGGGCAGCAGCGCAGGTTTCAGCTGTGATGTCTTTGAGTGGAATCGCCTCAGGCCATCGCGTAAATCTATCGATGACGGTGAGACAATATCTGTAATCAGAAGACAAAGGTAACGGTCCTACGATGTCGAGGTGAATATGAGAGAACCTCGATGAAGGTGTTAGAAATGAGGAAAGTGGAGCTTTGGTGTGTCGAGTAACTTTGCATTTTTGACATTGCAAGCATTGCTTAGACCACTCTCTACAATCCTTGCGAATCCCTGGCCAAACGAATCTTTGCGTAGCCAGTCGCACAGTAACTGTAGATCCAGGGTGATGTAGTTCGTGTATCATCTGGAAAACTTTTTTCCGGAGCTGAGGAGAGATGTAAGGACGAGGTTGTGCAACAGAAGTATCGCAATAGATTTGTACGTCGCTGTCTAGAGGCTTGAGTTTTTCAAGTTTTAAAGTAGTGCCGTGAAGAATCAGATCTTGCAGTTCTGGGTCTGAGTCCTGAAATCGTGCAAGAGCTGTGTAGTCGATTGTAGAAATCTCCTCCACGCGAGAAAGGGCATCAGCGACAACGTTATCTTTCCCAGGTATGAAACGAATTTCGGTAGTGAATTGAGCGATGAAATCTAAGTGCCGAAATTGTCTCGGGGAACATTTCTCCTTGTTTAAAGAAAACGCAAAAGTGAGAGGCTTGTGGTCAGTAAAGATTGTAAAGGTACGGGCTTCCACCATGTGTCTGAAGTATTTGATAGCCTCGTAAACTGCCAACAGTTCTCTGTCATAAGGACTATATTTCTTCTGAGGGCTAGAAAGTTTGTGCGAGAAGAAAGCTAAGGGCTGCCAGTCATCATCTTTGCGTTGTTGTAGAACAGCACCGATAGCTGTGTCAGAAGCATCTGTCACGATAGCTAGTTCTGCAGAGACATCTGGGTGAGCAAGAAGTGTAGCTTCTGATAAAGAAGTTTTGCATTTCTCAAAAGCTTGCATTAGATCTGCTGTAATCTCTACTGGATGTGAACCTTTAACCTTAGGACCGGATAGTACGTCGTTCAATGGCGCTTGAATTTGAGCTGCGTTAGGAATAAAGCGACGATAGAAATTAAGTATTCCAAGGAAACGTCTGAGTTCTTTCACAGTTTTTGGAACAGAGTAATCTTGGATAGCCTGGACTTTTGTATCCAGTGGTCGAGTTCCATCAGCGGAAACTTGATAACTTAAGAAAGTTACCTTAGACTGTCCTAGTATGCACTTCGATGTATTCACCAGTATACCGTACTGCTTGAGGCGCTCGAATAACAGCCGTAGATGAGCCTCGTGTTCCTCTTGCGAAGTAGAAAATATTAAAATGTCATCAATATACCCGTAGCAAAATTCTAATCCTAGAAGTACTTCATCAATGAACCTCTGGAACGTCTGCGCAGCATTTCGGAGTCCGAAAGTCATGTAAATTATTATGGGGTTTTGTTATCTCTGGGTACTCGCACAGGATCTTGTGAAACACGGATTCACCTGTTACAGCCTTTATTGATGCTATATCGTCAGGTAAATCACAATAAATGGCATTTACAGAAATCGAAGTGATTGTGTCACTCAATCGTTGATTTTTACAATCCACAAGCAACCCATAGAAACTCAGAAAGTCTACTCCGATTATAGGTTTAGTGATATCAGCAATAGTAAAACTCCACTTGAAAGCACGTCGAAGTCCAAAGTTGAGTTCAAGTATAATTTGACCGTAAGTATGGATGACCGTGTTGTTAGCTGCTACTAAATCAAATTTTGATTTTGGGCAAAACATCTTGACGCTTGATCGTGGGAAAACACACAAGTCGGAACCAGTGTCCACTAGGAACTGCATTTTGGATGCACGATCTGTAACGAAGAGTCGGCCTGTAGATGAGGGACAGTCGTTGGCCGCTACTTGCGACCGCCCTGAAAGTTTTCCGCCTTATAGCTGCAGGGTTCTTTGCACTTAATTGCGTCGGCTCCATATGTGAAATGGTAAAAACAGTGAGGGTGGTCTGGAGGTGGTTGTTTCGGTCGGCGGCGAGAGTTTGAGCGTGAGCGAGATTGATAGTCTTGCCTTTTCTGCGACCGTGAACATGAGTTTGCTCCTCCATTTGACACTTGCTCTGTAAGTTTGGCAACTTGTTTAGTAAGCTCACTCACTTGTTTGTAAAGATCGTCATTTGATGATGTACTTGAGAATCTGGAAGTTGATGCCACCTGAGGTGTTGAAGGGACTATCTCGTGCACCTTGTCTGCTAAATCAGCTAGTTTTTCGAGAGGTAAGTCAGGTTGTGAAGCAATTACCGTCTGGATATTTTGCGGCAGCCGGCTTGACCATATAGTTTTCAAAAAATACATAGCGACTGTTTGTCCTGCGAGGCTTTGCATATGTCGCAAGAACTGCGATGGCTTCCTGTCGCCAAGCTCTTCGTGCATGATCAACTGCTTAACACGTTTCTCCTGTGAAGCTGACAATCGCTTGATTAGCTCGCTCTTAAGTTTGAGGTATTTACCGGTATGTGGAGGACAAGTGATGATGTCTTTCACTTCAGCGGCGTATTGGTGATCAAGTTGGGAAACAAGGTAGCAGAACTTAGTTTCATCCGTAGTAATTCTGGAGAGAGTAAACTGGCTTTCTACTTGAGCGAACCATAGTGCTGGCTCTTCAGGCCAGAACGGCGGTACTCTGACACCTACTCGGAGTACTTCAGGTGTAACCACCACTTCGGCATCCTGAAATTCATCACTGCCTTCTTTTGGCGTAGACATCTTATTATGTACAAAACTGCTTACCAATTGATATTTACAAAACCCCAATATACAAATAAAATTATTAACAGCAAAAAAAAAAATTCTCCAATTCTCCGGGCGTTTCTTCAAACACCAAATTATTTTGGTTAGTCGGGGTCACCAGTTATGGGGTTTTGTAATAGGTAGATTTATAGATGCAGTAAGCTGTTTATTAGAAGTTAAAAGAATATTTACAGAGAAAACAATTATAAAATAAAAAATCTTCTTTTTAAGTTTTTAGTTTTCAGCCAAGTGACAGCACTGTTATCTTTTCTTTTTCTCGTCACCATGGAGATTAGTTTTCCATGAAAGAGATCGCCACATACACTTGATCAGTTTCTCAGTGACTCAAATAACGAATGATAGGTTTTATTGCTACCCCAAATAATGATTTTATTATTTTATTATTATCACAAACTAGGTACCTATCCATTAATACTAAAATTGGTCCGCTCCTACTCAATCTTATAGTGCAACACCCTTACTGGGTACATAGCTATGTGTTGGCTGCTCTGATATTATTTAAAATTACATAAGACCTGTGACATGTATTACCCTCATAATTATGATGCAATAAATGATACTGAATACTGAATACTAGTTCGATTGGCACCACACGGAAGCTTCATAATGAAGAGGGATCATCAAAAAAAAGCCAGGAACCCAGCCGAGTTTGTTGCCAGATTCCTCTAGGCTAGGGCGCGTGGAACTGGCGTAAATTCACCTAGCTTTAAGACGTATCAAAATGATCCTTGTGATTTTATTGAAATAAATCATTTTTGACTTTTGACTTTTAAGCGACAAAGGATAATAGGCATAATGACAGTAACCATTAATTTCAAGGAATATAAAAAACCATATTTATTTTTATATTGATAGAAATAGAAATAGTTTAGAAATAGAAATAGTTTATTGTGCAAGAAATATAGATAATAGATAATATTTTTAATAAAATAAAACTACAAAATACAGCAATCCGCCATAAAAGGTTGAACACCGATCAGGAGCATCTTGGTTCTCCGATTGGTGGCATCCAAAAAATTGCAGAATTTTGAACCTTATTGCTAAAATTTCATATTGAGAAATACACATAATGACGTCACCGCTGTCACTCCGCGACTCGGTGCGTTTTGGCGTGAGTTTTAATATTCAAATTTAAATCGCATTTTTTTACTATTATACCAATTATTTCTGAAATAATAAGTTATTTTTTGGCTAAAGTCGAAACTTCTAAATACAATAGAACAGTTTTTCAAAATCAGTCATCATACTCATTGTGCAGAAAACAAATGAAATGCAAATAACCAAACGGTCACAACATTCGTCATGTAGCAGGTGTTGCCCAGGTTGTGCAGGCCGGTGGCGCCGGGCAGGTTGTATAGAGGGGAGGCTCACCGACTGCAGCGCTGCGTTCATGTAGCAGGTGTTGCCCAGGTTGTGCAGGCCGGTGGCGCCGGGCAGGTTGTATAGAGGGGAGGCTCACCGACTGCAGCGCTGCGTTCATGTAGCAGGTGTTGCCCAGGTTGTGCAGGCCGGTGGCGCCGGGCAGGTTGTATAGAGGGGAGGCTCACCGACTGCAGCGCTGCGTTCATGTAGCAGGTGTTGCCCAGGTTGTGCAGGCCGGTGGCGCCGGGCAGGTTGTATAGAGGGGAGGCTCACCGACTGCAGCGCTGCGTTCATGTAGCAGGTGTTGCCCAGGTTGTGCAGGCCGGTGGCGCCGGGCAGGTTGTATAGAGGGGAGGCTCACCGACTGCAGCGCTGCGTTCATGTAGCAGGTGTTGCCCAGGTTGTGCAGGCCGGTGGCGCCGGGCAGGTTGTATAGAGGGGAGGCTCACCGACTGCAGCGCTGCGTTCATGTAGCAGGTGTTGCCCAGGTTGTGCAGGCCGGTGGCGCCGGGCAGGTTGTATAGAGGGGAGGCTCACCGACTGCAGCGCTGCGTTCATGTAGCAGGTGTTGCCCAGGTTGTGCAGGCCGGTGGCGCCGGGCAGGTTGGGCGCCACTAGTGTGTCGCGGCGCTCGGTGGCGCGCGCCCCGCCGCTGCTCATGCTGCGGACCACAACACGTACCGTACCGACTGACTCGACTCACATGCGTGACCGATTCACAGTCGACTCGACCAAGAGGCTGTCTAGCTCTAGTGCTTCGTACGGAGACTGCGTGAGAGGTTTCATCACGGATTTTGTACGATTATGTACGGTTACGTACATGAGTATAATGTAAGTCAGCTAATTCGCGTTCATGCGAAACGGAGTGCTACCGGGGACATCGCGCGAGACAGTCGCGACCGGGAACCGTTTACCTAACTTACTGTGGTAGTAAATAAACATTAAAAGTTAAACTAGCTTTTCTTGTAACTATGGACGGCGTTCTGAAAGGAGATCAGAACTCACCAGTCGCCCAGCAAACTCAACTTGGGTGGATACTATGTGGAAAACTAAAAACTTTTAACTGCCACGCCACCATAATTGACGTCGCGGATATGATGGAAAGTATATCGTCCACATGCCAATGACGAAAAACTTTCCATCTGGGGCTCTTTTAGTAGTTTCTTGGTAGTGAGTTTCGCACTGGTCATCGTGATTGATATCCTCAGTTTGATTTATGTCCTCGCTCTCCCAGTATTTAGATATATCCGCGAGGTCAATTATGGTGGCGTGGCAGTTAAAAGTTTTTAGTTTTCCACATAGTATCCACCCAAGTTGAGTTTGCTGGGCGACTGGTGAGTTCTGATCTCCTTTCAGAACGCCGTCCATAGTTACAAGAAAAGCTAGTTTAACTTTTAATGTTTATTTACTACCACAGTAAGTTAGGTAAACGGTTCCCGGTCGCGACTGTCTCGCGCGATGTCCCCGGTAGCACTCCGTTTCGCATGAACGCGAATTAGCTGACTTACATTATACTCATGTACGTAACCGTACAGATTTATAACACAAAATTTAATGAACCTTCCATGTTTCTTCTTGTTCTTGACGAGCGATGTGGCGCAGCGGGCGCAGGTCCGCCCGCGACGCGGAGGTTGCGGGTTCGATTTCCGCATCGGGTCAAATGTTTGTACTGTACGGGCCAACCCGCACAATCAGCGCAAATACTTTTGTGCACATTCATCTTTTATTTTGTATTAATAAATCAGTTGCAAAGAAACATCGGAAACGAGCGGTCGTTTCAGTTAACACCATCCCGGTCACCCATATCATATCATATCAAAGTAATGTGCAGGGAAAAGCAACCTCTTCGTACATGTACGATCTACAAATATTTGTTCCGGGTGTTCTGGGTATTTTCTATATATATTAAAAAAATATCTATGTATTGTATTAAATATATATCAGTCATCTAGTACCCATAACACAGCTCTGTTTAACAGCAGCTTACCTAGGGGCTAGATGATGCTGTGTGGATTGTCCAGCATTATTTATTATAATAATAATTTTACTCATAAAACGATCGTGAACTATATCATACATTTTAAAAACGGGTGTTTTCACGTACCGTTATATCGGTGAAGAGGTACAGACACTGTTCGACTCCATTTGTATTGTATATAAAAAACAATACAAATTGTATTGGAATAATAAAATACGTTTATTTTGTTACCAAATAAAAACATTACATTATTATATATCGAACAAACAAGTAGGCCGGAAGGCGGGTTATTCGCGTTCAAATAAAAACAACTGAATTCCCGTGGAAGTACAAGCCAAGCCAATCTTTATTGCAATACACGGCCCTAGGCACATAATCTTCAAAACGCATCGATAGCGCGATCTAGAAACAGTCTGCAATTACTAGCGCCATCTAGTTACAATATATAGAACTAATGTTCTCATTGGACAATATCATTATTATTTAAAAAGGATTGGTCCTTAAAAGCACATGACCGTACTATATGGAAGGGGGATGGGGAGGCCTTTGCCCTGCAGTGGGATGATACAGGCTGATAATAATAATAATAATTATTAATATTATTAGTAAAAATATAGAGTAACAAAAATGGCCACCACTCAGCATGTGCTATGGCAGAACAACTCATGCCATAGCGCTGGTTTTCTGTGGTTGCCGTAAAATTATGTGAGAGTGCAGCGACTAATGCGATACACACTGAACCTGAATCTAATACTTAAACATAATGCTAATATACTAATATTTGTATGAGTGGGGTACCTGAGCGCGCCGATCTCCTCGGGCCAGGTGAGGTCCGCGTTCCGCAGCTCCAGCAGCAGGCGGCTGCGCTCCTGCAGGCCCAGCTCCTGCAGCGTGGGCCGCTCGTCGTCCAGCAGCACGCCCGCGCCGCCCAGCGCCCACAGCCGCACGCGCTCGCGCGCCAGGCCCAGCGCGCCGCACAGGAACTCCACCACCTGCAGCCAGTGAGCCTTTACTACTGCTGCCAGCCCTACCACAACCACACTCCTTCCTATCAAACATTTCGACGACAAGCACCGCACAGGAACTCCACCACCTGCAGCCAGCGAGCCTGTACTACTGCTGCCAGCCCCACCACAACCACACTCCTTCCAATCCAACATTTCAACGACTAATGTATAGCTGTAAAACCCGTATACTAAATTTCATCCGATCTGTTTTAACATTTTTTTAAACTTCAAGCATAAACACTTCATTGGCTCAGTCAAAACATTGTTTAAATTTCCTTATTATAATGAAACGGTAGCATATAATAGTAACTATTTATAATCAATTGGCACCACACTGAAGCTTTATGATGAAGAGGGATCATCAAAAAAAAGCTAGGAACCCAGCCGAGTTTGTTGCCAGATTCTTCTAGGCTAGGGCACGTGGCACTGGCGTAAATTCACCTAGCTTTAAGACGTTTCAAAATGATCCTTGTGATATGATTGAATAAATATTTTGTTTTACTTTACTTTTAATGCTGTGTAATAAAAAACTATGCAGAAGCTCACGAGCGTCGACTTCACCATCATTTTTTATTTTTTTTTATACAACTGAAGTGGCAACCAAGCGTACGGCCCACAAGATGGTAAGCGGTTACCGCAGTCTATGGACGCTTGCAATACCAGAGGTATCACTAGCGGGTTGCCACCTTAAGGCTAAGATCGAAAGCCTCATGTGCCAGTAATTTCACCGGAAACCATACCCTTCACACCGGAACACAGCAATGCGAGCATTACTGCTTGGCGGCAGAAATAGGTATGGTGGTAGTCCTTCCCCAGACGAGCTCTATCACAGAGAACTCTACTACTCTTAAAACTTGCTGTGTTCCGGTGTGAAGGATATGGTTTCCGGTGAAATTACTGGCACATGAGGCTTTCGATCTTAGCCTCAAGGTGGCAACCCGCGAGTGATACCTCTGGTATTGCAAGCGTCCATAGGCTGCGGTAACCGCTTACCATCTTGTGGGCCGTACGCTTGGTTGCCACTTCAGTTGTATAAAAAAAAAAACCTATATAAGACAATTCACACAACACACGCTTATCCTCGACAACACGGATATAGTGAGAAGGCTCAAAAGGACTAATCCTTTTGAGCTAGTAGTGTAAAATGAATAGTGACTCTAACATAGAGTGAAAAAATGACAATGAACACATGAACAAAGTGCCTCCCCTTAATAAATAGAGACAGTAAGAAAATAAATAAATAAATAAATAAATAATGCTGGACAATTCACACAGCATCATCTAGCCCCAAAGTAAGCTGCTGTTAAACAGAGCTGTGTTATGGGTACTAGATGACTGATATATATTTAATACAATACAATACATAGATAGATATTTTTTATTATATATAGAAAATACCCAGAACACCCGGAACAAATATTTGTAGATCGTACAAACATTTGTTCCGAGGCGGGAATCGAACCCGCAACCTCTGCGTCGCAGGCGGACCTGCGCCCGCTGCGCCACATCGGTCGTCAGTAAGAAAAGTGCCAATGGTATGTCCATTGGCACTTTTCTTAGTAACTAATTTATTTTATAAGACTAAGTCAACTTAAAATTACTCATTAGCCTAAACGTAAGGCTAGATTGTAATATTATTGAATACATTATTTTAAAATGTATTCTTAAAAAAAAAAAACTTTTATTAATAAATATGTAGTGACACTATTTATGTGTTCAATTATATATTGTAACTTCAATATATAATGTTTACTTAATAATTATGATGTTCACGTGCCTGTACTCGGGCGAGATATGCAGCTCTATAATTTATATTTTCCACCTAATGTAAAATGTACCATGTCTTTTGTGAATAAACCTAGTGAATAGTGAATAGTGAATTTTAGTAACCTGTTTGACGGTGGCGAGGCGCGAGAAGGCGGCGGTGTAGGTGAGCTGCCGCTCGGGCGGCGCCGGCGCAAGCGGCACCGCGCTGTACAGCGCCGCGCCTGCGCCTGCGCCTGCGCCCGCGCCCGCGCCTGCGCTCAGAGCGTGCGACCCTGACATATTCAATGATCAATTAATATTATAATGAGAGAACATTTACTTATAGTTCTCACAGCGGATCCCGGCCGTCGTGAAATTAGCCAAGCGCAATGAAGCTTTTTCTAACTAAATTGTCTTTGCGCATCACAAACGGCTAACTTCACGGAAGCCTAGATCCGCTGTGCGAACTATACCTAGTTCTACTCTAACCTAACCTAAATAGATTCCTGACTTTGTTATTTTATACCTACCTATCTATACTAATATTATAAAGAAAGAAGATTTGTATTTTCGTTTGTTACGAATAAACTCAATAACTACTGGTCCGATTTCAAAAATTCTTTCACCATTAGAATGCTACATTATCCCTGAGTAACATAGGATATATTTTATTACTAGCGGCCGGCCCCGATTTTGCACGGGTGCGGTTTCATTGCACCCGCGAGAAGCTGGGGCGGATCGGCTAGTCTATTATGAAACGGTTACGTATTAAGAGTAGTTACCTACGATACTCCGTTACGATACCAACTAAAATCGACATTGACTCATGTCAGTAGCATATGTGTATAAACCTCTGTGGTTTTCTAAGTATTTGTTACCTTTCTGTACTTGAAATGAAATGAAATTGAAATGAAAATGAAATGAAATTCGGTTTATTTGACAAACACTTACTTACACTACTTATTATTATTTATTTGGTAAATATTTAAAAAAAAAAAAATTTTTTTTGTTTGTTACAAATAAACTCATAAACTACTGATCCGATTTCAAAAATTCTTTCACCATCAGAATACTACATTATACCTGAGTAACATAGGCTATATTTTTTACTAGCGACCATCCCCGGCTACGCACGGGAGCGGATTCATTGCACCCGCGCGAAGCTGGGACGGACTGCTAGTATTCAATACTATTATTAGCACAAATAGACTTTATAGATGCCGGCACGGATTTAACGGAATTGCACTAATTTACATAGTTTTTAAAACCTACATAGTTATTAACATAATTTTCACTAAAAACAGGATATTTACTGATCAATTAGCGACGACCAATGTGGCGCGGTGGGCGAAGGTCCGCCTGCGACGCAGAGGTTGCGGGTTCGATTCCCGCCTTGGGACAAATGTTTGTAGGATCTGCAAATATTTGTTCCGGGTGTTCTGGGTGTTTTCTATTTATAATAAAAAATATCTATCTATGTATTGTATTGTATTAAATATATATCAGTCATCTAGTACCCATAATACAGCTCTGTTTAACAGCAGCTTACCTTGGGCTAGATGATGCTGTGTGGATTGTCCTAAAAAAAATAAAAAAATATTACTGCCTTTTTTTTACGCCTGCAGTACAGGTTTTCCTAGTTCAGGCATAGTATAATTTTTAATCTTAGTTAGTTATTAATCCCTTTATATTGTAAACCTTAGTACTAAGACTATGAATAAAGTTTATTTATTTATTTATTTATAATGGTTGTAATCAACTTTATGATTTAATAAATAAAAAAAAATAAAAAAAAACTCGATTAAAATGGTAAATATGTTGAACTCACAAATAAGTTCAACATATTTACCACAAATAAGTTCAACATATTTACCACAAATAAGTTCAACATATTTACCATGATATTCGAGTTTAGTACCATTTTGGCGGCGAGAAGCATTACATAGAAATGGACAATGCTATCAAACTTGCTAGACTTGTAGCACGTTCTTTTATTAAAATATCAAGCAAATATCCCCACTTCTTTTAAATTCGTGCCGCTACCCCGATCAATTTTACTACATCCCTCTTTTTCGAATCAAACATAAAACGACAGCGACGGTTTCCTCACGATGTTTTCCTTCACCGTATGAGAGCACCGGCATTGCGCACATACATTTTTCGAGTAGAAAAATCAATTGGTGCACGATCGGATTCGAACCCACGACCTTAGGATCGGAAAGCGGAGTCATCACTAGATCTCCAGCCCCCCTAGCATGGCGATTTCATCTCTACTCAACAGTAGAATAGACAATTATTTATTTATATATTTATAATAATTATTTCATTTACTTTTTGACATTTTTATAATGATTATATTATTATTTTACTTTTACTGCAATTTATGGAATTATTAACTATTGTGTACCTACATATTATGTTTAAATTATTATTTTATATAATTAAATAATAATTTAATAATATTTTAAAGTGAGACCTATAAATATTTTATCAATAAATACTTATGACTTATGACTTATGGGAACACAGTTTCTTGTCTTCTGATTTTGTCATTCGCGCGAGCATGGCGTTACAGAAGACAAGCCCTAGAAAAAGTTTCTTCGTAGACAAGCTTTCTCTATAGCAACGGGAACGAAACCACCCAAGAGATTAAAAGCACTACGCGAAACCACTCTTTGCGTTCCGTTACTAACAAAACATGACATAAGAATAAGACTAATAAAATTGTTCCCAATTCCGTAAAACGAAACGTTTTATGTTGACAGTATTCCAGTAATCACATTGACAGATATAATCATGTCACATGAAGGCATTTTTTTCGCGGAGAATAAATTAGAATTTTAACTCAAATTCATTTTTAATTATACAATTATTCTTAGTTTATTATTTAACAAACAAGGGATAATAATTATGATCTTTTTAGAAAAATATTACTAAAAAAACGCAGAGATACAAGCTTGTCTAGGTCTTACGAGATGTAGACAGTTTCCGAAGAAATGTTTCTATTCTCGAATGTCAAAAATAGAGAAAATTGAACGCCATGCTCGCATTTGTAGACTCATCTCTAGGGTAGAATGAGAAGATTCTTTCCGCTCATTCTTTCCATCGCCATGCTCGGGACCGATGAATTGTTTCTATTTTCTACACTTACCTGTCATCTACCCTAGACAAAATCGTTGTCTACGCTGGGCATGCTAGCCCCGCAGTGCTCTCATAGCATATCATACACTATTGCTATCATATTAAGGCTGAATTTCCCTGCGGCGCGGATGAATTTCGCTATAATAGCTTTAACCAGACTTACTTTGCGCACTGGGCACGTGTCGGTACAGCATCAGCTGTAGCGGGTACAATTCCAGTTCCACGTCCGAATTAGGCGGTCTTATCACCTGAAAAACCACGTTTTTACTTCATTCTCTTCTTGGGCAGGCCCTACACCTACAATAACATTGCGCAATACAATTGATCGTCTAGGGTTAGTTAGAATTTGTAGAAGTATTGAAGTTTGCGCAATGATTGAACGAAAGTTTGAGCGGGTTTATTTTTTATTGCACCATATTTATCGTATTGCGCAATATTTTTTAGTCTGTGCGTCGCCTAGACGAGGATTGGACCAAGCTCGTGGGTATATTTATGCCTTTTCATGTAGCAGTCTTTCGACCAGCGACGTATTTTCTTTTTATTTTTAGCCACAAGTAGCAACATTATAGCTGCAGCCAAATCTTGGTCTTGTTCATTCTAAGATGATTTCTCTTGAATAGGCATGATGACTGATTTTGAAAAACTGTTCAATTGTATTCAGAAGTATCGACTCCAGGCAATAATAACGTATTATTCCAGAAATTAATTTTTTAGTAATTAAAAAATGCGATTTAAATTTTTAATTTTAAAATTCACGCTAAAACGCGCTGAGTCGCGGAGTGACAGCGGTGACGTCATAATGTCAGTTTTCAATATACAATTTTAGCAATAAGGTTCAAAATTCTGCAATATTTTTAATGCCACCAATCAGAGAACCTAGATGCTCCTGATCGTTGTTTAACCTTATATGGCGGATTGCTGTATTTTGTAGTTTTATTATATTAAAAATATTATCAATCTCGCATCTAATGTAAAAAGAAATATGGTTTTTGAATACCTTGAATCCTTTTTCATAAACGTGATTTTAATGATTATTGGGCACTGTCGTCATGCCTATTCCTCGACTCGACTCAACATCACTCATTTTTTTTTATACAACTGAAGTGGCAACCAAGCGTACGGCCCACAAGATGGTAAGCGGATACCGCCACGTCCTTTGCGCGAGAGGTAGTATACCAGAGGTATCACTCGCGGGTTACCTTGAAGCTAAGATCGAAAGCCTCATGTGCCAGTAATTTCACCGGAAACCATAACCTTCGCACCGGAACACAGCAATGCGAGCATTACTGCTTGGCGGCAGAAATAGGTATGGTTTCGGCAGAATACTAGCGTCTGCTGCTAAAACAGTGGACATTAATGCTGAGTCGAGGCCATTTTGCTGCTGTAGCACACATACACCATTTTACTGTGTTTTTCTTTATTTTTTTATTTTTTTTATTTGGGATAATAAACAGTTATACATTTATGGTTGAGTAAATGGTAGATATGAAACAGACTTAATTAGTATATAACCAACAGCGTTATCCACAACTTACTATAAAATCTAGGTCGAAGAGATCTTGCTACATGTTTTTTAAAACTATGGTACCTAACCTACCTATCCATTTATCTATCCACCTACACATCCACAGCAAGTCTACAAACCGCGCACCTCGCCGGAATGCCCATCAATTCCTCACCCTTATTCGTCCACCATTTCCAAATTCAGCTTCTCAAAAATAAACCAAATTTGGGAATACTAAACACTTCCAATAAAAAAATAATGATAAGCATTCCAGCGAAGTCCGCAGTCAAATTATAATATATATAATAATAGTAGTAAATAAATGTGTGTGTATGTGTATGTATATGTACGGACCTGCCTGGGCAGCGGGTCGGGCGCTGAGTACCAGTGCGCGAGCGCGCGCCACAGCGCGTCGGGCACGAGCTCGAAGTCGCGGTGCTGCACGAGTGCCGTGTCGCGCCGCACGTGCCCGCCCTCGCCCGTCAGCGACACCACCTGTCCCACACACCACACACCACACTCAACCAGATGCCTTATTCGCTATCATTTTATTATACAAGGTCATTCATTATCAACCTGACAAACTTAAGGGACAGGTTCCACACATAAAAAAAATATATATGTACCTATAATGTTTTGTCTTAAAAATCCCAAGTAAACAAAAAAAAAATCGATTACGTTTTTCCGCTCAATTATTATTTATCGTTGTTGGGAATCAAGTTAAGCGACGTAATAATGAAATATTCAAGTGTGCGCGCCCCGTAGCGGGTCAAGGACACGCGCAGGTCAAGGAAGCGCGGGTTATTGACCCGCGGTTCATTGACGCGCGGGTCACATGTGCCATCCACCAATCCGCATTGGGTCCGCGTGGTGGATTAAGACCCAAATCACTCTCGCCCGAAAGTAGGCCAGTGTCCCAGGTGTGGGAACATTAGAAGGCTGTCATGATGATGATGATGAAAATCAGAAACCAAAAATAACAATTATAAATAGTTAATAGCGCCATCTATAGATCATTTGTTGTACTATGTACTACAACCTAAGTAGATTGTTATTTATCTGACCTTTGAAGATATCTGACTGACTTATAATGTGATGTCTAACCGACCTCTGCAGTGACATCTGACCGACCTGTAATGACATCTGACTGATCTCTGAAGTGATATCTGACTATTCTCAACAGTGACATCTGACTGATCTCTTAAGTGATATCTGACTATTCTCAACAGTTACATCTGATTGACCTGTAGTGACATCTGACCGACCTGTAGTGACATCTGACCGACCTGTAGTAACATCTGACTGACCAGTAGTGACATCTGACCGACCTGCAGCGTCATCTGACCGACCTGTAGTGACATCCTCCCGTCGTCAACTGACCTGCACAGTATTAGGCGCCTTCAGCCTGGAGTTGTCGATAGGTCCGGGTCGCGGCGGCGCGTGTGCGTCGACATGTCGCGGCGCGCTGCCCACGCCGCTGCTGGAGCCCGCGCTGCCGCTGCCGAGGGACGCCGTCTCGCACCGCCACACCAGGGAGCCCATCGATTCTGGACGGACAACCTTCTTTTTACAACACGTTCTAACATTTTTTATTTTTTTATAAAAAATGGGTCAGCGTTTGACTACAACTCGCCTGATGGTAAGCGTAGATGAGGCCTAGTATTAGTCACGCTCTCCCAGAAGATGCTGATTGACTCTTCTTTTGAAGATACCCAAATTATAAGTGGAAGGAAACACCGAAGCGGGTATACATGCGATTTGATACTTGTTTTTTTTTTTATTAATCACTTTATTCTCTAAATTTTACATTTTTCACAGTTTAATGATCTGTTGGAACACAGTATTTTTTTTATTTCTACAGAACAGTGGAACTTTACGCTAACCATCTTCTGGGCCGTACGCTTGGTTGCCACTTCAGTTGTAGAAAGTAACAACTTGCGATTTTATACAATTTCCACTAGTAGATATAATAAATAAATAATAATAACTTGACGACCAATGTGGCGCGGTGGGCGAAGGTCCGCCTGCGATGCGGAGGTTGCGGGTTCGATTCCCGCCTTGGGACAAATGTTTGTAGGATCTGCAAATATTTGTTCCGGGTGTTCTGGGTGTTTACTATGTATAATAAAAAAATATCTATCTATGTATTGTATTGTAATAAATATATATCAGTCATCTAGTACCCATAATACAGCTCTGTTTAACAGCAGCTTACCTTGGGCTAGATGATGCTGTGTGGATAGTCCAGCAAAAAAAAAAATACATATTTATTTTATAGTAGCAGTCCGTTCCAGCTTCGCGCGGGTGGAATGAAACCGCACCCGTGCAAAACCGGGGCGGGTCGCTACTCGCTAGTAATAAATATAGCCTAGGTTACTCAGGGATAAAATAGCATTCTAATGGTGAAAGAATTTTGAAATCAGACCAGCAGTTTTTGAGTTTATTCGTAACAAACAGAAATACAAAATGTTATCTTTATATTATTAGCATAGATATAGATGGTTAAGGTAGGTTAGGTAGCACTGACCCGTGGAGGTAGTGGTGAAGCTCTCGTCGGGCGCGGGCGCGGGCGCGGGCGCGGGCGCGGGCGCGGGTGCGTGCGCAGGCGCGGGCGCGACGCGAGGCTCGGGCGGCAGGGCGCAGCGCGCGCGGCACGGCGCCGGGTGGCGCGCGTACGCGTCCCACGCGCGCCACCACTGCGCCTCCACGAGGTACCAGAACTGACCCACGCGGTACCCGACCACCGACCAGCGCTGCAGCCATCCCAGGACTGCGGGGGTACACCCAATGTTACTAGCGCTGTTAGTATTTCCGGTCAATTATTATTTATGTTGGAAATCGCCTGATAATAAAATATTTGAGCACGCGAGCCCCGTAGCGGTTAGGGGGCCCATTGACACGCGCAAGTCATTGACGCGTGGGTTATTGACACGCGGTTCATTGACGCGGGGGTCATTGATACGCGCCGCGAGCTGCCTTTACGATTTCCAACAAGAATTACTCATAATTGACCAGAAAAACGTAATCCCTAAAAAATAGGGTTTTTTATTGCACACTACTAATGACTGAGCTTTTACTCACCGATATTCCTCTCATGATGCTTGCACTGCGGCCTGAGGCCCAGCACGATGTGGCAAGTCTCGAATAGCAGCGCGAGGAAGGGCGACACCAGCGCGTCCGCGCTCTCCACGCTCCAGATCAGGAAGTCCTCCAGCGTAAGCACGGTGTCGTTTGATAGTATACCCTCGCTCTCAGTCTGTAAGATACAAAATTGCCATTTTTCAACCGTATTAATGGAACCCCCGTGACTTCGTTATGCTAGCATAATGAGCGTTCGATAATATACCCTCGCTCTCAGTCAGTAAGACACAAAATTGGTATTTTTGAACCATGTTCTTGAAACGCCCCGTAACTGTTAGCATAATGAGCGTTCGATAATATACCCTAGCTCTCAGTCTGTAAGACACAAAATTGCCATTTTTCAACCGTATTAATTCAAAAATCTGAATCTATTCAGGGGTTCATGCATGCATGGGTTCAACGCAACTGAAGATTATTGTAGGATACAATTTTACACACACCTCAGTCAACACGATCATCTCCTCACTAGAGCCGAGCTGAAACACCGGTTTCCGCTTCGGCGCCACCACGAGCTTCTCCTTTAGGTGCTGCAGGATCACGTCCGGCTCGAAGCTCGTCTCCGGCCCCCGCTCCGGCCCCGGATCCGGCTCGTCGTCCGGCGTGGACGCGCGCGAGCTCTGGTTCCTCGCGTGCTCGTTCGCGACCGTGCAGAGGATCTCCACCATGGAGATCAGCTCCTTCTTGTTGAGGACACCGTCGCTGTCCAGGTCGAAGATCTTGAAGCAAACTGCAAGTGGAAACGTGGAGATCACGCTGCGTTAGTGGATGGATGGATGCAACATGTTGTCAGCAACTCGGCAACATGTTTCTGCAACCATGTTTGCAATGAATACGGGGCTAAATGTAGTAACGTTTTATTCAAAACTTACTAAATTATGTTTTTCATGAACAAACGTATATTTTTTTCTTTCTTCTCATGGATGAATGGTTACTGAGATAGATTACTGTCTGCAATGTATGGTGTCTGTGAGATAGCATAAAAACTGCAAAACCGTGGATGAAACCGCGGGGCGCTGCTAGTCTTATACAGTCCTGACCAATAACAATATTTCTCGTGTTATTTCGTCCTAAATTGTCTTACCCCAATAAATTTTTTCGTCATTGATAAATTTCAGAGCCATTTTCTGAGTTATTGACCGAGCGAGCGAAGCGTCTCAGTTTCGAGATTGGCCAAAAATGCTATTGGCTGTCCTCGCCTACAGGTCGCATTTATCAACCAATCTGGTTGAAATTTGGTATACAGGTTCAATGACTTTATAGAATTTGATTGTCGTCGGGGATTTTTGATAGGGGGCGTACTTTTTCCAAAAAGGGACAAAAAGGGGGCTGCTGGATATCTCCGCCTTATGTGATTTGATTTCGATGGTTTTTATTTGATTTGAAAGGTAAGTATTAACTTTAAGTTTGTCTGATATTTGGTGAAGATCTGATGAGGATCTTCAGCGTGATGAGCAAAATAGTTCCTCAAAATGCAGTATAAAGCTCACTTTACAAGTTTGTGCTTGCGAGGCCTACTGTTCGGAGAACTGCTAGTTTTAATCTGAATGACCATAACAGAGCTACATCTACGTTCTCCGTGATGATAGTTGTTACCTCTAGCCCCACGATAACATAATCTTAGTTCAAATAGACGCAGTCTCAAGAACGCAATGATAACAATCACAAGACGACTTCATTGTGTAACAATTACGCCACCTTAGACTGATATTACAATGGAAATATTCGGAAATTCTATTTTTAGCAGCATAACAGTTTTCTAGCCTGGATGGAGTCTGCATGGAGCGCTCGTGACGTAGCTGGCTAAGTTGTTCTTAACAGATTAACGAAGTTAAGCACTGTTCCGCGTACACATCATTTGGATGGGTGCTTCGGAGGGCACATTAAGCAGTCGTTCCCGGCTTTTTCAAAGTTGTTAGGCCATGACAGAGGCCTTCGGGCGGCCTAGAAACTCTGTCACCAGAGTTGGCCACTGACTCATACGAACTTACTTAGAATAATGTAAAGATTTGTCTCTGACTACCCCTCTAGGCATCTACAAAAAAGATTTCTTACAGACCAGTCCCAGTCCACAAACAATTTTATGAGCACTCGATTCATAAAACTACTTCTGTGCTTATAACCTCATCGAAACAAATGTTTATTTTCCGCATTGCATTCTAATACAAATCGTGCTGCATTCAAATAAGGTACATTTCAAATTGCACCTTAGCACGCGACGCAACAAAGACCGATTCATGAGAGAACGTCATTTACGTATTTACTGCACAGAAGGCATTCAGATGGTACAGTCGGTGAGAAAAGTGGGTTCTGCTAAGGTCAAGGCCACACCTGCGGTGGCACGCCTAGAGGTCAGCTAGACCTCTGCTGTCCTGCAATGCGAGCCTTGTGGCCACGTCCATACGTTGGTTTACTGCGATGATTGATGACATCTACGCACTAAACTTTTTTGTGTTGTGAAATGACGAGACGGTCAAGTTGTTCGTCTGATGTTAAGCGTAACACATGACAACACGCGAAGATACTCATGTTAGTTCTGGGTTTTAAACCCCGAAAAAGAGGCGTGTTATAAGTTTGTAGTGTGTCTTACTGTGGCATCATTAATGTAATTGGAACTTCTGTCCGTTAAATTAAAGTAAAAATAAATAAATAAATAAATAATAGCTCTCAAACGGATGAACCGATTGTAAAGTTTTTCGTTTGAAAGGTGTCTTAATCGAGAGTGTTCTTAGCTTTGTTTCCAAAAAATTTGCTATGTCGTTTGACATTAGAGATAACACGGCAGTGCGATCAAGTGATTTCGTCGTCGTATGAAATTCCAGCTATTATATTAGGTAACACTTTTGATGATAACTGTACAAGTGACCTTGGAGGTCGCCTGATCATTTCACCCGTAAAGTTTGTTCTCCACTGAAGCGTAGCGCTACGCTGATTTTATGCTATAGTGGAGTTCCACTAAAGCAAGTTAATTAAGTACACGACGTATGAGCTAATATTGACTAAGTTCTGTAGTCGTCCTAATAATTTAGTAGGGGGCGAGTCGCTAAATTTGACTGTTTGACCGCATTTACAAGGAGACTGTGACTTTACGCTAGGTTTTTCTTTCTTTTTTGTTAGATAAAAAACAGACGAAAAATCTCTAGTACTATTCCGCTTAACCTTTTAACTAATGAGGTTACACAGTTAACCTCAAAAGACACGTGTCGATATTTTTCTTTTGAGGTTAACTGTGGTAACTGTGTGACCTCATTAGTTAAAAGGTTAAGCGGAATAGTACTAAAGACTTTTCGTCTGTTTTTTATCTTGTAATGGATTTCCGCAAAGTAACGCCTGAATCTATCAATTTTCTAAGTATAACTTTATTTGTTTTTGTTGTTGACCTTTTTTTCTTGCCTTTTTACTGTACTGCTTTCCTAATTGTGTGTGTCAAATAAACAAATTCTTATACTTATTCTAAAAGTAGATATAGAGGAAGGACATTAAATAAATACGTATGTACTAAATTCAGTATCAAGTTGTTTCAAAACAGACAAAACTTTGTGTTGTGGGAAAAAACCAATGGTGTTTGCTAAGAGGAAGGATATTATTTTTTTTTTTTTTTTTAATAGGTACATAATAATTGTATTTATTTTTATATTATTTAAATTACATTTAAGTTTACTGTTATTTAGTTAAATGTGCACCACCGTCTATTTAATGTCTTAACTTATCCAGTCCATCCAAAGGTTGTCTGGAAGAGATCGCTTATTAGCGATAAGACCGCCCATTGTATCACTTATAACTTCTATTTTTACTCTGTATCTACTCTATTTCTTAGGTGTATGTACAATAAAGATATATTCTATTCTATTCTAAATTATTGTTTCATAAAACACAGATAACTTTTCGATCCCAGTACCACGAGGAAGTTCGTATAGAAGCGCGCGTCGCGTTGGATAAGTTGATCAGATGAGAAGCAGGAGGTAGCGGGATTAGCGGGTTCAAACATTTGCATGATAATTATGAGAGTGATCATAATTATAGCAATGCGAGCATTACTGCTTGGCGGCAGAAATAGGTATGGTGGTAGTCCTTCCCCGGACGAGCTCTATCACAAAGAACTCTACTACTCTTAGAAGTGTATTAAGTGTATTGAAATGATGAACAAGCAGTCACAGCTGCAGCAGCTCCTAACAAATTGCACTTACATTTAAGCCTCTCAGTCCTGGGCCCGCGGCACGCAGCGCTGAGCCCGCAGCACAGCTCCTTGAAGTCCACGTGCCCGTCCCTGTTCTCGTCGAACGCGAGGAAGGTGCCCGCGACCGCGGCGGGCGGGAGCGGCGGCGACAGCAGGGGCGTGAGGCTCTCCATGTCCAGCTCGCCCGTCGGGGCCGAGTGCCGGAGCGACCAGAAACACTTCTCCAGTTCTATTATATCCTGGAAGTAACGCACACCCCGGACACTCAATACAATAAAAATATTAAAAAAAATAGTTTTTTTTTTATACAATTAAAGTGGCAACCAAGCGTACGGCCTACAAGTTGGTAAGCGGTTACCGCAGCCTATAGACGCTTGCAATACCAGATGTATCACTCGCGGGTTGCCACCTTGAGGCTAAGATCGAAAGCCTCATGTGCCAGTAATTTCACCGGAAACCATACCCTTCACACCGGAACACAGCAATGCGAGCATTAACTACTGCTTGGCGGCAGAAATAGGTATGGTGGTAGTTCTTCCCCGGACGAGCTCTATCACAAAGAACTCTACCACTCTTAGAAACATGACTGTTTAACGAAACCAAGTGTTCCTAAGGTCCCTAAGGTTAATAAATAATATGAATAATGAATGAAAAAGTTCAGCGATCAATCTAAATCTACATTACTCTAGTACTCTTTTTTACTTTTTTAAATTACTGGCACATGAGGCTTTCGATCTTAGCCTCAAGGTGGCAACCCGCGAGTGATACCTCTGGTATTGCAAGCGTCTATAGGCTGCGGTAACCGCTTACCAACTTGTAGGCCCTACGCTTGGTTGCCACTTCAGTCATATGTATAAAAAAAAAACAAAAAAAACAATGTATGCAAACGCGTCGCAATCACCACATGCCTGGTTTGTGTAGTAAACGATGCCGTTGTATGTGTGAGTGTCATGGTGGCGGAAACCACACACACTTACCATGCACCATAGCAAGAGCGAGATAGCACACTTTCGCTCGCGCTGGCATACGCGCGCTTGGACTTACACAAACACAAAATTAAAATAAAAGCGTTCATAATAGCCTTTAGCTTCAGTTCCGGCGAAAGGTACCGGCAAACTCGCGACCGGGGTGAGGTAAGTGTCACCGTTGGGAGGTAGGGAGTGGCCATTCTGTACGTAGTACTAATACCTGTTCTGTGGTAACGTGTTTGCGATTCAAATGCATTATCTACACTAATATTATAAAGAGGAAATATTTGTATAATTTTTTTTTTTTTGTGTAACGAATAAACTCAAAAACAACTGGTGCGATTTGAAAAATTATCTGACCATTAGAATGCTAAGTACCATGCTATTATTCATGTCTACCCGTGCGAAGCCGGGACCGGCCGCTAGTCAACTGATAAGTGTGAACAATGGCACCGTTTGATCCGGGCTCGACACTTGACAAGTGGAAACGAGCTCTTAGATTCTAACGTGACTCAATTCGGTTGATATCTGCTCATTGTGGCGACCACAGCCAACAAATTGATGTGTGCAATGTCCATTATCAAGTGAAATTATTATTATTGTCTAGCGATCCGCCCCGGTTGTCATTACGTACGCTTAGACACGAACAAACGCACGATTGATTTTCGAAGTAAATAATAATGATATTATTTACCCCAGAAAGTAGAGCTCAAATAAAAGCTGCTGTTTTAAATGCACCTTGCACTGGCGAGCCGAAACGCGATCTGAGTCGTTTTTTTTTTTTTTTTTTTATGAAGAATAGACCTTCGTTTGACCACGATCTCGCCTGGTGGAAAGCGATGATGTGGCCGACGGTGGAGCACGAAGGTCTATGAGACACCTATTCACTCTAGCCTTGAAGAGGCCCGGATTGTAATTGTCAGGAAAAACAGAAGACGATTCCGACTCCCCTAATACGGTCACAATGTTTTTGCAAGTATGTTTCTATGCGTTTTACGTCTATGGATGTTATCTACATTCTATATCACACAAAATACGTTTGTTTACTTGCAACTTGGGTGTTTGACAGAACAATGATTGTGATGTCACCTACCAGTTACCACTTGTTGTTAAATTGTACTACAGACTACATTAGCATAATATTATGGTTCCTTCTTTACATAGTCCTAGCAGTCTGTCCACCGCACCCGTGTGAAGCCAGGGCGGGTCGCTAGTCATATATATAGCTTACTCATGGATAATGTAGCATTCCAATGTTAAAATATTTTTTAAATTGGATCAGTAGTTTTGACTTTTTGAGTTAAATTGATGAACACCCCAAGAGTCATCTACTCCAATCGAATGTTCTTACATTGTAATAATAATAATAATATAAACGTGAATAAACGTTAACATAAAAATTTACATAAAAAATTTTGACAAAAGTAGTTAATAATATTACAGTTGGTAACAAAAATGGCCACCACTCAGCATATGCTGCGGCAGAACAACTCATGCCGCAGCGCTGGTTTTCTGTGGTTGCCTAAAAAGTATGTGAGCGTATAGCGGCACTGCAATACACGCTTATTTAAACTTAACAATTTCATAACATTGCTGCAATCTACCTAAAGTCCATCTCCGTTATTTCAAGGAGTTGGGCTGGCTAGGGTCATGTTAGCAGGGGGTCAATGCACAATACACCCCAATGCGGAACGTCAGTGCAGATCTTATACCCCCACTTAGAATTAGAATAAGAATTAGATTACTCCAATCGAATAACCTCTACTGAGTAAATTTCCATTAAGTGCTGGGAAATGATAATGTTGTTTATTTACTAACTCAAAACATAATGTATATAGGTACCTAAAACTCATTCATTGCATGATAATTCATAATCTCAACAAAACAGATTTGGATCTTTAGTAAGTAAGTTCGTATGAGTCAGCCAACTCTGGTGACAGAGTTTCTAGGCCGCCCGAAGGCCTCTGTCATGGCCTAACAACATTGAATATTCTACATACCAACAGTAGAAATGTATGGTATGTAGAAAAGTATGGCTGTAAAATTTATCAAATCAATGCTTTAGGTAGTCCTTTGAGTGAATACTTGAAATGGTATCTTGAAAAGAGTTTGCATAGGTACTACCTTCGAGAACTCTGTTTGCTAAGATAATTTTGGAGGATTATTTTTGGCTATCATGTCAAAACGACATGGGTCCTCCTATTTTAATTATTTTTCTTGTGGTATTTTAAGTTTTATTGTGTAAATTTGGTGGCAGTTTATCCAATTTAACTTGTTTACTTAGCACAAGTGTAAGTAATTGAAATGGAGGGGTAATGTTGGTTGGTAATTTAGTCATTTTCCAAGGGAATTTTGAAAGAAAAGTCACCGTTTCTTTCCAAATTTCGTTTGTTTACGTTGCTAAGCGGCAATCAAACTAATACACTTGACACTGGAAAATTGTGGTAAATAAGCCGCAGAGTCCATAAACGAAGAAGAAGATAATTTTGAACACCCTGACTGCTCATATATATATGAAACAATGAGTAGATAAATAAATAAAATAAATAAATAAATGATGCTGGACAATCCACACAGCATCATCTAGCCCCAAGATAAGCTACTGTTAAACAGAGCTGTGTTATGGTACTAGATGACTGATATATACTTAATACAATACAATACACAGATAGATATTTTTTATTATTTATAGAAAATACCCAGAACACCCGGAACAAATATTTGTAGATCGTACAAACATTTGACCCGAGGCGGGAATCGAACCCGCAACCTCCGCGTCGCAGGCGGACCTGCGCCCGCTGCGCCACATCGGTCGTCAAGATATTTTGAACACCTTATGTGCTTACAAACAATATGATGATTCAAACAACATATTTAATGTATTTAGATCATTTTGACTTCTCTAAACGCTCAAATCAATTTGACGCTGGGTACCTCCTACCTACATCAATAAAATTTGGCAGGATTTTGGAATGCACATAATAACAATAATACACAGATTTTTTTTTTTTTATGTTGTAAGTCACTTTTAATTCTAGTGTCGGGTCAAGACTATCAGAAACAATTTGCACTACCAACACCCAGCTAGTAATAAATACTTCATCATCATCATCATCAGCCCACATTAGTCAACTGCTGGACATAGGCCTCCCCCAATACGCGCCACTGAGCCCGGTGTTCGGCTCTTCGCATCCACTTTTTGCCCGCCGCCTTTCGTATGTCATCGCTCCACCTAGCCGGGGGGGCGCCCCACATTACGTTAAAAAAAAAAAAAAAAAAACTAATAATAAGTAATAACTACGTAAATAAATACTTAACTAAACACAAAACAATAGTTAAAAACAATACATTACATAAAAATAATATGGTATGGTTATGGTTGTACAACCAAATTATGATCTTTGTCATAACAGATATGATTGTACCCCGATAATTAATAGATTATGCTACAGAATACCCACTAGAACGCATTGCCGTAATCCCTGCCGTGTTTTCTATACTAACCGTTGCCGTACTAATGCTGGCAAACGCTCGCCCTTATTTAGGCTGGTTGACTCATTTAATGCCAATTTCATGTCGCTTGATATAATGGCGATGCGAGCTAGTGTATTCAAAAAATCCTTGCTTGAACTTCATGTATAGAAAATAAAATATTATACTACTACCCTCTCTATTGCTAGTACCTAAGTTTAAATAACTTTTTTTAAGTAAACCGTGGTAAACGGTGTTGGTGCACAATTACACAAATGTTTAAAATATCTGTATCCTTAAGTATACTTAAGTTACTGTTTGTTTACCCAAATAAAAAAAAAATAAAAAAAACGTATGGAAGTATGTATGAGTCAGTGGCCAACTCGGATGACAGCTTAATAAATTAAATCAACAAGAGTCTTTACATCTAGTTAGGTAGATTGTTGTTTTTGGATTTTCCTACGTCTTTGTTATTTCAACTCTTAGTTGAACTAAATTTTTCCTTATTTGTCAAACAATCAAATAAAATCAATTTTAAATTGAATGCTAGATTCATTGGGTAGGTATTGCTTAAGAAGGAAATCTCTGTGAGGCACATAATATTCTACACTCTTGGTATCTTAAAAACCTTACACTTAAGAGTAGTAGAGTTCTTTGGGATAGAACACGGGGAAGTACTACCACCATACCTATTCTGCGGCAAAGCAGTAATGCTCGCATTGCTGTGTTCCGGTGTGAAGGGTATGGTTTCCGGTGAAATTACTGGCACATGAGGCTTTCGATCTATGCCTCAAGGTGGCAACCCGCGAGTGATACCTCTGGTATTGCAAGCGTCTATAGGCTGCGGTAACCGCTTGCCATCTTGTGGGCCGTACGCTTGGTTGCCACTTTAGTTGTATAACAAAAAAAAACTACCATGTTTAGTGCCACTAGTACTTCAAATTGATGGTGACAAATATTATTATTTATTATTATAAGAAATATTATTTATAAAATACGAAAAGATAAATCTTGAAAGAAAAGCAAAAATGAAAGAAAATATTTTAATTTTTCTTGCTCACATTTGTATTTTTAGTGTATTTTATTAATACATTGGGCCCTAAATTAATCAGTGTTTATGTAAGTAAGTACGTAAGAGTCAGAGGCCAACTCTGGTGACAGTGTTTTTAGGCAACCCTAAGGCCACTGTAATGGCCTGTGTTAATGTTTATAAACTACCTATAGTTTAATAATTTTTGATATTTTACACAATAAGACAATTTTATTTTTGACATTTTAATTTCATTTTATATAAATAGTACATAATTCAATTGACATTTTATATTTCACTTGATTTTACATAATCAATTCTTTTTTGCAAATTTTAATTTTATCACTGAACTTTTCACATGCCTCAAATGGTAGAAATAGGTGGTACTATCTAATAATATGTGAACCTTGTAACCCTATTTGAAGCAAATAATAAATGATTGATTGATTGAAACACACTCACCCTCTCCTCCAAGTGTGTGACTCCAGCCAAGCTCTGATAAAACGTAGGAGTCTCCAAATCGTGGCTCACAATGAGATCTGACAGCAACCACTTTGACAGCACCGTGGCATCCTTGTGTATGAGCAGCCATGAGCGGAACTGGTCAAACGTAACTTTGTCTCCGGGACCAAAGAGACCAAGAAGTATTTCCGATGAACGCTGCGCTCCAGTGACAGGGAGGGAAGTGTTCTCAAGATGCAGTGTTCGTGCAAAATCTCGTTTGTAGATGTATGTGCCATTGTCTCCTTGATTGTTTGTGTATAAAGTCCATAGGAATCTAAAATAGATGATATTATAATAAATAAATAAATAATGCTGGACAATTCACACAGCATCATCTAGCCCCAAGGTAAGCTGCTGTTAAACAGAGCTGTATTATGGGTACTAGATGACTGATATTATACTTAATACAATACAATACATAGATAGATACTTTTTATTATGTATAGAAAATACTCAGAACACGAATAAGAATAACAGAATAAGTTGTGGATAACTCCGTTGGTTATATGTTAATTAAGTCTGTTTCATATCTACCATTTACTCAACCATAAATGTATAACTGTTTGTTATCCCGAATAAATAAAATATAATATAATAAAACACCCGGAACAAATATTTGTAGATCGTACAAACATTTATCCCGAGGCAGAAATCAAACCCGCAACCTCTGCGTCGCAGGCGGACCTGCGTCCGCTGCGTTACATCGGTCGTTTAGATAGATATAAATTGCATGATTTTTTATAGGTTTAGCTAATCAAGGTAAATCTGAAGGGATTTATTGACATTGAATTACTTTTTATATGAGTTATAAAATCCACCAAGAATATTTGGATAGTATGGGTAGATAGTATCTACTAGATACTTCATGATCAGTAGGATACTGACATTAACTACTATCAAGTCTATGTAGCTGATTGTTTACATTGAACACAAGATGACCTTACTTGATTTTCTCCTCGATGTTTCCCTTGGTGAGCACCACAAGCCCGCAGAGCAGCTCCTTGAAGGCTATGCCACGCTTGGTGCCGCCGCAGCCCTGGTACAGCCACTCTGCCACTTCGTAGGGTACCCCATCGCACAACACTTCGTGCACGAAAGCCTCCAGGCTCAAGGCTGTTCCGTTCGCGCCGGCACATCTCTTGAACGCTTCGCGAATGCGTCTCAACTCACTTTCTGACACTGCAAATTAAATAACGCCGATTATTCAGTCGCTTTTCTACAACGCACTTCGATCAACATTGCACACACTCGCGCTGTACCTCGTTTCACGGCATCCTCGTAAGATATAAAACTAGGTTTTGAGTCTTTCGCACCCATATTCGCGTCCAAGAATCAGTCATAACATTTTTTTAGAGCGTTAAACACAAAGAAACAATAATTAATACAGCTGACAGCTCACGTCGTATGATCTGTAGCCATATTGAATTTATTTAATTTTTCTTTCTTCCTCATTTCAGTTATTTTCAATAGAGCAATATATCTTTGGAAAACATTTATCGCCACATTTAAAATACATTGCGGGCTACATTAAAAAATAAAATTATTTTGCCTTGGAAGGTTATCAATGATTAGTTTAGCATTAACAATTTTACGAATGATTTCAAGAACAAAAACTAGTCTGCCAGCCAAGGTATCCTGATATCCTCCCTCCAAGAGAATGTAAGCACTACGTTTGGCTATCCTATTATGTCTGCTCGCTCTCATCTGTCGTCTGGAGGTCGTCTGTCATGTCAACTCAATAGTCGAACTTTATAAACGTCAAAGGACATCATTCATATTGTACAAAAAATTAAAAGTGCCGGCCAACGAATAATTTTGGTGTATTCCGGCTAGAGACACATTTGAATTAATGATGAACTAAATGACAAGACAATCTTAGCGATGAAGTACTTCATTTCTTTCATTCATTCGCGAAGTACGAAATAAGAAATAATTGGTAACGAAATAAACGTTTTTATTATTATTATTATTATTAAGTACCCATGCATGGCATGACTATTTCTTTGTTTATGGTTCAATCTTGGGTTCAGTGGACGTAGTGCTTACATTCTCTTGGGTGCTTGTGTGGTCTGGTGATGTGATTGGAATAAAGTGGATTTTTTTAAGTACAAAATAATATTCTATAGTCTGTCTCCTCTCACACACAATCTATTATAATATTTATTTGCCTTGATCATTGTTTGCTAGACGTGATGTTTCCGATGTCATTTGAATATCATTTTGTGTTGAACAAGTAATTATATTTTGTAAATGTCTGTCTCTTTGTGTGTTTTGAGAATTGAAATCGACGAAGAGTTACCCGAAATGGGCGATAATCCTGGAGAAAGAGGTAAGCTACCCATAAGTGTTTTTCTTGATTGAACAAAGAAAACTGGTTGGTTAAAAATTGATCGTAGTAAAGGCGGCTGTACTCTTACCGAGGCAGGCCAAGACAGGGCGAACGCGAGAGTGTACAAGGTAGCGCTCGCCGTCTCGGTGTTGCTCTCCGTCCCGACTCGGGCCTCTCGGGCGAACCATAGCGAGTGATCTCATGTGGGAGTACTGCCACCTTAAAATGTTTTTGTTCCGTGATCAGAATACCTTCCCAAACAGTTCTCACCTGTATTTTATTTTAGAGCTTCCACATCTACCAATGTATCATTATTCATCAAACAAACCAGCATGAGTCAATTCCAATACCTGGTGGTAGGACTCTTCAGCAAGAGTCCGTCTTGGTGGGTACCACCGTAGTGCCAGATATTCTACCTCCAAGCAGTAGTGTGCAAGCTGCACTGTTTAGGTTTGAAGAGCACTGTAGCAAGTAAAATTACTGGGCAAAAGAGACTTAACAGCAATGTCTCAGGGTGATGAGCTCAGTGCAGTGCCACGCTGAACTTTAGCCCATTTTTAACAATCCATGTTTCTATAATAGATGCTGCCAAGGAGCAAAAGCGTCGTGATAGAGGAGCTCGCGAGTCGAAAACCATCACTGTTGAGACCTATGCGAGTGTCCTCACCGGCCCCAATGCTGACGCGGGCATCCTGCCATCCAGTTCCCGACGGTCCCCGCCCAAAAGCAGCACTTCAGAAGATGGAGATTCTATCAGCTTCTTCTGCGGAAACCCATTGGTGGAAGTGACAAAGGGGATTCTGCATTTGTACAAAGAAAAGTATGTTACGAATGTTGGTATATCAATTATCACCCCGAGACATTGTTGTTATGTCTCTTTCGCCCAGTAATTTCACTTGCTACAGTGCCCTTCAAACCTAAACACAGTGCAGCTTGCACACTACTGCTTGGAGGTAGAATATCTGATACTGGTGGTACCCACCAAGATGGACTCTTGCTGAAGAGTCCTACCACCAGGTGAATAATTGTTGGATAACTTAAGATTTAAACCATATTTAGTGGAAGTCAGTTTTAGTGCCACTTACTGTCCAACAAAACAAGGGATTGCTGTAAAAACATGAATAAGTCGCGTCATGATGACTAGGCAAAGATATAAACATGGAAACTGGTGTCATTGACTTGCTATTGCTTCAATCCAATTGTTTTGGCATTTGAACTTTTTGGGTTTGCACTGATCTTATCGGTGCACTAATTTATAATGAGATTATAATATCCCAAAAATTATTTTGCCTCAAGCGCCGATAGCTCTCGTGGAGCTATCGGCGCTTCGAGCCGAAGACATTCCAATGATTATTTCGTCTGGAGCTATCGGCGCTTCGAGCCGAAGACATCCCAATGATTATTTCGTCCAAGCGAGATATGTCTCGATAGCTCAATTGGTAGAGCGCCCGCGTATCAAGCGGTGGTTGCGGGTTCAAATCCCGCTTGAGGCAAAATAATTTTTGGGATATTATAATCTTTAGTATTCCCCTAGTGTGATGGTTAACACTATAAAAACAAAAATAACTAATTTATAATGTTTATCAAGTCTGTTTTTTAAAAGAGTTCACTGAAGGAGCACTTATCACTGATTCTGGTAGTTTATTCCAGTAATTTTATCTTATTATTTTATTCTGTGATGAATATTATGGTTTAGGAAAAAGATAAATTTGATGACATTTTAAGTTTAGTTAAAAGGCTGTGAAGTTTGTAAGAATCAGCGAATCAGAATCAAGAAGTGTTGTCAGCTCCTAAAGTGTTGACTTGTTCCAGTGAAATGAAAGAAGCGGAAGAAGCCAAGACCCTCTGCTTGCTGTCTATACCCGGAGCCCTGGGTGCTTCAGATCTGCTGGCCTTTGCAGCCGCCTGCCAACAGGACATCGCTCATGTGAGGGTGCTGCGGGATGGATCACCCGATCACTACATGGCTCTACTCACGTGAGTCATCAATCAATGCTAACATTCCATAGATAACTACTTATGACGTAATTACACTTAGGAATTATTGGGAAACATAGACCAGCGGAGGGTTTCTGCCATATAGTATTGAATTTTAGTGGTCCCTAGAACCTTGTAATCAAACAATCAATCCATATATTATTTAATCATGTCAATCCAGTGTGTGTGTGAAAACAGGTACAGGGACCTAACTCTCTTGAACGCAATTGGTATTGGACAAGTATTAGAATATAACATTTCATACTTTTGACAGCAAACCTAGCACCAAATTCAACCTTGTTTTCAAGAGTACAAAAATTTTACAGCAGTAAATATAAATTTGGATTGGATCGGACTTGTCATTAGATTTAAGAGTAAGGCACCAGACCAGTCATTTCAAATCCAGTCTTTGAAATCCAGATTCCGTGCATCCAAAGCCGCAGCTGAGTTCCACAAGGAGTTTGATGGAGTGCCCTATAGCACCCTGGAGCCCAACGCCGTCTGCCACATGGCCTGGGTGTCCCGGGTGGAGTGGGGGAGAGACGGGACGCCGCCCCCCTCGCATACGGAACTGCCGACCTGTCCTGTTTGTCTCGGTATGGATGTGCATACTAAAAGAATGCGACCAAATCATTGTGCCTTGGGAAACTCCAGCCCAATAAAGTCTCTCTTAAAGATTTATTAAGCTCTGTAGAACCAGGCAATAGTATATTTCATTACAAGTGCGGAAAGGCTGTCATTGCAAAGAATTCCGACAATTGTCTACCCGAGCCGAGGCGGTAGACAGTCGGAACAAGTTGCAATGACGGTTCTGAACGACTATTTTTAATACAGTTGTTAAAAAATGAATCAATTTAATAAAATAATAAAAACACAATAAACTCAACTAACTAAAGGGTCGAAATAAGATTAGATTTAGTTGTATTAGTTGTATGTAATTTAGTGTGTGTGTGTTGCAGAACGCATGGACGAGAGCGTGGCCGGCGTGCTGAGCGTGCAGTGCGCGCACGCGTTCCACGCGGAGTGCCTGGCGCGCTGGCAGCACGCGCGCTGTCCCGTGTGCCGCTGCGCACAGGTGCCCGAGCCGCGCGCCACAGCCCAGTGTGCACAGTGCGCTCCCAGCACCCCCAGCGGTACCACCTACACACCACCTACACACCACCTACACACCACAATCTCACTTATCTCTATTTATATAAGAGACATTTGTATTTTCATATTTTTGTTTGTTACGAATAAACTCAAAAACTACTGGTTCGATTTCAAAAATTCTTTCACCATTAGAATGCTACATTATCCCTGAGTAACATAAGATATTTATTACTAGCGACCCGCCCCGGCTTTGCACGTATCCTTAAGTTTTCATTGCACCCGTGCGAAGCTGGAGCAGATCGGCTAGTAAATTATAAATGCAAAATTTGAATGAATGAATGAATGAACACTTTATTGTACATAAAAAAATACTTATTAACTAATATAAAAAACATTAACAAAGTACAAAGGGCGGCCTTATCACTAATCATCTCGTCCAAGCGAGATATGTCTCGATAGCTCAATTGGTAGAGCGCCCGCGTATCAAGCGGTGGTTGCGGGTTCAAATCCCGCTTGAGGCAAAATAATTTTTGGGATATTATAATCTTTAGAAAGAAAATACATATATTCTGGACACACACACAACAAACAGCGCACAATAATTTACACACATAGATACAATAGATAGGCCGGATTGTGAGAGGTCCAAATTAGTCCGCGCTGAGTTATGTGAGCCAGAAATGGTTCCATTTCAGCTCTAATGCCGCTCCATGTAGATGTAGCGGCGCTGGTTTTCAAATTGAAATTGGTTACTCTCTCTCACATAAGATATAGTGTGTCACTTAACCAGCAACTACACCGACCCTTTTCTCTCTTTGTCTCAGACACACACACACCCTCACACCGACCCTTCTCTCTCTTTCTCTCAGACACACACACACCCTCACACATGAACGAGACATTAATAATTAATTAATAAATAAT
The DNA here is from genome assembly GCA_951394395.1 of Colostygia pectinataria. Lineage (NCBI taxonomy): Eukaryota > Metazoa > Arthropoda > Insecta > Lepidoptera > Geometridae > Colostygia > Colostygia pectinataria. Next base: position 9,857,357 of record OX596369.1, read on the forward strand.
TAAGGTAAGGACTTGAATGAATACTTGTTACACAAAATAAAATAATAGATATGTCGAAGAAGAAAGCCTGCTTATGTTTTTTAAAAAGAGCAGTACCGTTGACCTTATGTCTAGGTCATCGGTACTGGTATTGAGAGCCTTGACCTACTTATCTATTCCTTATTTAAACTAACTAGCATAAGAAAACTACTTTTAAAATATCACTGATTTATTCACTTGGAAAATAAAACAATAGAACTTAAATTCAATTAAATTCTTTAAATTTAATGTAATAACAATAAGAGTTCAACTTACAGTTCTTTTCCGTACTCAAATCCAACACAAAGTGCCACCTTTTCGAATCACCACTTCGCAAGTCGCCGCCTGTCGCCATCTTTCGTTTTTTCTCGCGAACTTCCGTTCACGTAAGGAGAGATGGCGCAGGAAGTGCTTTAAATCACAATTAACAATTTACAAAGTAAATTCCTAAATTCTTTTCTGATTTATTGAAATATTAACAAAAATAATTCAAGGCCAAAAACCCTTGATAAAAATAAATGATCTTAGCGATCTTAATAATGAAGCGCCTAAAAATAAATTGACTTGCTTAAAATCACAACAGTTGTTTTAACAGCATAATCAAAGCGAACATAGTTTTAAAATAAACTCCTATAATCATTTCTTGATTATTGAATAAATTTACCAGCGATAAAAGCCAAAGAAGCTTAAATAAAAATAAATTAACTTACTAGCGGACATCATCATTATTATCAAAATAAAATCAATGCGTCAATTATTGAGCGGACTCATAAAACTACATACAATGAATTAACTTTATGTTAAAATAATGATTAAAGATTTTAGGTGTCAATAATTTGATGGTTCATTTCTTATAAGAACAAGGTTAAATCAGCGACTTAATATATTGTCGACGCGTAGAAATTCCGCGGCGACACGGCCGTTCTGATATGCGATGCGTGCTCTGCATTGCTTCAGGTTGTTTCCTCTGAAAATGAGAAATATATTTTTTTTTTGAGGCTAGGCACTTCCACAGTACACCTAACTTATAAATTTCAAGGACATAAATGACAAATTTAAATGCCACATAAAATGCAATGTTATAGAGGCTAGGTACTTCCACAGTACCTATCCATTTAAATAATTTCTGAGTAAACTACAACGCAACGCATGCAATGGGTATTGTAATATCTCTGCTCACTCAACGTGACTGCAGTTCGAATGTTATTCAAATGTTAGTAAGTATGTAAGCTACTGCTCATTCCACATGACAACAGTAGTTTAGATTGGTAGAAGTAACTACTGCTCATTCCACATGACAACAGTATTTTTATTTTTTATTTTTTATTATTATTATTTTTTTTTTTGTGGGATTGGTCAGGTGTGGATATTGACATATGGTATAAAGGATGTTGGACGGGTCGATGCTGTGCTCTGGGCGGTCTCGAACGCCGTGGTACACAGAGGACTATATTTCTTTCAGGATAGGGCTTACAATTTTATTGTAATTCAAGTTTGGCTTATTGAACGGCTCCACACGTCAATAGCATCTTTTGTAATAATAATAATTTATGTTTGGCTACTGGACGACTCCACACGCCAGTAGCATCTTTTGAATTTATAATAATATGTGGCTATTGAACGGCTCCACGCGCCAATAGCATCTTTTAATGGTTACTGCTCATTTAATAATGATAACAGTTACTGTGTGCGTTGCTTGTGTTAATTTAGTGTTAGTAGGTTAACATAATAGTATGAATGACTCTCACCGGGGTCAGTAAGCTGCGTTCCACTGGCATGTTCAGTGTCCGCACTTCTTTGTTGCAATGCCTGTAGAGAAGAGGCCGCCTGAGTAACAGAGGGTCCAGCACCTGGAGCATCTGGCTCATCTGGTGGCGACACGGCCGCCTGGACGCCTGGCTGCGGGGCACGCCTCAGCTGATCATGTGCTACTTTTCGGGGTCTTCCATGGTGACCCACAACCTTTTTGACGAGGTAGCGATCGTTTTCTAGGACCCTGTGAACTTCATAAGGCACGCTAAACTTAGGATCAAGAGATGTCTGGTTTCTGGGATTGTTTTTTATCAAAACAAAGTCTCCTCGTTGAAAATTTTGAACTTTTGCACGCCCTCTATCAAACCTCTGTTTATCTTTTGCAGATAATTCAGTCATTTTTTGTTGCACATGTCGTTCCAGTGCCTCAATGTCAATAGATTCGTTATCAAAGTTGACCAAATTTAGCAACTCTGGTGGCACGCAGTTTTGACGTCGGGTAAGAAGTGTAAGAGGGGCGGTGCCTGTGGTTCGATGTACCGTGCAGTTCAAAGCAAGCTGAAGGCTTTCCAACGCCGTGTGCCACTCAGGAGTTTCATAATTTTTAATCATGATAAGTCCGTTCTTTAGCGTTGTCATGACACGCTCCACCTGCCCGTTTGCCCTGCTCATACCTGGAGATATAGCGTGTATTTCAATACCAAACCTGTCACAGTAGCTTTTATATTCTCCCAAGAACTCGCGCCCGCCATCCACAATGATTTGCCGCGGAGCTCCAAAAAGGTGAATAACTTGTTTTAGAGCGGCGAGAGAGCTGTGCTGACTTTTGTCGTTGGTGTGGCGAAGCAGCACATACTTGGTGAAGGAATCTATTGTGACCACGACGTATTCCTGGTTATTGGGGGTGCCTAGCTTACCCGTTATATCCATATGTATAACCTCGAATGGTGTCGTGGGCTTCTTGATAGGATGCAGCTGTACTTGCGTAGCTCCTGATGTCTGTTTCGAAGTTCTACAGACAACGCAATTATCAACAAAGTCCCGGACGGTGGTGCTCATCTTGTCAAAACTATACGTCTCCCTGATCTTGTGAAGAGTTTTTTCCCACCCTGGGTGTTTCAGAGCAGTGTGAAATGTATTTATAAGGCTCCACTGAAAAGACTTGGGCACAACAATTAGTTTTTGTGTACCTGAGATGGAGTTTCTCCTTTCATGTTTGAGTACATTATCTTCGAGGCGATACCCAGGGACGCTTTCTCCATTATGCAGGGCATCTATGATTGGCCGCAGCTTGGCGTCGCGACGTTGCTCTATGTTGAGCCAATCTAGATTATTTGTCAGTACATTTACCGTCAGAGGATCAGGGTTGCGGCTCAGAAAATCTGCGTGTTGCATGCGCTCGCCCTTCCTGTATTCTATGTCAAATTCGAAGTTTTGAAGATACGCCCACCATCTATGTATGCGAGGCAGCAGATCTTGTTTATGCTTTGAGGCCTTTAGTGCGTTACAATCCGTGACAACCTTGAACTTACGTCCGTACAGAAAGTGCCGGAAGTGTTTTATAGCCCGAACTACGGCAAGAGTTTCGAGTTCATAGGAATGATACCTGCTTTCTATATCCGTTGTGCGCATACTAAAGTAGGCTACGACATGTTGCCGGCCGTTGATGATCTGGACAAGTATTGCTCCGAATCCGAGACTGCTAGCATCCGTAAATAGCTCAATAGGCTTGCCTTCTTGGAATATAGTAAGGACCGGCGCAGAAGTGAGGTGATGAATGATTTTTTGACGTGCCTTTTCGTGATCATGAGTCCATTGCCACTTCGTGCCCTGTTTCGTTAAGTCATAAAGGGGTGCCATAGTGCGTGCAAAATCGGGGATATATCGACGGAAATACCCTGCCAAGCCGTTAAATTGGCGAACTTGTTTTACAGTGGTCGGGACAGGAGCTTTTAATAAGGCTTCTACCTTTTTGGGACCAGGACGAACTTGACCATCCTCTACAACATTACCGAGATACTCTATGGAGCGTTTAAAAAAGGAACATTTATCAATATTTATTGAAAAACCTGATTCGCGTAAGGCGATCAAAATTCTTTCCAAATACGCTAGTCCAGAAGGGAAATCGCGACACTTACTTATGACGTCATCTATGTACACCTGGGCTACGCTATCATTGTGATCTTTATTAGCGCTACCAGGGTTTAGAAGAGGTCCTAAAGCGCGATTTATGCATCTTTGGTACACCGACGGCGAGTTACACAAGCCGAAAGGCATTGTTATATACTCATAGAGACCGTCTGGTGTCACAAATGCAGTCTTTTCAATTGACTCTGGAGAAATTGGGATTTGGTGGAAGCCAGAAGCCATGTCCAAAGTCGTGTAGTACTTCCCACCTGCCAGTTGGTCAATTTGATCAGCAATCAAGGGGAGAGGGTAATGGTCGCGTATAGTGTTTGCGTTTAATTCCCGATAGTCAACGCACAAGCGGTCGTCACCGTTCTTTTTTTTGACTAAAATGATTGGACTCGAGTATGGAGATTTGCTTTCACGCACAATATTGTTATCGATCAGTTCATTAACAATTTCTTTGACTTTTTCACGTTCGACTGGGCTTAACCTGTAGGGCCTTCGCTCCACAAATTTATCTTTGTTTTTTAACCGAATTTCTAATTCGCCTGTATTTACCCGTGATTTTGCAAAACCGCGCGTGAAAACATCAGAGTACCTGTTAAGCAGGGTCAGCAGTTGAGTGATCTCAGATTCGTCTGTCAAGTCATGATCGATTTGTTCAAACAAAGGGCTTTTGGATTGTACGTTCATAACACGTGGATGAGAAATCAACTTCGCGGTATTTTGTGTTACAATTACACTAAGACCGGTTTCGTGTAACAAGTTTGCACCTATTAGGACGTTTGATGTCATTTCGTAGTCCGGTAGGACATTAAACAATATCTCGACGTTGATATTGTCGATCACGCATACCGTTGTCAGCGTGGTCATAGAAATAACCGGGAATGGGCCTATTCCGCGTAAATAATTAACCGCTTGACACCTACGACCCGGTAATTTGTTTGCAATGGATTCACGCATGACGGAGCATTCGGCGCCACTATCAAACACGGCATTTATATCGACATTATCAACTCGCATAAGCATTGTGTTTAAGGTAGGACCTTTATTAGACACCGAATTTACATTTGAGGATAATTGTTTTTCTCGGCGAAAACATGTATCGACGGTGTGACCAGATTTTTTGCAGAATGAACAATGTTTATCACTGGATTTAGAAACCGACGCAGATGGCGTGGAATTTTTCTCAGTTGGTTGTATGTTTGAATCATTTACACTATTTTTATTACGACAGTTACTGTAAGAGTGACCAGGTTTTTTACAATAATTGCAATATGCGGGGTTGGTTCGATTATCAACAGAATATTTAGACCGTTTCGACGGTGGTTGACTGGGATTGCTTGGGTTTGGGCGTTTAACGCGAATAGAAGAGGCAACTGAAATTAATTCGGGCACTGAGGTAGCTCTGGCATTCATTAATTCAATTCTAAGGCGCTCGTCACTTATTGTTCCAATTACTGCTTCTACCGCATCACTCGAATCAAGCTTGTCTTTTGTTAGGCGTCTCCACAAAATCCAAGACTGTGTTAGAAATTCTGAGATGTCTTTTGATGAGTCATAGGTGTGTTCTCTAAATTTGAGCACATCTCGCGAGTAACGGCTTTCGGGTTCAAACGTAGTTATGATGATTTGACGAAGTTCATTCCAGGTTGATGTAGTTACGAGCCAGTTATCGGCCCATATCTTAGCACGACCTTTCAATAAGCTAGTCACCTTCATGCGAATATCGTAGTCACTGAGATGGTATGTACTTTTGGCCATAGAGATGTGATCACACCATTCTCGAACACCGACGTTACCGTCTGGGTCGTAAGAGGGTAGGAAAACCTCAGTTATTTTGACTTTGTCACTAGACTGCTGCTTAAGTAGACGTTCGCTCATACTTTGCATCATTGTAATCATACTAAGGTAAAATTCAGGTGGTACATTACCAGATTGCTGTGGTACCATAACCATATCCGTAAGCGCTGTAGTCGGCAATGAGCGCGGCAGCTGTGATTCACCCGGTGCACGTGGGCTCGTGGCTGGACGACTCGACGCTGTATTATCTCCAGGCACGATCATCGTCGGGGTGCTCGGCTCCGGTGCGTCCGGCTCAGGCTCGCTCATGATGAACGCTCGATGAAGCTGTCAGGATCTGAAAAAATAATGATAACCAGGGCAGTAAAGGATCGCTAGGGCGATCACACTTCTGATGTCGAAGAAGAAAGCCTGCTTATGTTTTTTAAAAAGAGCAGTACCGTTGACCTTATGTCTAGGTCATCGGTACTGGTATTGAGAGCCTTGACCTACTTATCTATTCCTTATTTAAACTAACTAGCATAAGAAAACTACTTTTAAAATATCACTGATTTATTCACTTGGAAAATAAAACAATAGAACTTAAATTCAATTAAATTCTTTAAATTTAATGTAATAACAATAAGAGTTCAACTTACAGTTCTTTTCCGTACTCAAATCCAACACAAAGTGCCACCTTTTCGAATCACCACTTCGCAAGTCGCCGCCTGTCGCCATCTTTCGTTTTTTCTCGCGAACTTCCGTTCACGTAAGGAGAGATGGCGCAGGAAGTGCTTTAAATCACAATTAACAATTTACAAAGTAAATTCCTAAATTCTTTTCTGATTTATTGAAATATTAACAAAAATAATTCAAGGCCAAAAACCCTTGATAAAAATAAATGATCTTAGCGATCTTAATAATGAAGCGCCTAAAAATAAATTGACTTGCTTAAAATCACAACAGTTGTTTTAACAGCATAATCAAAGCGAACATAGTTTTAAAATAAACTCCTATAATCATTTCTTGATTATTGAATAAATTTACCAGCGATAAAAGCCAAAGAAGCTTAAATAAAAATAAATTAACTTACTAGCGGACATCATCATTATTATCAAAATAAAATCAATGCGTCAATTATTGAGCGGACTCATAAAACTACATACAATGAATTAACTTTATGTTAAAATAATGATTAAAGATTTTAGGTGTCAATAATTTGATGGTTCATTTCTTATAAGAACAAGGTTAAATCAGCGACTTAATATATTGTCGACGCGTAGAAATTCCGCGGCGACAGATATATACTGAATTAAGTAGATATTATTAAGTACCTACCCTAGTTATTATTTACGTTCGAGATAAGCTGAGCTTACCTACCAGTGCCATACCTAGTATACTATTGTTTTGTGTTAAACAATTGTTGACACCCTCCCATCCCATTCATTTTAAAATCCAGTCCATCCAAAGGTTGTCTGTAAGAAATTGCTCAAAGCGATAAGACCGCCCATTGTACTTCGCTATATATAAATTGTGTTTTTCTTATGTGTTATGGTGTACAATAAAGAGTTTTCTATTCTATTCTATTAAGATCTTTGTGCCTAACGCTTAACAATTTTTTTTTTTTAATATACTAAAGTGGCAACCAAGCGTACGGCCCACAAAATGGTAAGCGGTTACCGCAGCCTATGGACGCTTGCAATACCAGAGGTATCATTCGCGGGTTGCCACCCTGAGGCTAAGATCGAAAACCTCATGTGCCAGTAATTTCACCGGAAACCATACCCTTCACTCCGGAACACAGCAATGCGAGCATTACTGCTTGGCGGCAGAAATAGGTATGTTATTATTAATGGTAATATTTTATTATTGTTATAACTTGGTGTGTGTCCACAGAAGAGATTGACACGTCCCGTGACTACAACATCAGCGACGTGGGCGAGGGCATGCTGGAGGCAGAGGCTGGCTCGCTGTGGATCTGTCTCATCTGCGGGCACGTTGGCTGCGGGAGGTATACATAGTATAAATAAATTAATAAATAAGTAACGCTGGACAATCCACACAGCATCATCTAGCCGCAAGGTAAGCTGCTGTTAAACAGAGCTGTGTTATGGGTACTAGATGACTGATATATACTTAATACAATACAATACATAGATATATATTTTTTTATTATATATAGAAAATACACACAGCGGACCTGCGCCCGCTGCGCCACATCGCTCGTCAAAATTAATTTTTAATAATTCATATTTCATTTTATTTTTATTTCTTAGGAAAACAGAATGCTAATAATAGTTTTAAGGCTATGTCCAACAGTGAATTGGTTAAATTCATATGAGATTAATAAAGTTTTTAATGTTATAGTTTTTAATGTTTGACGACCGATGTGGCGCAGCGGGCGCAGGTCCGCCTGCGACGCGGAGGTTGCGGGTTCGATTCCCGCCTCGGGTCAAATGTTTGTACGATCTACAAATATTTGTTCCGGGTGTTCTGGGTATTCTCTATATATAATAAAAAAATATCTATCTATGTATTGTATTGTATTAAGTATATATCAGTCATCTAGTACCATAACACAGCTCTGTTTAACAGTAGCTTATCTTGGGGCTAGATGATGCTGTGTGGATTGTCCAGCATTATTTATTTATTATTTATTTATTTATTTATAGGTACGAAGGAGGTCACGCGGCCAAGCATTACCTAGCCTCGAACCACACGTACGCCTTGCAGATCGGATCCAATCGGGTGTGGGATTATGCAGGTAAATTACTTTCAAATATACCTAGGAAGTCATCATCATGACAGCCTTCTAATGTTCCCACTGCTGGGACACTGGCCTACTCTCCAGCGAGAGTGATTGGGTCTTAATCCACCATGCGGACCCAATGCGGATTGGTGGATGGCACATGTCTTTCGAATTTTTAGTTCTTGGACATGCCGGTTTCCTCACGATGTTTTCCTTCACCGTATGAGAGCACTGGCATTGCGCACATAATTTTTCGTAGCGAAAAATCCATTGGTGCACGACCGGATTTGAACCCACGACCTTAGGATCGGAAGGCGGGGTCACTACCACTAGACCACCGGTGCTCTTACCTAGGAAGTGATTATTAGATATTACTGATAAAGTTAGTTCGTATGAGTCAGTGGCCAATTCTGGTGACAGAGTTTCTAGGCCGCCCGAAGGGCTCTGTCGTATTAGTGATGTTGTGAGTGCGCGTGTGTGTAGAGGTTTGTGTGCGAGAGGGTGTGTGTGTGTAACCACTGTTCGTCTGCGAACCAATCATGACCAGTGGCCGCTCCGACTCGCTTCTCATCGCCTACTTTATACTACAAATTAATTCTGTGCATTCAAAGTCGTTTAAATCAGTATCGACGTTTATATATTTATATTGACGAGCGATGTGGCGCAGCTGACGCAGGTCCGCCTGCGACGCGGAGGTTGCGGGTTCGATTCCCGCCTCGGGTGAAATGTTTGTACGATCTACAAATATTTGTTCCGGGTATTCTGGGTATTTTCTATATATAATAAAAAATATCTATCTATGTATTGTATTGTATTAAGTATATATCAGTCATCTAGTACCATAACACAGCTCTGTTTAACAGTAGCTTATCTTGGGGCTAGATGATGCTGTGTGGATTGTCCAGCATTATTTATTTATTTATTTATATATAGTACTAACATTATTGTTTACTAGTCGATCTGACCCAGTTTGGCACAGGTGCAACCGTGTGAAGCCGGGGCGGGTCGCTAGTAATAAATATAGCCTATGTTACTCAGAGATAATGTAGCATTCTAATGGTGAGAGAATTTCAGAAATGGGACCAGTAGTTTTAGGGGGGTTTTTAAGGGGTAGGTAAGGGGGGGTGGTACACATAAAAAAAAATACTTGTACTTTAAAAAAAAAAAAATTTGGTAATTCTGCTTAAGTTATCCATGTTGGAAATCGAAAAGGCAGCGCTTGGCACGTGTCAGTGACCTGCGCGTCAATGAACAGCGGGTCAATAACCCGAGCGTCCTTGACCTGCGCGTGTCCTTGACCCGCTACGGGGCGCGCAAACTCGAATATTTCATTATTACGTCGCTTAACTCGATTTCCAACAATGATAAATAATAACTGAGCGAAAAACGTAATCGATTTTTTTTTGTTTACTTGGGATTTTTAAGACAAAATATACATTAAAAAAAATTATAGGTACATATATTTTTTTTTATGTATGGAACCTATCCCTTAAGTTTGTCAGGTTGATAATGAATGACCCTGTATAGATAAGTATTGTGTATAGTGGCGCGGCGGGCGAAGGTCCGCATGCAACGTAGGAGGTTGCGGGTTCAATTCCCGCCTTGAGACAAATGTATGATCTGCAAATATTTCTGAGTGTTTTCTATGTATAATAAAAAATACTTATCTATGTATTGTATTGTATTAAGTATAAGTATATCAGTCATCTAGTACCCATAATACAAGCTCTGCTTTACTTGGGGCTAGACGATACTGTGTGGTTTGTCCTGCATTATTTATTGAGCGAGCGAGCGAAGCGTCTCTGTTTCGAGATTGGCCAAAAATGCTTTTGGATGTCAGTTTGTCCGGCTGTTCTCGCCTACAGGTCGCATTTTTCAACCAATCTGGTTGAAACTTGGTATACAGGTTCTATGACTTTATAGAATTTGTCGTCGGAGTTTTTGATAGGGGGCGTACTTTCTCCAAAAAGGGACAAAAAGGGGGCTGCTGGATATCTCCGCCTAATGTGATTTGATTTCGATGATTTTTATTTTATTTGAAAGGTAAGTATTAACTTTAAGTTTGTCTGATATTTGGTGAAGATCTGATGAGGATCTTCAGCGTGATGAGCAAAATAGTTCCTCAGTATGTAGCTCACTTTCAAAGCTCACTTTACAAATTTGTGCTTGCGAGGTCTACTGTTCGGAGAACTGCTAGTTTTTTTTTTTTGTTTTTTTTTATTGTTTGTTCCGCCGTTTGTTTCTCCGACATGAAAGTCGGAGACATTTTCAGGCTAACATATTGTAAACTTAATCACTGTTTAATCTGATAATTTGAGCGATCAGCACAATCTGCGCTGCGGTCGTATGGAATTAAGGGGGGAGGGGGATGACGACAAGTCAGGTAAGATAAAAATTAAGATGTAGGTAGGGTTTTTTTTTTTTTTTATAAATAATTATTATTTTATTATATACTTTTTTAAAAAAGAACTGCTAGTTTATATTGTGTTCTTTATAGGAGATAACTTCGTGCACCGGCTGGTACAGAACAAGCCGGACGGCAAGCTGGTAGCGGCTGTGGCGCCCGACTCCGCCTGCGCCGACGACAAGCTGGAGTCAGCGCAGCTCGAGTTCACGTACATCCTCACTCACCAGCTCGACAGCCAGCGGATGTACTACGAGGAGCGAAGCGCCAAGTGGGTGTGCTAGGAAACTGCTACTGACTTCTTCAACAACGGTCATAGAGTAGTAGAGTTCTCTGTGATAGAGCTCGTCCGGGGAAGGACTACCACCATACCTATTTCTGCCGCCAAGCAGTAATGTGAGCATTGCTGTGTTCCGGTGCGAAGGGTATGGTTTCCGGTGTCCTGTGGAACAGGTTTTTTTAAAAAACTTATATCAGGCACCAGTCTCTCACAAACAGGTTAACTAAAACTACCTAAACATGACATGACCTCCGTCTCCAGCCTATGTACTGTTTTATTTACTAGGTACCTCTATTACTTCCATGTTGTTTTATAAATTGTAACCTGTGTTGAGAGAAAATAAATCTTTATCTTATCCTTATCCGGTGAAATTACTGGCACATGAGACTTTCGATCTAAGCTTCAAGGTGGCAACCCGCGAGTGATACCTCTGGTATTGCAAGCGTCCAAAGGCTGCGGTTACCGCTTACCATCTTGTGGGCCGTACGCTTGGTTGCCACTTCAGTTGTATAAAAAATAGCGGGAGATATTTTTTTTTTTTATGTCAGTAAGTGACAAGACCAAGTACCAAGGCATTTGATAGCTTGAACCATGACTGTATCTGGAAGTGCTTGGAAGAACAAGGAATAAGTGCAACATACATAATGAGTATCAAAAACATCTATGCCAACAGCAAAGCAAGAGTACAATTAGAAACAATCGGCGACTCATTTCCTGTGAACAAAGGAGTTCGACAAGGGGATCCATTATCCCCAAAACTTTTCTCAGCAACACTAGAGAGCATATTCAGAAAATTAGACTGGGAAGGAAGGGGTCTAAATATAAATGGCACTTTACTGAACCATCTCCGCTTTGCAGACGATCTGGTATTGTTCGAAGAGAATCCCGCAAAATTAGAAAAAATGATACAAGAACTAGCTGATGAAAGCAAGAAAGTAGGGCTCGAAATGAATGCCTCTAAGACAAAGTTAATGACAAACTCAACTGAAGTGGAAATAACAGTAAATAAGAAAAGACTAGAGTTTGAAAGTGAATATACATACTTAGGTCAAATCATCTCCCCAGAAGACCAGTCAATGAAAGAAATAAATAAGAGAATCGCAACAGGATGGAAAAAGTATTGGAGCCTGAAGGAAATTATGAAAAGCAGGGATTTTAGCCTGGCAATAAAAAGAAAAACATTTAATACCTGTATACTGCCGTGCCTTACATATGGGTGTGAAACATGGTCACTTAGCAAAATTCACAGAGATAGACTTCAAAGTTGCCAACGAACGATGGAAAGAAGTATACTAGGTTTGAGGAAAAGCGACAGGATAAACAGCCAAACAATAAGAGCCAAAACAAAGTTAACCGATATACTGGTCAAAATAGATCTGCAAAAATGGCGATGGACCGGACACATGATTCGAAGTAAATATGATAAATGGAGCAAAATTCTAACTAACTGGTACCCAAGGGATGGCAAACGAATAAGGGGGAGACCAAACAAGCGATGGGAGGATGAAATAAAATTAACAGCCGGTTCTTTTTGGCGAAGGGCGGCATCAGACAGACTTCATTGGAAAGAGCTAGAGGAGGCCTTTGCCAATAGGCACACTGAATTAAGAGACCTAATCTAAGCAGCATAACATTTTTCGAAAAAACTTGTACCTAAGAAATTGATTCAGAATAAAGGCATTATTATTATTATTATAAGTGACAAGACAATCAAGGCGTCCACCTGATGTTAAGCACCACGCCTGACTATTACAGATGCAGTGCCACCCAAAGCTTAAAGTCTTTAAGTGTTTGCGTGGCACTGCACTGCGCTTATCACCCCGAGACATTGTTGTTAAGTCTCTCTCGCCCAGTAATTTCACTTGCTACAGTGCCCTTCAAAGCTAAACACAGTGCAGCTTGCACACTACTGCTTGGAGGTAGAATATCTGACACTGCGGTGGTACCCACCAAGACGAACTCTTGCTGAAGAGTCCTAGCGGTTTTGGGATGTTAGCTCCAGTGGTAGGTAGTAGGTGCGTACCCTCAATGGCATGCGGAGCGCTCGTGATGTAGCTGGCTAAGTTGTTCTTATCAGATCAACGAAGTTAAGCACTGTTCCGCGGGGTCATCATTTGGACGGGGGAACGCCAGTGGCAATTTCAATTGAGCGCTCCCGTGCTTCGGAGGGCACGTCAAGCCGGGACGGCTTTTTGAAAGCGGGTAGGCCCCGACAGAGGCCTAGAAACTCAGCAGAGCTGGGCACCGAGTCATAGGAAGTGAGGAAGGAATGGCATGTGTTAATGTGATGTGTTGGTTCGCAGCATGTTGTCCTTGCAGAGTGCGCAGGTGCGCTCGCTGGAGGAGCGCGCGGCGCGGGCGGAGGGAGCGGCGCGTGCGCAGGAGGAGCAGCTGCGCGCGCGCGCCCGGGAGAACAAGGCGCTAGAGAGGAAGCTGCACATCTGCAACACCAAGTGAGTACTGTAGCACCGCCATCCACACAAACTACACGACACATTTTTTTTTTTATTTATTAAAAAAAAACAAAGTAACCCTTACTTTGTTACAGTTCCAAAATACCCTAACTTTACAAAAACAAAAGTATCAGACCAAATACTCTCGCATCAAGATCAAAATGTCACTTATTATTCAAAAAAAAAAAAATTTACTAAATTAAAATCTACATATTTCATTACAATGTCGGAAAGAAAGTAAAAAGTAAAAATTAAAATAACCTACGAGAAATAAAATTTAAAAATATTCAAATACCCAATGTCAGTATTAGTACCTACTTATCCATTAAAGTGATTTTTTTTTTAATTTTTTTTTTTTACCACTAAAGTGGCAACCAAGCGTACGGCCCACTTGATGGTCACATTGCCCGCCGAAATACCGATAACATCGAGAGACTCATTGTGTTTAAGCTAAACAGTTAGATATTGTTTATTTCCATTAATCTCCAACAACTTACCTTTTTTCAAACTAGATGGAGCCACAGGCCAAATTAGCACGCGCTATCGATGCGTTTTGCCCGAGGTCTCATGCACTTTCTTTAACTTCGAATGAATTGAGTTCTCTCATATATACTACCGTGTTTTATTATAGTTATACATACACATTGTGACAGGCAAAATAGAGGGCAAAAGACCGAGTGGATGTAGTCCCAACTTGGGAACCTGGTCGGACCATCGCTTGGGACTCCCAAGCGATGGTCCGACCAGGTCTCGGAACAGCTGGAAATGCCAGTGAACAGGGCACTTCATCAAGCCACCGACCGCTCTAAATGGAAATTCATAATTCATGGAATGGGAAGGAGTCACGATCCTCAACAATGAGGGAGCGACCAAGAAGACAGTGTTGCCACTTTTTATCGCCCGGTGACTGCATTTTAAAATTCTTTGTGACATCACAATTAAAATTTTAATTTTAAGAGTAGTAGAGTTGTGTTTTTAATTGTAGAGTTCTTTGTGATAGAGCTCGTCCGGGGAAGGACTACCACCATACCTATTTCTGCCGCCAAGCAGTAATGCTCGCATTGCTGTGTTCCGGTTCGAAGGGTATGGTTTCCGGTGAAATTACAGGCACATGAGACTTACCATCTAACGTCTCAGGGTGGTAACACGCAAGTGATATCTATGATGTTGCATGCGTACGCGACATAGGCTACGGTAACCGCTGACCATCAAGTGGGCCGTACGCTTAGTAACCACTTTAGTAGTATAAAAAAAAAAGAGCAAATACGTTATAAGTGCCATATTACTACATAGACGACCAATGTGGCGCGGCGGGCGAAGGTCCGCCTGCGACGCGGAGGTTGCGGGTTCGATTCCCGCCTTGGGACAAATGTTTGTAGGATCTGCAAATATTTGTTCCGGGTGTTCTGGGTGTTTTCTATGTAAAATAAAAAATATCTATTTATGTATTGTATTGTAATAAATATATATCAGTCATCTTGTACCCATAATACAGCTCTGTTTAACAGCAGATTACCTTGGGGTAGATGATGCTGTGTGGATTGTCCAGCGTTATTTATTTATTTATATTTATTATTACTTTTAAGACCTTCTGCAACACTTATTTATGCAAATAAATATCTTGAATCTTGAATCTTGTATAGTTGAGTGTTTGTTCCTCTATAACTCTATAACCGCTGAAATGATTCGGCTGAAACTCAATCAATTATTGAATTAAGTACTTACTTATACAGGGTCATTCTATTCAACCTGAAAAACTTAAGGGATAGGTTCCACACATAAAAAAAAATATATATGTACCTATAAATTTTTTTTATGTATGTTTTGTCTTAAAAATCTCAAGTAAACAAAAAAAATCGATTACGTTTTTCCAGTCAATTATTATTTATCGTTGTTGGGAATCAAGTTAAGCGACGTAATAATGAAATATTCGAGTGTGCGCGCCCCGTAGCGGGTCAAGGACACGCGCATGTCAAGGACGCTCGGGTTATTGATCCGCGGTTCATTGACGCGCGGGTCACTGACACGTGCCGAGCGCTGCCTTTTCGATTTCTAACAAGGATAACTAACTATTAAGCAGAATTACGTAATTTTTTTTTTATGTGTGGAACCTATCACTCAAGTTTGTCAGGTTGATAATGAATGACCTTATATTTATGTCTAGCCTATGTATCTTACTGGGAGGTAGAATTTAGTTATTATTTGATATGTTTTTGCCCCCACTGTGCACTCTGGTTGCATAATCAATTGTTTAAAAAATTGTATAATATTGACCCTAAAATCAGTTTTCAGGAGGTACCTACTAATAATAATATTATTGAATGAATGAATGAAATGAATGAAAAATTCTTTATTGTACACCGAAAATAAAACTTAAAATTAGCAATTTAAAAACAAGGTACAATGGGCGGTCTTATCGCTTATAAGCGATTTCTTCCAGACAACCTTTATTATTATAATTTAGAAAACGTTAAATATCATCCTTTATTTCATGTTATTAATTGTTGTGTTATGTAAAAGTAGGTATATAACTTGTCTCAATTGTATGTTATAATTTAGAGCTATTTGTTATTATGTATTTCATTAAGTATGTGAGTTTTGTGATTATGCAGGTACCACCTGCCTATCAAATTTCATTCTGTTCTACTTTTAATAATCTATTTTTTTTCTGCACACCATAAAATTTATGTAAATTATGGTAATCAATTCTAAATCTGTGAAATTCAGGCACATGAGACTTTCCATCTAACGTCTCAGGGTGGTAACACGCAAGTGATATCTATAATGTTGCACGCGTACATAGGCTACGGTAACCGCTGACCATCAAGTGGGCCGTACGCTTGGTTGCCACTTTAGTGGTATAAAAAAAAAAAAAACTAATTTTATTGACTTTTATCATGATTCTATAATTATACCTGCATTAGCTGTGTTTGCCTTCAAGGAGTGAGCACAGGGAGTGCTTTTATGTAATGAGTTTAGTGCTAAGTGTTGTGTATTTCTCATTGGCAATCCTAAATCCTCCCATTACAAATTACAGAGCTTCCTCTAAGCCAATTCAAAAAAAAAAAAAAAAATTTTTAGAACAGCATCCTTTCTATCATATTAATGAATATTTGATTTGTTCATTCTCTGATTTGCAAACATAGCAGGTACCTAAACTAATTATAATGTTAGAATAAGAACTTAAAAATGTACAATTTGACTTGCCTATGTTATGCTTATAACGAAAAATGGCTTATTAAATGAAATGAAAATGAAATAAATAAATAAATCACACCGGAGCGAATCTAGATAAAATTTGGCACAGAAATAGATTATAATCTGCCTTAGGCTACTTTTTATTCTGTAAAATATAACTATACCTTTAAGTTATGACAGCAAGTGACAAGACAATCAAGGCGCCCACTTGATGTTAAGCACCACGCCTGACTATTACAGATGCAGTGCCACCCAAAGCTTCAAGTTTTTAAGTGTTTGCGTGCCACTGCACTGCGCTTATCACCCCGAGACATTGTTGTTAAGTCTCTTTCGCCCAGTAATTTCACTTGCTACAGTGCCCTTCAAAGCTAAACACAGTGCAGCTTGCACACTGCTGCTTGGAGGTAGAATATCTGACACTGCGGTGGTACCCACCAAGACGGACTCTTGCTGAAGAGTCCTACCACCAGGTAAAATAGGATCGATTCTGTGATCCAGCACGTGATTATAAACCCTATCTGAATATAAACACGGTCGCTTTCAGGTCACTAACAAAAACAAATTTTGCCTAACTTGAAGTAAACCCTATCTGAATGTGAACACGGTCTGTTCCAGGTTATCAACAATCCAGCACGAGCTGGAGGAGGAGCGCGGACTAGCGCGCGCGCTGGCGACCAACCAGGAGCAGTGGCAGCTGCGCGCGCAGGCCCGCGAGCAGGAGTTCCTCAACGAGGTACTACAACCAGTATGCTACCTAACTTGCAGTACGCTAGCAAACTTGCAGTACCCCAGCAAATATGCAGTACGCCACCAAACTTGCAGTACGCCACCAAACTTGCAGTACGCCACCAAACTTGTAGTACGCCATCAAACTTGTACGCCACCAAACTTGTAGTACGCCACCAAACTTGCAGCACGCCACCAAACTTGCAGTACGCCACCAAACTTGTAGTACGCCACCAAACTTGCAGTACGCCACCAAACTTGTAGTACGCCACCAAACTTACAGTACGCCACCAAACTTGTAGTACGCCATCAAACTTGTAGTACGCCATCAAACTTGCAGTACGCCGTAACGCGTAATACAACATATTAATAATGATAATTGTCAAAGTAAAAAGAGTTCCATTCTATAAAGTCACAAGGATCACTTTAAAATGGATCCGAGTGGTTTTATTGAACGTCGGACCGTATCTAGCACAGTTGTCAGCCAATAGAGTTAAGTTCCGATCCTAAGGTCCTAAGGTCGTGGGTTCGAACCCGGTCGTGCACCAATGGATTTTTCGCTACGAAAAATTTATGTGCGCAATGCCAGTGCTCTCATACGGTGAAGGAAAACATCGTGAGGAAACCGGCATGTCCAAGAACTAAAAATTCGAAAGACATGTGCCATCCACCAATCCGCATTGGGTCCGTGTGGTGGATTAAGACCCAATCACTCTCGCTGGAGAGTAGGCCGGTGTCCCAGCAGTGGGAACATTAGAAGGCTGTCATGATGAGAGTTAAGTTTCATATTGTCGTCTCTTTCAGATCGCGGACCTGAAAGATCAACTGCGCGACGTGATGTTCTTCGTGGAAGCGAGAGGGAAGCTGGAGAAAACGACGGAGGCGTCCACGGAGGAGCTGGCGTCCGCGTCCGTCTCTGTCGCACCCAAGGAGAAGTCGAGGCGGAAGAAACGCTAACTCGCGTATACTGTACTATAGTACTGTATACCTACTGTACTTTAGACGCATTCGCATTCGCCTGCGACGCGGAGGTCTCGGGTTCGATTCCCGGCTCGGGTCAAATGTTTGTACGATCTACAAATATTTATTCCGGGTGTTCTGAGTATTTTCTATTTATAATAAAAAATATCTATCTATGTATTTTAGAACTGAAGGTAAAAATGTATCAAAGTTTTCGAACGAAGCGTGACGCGAACGGTGGCACAGTTGGTAGTGCCTGTGACTTTGGTTTGAGTCTTGCTTCGAACATTTTGGATCTCTTGCATAATTTTAATATTTTAAAATCAACTATCATTAGAAAGCTAGTCCGTATTATCTATATATTCAATTAACGATGGGTAATAATTCTCTCAATGCCCATCTTATAAGAAATGCTTCTATAATGCCGTAGTATTATTGTGTTAGAATTTACTAGCTCTTGTAATTGTATAAATATAAAGTCATATTTATAAATGCTATTTAAAACCTAAACATTTTAATAAAGTTATCGCGCTGTGTCATTCTCATATCAGCCTATTAACGTCTACTATTAGAAATAGGTCTCAAAGAGTGCATAGACAACCGATCTTGAGCCTGCAAAATGTGAGTGTGACCTGTGTCTTACCATTAGATAATCAAACAATTATAGAGTTGAAACTATAGTGGTTAGAAATCATTTTAAAATATTAACGGCTATTTACCACTTGATTTTGTCATATATGCGATTCGAAGCTATTTTGAAGCTCTTCATGAGCACCATTACTTAATGCATTGTATTGTAAAAATTAATTATCAATATGTACCTACCTATGCTTGTAATGAAATAAATAATAAAAAAAAAAAACACTCGCGACCGCGTTCGACGGTTGCTCGGCGAATACTGGCTAATAATAGCTTCGAAACGTCGCTTAAATGACAAAATCAACTGTTAAATAGCCGTTAATGATTTAAAACAGAGATATAGTTTTAAACAATTTAAAATAGCGTTTCTAAGTAAAGCTAAAAATCTGCTGTAATCGCTGTGATAAAGATAAATAGGAAATAAGAAATTATTTGTTTAGCTGAGCGGCAATGCTACATAATACAATGACAGTAAGATTAAAGTTTTTTGACACTTTCCATAAAGAACCCTAAAAAAAAAAAAAATTGTGCAGTTCCAAAATTCTGGCGCTATTATCCTTTGAATGAATCTTTTGGAATTTTGGATAATGAGTCAAATATAATTTTGGTGTCATTGTATTAGTAACGTTACTCCATAAATAGTGTGTGTAGTTATTTAAAATCAATAAATAATTCTTCTAAAATTCTCTAGTTATTTTCTAAACCAAGTTTACTTGAGGCGATTGGGAACAAATGGAAACTGCGTTGTAAAACACTATCTACTGTTATAATATAGTAGTATAATAGTTCCATAGTTCAAATTCAAAAGATGATTGAAATCCGTCGATAAATAACTAGCAGACTTCCCCCCTTTTCTCCTCTTATTTTCCTCTAGGTAGTAGGTACGAAAATTAGGCGAGAACAGCTGCGCACAACGGACGATCAGCGCATTTATGGACATTCTCGAAATAGAGAAAGATTACAGTTGGTAACACTGATATCCCATCACTACACGGTCACAGAGTCTTATTCTGAGGTCACAGGGTCACAGTCAAAAAAGCTCTCTCTTGAATCTTGAATTTCTGTCACCGATAACAATACGGTTGAGGAGGATAGCTTGCCGGCAACTTTTGGAGTCCGAGAAAATTATAGATTTGTCCAAATTATGAGAGAGACGTAAATTACGTCTGCATCGACTGTCAATGTCATATCAAGTCAATAAGTCAGTGTCAGTCAATAAACGGTTCAAATAAATTGAATAACTTTGGTTGAGTGGAGGGAGCAGAAATGTAAGGATAATACGAAGTCATTGAATAGAATATAATAGAATATAAAAATATTTATTGAACGCCACACAATAAACATAAAAATAAAAAACTAAACTATTGTGACGAAAAAAAGGCAGCCACTCAGCATGTACTGCAGACATAATGTGTCTGTAGCGCTGGTTTTCAGTGTAGCCTGAATAATTTACTTCTAGGTTTACATGGATCAGAAAGGCAATAGTGAACCGTATATTATTATCATTACTGGGTATTTTCTATATAATAAAATAAAAAATATCTATCTGTGTATTATATTGTATTAAATACTAGCGGCTCGTCCCGGCTTCGCACGGGTGCTGTCCAATGAGAACATTAGTTCTATATTTTGTAACTAGATGGCGCTAGTAATTGCAGAAGGTTTCTAGATCGCGCTATCGATGCGTTTTAAAGATTATGTGCCTAGGGCCGTGTATTGCAATAAAGATTGGCTTGTACTTCCACGGGAATTCAGTTGTTTTTATTTGAACGCGAATAACCCGCCTTCCGGCCTACTTGTTTGTTCATGGTCCTAACGAGCCGGACTTGAATGAACCGTGGTACTCAGTCAGTACACACGGGTATTTTTGCATCAACGCACTAGTAGTAGTGGTGGATCGCCACTCGGTGCGCATCGGGCAGTCTCGGCCTAGCTAGGCTTGGAGACCTGTCACGATTGGTTGGATTGCAGTGCAGTGTTCGTCATTGTGTTGTGCTTATCTGTGTGCGTGTGCGTGTGCGCGCACACCCCCAACCGAGGAAGAACCCGGAAAGGAAGCCCGCGCTAGCAGAGCCAACTGCTGGTGCCGTAGTTGCTGATCAGTGCTGGTGCTACTGACGAGGGCCAGCACGCAAGGGAGATTGCGAGCAAGCGACGGAACGGAGACGTCACGGGCAGTGACATGTACACCGCGCTACCTACGTCACAGCAGTGACGTTGGAGGAAACAGCATTCTCAGTGAGTGGAATCGACGGCAAGTGGTATACGAGAAAAAATCGTGAGTACATTGGCATTTTTTTTCGTGATCAGTGAAGTTCAGTTTAAAGTTTCAACTTATAAAATTTCAAGATTATTTGGACTTGTAAAATTTTGTGTGCTAGTTTGTAGACTTAGAATAGTTTTGCCAAAAGTGAACAGACGGGGAACCTATGTCCAATTTTGGTCAGAGTTTACTAAGTTTCAAACACTTGTAAAATTTTAACAAAATATTTTGGACTTAGAAAATTTCAGAGTTAATTGGAACTTTTAAAAAATCAGTGATCTTGTGTTTGGAACTTAGAGCAAAGGATATTGTAAGAAGCTTGCTTTAGAAATTTATCACAATGTCTTTGTCATCACTGCTAAAGGCTCAGTTAGGCTGTAAGTCGATGATAGAAAGGGCGTATGAGAACTTCAAAAAGTCTCCTAAGGATAGGCTTCTTAAAGAGTCGTATTTACTAACGAGATTGGAATCCTTAGAAGAAAAATGGAGTGTTTTCTCAACTACTCATATGCAATTAATATCCGAAGCGTCTACTGATCAGTTAGCAGAATCTGTGTACATTACTAAAAACATATATGAGTCTGTTGAATGTGGGTAGATGTACTTATTAATTATAATGTGGATTGTGTAAATGAGGGTGGAACAGTATAAATCAATATGGCTATCTAATTGTTGTGTCATTGCAAAGCTCTCCTTAAATAATACTTTAACATGGCGCAGCCGAATATAAATCAGTAAAGTTACTATAACAGTGTGTCACAAGTGATAACAAATAAGAAAAATAGTGTACAACAATAAATAAAGGCGGCATAATGGAGTCTATGTTAAAACCACCGCAACCTTTTTTGTTCGAAAATAATTTAGCTAACGTGACTTCTGGAAACTTGAGTAAAGAATGGGATAATTGGAAAAAGTCTTTTGCCATATATTATGAAGCATGTGAAATATCTAAAAAGGAGAAAAAAGTGCAGATAAATATATTATTACATATTATCGGAGATCGCTGTCGGGAAGTGTATGACCAGTTCAAGAACAAAGAAGACATAAAAAGCGTGGAAGAGTTAATAAAAACATTTGATGGAGTATTTTTGCCAAGAAAGAATTTAACTATAGAACGCCATAAGTTTTTTACGAGAGATCAAGGAGAGTTGGAGTCATTAGAACAATATGTATTTGAGTTAAATAAAATGGCGGCAAAATGCGAGTTTAAGGATTTATGCAGTGATTTAGTACGAGATAGATTAATTTGTGGAGTGAGAGATGGTACACTACGGGAACGGTTGTTGCGAGAAGAAAATTTAAGGTTATCAAAAGCAATAGATATATGTCGGCTGGCGGAAATGTCACGAGCTCAAGCAGTCAAGATAAAATCAGAAAATATTGAGCATCATGTTCATGAAGTAATCGAGGGTCGCGAGGAAAACCAATCTAAGTTGGCAGACGTTCACTGGATCGGGAGAAACCAACGCGGACAAGGTCGGAGGATGTTTGCGGGACGGGGATCGTCGCGCCGTGGCGTCGGAGCAGGTGCCGCGGGTGGCACTGGCCAAATCCCGCGCCGAGAAACGACTTCAGATCAGTATCGTGGTAGTGCGTATATTGGTTCTCGCGGACGGTCGTATCAGAGTGCCGGTCTGATGAGTTGTCAAAAATGTGGTGGAAGTCATAGGGGGTATGGATGCCCAGCGTATGGACAACAGTGTTTCAAGTGCAATCGAATGAACCATTTTTCAAGAATGTGCAGAGTGCATGCGGTTCAAGCAGACCGTGGGGAAGCCACCGATCAGGTAATTAACTCTGAATGCCATAATACGAAATGTAACTACGATGACTGGTTGACAGAATTATTAATAAACAATGTGTCAATAAAATTCAAATTAGATACTGGAGCTGATGTCAATATTATTCCTAAGAGATTTTTGAAAGAAATTAATGTTTCCGAATGCGATTTAAATAAAACTTCGCTAAAACTTCAAGGTTACTCAGGAAGTCATATAGATGTTTTAGGTAAATGTTATTTAAAAGTAAAATACAAGCAGAATGTATATTTTTTAAAATTCATAGTAGCTGATGTAGATTCCGTTCCGGTTTTAGGTAGAAATTCGTGTGAAGAAATGAAGTTGATAAAAAGAATTATGTCGGTAGATAATAAATTGTCTAACGGAATACTAAATGAATATAGGGATGTGTTTGAAGGGATTGGATGTTTGCCTGGGGCGTATAAAATTCAGTTGAAAGATGACGCTCAGCCAGTAATACATCCACCACGTAAATTACCAATAGCACTCAGGGAACAAGTAAAAAGTAAATTATTAGAAATGCAACAACAAGGTATTATAGCGAAAGTAGAAGGTCCCACGGATTGGGTTAATAGTATGACGGTAGTGAAGAAACCTAGTGGCGACATACGGATATGCTTGGATCCTCGTGATTTGAATAATGCGATCAGGCGAGAGTACTTTAAATTGCCAACATTCGAAGAAATAACAACTTGTTTATCGGGAGCCACGGTATTTAGTACATTAGATGCAAAACATTCTTTTTGGCAGGTGAAGTTACAAGATACAGATTTATGTACATTTAACACAAGTTTTGGTAGATTTAAGTTTTTAAGAATGCCATTTGGAATTAGTTCAGCTTCAGAAGTATTTCATAAAAAATTATACGAACATTTGGAGGATCTAGAAGGTGTTATACAATTTATTGATGATATTTTAGTATTTGGACCGAATAAAGAAATTCATGATCAACGATTAAGAGCTGTTTTACAAAGGTGTAGAGAAATAAATATTAAATTGAACAAACAAAAGTGCAAAATAGGATTATCAGAAATAGTGTATTTAGGTCATAGGATATCGAATAAGGGGATATCCCCCGATGAATCGCACGTAGTAGCAATAAAAAATATGCCTACACCAACCAACGTAAAAGATGTTGAAAGATTTTTAGGGTTGGTAACATATGTCAGTAGTTTTATCCCGAATTTGTCAGAGCAAACAGCTTTATTACGAGAATTACTAAAAAAAGAAACAGAGTGGCATTGGGAAAACAGACATCAAAAATGCTTTGAGAATATAAAACGGTTATTAACAAGTCCGCCAGTTCTTCAGTACTACACACTAAATAAACCGATAACTATATCGGTGGATGCTAGTAGGAATGGGTTGGGTGCATGTTTATTACAAGATAACTTACCAGTATCATATGCTTCAAAAGCTTTGACAAAAACTGAACAGGCGTACGCACAAATAGAAAAAGAACTGTATGCCTGTGTTTTTGCGTGTGAAAGGTTTTATATGTATATATATGGTAGATCGGATATAACAATAGAAACGGATCATAAACCGTTAGTGAGTATTATAAATAAGCCGTTAGCGAGCGCTCCTCCTAGACTGCAAAGAATGCTGATGAGGTTGCAACCCTATGCATTCAAACTTGTATATAAGCCAGGTAAATACCTATACATAGCAGACACGTTATCGCGCGCAGTAGCCTCGGCAGTCCCAGGTACTGCGGCGCAAACGCAGCCACGCGACTATCTGCATTTTCAGGCACAGGTGTGTGTGATATCAGCCAGTAATGAGTTGACTGACTCACACCTATTAAAAATACAGAAATGTACTAAGGACGATAGCGAGTTGCAAAGTTTAATTCAAATTATAAAGTCAGGTTGGCCGGTGCATAAAAAGGAGATAGACAATATTTTGGCACCTTACTGGGGTTACAGAGATGAACTTACGGTTAATTTTGGTATAGTTTGGAGGGGATCTAGAATAGTTATTCCAAAATGTTTACGACAAGAGATGTTGAAAACTATACACACAGGTCATATGGGTTTAGAAAAATGCAAACTACGAGCCAGGGAAAGTATATTTTGGCCAAATATTAACTCCCAGTTGGAGAACTATATAACTAATTGTCAAGCATGTCTTATTTACAGAAAGCAGAACACTAAAGAGCCTTTAATAAACCATGAGATACCAGAGGTACCATGGATGAAAGTAGGGGCAGACATATTTCACTTTTCTAATCAATCTTTTGTTTTGGTTGTAGATTACTTTAGTAAGTTCGTTGAAATTGAAGAGTTAAACTCTTGTAGATCATTTGAAGTGATTGGAAAATTAAAGAAAATATTTGCTAGGCAGGGGATTCCACAAATAATAATGACTGACAATGGTCCTGAGTTTTCATCGATTGATTTTAAGAACTTTTCAAATAAGTGGAATTTTTTACATAAAACATCGTCTCCTAGATACGCTCAGTCCAATGGGCAAGTTGAACGAGCGATACAAACAATAAAGAATTTAATGAAAAAAACAAACTACGATGGTTCTGAATTTCATTTGGCATGTTTAGAATATTTGAACACACCAATAAGTACCGAGATACCATCTCCTGCGGAATTGTTGTACAGTAGAAAGTTACGGAGTAAACTTCCAAGATTATCCAACGTTTTCAAGCCTAAATTGCAAACGAATATACATCCTAAATTAAAAACTCGTCAGGAGTGTCAAAAACTTTATTATGATAGAGGGTCTCGCCAGTTAAAACAACTAAGGATTGGTCAAAAAGTCAAAGTAAGAAATAACAATAGGTGGGAACCCGGGGTAATACAGGAAATTGTAGATTGTCGTTCATACTGGGTCAAAATGCAGTCATGAAGTTTATTGAGACGCAATCGGAAACATATAATTATAGACTCTGAAAATCGTATAGATCCAATACAGTCACATAGTTATCTCTATGATGATATTTTAAATACTACTAGTATTAGTATGCCACGGAGCTCCAGTATTGCAGGTCAACAAACTGAATCTAACCATCGTACTCGTTCTGGCAGGGAAGTGATACCTCCTGATCGGTGGACCTACCCGGTGGAAGTGCGTGTGCGGCGCGGTGATTGAACCACCTATCTTTTTAGATCAAAGTATGTACTCATGTAGATAAGAATAGGTATAAGTTATAAGCATGAAAACAGCATAAGTAAGCGTTAAAATTGTATTTAAAGTAAAACATAAAACTCTCAAACATAACATTTAAGGTACTTGCTCACCTATTATTCTAAAGATCATTAATACTAATTTCAAATAAGTTTATTTACCTATGTATTTACATAAAACTACTTACATAATAAAGAACAGGAGCCAATAATTTTAATTTTAATAAAAAATAAAAAATAAAAAATAAAAACTTATTAATCAATTTAATTTCTTTTTTCATTAATTTCAATGTAAATTTGTGAAGAGGTATGGTAGTGATGAGTTGTTAAATGTTATAAGCATATGTAACGAGTAGGTAACTCATTAGATTAAAATTGTTCAATGAGAAATTAATATGAATGTTATTTAGCTACACTATTCTTATTGTTTTGATAAGGGGGTTGTGGGTAGATGTACTTATTAATTATAATGTGGATTGTGTAAATGAGGGTGGAACAGTATAAATCAATATGGCTATCTAATTGTTGTGTCATTGCAAAGCTCTCCTTAAATAATACTTTAACATTGAAGAAACGTACATAGACTGTAAGACCGAAATTAGGGAATACTTGTCAAAACTCAAGTCTAGCAAAGAAACTGATTCAAATTTAGTTTCTCACTCAAAAACGGAAAATTGTAACATTAAATTGCCTAAAATATCAATCCCTACCTTTACGGGATCCTACGCTGAGTGGACAACATTCAAAGATCTGTACGAATCATTGGTTCACAATAACTCTTCTATAGACGACGTTCAAAAGATGCATTATTTGAAAGGTCATCTGTCGGGAGAGGCCGAACAGCTGTTGAGACATGTTCCTATCACAACTGCTAATTATCAGGAATCATGGTCAACGCTTAAGAAAAGGTATAATAATAAAAGATATCTCGCGAATTGTTTACTGAAGCGTTTTGTGAACCAACCGAGCCATGGATCCGAGTCAAGCAGTTCTTTAAAGAATTTATTAGATGTCACCAACGATACTTTGAATGGGTTGAAAAATTTGTGCATTAACGTGAGTTCCTGGGATACGATCATAATCTATCTAGTTAGTTCAAAGTTGGATTCTGAGACGCGCAAAACGTGGGAATCAAAAATCGGATCATCCGATGAGCTACCAACTTTGAAACAACTACAAGAGTTCTTGGAAACGCGGTTCCGATCCCTCGAATTTATAGATACGAAAAAGGTTTCAAAGCCAAATGTTCCAACCCAAAAGAAACAAGTATTGCATGCTGTGGCAACCGGTTCAAACGCTCAAGTAAAGTGTTCATATTGTCAAGGTGAACACAAGTTGTCCAACTGCAAACAATTTTCGAGTGAAGATTATGATAAGCGGCACAATTATGTCCAAACCAGCAGGCTTTGCTTCAATTGTCTAGGCATCAACCACTCCGCCAACATTTGTCGATCAGCAGTCAGGTGTCGTATTTGTCGGAGAAAGCACCATTCGTTGCTTCATCCGAAACCATCAGAATCCAGTAATGCAGGATCGGTAAAGTCTGAGTTAGAAGTCGAGGTTGACGATACTGTGTCGAAGGTTAAGGCATCGTTAGAAAAGCCTGAGTCAACATCTAAAGTTACAGCACACTTTTCGAAACGGACTTCATCGAGACCAATTCTGTTGGCAACCGCTCTTGTTAAAGTTGAAGCAAGAGACGGTAATGCGTACACTCTCCGAGCTCTATTAGATCAAGGCTCTGAGGCGTCTTTCATCACAGAGTCAGCAGCACAGTTACTTGGTCTGAAGAAAATACCCAGTAGGAGTAGTATTTCAGGAGTAGGCGGCGACAAAAGCTCATTAGCTTCGAAGTATGTCATTATGATAAAAATTCAATCGCGTCATGATCCGGAATTTCAAATCCAAGTGCGTGCGCATGTGTTGAGTGCCATAACTAGTCTTCTGCCATCGGAGAAGATTAACCATGTGGAATGGCCAGAATTGGCTGAGATCACGCTCGCCGATCCTCAATTCCACACGCCGAGCAAAATAGACATCTTGCTCGGAGCAGACGTGTATTGTCAGCTAATAAGAGAAGGTCTGATTAAGGGTCCCAAAGGCATGCCCACCGCGCAATGCACAGCTTTGGGATGGATCATTTCCGGTCCCACACATCAATCAGATGGTAATCAGATCACTTCGCCACAGTGTCATCACAGTGTCATTGTGAGCACCGATGAGAACGCACTCCTGAAAAGGTTTTGGGAGATCGAGTCCATTGTCCCTGAGAAGAAGATCCTCACTTCAGAAGAGCAGCGGTGTGAAGAAATTTACACGCAAACCACTGACAGAGATGAAAGTGGTCGGTACATAGTCCATCTTCCATTTCGAACCGACAGTCCGACATGTCAACATGGAGGGTCCAGAGATCTCGCCATAAGAAGATTTCATCATCTTGAACGGAAGTTCGATAAGGATCCTGAAATCAAAAGGCAGTACTCCGATGTGTTTCATGACTATTTGAACCTTGGTCATATGGAGCGCGTACCAGCAGACGATTCGGATAAACCATCAGCGGTTTACCTGGCACATCATGCTGTCATACGCAATGACAAGACCACGACCAAGGTGCGAATAGTATTCGACGCGTCTATGAAAGGGACAAACGGAGTATCGTTAAATGATGATCTTATGGTAGGTCCCACGTTGCAGCCCCCGTTACGTCACATCATCATGCGATGGAGATTGCATCCTATCAGTCTTTGTGCTGACGTCATCAAGATGTACAGGCAGGTGAAGATTTCTCCGGCGCACGTTGATTTTCAGAGGGTAGTGTGGCGCGATGAACCCGCGTCTGAAATAGAAGAGTACAAATTACTAAGAGTTACTTTTGGTACAGCATCAGCTCCTTACCTTGCAGTGAAGTCCTTGCAGCAGATTGCAGTCGACGAAGGCGCGCAGCATCCTGAAGTATCTGAAATCATAAAAAACGATTTTTATGTTGATGACCTCATGACAGGGTGTCAATCGGTTGAAGAAGGGTTGACATTACACCAGAATATAGAAAAGGTACTTACCAAAGGAGGGTTTCATTTACAGAAATGGGTGAGCAGCTGTAGGGAGTTAGATAAGGAAATTTCAGATAGGGTGATTCAGATGGAAGAGAAAGGTGGAGAAGAAGGAGGAAATAAGGATATCAAAATAGATGAGATAGTGAAAATTTTAGGAATAAGCTGGGATCGCGAGGGTGATGAATTTAAGTACTCTGTAAAGCTCCCGCCACAGCAGACTCCGATCACGAAGAGACGGGTCATATCAGATATTTCCCGTCTGTTTGATCCGCTAGGTTGGGCAGCACCTTGTGTTGTCACTTCAAAAATATTCATCCAGAAGCTTTGGCTGTCCGGGTTGGAATGGGACGAAGAGTTAACGCCAGAGCTGTCAACTGAATGGCACACATACAGAGATAATCTTTTAGAGACAAGTAAGTTTAGCATACCAAGATGGGTCAACACACGAGCCGATGATTTATTGGTTGAGTTGCATGGGTTTTGTGACGCATCCTTGGCGGCTTATGCTGCTGTCGTGTACATTCGAGTTGTAGACTTACAGGATAACATCAAGACCGGTCTCATCACGGCTCGCACAAGAGTTTCACCAGTGAAGCAGCAATCCATTCCCAGGCTTGAATTGATGGGCGCAGTGTTGTTATCCGAGTTGATAATAGAAGTAGCTGAAGTCATGAGAGTTTCACAAGCTCATATTCATGCATGGACCGATTCAACAGTGGTTTTGGCTTGGCTCAGCAGCCATCCAAGCCGCTGGTCCACCTTTGTCGGAAATAGAGTTTCTACCATCCTCACTCATCTAGAAAATTCGCATTGGGCTCATGTCCAGTCGGCTCAAAATCCCGCAGACATAGCATCCAGAGGATTAACTCCACAAGAACTTGCCTACAGTGAGTTGTGGGCACAGGGACCATCGTGGCTGCGACACGAAACAATCGATTACACGAGACCGAAATCGATTGCCACAAGTGTAGAGCAAAGAAGCATCAAGGCTCACGTTGGTACCGAGGAGATAGGAGAAGATCCCATTTGGACGAAGTTTTCGTCATTGCAGAAACTGGTGCGAGTTATTGCCTATTGCAGAAGAGTTTTAAAATGGAAGAGAGGAGATAGGAAAGGATACGAAGTGTGTCTGACAAAGGAAGAGATAGCAGATGCAATGAAAGTTTGCATAAGGAAGGTCCAGAAGCAAGAGTTCAGTGAAGAAATAGAGGATATCAGAAAAACAGGAGGAGTAAACATTAAAGGAAAATTGAAATGTCTCTGCCCAGTTATTGACGATGATGGGATTTTACGCGTCAGTGGTCGTCTTCAAAATGCTGATTTAGATGAAAATCTAAAGCATCCCATCATCATGCCACACAACAACCATTTTACAAATCTTTTGATTGCGGAAGCCCATAAAACAACATTGCACGGAGGTCCTACCTTAATGTTGCATCATTTGCGTAGCAAGTTTTGGATTATATCGGCCAAAACCCTCGTGAAGATGTATGTACGCAAATGTGTCAAGTGCAAGAGATACTCCGCAGCCACTCAAACTCAGTTGATGGGTCAGCTGCCGGCCAGTAGAGTGACTCCAGCAAAGGCGTTTCGACACAGCGGTGTTGATTTCGCAGGACCAATTAGTATCCGCACTTCCAAGGGCCGAGGACATCAATCCCACAAAGGGTACATTTGTTTGTTCATCTGCATGGTTTCCAAGGCAATTCACTTGGAAGCTATAAGTGACCTGTCTTCGCAGGGCTTCATAGCAGGGTTGAAAAGATTTGTTGCCCGAAGAGGAGTAATCACCGACGTCTGGAGCGACAATGGTACAAATTTTGTTGGCGCTGCTAAAGAGCTCCGTCATCTCGTCGAGGTAGAAAGGTCGTCAGTAGCTACTGAAATTAAAGAATGGTTAGGCAATAACAGTATTTCCTGGCATTTTATTCCAGCTCACGCCCCTAACTTTGGTGGCCTATGGGAGGCTGGTGTTAAATCCACGAAATTCCACTTGAGGCGAGTGATCGGGATATCAACACTCACTTACGAAGAGCTCTCCACGGTTTTGTGTCAAGTAGAAGCATGCCTTAATTCTCGACCATTATCAATGATGCCAGACGGTCTGAACGATCCCGTCCCTCTTACACCGGGTCACTTTTTAATCGGGGAACCATTGATCACAGTACCTGATCGTAATTTTGAGGATTTTAATATGGGGAGTTTGAAACGTTGGCAGATTATGCAGCGCATGCTGCAAGAATTTTGGCGGAAATGGTCGCAGGAATATTTAGTCCATTTACTGCAACGCTATAAGTGGACTAAAAACATTCCAGAGCCAAATATTGGTGATATTGTTTTGATAAAGGAGGACAATTTGCCTCCAGCTCGATGGCTTTTGGGAAAGGTCACCGAAAAGCATCCTGGTTTGGACAAAATTTGTCGCGTAGTAACGCTGAAATGTAACGGTTCGTTAATTAAACGTCCGGTGTCAAAATTGTGTATTTTACCTGTGTCCGATTGAAAAACAAATGTTTAAGTTGTTAAAATAAGTAAGTTTATGTTTAGTTTACTCTTTACTTCACCAGTGTGCCATATTATGAGAAGTTCCTGTTAATTTAAGTTTAAAATTATAATGATGCAGATAAGTTAAGTTTATTATGTTATACAGTCCACTTTGTAAGAAAACTAAAAAATGTGTAAAGCGCTATCAATCTAAGTGTTTGAAGTATGGTCTCACCTCATGGTGGGCGGAAATTTGTAAATTGATTAAGGACATTCAGTTATGTCCTTGGTGGGCGGTATGTCCAATGAGAACATTAGTTCTATATTTTGTAACTAGATGGCGCTAGTAATTGCAGAAGGTTTCTAGATCGCGCTATCGATGCGTTTTAAAGATTATGTGCCTAGGGCCGTGTATTGCAATAAAGATTGGCTTGTACTTCCACGGGAATTCAGTTGTTTTTATTTGAACGCGAATAACCCGCCTTCCGGCCTACTTGTTTGTTCAGGTGCAATAAAAACTTAAGCACCCGTGCGAAGCCGGGGTGGGTCGCTAGTCATTCATAAGGTAGGAGCCGACCGCACGTTTTAGCCGCGTGGCAACCTATTTCATAGTTCATGTGCACGCCCCGCTCTGGCCACGGCGCGCGCGCGGGCTTTTTTAGTATTTTGTTTAGATTGTCATTTTTGTATTTCGTCATAACTTTTGAATGGAATGTCTGATTTCAGTAATTCAAACACTTGTCTACAGGTATTGAAACAGTCTTGAATATGAAATGATTTATTTGGATAGGATTAATATAAATTTATGGAATACATGGTCTGATTTTGGCCGGCATTTCTATCAACTTTTAAAATGTAAAAAAGTAGTTATAGTTACATAACTACAATAGTTGGACATATGATATCGCTGATTTTTTTGTAGATATCAATATGTTCTTTAATATTGTAGAACATTTTTTTGTTCTATCATCAATGGTTTCCGCAGCGCATGCGATGAAAGACATTTTATGGCAATTTTTTTTACACCTTGGGTTACATTATTGAAGTTTTAGTAGAGATCCCTATTATTTTCTAAAATAAAATATAGCCTATGTTACTCAGGAATAATGTAGCATTATAATGGTGAAAGAATTATTGAAATCGAACCAGTAGTTTTTGAGTTTATTCGTAACAAACAAAAATACAAAAATACAAACATACAAATCTTCTCTCTATTTATT
Organism: Colostygia pectinataria; assembly: GCA_951394395.1. Lineage (NCBI taxonomy): Eukaryota > Metazoa > Arthropoda > Insecta > Lepidoptera > Geometridae > Colostygia > Colostygia pectinataria. Next base: position 9,890,407 of record OX596369.1, read on the forward strand.
ATTAGTTTAGATCTAAATTACTGCCCTTGACTTGTCTTGTCAAAAAGTCAAAAACAGGTCACAAAGTATCAGGTACAGGTACAGCAGCCAAGCCTGCATTAAACGTAGTGATTATAATCTCTTGGGCCAGCCTAAAGTGCATTGATAAAATAAACGTAGTCAAAAACGTAGTGCTTATATTCTCTTGGGGCCAGCACAGCACAGCACTTTTTCTTTGTAATTCTTTGTGAATTCGGTTTTTCTATTGCACGAAATATGTAGTGGATTTCTATTTAATTATTCCTTTGTGTATACATTTTATTTATGTACTGTAATTGATAGTATGATTACTAATCATAAAGCAACAAGCCACTTCCACTAACCCTGCACGAGGAGACGACAATACCGTAAGTTACCGACACCTTGTTGCTAGCTTGCAAAACGGTCTCATTTCACCTTCTCATGTAACGAAAGACATTTGCTCTAGATTTAGCATTATTTGCAAAGATGTGAAGGACCGTTTCGCGAGTCCTGTGTTTAGATTTTTTCGCAGAGTCAGCGGTCGTCCAGCATCGTGGAAATAATTAACAGTGCGATGTTGTGCTAGATTTGACTCTGTTCTTGTAACCAGAGGAGTCTATTGCAATATCGCATTACCGTCGGCTGGCTTTCTATTGCACGCCTTACATGCGGTTACAGAGTATTTTCAAGTCCGCAGTGAGCGATGGATGGAAACCAACTGTCTCCACACATTGATTTTCAGTACTATCGCTTTTTGTGAACTGGCTGTATACTCTTAAAGGTTTTGTGAATAACATTTAAGGTATTTGTCCCTTATGTGTACACTATCATGGATCATTATTTAGGTACCAATACCTTATCAGTTTTCAGAATGCTGAACCAAAATTCTAAGCATAGAAATTACTTATCATCACTTACCGATTTATACTAAATATGATGTATTTACCTTATTTAAATGGATTTATTATACCTTCTTGTAAGCTAAATAATGTCTTGTTTTATTAAATGCTTTCTACATTAATTTCTATAATAAGTATGTCTAAACTTATTGGAAAATAATTCATTGTTGTAGAACACATTTTAAAAACAATATTTTTCTCACCCATCTTCATATTATTAACTCCATACTGTTCATAATACTGCACAATGTCGGTCTAACACTAGTGCATCATATAATGATGTTCTATTAACTCAAAGTTTCTAAACAGGTAAAAAATGAGTGATACTTTTGACTTGCCACCGGCAAAAAGAATCAAAATCGACAATGACAGACCAGATACACCAAACTGTCAAGATTCTCAAAATATCGGTCTCCACGTGACCCCCGAGGAGGTGGAGAAGCTGCGAGAGTTCCAGGTCCTCGATGAGGTTAAGTCTGATGATGAAGACAGCAATGATGAGAGATCTGACAAAACGGACAGCTCTGATGGTACTCTAACTCTGCATTCTATGTACCATAATGCATGTCTTTTTTATTTAAAATGCTTGTTATAGAAAATTTGCTTATTATAGAGAATTATTATACAAAACCTAGGCAAGTGCTGTAATGTTTAGATGCTCCTCTACTTCCAAGTGTACAAACTGAGTGGTAAAGCGTTGCACTGGGTGTTCAGCGGTGCGGGTGAGCGAGAGAGCGCTTGACCATTACCCAGGCCACAACCACAGAACAGGGGCCTTACTCTTGACCGCGATCGGTATTGGACAATTATTGGAATATGGCATTTTGTACTTTTGACAGCAAACCAAGCGCCAAATTCAACCTTGTTTTCAAGAGTACAAAAATTTTACAGCAAAAATAGAAATTGGGATTGGATCGGAATTGTCATTCGATTCAAGAGTAAGGCACCAGATATTAGTACTATGTACAGAATGGCCACTCCCTACCTCCCACCGGTTTTACTTACCTCACCCCAGTCGCGAGTTTGTCGGCACCTTTCGCCGGCGTTAGCTAAAGGCACACGTTTATTTTGATTTTGTGTAAGTCCAAGCGCGCATATGCCAGCATGAGCAAAAGTGTGGTGGGGTCACCACACTCACATACAATGGCACCGTTTACGTACACAAACAATATGGTGATTGCAAAGTGATTGCTTAATATTTGACGAGCGATGTGGCGCAGCGGGCGCAGGTCCGCCTGCGACGCGGAGGTTGCGGGTTGATTCCCGCCTCGGGACAAATGTTTGTACAAATATTTGTTACGGGTGTTCTGGGTATTTTCTTTAGATAATAAAAAATATATATCTATGTATTGTATTGTATTAAGTATGTATCAGTCATCTAGTACCCATAATACAGCTCTGTTTAACAGCAGCTAACCTTGGGGCTAGATGATGCTGTGTGTTGTCCAGCATTATTTATTTTATTTATTTATTTAATACATTTTATTGAGTGTCTGGGGTGTGCCACAACTTGGTGTACCTATGCATGTGTTTTCCACGACCGTCGCACGCCGCTCACCGCTGGACGCTCGGTTTGAACGGGCATTCAAGCCTTACTAAGACCTCAAGGATCTGAGTAACTAAAAATCTGGGTGGTGATGTTGCTAATTCTTTGATGTGCCACATAGAACCGGTCTTAATTCTTATGTAAGAGTCATGAGTTAGTTTTTTTTGAAAGCTCTTTCAAATTGGTTTAAACTAAAGTAATGTAAAAAGTTATGTATTTGAAAACAAGAAACTTATGGGCTAGCATTATTAGGTAGTAGCATGATTCAAACTTAAATAATAAACCTTAACTATTTACATCACTATAAAACAGGCAATGATATTTGCAAGATCGCTATCCCACCTTAGAATAACCTGTGTTGTGGGTAGTTAGTCTCTTTCGTCGAGAGTTGTTGCAAAAAAGCAGGATGAGTTTGGGTTATTCGCTAAAAAAGGGTGCAACATAAGAAAATTAATAAGGAGATATATCTCGACAGATAAATGGTTATTATGTACGTTATATAAATTTAGAGTGCTCTGAAAAATTTATAATAGTACATTATGGTACTAGTGTGTAACATTGGTGATTACCGCTGAGGCGCCATTGAGACCCGAGCCGTAGTCGAGGACGGTAATCATCAATACACACGTGTATCATACGACGTTTTTCAACACACTTGTGAATAAAACAACAAAACAAACTCATAATAAAATAACAAAAAAAAATCTATAACTCACTAGTGAGTTATAGCAATGAAAAAGTCATAGTTTGATTATGGGTGTCATTCTGTGCCTAATTGCGATGACCATAGAGCCAGCATAAGCAAGTGTGTTGAAAAATAAGTAATCATACAGCTGTCAGATATTATAAACTGGTAAAAAATTAAACTGGTAGGCGTTTTTACTGTTTTTATATTTTTATTGATTAGCGATCCGCCCCGGCTTCGCTCTGGTGCCTTAACGATACTTAACCTTGATCTAGTACAAGACTATCTATACTAATATTGTAATCAGAGAAGATGAAGATTTTTGTTTTTTACGAATAATCTCAAAAACTACTGGTCTGATTTCAAAAAATCTTTCACCATTAGAAAGCTACATTATCCCTGAGTTACATAGGCTATATTTATTACTAGCGACCCGCCCCAGCTTTGCACGGGTGCGGTTTCATTGCACCCGTGCGAAGCTGGGACGGACTGTTAGTGTAAAGATAAAGAAGATAAACAAGCGTTTGACCAACACCTCACCTGATGGTAAGTAAAAGTATGGTTTGATGGAGCATGCATATCTAGACAGAACCTGTTCACTCTAGACAACGGTCTGGTATAACTATGCGTCAACTGCGCGTCAACGCGCACCTGACGCCGCATTTAGATATTACTGCCTGAGATGTATACTTAGCTTGGGAATGCTGTAAAATGTGATGCTAATTCATTCTAAATGCTTGTTACTAATTAAACCAGTCGGTATTTAAAAGCTTTGTGTTCTATTGCCACTGTAATTTCTAGAACTGCCAGAGGAAGAGATTGAGAAGATGCTGGAAGAAGACTTACCAGAAGACTTTAAGGGGGTTCCCAAGGTCAAAGAGAAGAAGTATGTCAAACGGCAGAAGATTATCCTTGAAGGTATGTGGTATTAATATCATATTACCTATAGTATAAGATAAGATAAAGATTTATTTTCCCTCAACACAGGTTACAATTTATAAAACAACATGGAAGTAATAAAGGTACATATTAAATAAAACAGTACATAAGCTGGAGGCGGAGGTCATGTCATGTTTAGGTAGTTTTAGTTAACCTGTTTGTGAGAGACTGGTGCCTGATCTTTAGTATAAGTTTCATCTAGGAAAATAAACACTGGTGGTCTATAGGTCTAGCCTTCTGATCCTAAACCCGTGGGCTCGAAACCGGTTGTGCACCTGGGGTTTTCCACTTGGAAATCATGTGTACGCAATGCCGACTGGCATTACCAATCCGTATTCATTCCGCATGGTGGATTAAGACCAGTATTAAGACCCAATCACTCTCGCTCGAAAGTAGGCCATAGGCCAGTAAGGCTCGAAAGTAGAAAGGTGTCCCAGCTGGTGGGAACATAAGAAGGCTGTCATGATGATGACTCAAGTGGGCGTAAGCACAGTGTACACGTAAGAGCACCGGTGGTCTAGTGGTAGTGACCCCGCCTTTCAATCCTAAGGTCGTGGGTTCAAACCCGGTCGTGCACCAATGGATTTTTCTGTTCGAAAAATTTATGTGCGCAATTCCAGTGCTCTCATACGGTGAAGGAAAACATCGTGAGGAAACCGGCATGTCCAAGAACTAAAAATTTGAAAGACATGTGCCATCCACCAATCTGCATTGGGTCCGCGTGGTGGATTAAGACCCAATCACTCTCGCTCGAGATAAGCCAGTGTCCCAGCAGTGGGAACTTTAGAAGGCTGTCATGATGATGACACGTTATAGATCCCAAAACTCACAAGTGTAGGTCAGTTTCCTCGCAGTAAGAACAAGTGCTGATGATGAAGTGTTTCAGAGAAAGGCATAAACTACTTCGAAGTGCTTCCGCTGGACTGGATGATGGTGCGGCACTGCAGCGGCATGCCCATCTACATGCACCGCGCCTCGCGCGTCTGCACGCTCTCCAAGCCGTACTTCCTCGGGAAAGGGAACACTAGGGTAAGACAACACTAGCCTAAAGAACACTAGATCATGGTAACACTGGGTAAGGAACACTAGATCATGGTAACACTGGGTAAGGAACACTAGATCATGGTAACACTGGATAAGGAACACTAGATCATGGTAACACTGGGTGAGGAACACTAGATCATGGTAACACTGGGTAAGGAACACTAGATCATGGTAACACTGGGTAAGGAACACTAGATCATGGTAACACTAGGTAAGGAACACTAGATCATGGTAACACTGGGTAAGGAACACTAGATCATGGTAACACTTGGTAAGGAACACTAGATCATGGTAATACTGGTAAGGAAACTTGTATACGGAAATGCTAGGGTAAACCAACACTAAGGTAAAAACACTAAGGTAAGGAAACACTAGGCTAGAGTAAGAAAACACTAGTTTAACGAAATAATAGATCACGGTAACACTTGTTGGGAAACACTAGTACAGAGAATACTAAGATAAAGGAACGTTAGAGTAAGGAAACACTTGGGTAAGGAGCACTATGTAAGAAACACTAAGGTATGGAAACACTAGAAAAAGTCTAGGGTAAGAAAACTTAAATAAAAAAAATTGGGTACCTAAGTAAAAATTTGCAAGTGGTTCTGTCATTTCCAGAGACACGACATCCCCATCAGCGCGATTCCATGCCTCGCGTACCGGATCGCCTTGAAAGAGGAGCTTAAGCAAAAGGAAATAGACAAGAATATAGCGGAGCAAATCAAAAATGGCACCTGGGCTGATCCTAATAGTACCACAGTTGTGGAGAATGCTGACATCGACATGGCCGGTGACAGTCAGAAATCCTGCAAAGGTGAAACTGAGAAGCCAAAGTGTCCGTTCAATAAAACTTTGAGTGAGCTGAAGCAATACGGTGAGGATAGCAATGACAGTTCAAAGTTTCCACTTGGGAATGAGAGTTCTCAGGATACTGATATGGTTAATAATGTGACAGGTAAGTTTTAAGGCCATCAGTCATAACTCCATCCATTATTATTTGCTTTGCCATTTCTACTTCTATCTTTCATACACTAATCTAAATGTTGTAAACGGTAGTGATCTTGATCAGCTAAGCTATCTATAGATCGCTTGTAACGGTCTTTAGATGGCTCAACTGTTTCACAATATGTATTTTGTATATACCTAATGTAATTATGTTCCTACAGATTTTTATTTTTATTTTATAAATTAATTTATATTTATCTAATTAAATTTTATCTGTATGTAAAGGTGCTGACGAAAATACCTCAATACCTTCCGAGGAAAGTGATCTAAACTCTCAAAGCACTGATCTTAAAGAAAACAACAAACAATATACTTCTGTTATTTCGAACGTAAACGAACCAAACGCAATGCTCGAAGACGAAAATATGCACCTCCCTGATGAAAATGACCAGAACCCACAGCCCTCGGTTCTACACGATAACACCCATAATGAAAATAAGCAGAACTTACACGACTCGGTTCTAAACGATAATGTCCATGATGAAAATAAGCAGAACCTACACACCTCGATTTTAAACGAAAATGCCCAGAACTTACAGATCTCGATTCTAAACGATAATGAGCCTGATGAAAATGAGAAGAACCTACACACCTCGGTTCTAAACAATAATGAGCACGATGAAAATGCCCAGAACCGACACACCTCGGTTCTACACAATAATGAGCTTAATGAAAATGACCAAAACCTACTCACCTCGGTTCTACACAATGAGCTTAATGAAAATGCCCAGAACCTACACACCTCGGCTCTACACAATAATGAGCTTAATGAAAATGAGAAGAACCTACACACCTCGATTTTACACAATAATGAACTTAATGAAAATGACCAGAACCTACACAATAATGAGCTTAATGAAAATGACCAGAACCTACACAATAATGAGCTTAATGAAAATGATCAGAACCTACACACCTCGGTTCTAAACCCCCAAAGCTCCGGTTCCGGGGAGCACATGCAAGGCCCCGCAGCCAGACCTGTAGTGCTCCCAGGGGGGCAGGTGATGCCGCCCCCCCGCGTGGAGACAGTCAGCACCAGCTGGAAGTCGCAACAGCTGACGGCGGAGGAACTGAACGCGTACTGCAAACGACTCTTCAAGTTCAGGGAAATCCATATTATGCATTTCCAGTGAGTATTGATGAATTCGTAGCTACGCTACAAATAATAATAAAAAAAAATTGGCTATGTTTCGACGAGCGCAGTGCAGTGTCACGCTCTTTGGCGGGCACTGCAACTGAACAACTTGATTGTCTTGTAACTTTATTAAAAAACGGTCAAGACAACATTCCTTGTCATATCTTTTAAATGCATTGAGTTGAAAGCTTGATTTTTTACGGCACTATAAGCTTGGTAACCTTTATAATTGGTGTAAATTTCAAGCCGTTTCTGAGAAAAAGGGTCTTTACCAAGGAAGTCGATAGATAGAAGGGCCCGAATCTTGGAAAACGTGGCAAAAATACGATTGCACGCACTCACACAGTGATGTTATCCACGGTCAGCCAAATCCACCCTAATCATGACCACTGGCTTAACGTATAATAAGCATAGTCATGGGTCATAATATAGTGGCTGGTTCACATCACAGATAATTGAACTGCACAGACAAAGTACTGTTGTCTCTCTTACTCCCGAGTAAAAAACTGAACATTCGTTCTCTTTAAATCAAAATGGCAAAAACATCGTTTTCAATGTAAAATCGTGTACTTACCTATGGAATGTTATACCATTCGCTTTGTTGGTGCTTCTAAAGTTATTGGGTACACTTTTTAAATACACAGGACCGCATTTTTCGCCTATTTTTCACAAATTCGTTCAATGCGCAATTGCGCACAGGTCCGCGTTTGTCAGTCGGCTGATGCGAATGGTGTGAATTTTTTTTTTAAAATGAATAATAAGTTTATTACAGCAAAACAGAGTAGAGTACATTGTTACAATTATCAAGGTACAATGCTTAATTTTAGGTACGCAATTAGGTAGTACAATTACCGAGATAAATAAATACTAAGATGAGCTCACTCCTTTCAACTTGAACCCATTTTAAAGTGGTCGGAGCACTGTCGGACCCTTCTATCTATCGACTTCCTTGGTCTTAACAGACAGAATGGTTCTCTATTGATTCCGTTTAAAAAACGGCACCCTAAAAATGAGTGAAGCCACACCACATGACAGTCGTGTGTTGCAGTCGGTGGGCGGACCGTCGCAAGTACACGAAGGCGCGCAAGACGATGCAGTACCCCGCGCTGCCCGAGGGCACCAAGCTCATAACCATCCCCGCGCACGACCACCCCGACCAGAACGGTGGTGAGTCTCCACTCTACCTGCTACCTACTACCTACCACACCCCGGACACTCCGAGCAATCACCACTAATTAATCCTACTAATATTATCAATGCGAATGTCTGTGTGTATGTTTGTTACCACGTATCTCCGTGACGACATAACCGAGTAGCATGAAATTTGGAATGTAGATAGCTTAAGTCCTGGAATAACACATAGGCAAAAACTGCAAAAATGCGGATGAAGCCGCGCAGCTAAGCTCGTAAATCATAAATTAAGTAATGCTGGACAATCCACACAGCATCATCTAGCCCCAAGCTAAGCAGAGCTTGTGTTATGGGTACTAGATGCTCAACTGCCTAAAAATACATTTATATACCTACTTAACTTTTTCACTTGACTTTATTTTTCTAGATGACTTTTATACCACAGATAACAAAATTTTGTGTCATATAACTTAAGATTTAAACCATGCAATTTAGTTGCAGTCTTTCAATTTAGTCCGGGGAAGGACTACCACCATACCTATTTCTGCCGCCAAGCAGTAATGCTCGCGTTGCTGTGTTCCGGTTCGAAGGGTATGGTTTCCGCTGAAATTACAGGCACATGAGACTTTCGATCTATGCCTCCAGGTGGCAACCCGTGAGTGATACTTCTGGTATTGCAAGCGTCCATAGGCTGCGGTAACCGCTTACCATCTTGTGGGCCGTACGCTTGGTTGCCACTTCAGTTGCATAAAAAAAAAAGTTAAGTTTTTTTTTTCTTTTGTTACCTAGTTTAAGTACAATCTTTATAACGACTTTATAAGTAAATAATACGGTGCGGTCGCTCAGCGACAAAGCTCTTATTTTAAAATTTATAAAAAAAATGTTAACGAGTTCGTTCGTTCGTTCGTATGAGTCAGTGGCCAACTCTGGTGACAGAGTTTCTAGGCCGCCCGAAAGCCTCTGTCATGGCCTAACAACTTTGAAAAAGCCGGGACCGACTGCTTAACGTGCCCTCCGAAGCACGGGAGCGCTCAGTTGAAATTGCCACTGGCGGTCACCCATCCAAATGATGACCCCGCGCAACAGTGCTTAACTTCGTTGATCTGCTAAGAACAACTTAGCTACGTCACGAGGTTAATGAGTGTTTGTTGCAGGCAAGTCAGCGAAGCGCGACTGGGTGATGAACATGAATGGCTGCAGCTATTTGTCCGTGTTCCACGAGTACGTGCGCCGCGCGCTGCACAAGCAGCCCGTCTACGAGTTCAGGCAGCTGGGTGAGTGCGCTGACTACCTGTCCCTCATCATCGTGACAGCCTTCTAATGTTCCCACTGCTGGACACTGGCCTACTCTCCAGCGAGAGTGATTGCGGATTGGTGGATGGCACATGTCTTTCGAATTTTTAGTTCTTGGACCTGACCCTAGTAGCGGGGAAATAGTAGGGGCTGGTAGGGAAAAAAAAACAAAAAAAAAGACTTCATACTATTATTTTTTTAAATTTATTTATTTTGTTTGTAAACCTAGGTACATAGAGCTGAGGGTAATGCTAAATTAAATTAGAAATTTTAGATTATAATTATAATGATAATACAACACTAATATAATAATGTTTTCGCGATCAGAACTCATAGTTTTTTAAAATATTTGCGGGATTTTATCGCGTAATTAAATAAATAAATAAATAAATAATGCTGGACAATCCACGCAGCATCATCTAGCCCAAGGTAAGCTGCTGTTAAACAGAGCTGTATTATGGGTACTAGATGACTGATATATATTTAATACAATACATAGATAGATATTTTTTATTCTACATAGAAAACACCCAGAACACCCGGAACAAATATTTGCAGATCCTACAAACATTTGTCCCAAGGCGGGAATCGAACCCGCAACCTCTGCGTCGCAGTCGGACCTTCGCCCACCGCGCCACATTGGTCGTCAATTACTTTTTTATTTCCCCGTTTATTTTGAAACGTCGGGGAAATAAAAAGGTAATTACGCGATAAAATCCCGCAAATATTATAAAAAACTATATTATAATAAAGGCTATAACTTTATTAAATGCATACGTATATGAGGTTCAACATATTGACATAATTAATATTATTTATTACCTACCAATCTAAAAATCATTATTTAATTACTTACCTTCTTCGACACAAATAATTGCTCATTCAGACGTAGTTTGAAAGTCTCATGTGCCTGTAATTTCACCGGAAACCATAACCCTTCATACCGGAACACAGCAATGCAAAACATTACTTGACGGCAGAAATAGGTATGGTGGTGGTCCTTCCCCGGACCAGCTCTATCACATAGAATGTATGTGTGTGTGTGTGTGTGTGTGTGTTGCAGAGAACGCGTCTGCGCCGTACCAGGCGACCGTGTACATCGGCGGCATGCAGTACGGCGTGGGGCGCGGCTCCTCCAAGCGGCAGGCCAAGAGCCAGGCTGCCAGGTACCGCCCGCCCCACACACCATTACACACAGAACACTCAATTACCGGCTAGAACCGGGATTCCCGGTCATTTTTGGTAACAGAACCGGGAATTTCTGTACTATCCGGTTCCTGGAAAAATAAAAAATAATGTAAAGTAAAGTAAAGTAAAACAAGGATCAGTTTAAAACGTCTCAGAGCTAGGTGAATTTATTTAATATCATCATCATCATCATCATGACAGCCTTCTAATGTTCCCACTGCTGGGACACTGGCCTACTCTCAGGCGAGAGTGATTGGGTCTTAATCCACCACGCGGACCCAATGCGGATTGGTGGATGGCACATGTCTTTCGAATTTTTAGTTCTTGGACATGCCGGTTTCCTCACGATGTTTTCCTTCACCGTATGAGAGCACTGGCATTGTGCACATAAATTTTTCGAACAGAAAAATCCATTGGTGCACGACCGGGTTTAAACCCACGACCTTAGGATTGGAAGGCGGGGTCACTACCACTAGACCACCGGTGCTCTATAATATATTTAATATAAAATAGGAAAAGAATAGTAATAGAAAATAATATCTTTTAATACAACATTTTAGATTAATATTTTTGTTACAATATAACATAATTAAACGTAAAAAAAATCTTATTATTTTCCTAATATAGGTGCGCGTGGAACGGGTGCCAACCCACAAGTGACAATTAACCGAATAAATATATATAAGGTCATTCATTATCAACCTGACAAACTTAAGGGATAGGTTCCACACATAAAAAAAAATTACATTAACATTTTTTTTTATATTTAGAAAATAAAAAACGTAATTCTGCTCAATAATTAGTTATCCTTGTTAGAAATCGAAAAGGCAGCGCTCGGCACGTGTCAGTGACCCGCGCGTCATCGAACCGCGGGTCAATAACCCGCGCGTCCTTGACCTGCGCGTGTCAATGACCCGCTACGGGGCGCACACACTCAAATTTTTCATTATTACGTCGCTTATCGCGATTCCCAACAATGATAAATAATAATTGATTGAAAAACGTAATCGTTTTTTAATGGAATCAAAAATCAAAATAAAAAATGATTTATTTCAGTAGAATCACAAGGATCACTTTGAAACGTCTTACAAGCTAGGAAAATTTACACCAGTTCCAACATGTTGAGCCTATCCCTTAAGTTTGTCAGGTTGATAATGAATGACCCTGTATAATTTGTGTTTGACATTGTGTTTCCAGAGCGTCCATACATATCTTGATACCGGAGATGCGAGACGAGCTGCCGACAAGTCCGGGAGATCTGAAGCTCTGCAAAGATGACCCGGACTTTACTGTGAGTACACTTTGCACAGCTTAGCATCTTGACTGCGTCGGTAGGAGAGAGAATCACTAAAAATAAAAATCTGATCCGTAAACAGTCGTTTTTTGGTTTAATCTTAGTAAAATAACTCAAATCTGGCCATTTCATAAGCTTGTAATCAAAAGTTTTGAGTTTTCAGGTGTTAGGAAGGGTTTCTTCTTATAGGTTTTTAGTTGTTGCTTTGGCTTTCTTAGCAAATCTTTATAAAATGTACCTAAGTAAATTGTTAGATAGTGAGTGAGAGACTCGTGTCGCAGCTAATTGCTGCTACTACTACTCGTAGGCTACACTGAAAACCAGCGCTGCAGACACATTATGTCTGCAGCACATGCTGAGTGGCTGCCTTTTTTTCGTCACAGTTTTAATTTTTATTGTTATTTTTATTTTTATGTTAATTGTGTGGCGTTAAATAAATATTTTTCTATTCTATTCTAAAAATTTAGATTTAGACATATGTATTCAGAAGTGATAGAAGTTTTTTTTTATACTACCGAAGAGGCAACCAAGCGTACCGCAGTGGTTACCGCAGCCTATGGACGCTTGCAATACCAGAGGTATCCCTCGCGGGTTGCCACCTTGAGGCTAAGATCGAAAGCCTCATGTGCCTGTAATTTCACCGGAAACCATACCCTTCACACCGGAACACATCAATGCGGGCATTACTGCTTGGCAGCAGAAATAGGTATGGTGGTAGTCCTTCCCCGGACGAGCTCTATCACAAAAAGAACTCTACTACTCTGAGTTTACAGTATTACTACCAAATCACTTACTATCTTAACCGAAAACTTAAGAATAGTTTTAACATTCTAATTAAAATGCATAGATTGTCAGCAAAAAGGTCGACTTGTTGGAACTCGTGTACAAATGCGTTTATGAGAGAGATCGCCCGGAGTGTTGGCGTGTTGTTCGACTTATTCGTTATTATTATTATTAAGAGCTTGTGGTGTCCCACTGCAGGGTAAAGGCCTCCCTTTCTTCTCCCCATTAATCTCTATTTTAAGTTTATTCGTAACAAACGAAAATAAAAATCTTCTCTCTTTATAATAAATAAAATAAATAATGCTGGACAATCCGCACATCATCATCTGGCCCCAAGGTAAGCTGCTGTTAAACAGAGCTGTGTTATGGGTACTAGATGACTGATATATACTTAATACAATACAATACATAGATAGATATTTTTTATTATATATAGAAAATACCCAGAACACCCGGAACAAATATTTGTAGATCGTACAAACATTTGACCCGAGGCGGGAATCGAACCCGCAACCTCCACGTCGCAGGCGGACCTGCGCCCGCTGCGCCACATCGGTCGTCAATATTAGTATAGATATCAGTCATCTAGTACCCATAACACATGTTAATAAATAACAAAACTCCAAATATTGTTCACTTGGTTTAATTCCAGTTCACAATGCTCGGTACATAATTTATAATGTTCAAAACTGATACATATTATTACTTCCCCATCCTCACCCGGGGCCTACCCCTCCCGCGTCCTAGGGCTGCGCGTAGACAACACAAGCTCTGCTTAGCTTGGGGCTAGATGATGATGTGTGGATTGTCCAGCATTACTTATTTATTTACATTGTGTGCAGTTCTTCGACTACGTGAGCATCGAGGACCCTCGCATCCAGGAGTTCTGCGGCGCCGCGGCCGAGCCCTCCCCGCACGCCATCCTGCGCACCTGCCTGCTGCGCAACTTCGGCGCCGGGGACCGACACATCCACACAGAGGTACCGACACATGCACACAAGGGTACCGACACATGCACACAGAGGTACCGACACATGCACACAGAGGTACCGACACATGCACACAGAGGTACCGACACATGCACACAAGGGTACCGACACATGCACACAGAGGTACCGACGCATGCACCCAGGGGTACCGACACATCCACACAGAGGTACCGACACATGCACACAGAGGTACAGACACATGCACACAGAGGTACCGACACATGCAAACTTGTGCCTCTTGTGTCGGAGAGATACGGAGATGTACAGAGAGAGAGGTCAGAACAGAAGGGTTTATACCTATGTCACCTAGTTTTGTCCCTTTAAGGTGACAAATTGCACAAAAAAGTGCGATGAAAAAACCCTATTTTCAATAAGGTGACATAATCGCAAATTCGGTTTTTTTTTTTAAATTTTAATTATTTTTACATATTATTGAATTAACGGTTCCTGTGTTAGAAAGAGCTTACGGAAGTTGTTGTTGCTTCGGAGGGTACGTTAAGCAGTCAGTCCCGGCTTTTTCAAAGTTGTTAAGCCATGACAGAGGCCTTCGGGCGGCCTAAAAACTCTGTCACCAGAGTTGGCCACTGACTCATACGAACTTACCCGAAAGAAGTCGCAGGCAACAGCTGGTATACATAGATATAATAATGTATCCTACATTCTGATTATTTTTTATTTCTAATTTTTTTTTCTTGTTAACCTGTTTCGTCCCACTGCTGGGCAAAGGTCTCCCCCAAATCTCTCCAATCATCTATCTCCTTCGCAATGTCCCACCATCCCCTTTCGAAGGAGTCGAGATCGTCCCGCCAACGTCTTCTTGGCCGACCACGACGGCGCCTTCCATCAAGCCTGCCATTATGTTGATATGTGTGCCCATTTGTCTGAAGGCATCTTTATTTCTAATGTAATTTTTATTTTGATACACGCATCGCACTGCCAAAGAGTGGTACTCGTTGCTAGCGTCAGTCTTTCCAGAACATTACAAATTAGGAATATTCAAAACAAGAGTGGACAGGTATATTCTAGCCAAGCGTGCTCCATGCCAAAAGCTTGACTATCATTAAAAAAGAAAAATCATTTTTTCTACATTTTTAGTGACATGTTTTCAGAAAATGTATTCCTATTTCCTTATAATTTATGACATTCTAATATCTTATAGTCTTGTAACGTAACTGTAGGTAATTATTCAGAAAAGTGTATTGATAATTAAAATTAGTATAGTATAGTAGAACTAAGGACCGCGGGGACCTCCAGTAAACCATTGTATTTGTTTTTTCTTTTGATAAATAAATGAATTTTGAAAATTTTGAAATTTTTGAAATTTGAAGTAAACTACTAGTATAACTAACTTGCAACGCCCTTACAGGGTCCATGTACACTCACAGCATTTTCAATAAGTTACACCTAAGCTGAATGTACATTGAGCATGAAATAATGTACTGTATTTAAGAGTAGTAGAGTTCTTTGTGATAGAGCTCGTCCGGGGAAGGACTACCACCATACCTATTTCTGCCGCCAAGCAGTAATGCTCGCATTGCTGTGTTTCGGTTCGAAGGGTATGGTTTCCGGTGAAATTACTGGCACATAAGGCTTCAGTATTCAGTATTCAGTATCATTTATTGCATCATAATTATGAGGGTAATACATGTCACAGGTCTTATGTAATTTTAAATAATATCAGAGCAGCCAACACATAGCTATGTACCCAGTAAGGGTGTTGCACTATACAACTGAGTAGGAGCGGACCGATTTTAGTATTAATGGATAGGTACCTAGTTTGTGATAATAATAAAATAATAAAATCATTATTTGGGGTAGCAATAAAACCTATCATTCGTTATTTGAGTCACTGAGAAACTGATCAAGTGTATAATAGCTTTTTTTTAATAGCATTTCTTTTAATTTATTTTCAAAAATATTATCTTTTTCTATATTTTTAATACATTCAGGAACTTTGTTATATATTTTAACAGCCATTGTATACGGACTTGAGCTGTGCATTTTTAGGCTTTCGATCTATAGCCTTAAAGTGGCAACCCGCGAGTGATACCTCTGGTATTGCAAGCGTCCATAGGCTGCGGTAACCGCTTATCATCTTGTGGGTCGTACGCTTGGTTGCCACTTCAGTTGTATAAAAAAAAATGTAATATCCAGATGAAGAAGCTCGAGTTCCAGAAGATAGAGCTGACGATGAAGGTGGGCAAGCACTCCGCGACCGTCGTCTGCAAGAACAAGAAGCAGGCGAAGCAGCGCGCCTCGCAGCACATCCTGCAGGTAACACGCGCTACTTATCTCTCACTAGGCGCAGGTAACACGCGCTACTTATTTTATTTATTTTTATTTTATTGTATTTGGAAAACAAACAGTATTGTTACACAGTTATTTTAACATCTTAGCATATTACATAAACCAGTGAAGTTTCCTCAATTACATAAACAATAATAAGCAAGTGAACAGAAATGAATGTGGAGTCTTAGCGTTAACGATTAGGTATGTACTGTAAGAAAAAACTAGTATTAAAAAATACATCTTAAAAAAAATTCACCAAAATACAAAACTAACAGTATAAAACTAAGAAATAAAGAAAATTTTGATTTTAAAACAATAAAAAACAAGGAAATATAGAAATTATAATTTTAGTAACTTGAATTTATTGGCAATGCTTAGCATAACATCTCTCCGAAATTTAGGTAAAGATATGTTGAATATATCAATGTCAGTAAAGTTATCATTATAAACTTCACATACTCTATTAAGGAACATATTTTTTCTATAATTTGTATTAGAAGTAGGCGTCCAAAACGTTTTCTTTTTGCGAGCAGATAAGCGGGGACAATTTAAATATATATTTTCGAGCAAAACAGGGGACTCAATTCGATTCGACAAGATTTTGAATAAAAAGATTTGATCTCTCACTAGGCTTCACTACAAGTTATTATATATAATCTAAGAGCTATCATTGACGGGCTTTTATTGACCTGCGACGCGGAGGTTGCGGGTTCGATTCCCGCCTCGGGTCAAATGTTTGTACGATCTACAAATATTTCTTCTGGGTATTTTCTATATATGATAATATCTATCTATGTATTGTATTATATCAGTCATCTAGTACACATAACACAGCTCTGTTTAACAGCAGCTTACCTTGGGGCTAGATGATGCTGTGTGGATTGTCCAGCATTATTTATTTATTTATCGATCAAATCTAATCGAAGATTATGAAATCCATAGTTTAACTACTTTTGATCTTAGGTATCAGTAAATACAAAATAGAAATAAGTACAAAATAGCGTAAATGTAGAGGTATGAATGTAGATTGTCGCCTTCCGTGCTAGTAAAAACTGTGTTACGACAAGGTAACTATATAGCCTTATAGTTCGCTCGGCGGATCTAAGAATCCGTGAAGTCAGCCGTTTTTGATGCGCAAAGACAATTTAGTTAGAAAAAGCTCCATTGCGCATCGAAACGGCAAACTTAATGAATAGGTTCCACACATAAAAAAAACACAAATACCTTTTTTTAAGTACTATTTAAAAAAAATCTCGAGTAAATCGATTGTTCAATTATGTGTAATCCTTGTTGGAAATCGAAAAGGCAGCTCGCGGCGCGTATCAATGACCCCCGCGTCAATGAACCGCGTGTCAATAACCCACGTGTCAATGACTTGCGCGTGTAAATGACCCCCGTATATGTTATGTGCTCAAATATTTTATTATCAGGCGATTTCCAACAATGATAAATAATAATTGACCAGAAATACGAAATCGATTTACTCGAGATAAGAGAAAATATACAGAAAAAAAAACATTGGTGCATTAATTTTTTTTCTGATGTATGGAACCGGGTTAGTGTCAAAATCCCCTTTGAAAATCCCCTTTGGAGGGGATTTTGGGAACTTTTTAGTGTCAAAATCCCATTCAGTCCGAGCTTCAAGCTCCAAAGGGGATTTTAACACTAACCCTTTGGAACCTAAAAAGTCCTTAAGTTTGTCACATTGAAAATGAATGACCCTGTATAAGAGTGTGTTGGTATTGCAGCAGTTGCACCCGCACATCACGTCGTGGGGCTCTCTGCTGCGGCTGTACGGCTCGCGCTCCGTCAAGAGCTGCAAGGAGAAGAAGCTGGAGGAGCAGCAGATCACACTGCTGCAGGTCAGTACTCGCGAACTGACTCTACATCAAGACTATAGTTCATTTTAAAAACGGGTGTTTTTTTTTATACAACTGAAGTGGCAACCAAGCGTACTGCCCACAAGATGGTAAGCGGTTACCGCAGCCTATGGACGCTTGCAATACCAGAGGTATCACTCGCGGGTTGCCACCTTGAGGCTAAGATCGAAAGCCTCATGTGCCAGTAATATCACCGGAAACCATACCCTTCACACCGGAACACAACAATGCGAGCATTACTGCTTGGCGGCAGAAATAGGTATGGTGGTAGTCCTTCCCCGGGCGAGCTCTATCACAAAGAACTCTACTACTCTTAAAATATAATTATTGACAAAGTATATGCTTATGCTTACTTCCTATCTCTTCCAGGACAAAGCGAGACACAACGAGCCGAACCACGCGGTTCTAGAGAAGCTGCGGAAAGAGATGACCAAACTGAAAGAGCGAGACAACGCTGTGGTCCCGATCGGCACTCTTCTAGTCTCCGAGGACCTGCCCACGCACTCGGGTTCGAATCTCAACAACGTGGACCTATAACACGAGGCGGGGCCGACGCCGGCCCTAAGGAGCGAAATCTTAAACCTACGCGAAGACTTCAAGCAGATAAGAGAACTAGAGCTGACTGAAGCTTTCACCCTAAGTGACGTTTCACTAAGTGGAGTCCCAAACCCGAGCGAAGACGGGATGGGAGACATAAAACCAACTGTATTTTCAACCCAATGTGACGATTCTAATGGAGTCTTGAACCAGGGCGACGACTTAAAACAGGCTGTATTTTTAACTCAGCATAATATATCACTGGCTGAAGTCTTAAAGCAAACTGAAGTTTTAACCCAGAGTGAAATATTAACAGGTGGTCTCAAAACAGAGCCAGTCTTGAACCAGGGCGACGACTTAAAAAAGGCTGTAGCTTTAACCCAGCATAATATATCACTGGCTGAAGTCTTAAAGCAAACTGAAGTTTTAACCCAAAGTGAAATATTAACAGGTTGTCTCAAAACAGAGCCAGGTCTCAAGGCAGAACCTTAAAGTAGAGTGAAGTACTAACTGTGGTATTGCAATGATACCTCTGGCATTGCAGTGATACATCTGGCATTGCAGTGATACCTCTGGCATTGCAGTGATACCTCTGGAATTACAGTGATACGTCTGGCATTGCAATGATACCTCTGGCATTGCAATGATACCTTTGACATTGCAAAGATACCTCTGGCATTGCAGTGATACGTCTGGCATTGCAGTGATACCTCTGGCAATGCCGTGATACCTTTTAGTTCAGTGATTCTAATGCAATAACACCTCTGGTATTGCAATAATACCTCTGCTATTACAAGCGTACAGGCTATGGTAACAACTTACCATCAAGTGGCCCGTACGCTTGCTTACCACTTTATTTGTATAAAATAGTGTGGTCGTAAATCAGTAGCTTAAGTAGGAATCTGTCATATTAAGAGGCAATACTAGTAATTAAGATTGGATATATAATACTACTCGGTAACTTAATGATTCAGTGCACGATGATTAAGGAAAGTGTTGGTGAAATCAGTGAATGAATTTAACTGTATTATTGTGAGTTTAATTGCCACTGAACACACGAACTAACTGTCTCGGTAACTAAGTCTAGGTCATAACGGAGGCCTTCGGGCGGCCTAGCCTAAGTCACCGGAGCCTGACTCATACGAACTTTAAAATTCGTGGCACGGTTGATAAGTTTTTTAGTCAATTCTTGTGGGAATGTCAGTTTGTCTCGTACGAATTCTAAAATTTGTGGTTGATAGTTCTTGTGAAAATGTATATTAGCTTTTATTATCAAGTCCATTAGCTAGATTAGACGTAAGTTTAATGTAAGTTTTAAATGCATAATCAAAAACCCAAATACAATTCATGAAGATATCCTATAGCGGCCATTACACGTAGAGTTTGGAATGCGCGAGTCGCCTCACGCCACTCGAGTGCAATTTTACGTGTAAAAGCTTTTGACTGACCTTACAGCTCCAGTCGGTAGTAGCTCTGCATTATACGTTGTAGGTTGTGGGTTCGATTCCCATCCAAGACAAACATTTGTGTTTTGAACAGAAATTATGTCTGCTCTGTTTTTGGTTTCTTTGTCTTTCTTTCTTTATTTCACTCTTATTTTGATTAGTTTCCATCACGCGTTCCAAACTCTACGTGTAAAAGCGCCTAATGAATTGTAGTATTATTTTATTTTTGAATAATTTATAATCAGTTTTCTAACCTGATAATTTGTAATCATTTAACTAACGTATTGAGACAAACACCAGGGAGACAATGCTACTAACACGTTTTTAGAATAGTTATTAGCTTTATTTGTTCCACTAGGTAACGAAAATGACAGTTTTTTCTTTAAATTGTAATTTTTTTATTTAAATTTTCACTTTTGCAACACATATAATGTCAACATTCGATCATGATGTCGTATTAAAATAGCGTTGTCACCCTGATGGTTTCAAAGTGATCCTTTTATTTAATACTAGCGACTCGCCCCGGCTTCGCACGGGTTTAAGTATGAAATTTAATTGAATAAAACTCTATCGACTCTGGTAGTACTCTTCAGCAAGGGTCCGTCTCGGTGGGTACACCGCGGTGATAGATAAATATTCTGGGTTAGTGTCAAAATCCCCTTTAGAAGGGGAGTTGGGAATTTTAGTGTCAAAATCCCCTTTGAAGCGTCAAGCTCAGTCTAAAGGGGATTTTGAACCAAAAAAATTCCAAAATCCCCTTTAATTCAATTCTTATTTAATATTCTGTGAAATCTTTCAGTAAAGTACCTAAACTGCCTCCAAGCAGTAGTGTGCGAGCTGATGCGAGCTATGATTTTGCATGTTTGCTTAAGCCGAGGGCAAATCAAGAAAATCTCGTTTGAGAATCGTTAACGTTAACGATTAAGAGTAGTAGAGTTCTCTGTGATAGAGCTAGTCCGGGGAAGGACTACCACCATACCCATACCTATTTCTCCCGCTAAGCAGTAATGCTCGCATTGCTGTGTTCCGGTGTGAAGGGTATGGTTTCCGGTGAAATTACTGGCACATGAGGCTTTCGATCTATGCCTCAAGGTGGCAACCCGCGAGTGATACCTCTGGTATTGCAAGCGTCCATAGGCTGCGGTAACCGCTTACGATCGTGTGGGCCGTACGCTTGGTTGCCACTTCAGTAGTATAAAAAAAACAGTCCTGCTGCCAATTTGTATAGGATTTTTAAAAGCGCCACTTTAGTGCGTTATATGAACTACCGAAATCCCATACAAGTTGACAGCTGGACCACCTTACGTGTTTACGTTTACGATTGTCAAACGAGGTTTTCGTTTCTAGCTGTAAAGACCGGTAATTGACTTTTCTGATAGTTAATTTAAGTAAAAGATAGTTACTTTGATATACAGGGTCATTCATTATCAACCTGACAAACTTAAGGGATAGGTTCCACACATAAAAAAAAAATGTGTACCTATATTTGTATATTTTGTCTTTAAAATCCCAAGTAAACAAAATAAATCGGTTACGTTTTTCTGCTCAATTATTATTTATCATTGTTGGTAATCGAGTTAAGCGACGTAATAATGAAATATTCGAGTGTGCGCGCCGCGTAGCGGGTCATTGACACGCGCAGGTCACTGACACGTGCCGAGCGCTGCCGATTTCTAATAAGGATAACTGATTATTAAGCAGAATTCCGTAATTTTTTTTAATATAAAAAAAAATGCTTAGAAAAAAAAACAAGTGTTTTTTTTATGTGTGGAATCTATCCCATAAGTTTGTCAGGTTGATAATGAATGACCCTGTATACGAGCGGCTAATTTACCACTTGATTTTGTCATCTAAGCTGATGTTTCGAAACAAGTGGCAAATACCCGTTTAATTATTTCAAAATGATTTCAAACTTGCTTTCTTTATGTTAGTTATGTAAATATTATAAGATAATTTGTCTTCCTAAAAATAAATTAAAAAACTCAAAATATAGTCAAAGTAAACGTAGGATGGTTTTATACTAGATAGGTAGAACTGAAAGTATTTATTTGACTTGGACATTTAGCAAGGCTCCATAATAATAGTTTTTTTTAGAAATAATGGTATAACCTTATTAATAATGAAACTTTATTATCGATATTGTTCATTGGCATAAGAATGACAATGAAAGACAATACTTAGCAAGCTGTTCAAATGTCTTTTTATGAATGAATCGGTCTTTAAAATTACATTAACATAATAAAATTGCGAGATTAAAAGTAGATTGACGGTTTACAATTCAGGTTGAATTTCACCAAACTCGAATAAGCATTATTCTTCGAATTAATCGCAGTATTCGCGAGTAAACTGACATATTACTTGTATTTTTGATTTTAGAGTGTTAACCATCACACTAAGGAAATACTAAAGATTATAACATTATCATCATCAATGTTTATTTCGTCCAGCGAGATATGTCGCGGTAGCTCAATTGGTAGAGCACCCGCGTATCAAGCGGTGGTTGCGGGTTCAAATCCCGCATTAAGCGATTTAATTTTTGGGATATTATAATCTATATTACTTGTATTTGAAATGTCTTATTCCCCAGAATAAATATTACAAGTTTGGACGAATCCGGCATTGTTTAAAAATGAATTCTTACCTACTTCATATGAATTAAGTCGTGTCAGTATGTAAGCAATATAAATATTTGTACCTACTAATAATTTTGATGAAGTTTATAAGTATAAGTTAGAATTTAAGTAAGCAATAAAAAATATAATTAAATAGGTATCCATACAGAAAGATGGCCGCCATTTTAAATAAAATGTTGCCAGACATGTTTACATAGCTTAAGCAAATAAATTAGGTAACTGATGGAATATTTTTGTAAATACATAATTATAATGCACTAGCGACCTGCCCTGGCTTCGCACGGGTGCAATGAAAACTTAAGACCGGCTCTTTCTCCATACAAACGTAGTAGACTGTTTCCTCCTGGATAATGACATTAGATCAAATATTTTTGTACCATAAAACCTTTCACTGTCATTCTCCTATATTTTAATTTTTTTTCATATTTCAATTATTATTTGACGACCGATGTGGCGCAGCGGGCGCAGGCCCGCCTGCGACGCAGAGGTTGCGGGTTCGATTCCCGCCTCGGGACAAATGTTTGTACGATCTACAAATATTTGTTCCGGGTGTTCTGGGTATTTTCTATATATAATGAAAAATATCTATCTATGTATTGTATTGTATTAAATATATATCAGTCATCTAGTACCCATAATACAGCTCTGTTTAACAGCAGCTTATCTTGGAGCTAGATGATGCTGTGTGGATTGTCCAGTTAAAAAAAAAAAAAAAATAGGAAGTGGGAGTCTTTAAAAAACTAGAAATATTTCCTATTTTTTATACATTTTCAGACTTTCATCAAAAAAAAAACTACGCAAATTAAAAAAAAAAAAAAAACAATTAGGCTTGTTTTGGGGGAGGTAATAGTCGACTGCGAAATGCTGTTTTGGTCAATAATTATCTAGCTAAATCCCTTTGTTGTCCCTTTCTCGCTGTTTGTGGAGAGCGGCGTACAGCGAGACAGGAACATTTTATTGAAATACCTATTTTTCAAAAATCTCTCGGCGTACCCTTTTATTAATAAATATAACCTATGTTACTCAGGGATTGAAACAATGTTAGACTGATAAGATAAGATAAAGATTTATTTTCTCTCAAAACAGGTTACAATTTATAAAAACAACGTGGAAGTAATAGAGGTACCTAGTAAATAAATAGTACATAGGCTGGAGACGGAGGTCATGTAATGTTTAGGTAGACTGACATTTCGGCATGCAAAAAAAAAACGGCGTAATGTACAATATTGCTTTAGGAGCTGTGGTTACCCCCTGGGATATTATACTAATATTTTAAGGATAAAAATTTGTATTTTTGTTAAACTTAAAAACTACTGGTCCGATTTCAAAAGTTATTTCACCATTAGAATGCTACATTATCCCTGAGTAACATAGGCTATATTTTATGTCCACCCGTGCGAAGCCGGGGCGAGAAGCTAGTTGTTAATATTCCTCGATTTCAAATATTCTTTATTTGCTTGCTTACTGTCTCTAAATAGTTAGTAACTTTGAGTCGCAACAATATTAAGTGAATAGGTTTTATATTGCAATGTATTTTGTACTTAATATTAATTGAATATTAGTCATTGTAAAATTTAATAATGCATTTGTGTGTTTGTTTCTGGTTTAGTCACATTATAACGGCTGAACCAATTCGGATGAAATTACCTTGCAATCGTAGTTGTTACATTTTTTAAACATTATTGTATTTAACAAAAATAAAGAATTCGATTTCTATGTTTGGTATTATTTTTATCAACTTTTATGTGATAATCGAAACGGCATCGGTAGTTCGTGGGTTCGAATCCCGCTGCGGGACAAATGTTTGTTCTGCATATTATTGTAATTTTTTCCGGGTCTGGACGTGGTACATACTAATAGTAGGTACTCGTAGTTAGTACGTAGGTACTTATTGTGTGATCTCAAACTCAAAATACAAAAGTGATTTATTCATTAGAATCACAAGGATCACTTTGAAACGTCCTACAAGCCAGGAAAATTTACGCCAGTTCCAACGCGCCGTAAAACTGCACTGGCTGGGTTCCTTTTCTATCGCTTTTTGGCATGATCCTTGCTTTTTTTATGGATTCCGAGTGGAGTTTGGGTGTGTGTTTGTTATTAGGACAACAAATAAATTATCATTTGGTTGCACAGTTTGGTTGGTTAGTCTACACAAAATAAAAAATATTCTAATTAAAGTATTTTATTATGGCGGTCAAAAATTTGTAACAAACATTTTTCATGAGGTTTAAACAAAATCTTATTCACCAATTACAAAAACATTATGAGAATTCTGTCTTACATTACATCTTCTTACATCTAATTACTACCTAGTAGAAATAAATATAATTATTTGTACAAAAAGCACCTTAAATTAATAGTTTCAACAACCAATGTTCCCTATTTCTAAGGGCAGTGTAGAATAAACTCTAATTTCCTAGCTATACGGTTCCCTTTCGAAATACAAAGTGAATTCGCGAAGGGGAGGAGAGAAGCGTCGTCCTTTGACCTTTATGTCGATGCATTAAAGAACTTAATGCAATGATTTACGACAAGACATTATTTGAACATACAGTCGTTTATAGCCTCTTATATAGGAGCGAAGCGTTTCAGTTTCGAGTATGGGCGCGTCCGACATTGCCATACAAACAGCATTAGCAACAGCTTAGCGTGCGTTCCGAAGCACGGAAGCGCCGAAATTTCCACTGGCGGTATCCGAATAGTCCCGCGGGACAGTGCTTAAAGATCAGCGCAGTCCAATTAAATTGTAAAATACTCGCTTACTTTGCTTTTCTGTGTACTGTATAGTTCGCACGGCGCACAGACAGGTATTTGACCCTAAAAGTTGGCCAAAATCACTTTTTTTTATATTAGTTCTACTCCCTCTAAACCATTGTTTCTAAAAACTAGTATAGCCTCTCCAACCAATAGCAAAAAACACACAGCGCTAGCGCCACCCAACACGTTTCGAGCCTCAGTCGAAAGTTACCGTTCGCCTACAGTGTACGTGTGATTGTTCGTTGTGCTCAAATTTCATTGTTTTGAAAAATTTGCCGTTTAGTGAATGAACGATTGTGTCTTGGATTTCACTATGGATTGTGCTCAACCAGGTATGTTCTTTCTTTGTCACTGAATTTTAACAACAAATCTATAGTCTCTCTTCATTTTTATCCCTGAGATTTAAACACCCGAAAAACTGCTATTAAACCCCACATTTTGGAAGAACAAAGAGAGTTAAGTAATATTTCTCACCATTTCTAAGCTTAAATTGTAATTGTTCGTTATAGAGTAGACTTTAAAGGATGTAATTAAGTACAAAACAGCCACCCCAAAGTACCCCGCTTTTTTTGGTGATTTTTTTCCGTTGGCACATACTATACTCCGAAAACGAAGTTTTGTTTAAAAATTGTGATTTTTTTGTTATAGGCTCTTCTGGAATGAGGGTTTTAACGCGAAATGATTTGTTCATTTTAATGGAAAGCTCAAATGCCTCAACTTTTAATGAAAAGTTACAATTTATGGAGCGGAAACTGCTGAATCAATACGCCGAAAATGACCAAAATATTGCTGATGTCAAGCAAAAACTGTCAATTATATAGATTGCCCGTAAAAAAATGGAATGTTCGCCTTACTGCAGAGGAAAAGCAAGCAGTGGAGAACAAAAAAAAAGAAAACCAAGATAAGTTCCGGGAGCAACTTGGCCTCTTGGTAGATATACCTAAATCAAACTTTGGAAATACCAATGACGGAAACACAAGTAGACGCTTTTTTGAGAACTTTGAAATATCGGCGAATATTACTGGGATAGATCCAAATTTGATATATCAATTGAAAGTTATTTTGGACACTCTATGCTGTGGTCTCAAAATAAACGTGGAGGCGTTTGAAAGATATTGTCAAGAAACGGCTAAGTTATACGTTTCCCTATATAACTTTTACCCAATGTCTCCGACATTACATAAAGTATTGCGACATGGGGCTGAAGTGGTAGCGGAAGCAATTCTTCCTATTGGGCAATTGTCCGAAGAAGCAGCAGAGGCCCGCAATAAACATATTAGAACGTTCCGGCTCAACTACGCTCGAAAGTTTTCCCGAGTAGCTTGCAACGAAGATGTCTTAAAAATACTCTTATTAACCTCCGACCCTGTCCTGGCGGGCATGAGAAAGAAGAAGTATAAAAAAAAACTGGCACTTTCGGCTGATGTGCTTAACTTATTACAAGAAAGTGATATTTTAAATGCAAATTTCGAAGATGACGACGAAAATGATGAATAAATACTTATAACTATTATGCTTGTCTTTGTTTTACCTTATCCAAGCTTAAAATTCAATAAAACATTGTTAGGGAATCATAAGAAGTACCAAATATTTTTGGCCAACTTTTAGGGTCAAATACCTGTCTGTGCGGCGGATCTAGGCTTCCGTGAAGTTAGCCGTTTGTGATGCGCAAAGACAATTTAGTTTGAAAAAGCTTCATTGCGCATCGAAACGGCTAATTTCACTACGGCCGAGATCCGTTGTGAGACCTATACATACATGTATTTTTTCAAAGTTGTTAGGCCATGACAGAGGCCTTCGGGCGGCCTAGAAACTCTGTCACCAGAGTCGGCCGCTGACTCATACGAACTTACTTACTTAGCCCTTCCCTCTCAATGGTACTGGAGCAGGTCACAACCAGCGTTGCCACACGCTGGGCAGCTGGTAGCGCGACTCGCTCGCCAGCAGTACGTTGGAGACGCCGCCGCCGCCGCTCGCAGGGAAAGCCTGGAACAAACAATAGTCAACTATCAGGGTCTAGTCTTACGAGATAGGTACTTGTATCATCATGACAGCCTTCTAATGTTCCCACTGCTGGGACTCTGGCCTACTCTCCAGCGAGGGTGATTGGGTCTTAATCCACCACGCGGACCCAATGCGGATTGGTGGATGGAGCATGTCTTTCGAATGTTTAGTTCTTGGACATGCCGGTTTCCTCACGATGTTTTCCTACACCGTATGAGAGCACTGGCATTGCGCACATAAATTTTTCGTAAGGAAAAATCCATTGGTGCACGACCGGATCTGAACCCACGATCAGAAGGCGGAGTCACTACCACTAGACCACCAGTGCTCTATAGATACTTGTATACTAATAATAAAATAAATAAAAAAGACTACTGATGATGACTGACCAATATCTACAATTTTTCCAAGTACTTTTGTCCTTCGACATAGGCCTCCCCTGGTTTCTTCCACTCATCTTTTAAGAGTAGTAGAGTTCTTTGTGATAGAACACGTCCAGGGAAGTACTACCACCATACTATTTCTGCCGTAAAGCAGTAATGCTCGCATTGCTGTGTTCCGGTGTGAAGGGTATGGTTTCCGGTGAAATTACTGGCACATGAGACTTTCGATGCTTCGGAGGGCACGTTGAGCAGTCGGTCCCGGCTTTTTCAAAGTTGTTAGGCCATGACAGAGGCCTTCGGGCGGCCTAGAAACTCTGTCATCAGAGTTGGCCACTGATTCATACGAACTTACTTACTTACCACCCTTTGTAGCAACTGTCTCGAAATAAACCTTTTTACTTACTTACCTGCTCAATGTCGGTCTTAGCAATCTTAGGCTAGGCTATGTCCAGTAGTAGATGTCTACTGACTGATATGATGAGGTAGCACATGTTCCATGGATGTTATTCCAACGTTCTTTTGTGAGGTAACTGTAAAGACCTACCTGCGAGTTCCCGATCCATCTCTTCTTGATGAAGTCCGCCGCTCGCTCCGCTATCATGATGGTGGGTGCGTTGGTGTTGCCTGACGTCACAGCCGGCATCACACTGGCGTCCACCACTCTCAGCCTGTCCAGACCTTGCACCTGGAACAAAGGAAGGTAAACAGGTAAACCTGGTGGTAGAACCTCTTCAAGTGCCTACGCTTGCACTGCAGTGGTGCCCACCTAGTGGTTCCTGAAGAGTTCTACCACCAGGTAAACTAGGTGCAAAATCTGGACAGGCTGAGAGACCTTGCACCTGACATAAAGGAAGGTAAACAGGTAAACCTGGTGGTAGGACCTCTTTAAGTGCCTACGCTTGCACTGCAGTGGTGCCCACCTTGTGGTTCCTGAAGAGTTCTACCACCAGGTCAACCAGGTGCAAGGTCTGGACAGGCTGAGAGACCTTGCACCTGGAACAAAGGAAGGTAAACAGGTAAACCTGGTGGTAAGACCTGAGGGTCCTACTACTAAGGTAAGAGTTCGTAACGTTTACCTAGTGGTAGAACTCTTCAGGAACAGCTGGGTGGGCACCACTGCAGTGTCAGATATTCCGTTTCCAAGCAATAGAAGGTGTGCAAGCGTAGGTACTGTGTTTTTAAGAACACAGTGAAATTACTGGGTGAAAGATAGTACCTACGCCACGAGGTGACGAACGCAACCAAATCTTAGCGCTAAATAGGAATAACCTACGCATTGTGGTCAGGGCCTTAACTGGACATTGTCGCCTTAATAAGCACATGTTTAAGCTAAGGCTGAGTGACACACAAACCTGCAGACTGTGCAATGAGGCGGACGAAACGCCTGCGCATCTGCTAGGAGAGTGTGGACCACTAATGCAAAAACGTAGCATACATCTGGGTAGGCACATCCTCAGCCAAGATGAGCTAAGAGACATCACCCCCAAGCAAATCCTCCAGTTCTTAGTATCGGCAGGGCTTGGAGGTGAACTGTAAACGCCCCCCTAAGGGCGACAAAATATGTGGCGAATCAATAGGCCTGCATGGCCGCAGTGTTATATTAGCCGCACCAATTTAATTAAAAAAAAAAAAAAAAAAAACGCTGTAGCACATGCTGCATGGCTGTCTTTTTTCGTCACAATAGTTTTCATTAATATTATTATTTATAAATCCACATTTTTTAAAAATTTGTGACTCAATCACTACCACAGTGCTTAGCTAGGTTCTAGGTCTTATGTTTACAAAATTCACCTAACCCTGAGATGATCCCCTCATGCGATTTTATTTATGTGCTCAAATGCGTTGACAAGTTCTCTGTTGAATGTTATACATATGTATACTTACCTGTGGGAGATGGCTACGCTCTTCTAGTCCATTTAATTAGAAATAAATGCTGGTACAGTTAGAGAAGATTACTATCACTCAATACAAATGTTACACAAAATCCCGTGAACAGTAAAAGTTACAAGTCCGTAATGGCGGATCAAGATTTTCAAGATTCAAGATTCAAGATATTTATTTGCACAAATAAGTGTTACAAAAGGTCTTAAAAGTAATATGGCACTTAGAACTTATTTGCCCTTTTCAGGCATTGCAAATTATATGTAGGCTATCTATGCTGGGCGCTAAGCTGCTTACATAAGAGTACCTAACTTATTATAATACCTAACATTCGGACGGGTTAACATTACTTACATTCAAAGAATAACTAAAAGGTATTAAATAGGTAGTTACTTAGTATTGGGGTAATATTTATGTTTTTCGAAGTATTCTTCAATTGAATAGAAGCAGTTTTGAATTAGATAAAGTTTTAGTTTACTTGTGAATAATTTATTTTTTGTTTCGTTTTTTATTTCTTTAGGCAAATTATTAAATATTTTTACTGACATGTAATATGGGCTTTCATTTAACATTTTAATTCTTGAGTATGGTAGGTATAATCGGTCTTTGTGGCGAGTGTTTCTGTTGTGTTTCGTTTACTTTAATGAAGTGTTTTTTATTTTTAAAAACAAATACACATATGTCTAATATATGAATTGATGGTAGAGTTAAAAGATTAAATTTTTTGAAATAAGGTTTACAGCTTTGCGTGTTATCAATGTGGGCTAAGATTCTTACACATTTCTTTTGTGTTATGAATAAATCAGTTACATTAACACTATTTCCCCACACGTGTATATCACGTGTCTGCTTGTGATTTCCACCTCCACCGCTAGGGATGTGACCCATCGATTCTAATTAGTGGTGATAGAATCGCTACATACCTGCAGTAAGTTGTCCACGACAGCAGTAGGGTCGCCCCTGGGTCCCATCTTGCAGGACCCCGCCTGGTGGTTCTCGGGCGCCGTCTGCATCCTCACCGCGCACTCCCAGTACGCGTCGCAGCCGAACTTGAGGGTCTCGCAGCCCTTCACCGGGGTCTTGTCCAGCTTCACGCCGTACCGCTTGAGAGCCTTCGTCTCCGAGAGGCGGATCGCGAATTTGATGCCTTCGATCAGGGTCTTCACGTCGTCCGGGTGGGTGAGGTAGCTGGATTAGCAGAAATATTATATTATTTAAGTAGGTACTACACCTTTCGGTCCTACAAAGGGAGGCCTACACCCAGCAGTGGATGAATCGGACTGTGGATGATGATGAAACATGTTAGAGTAGTAGAGTTCTCTGTGATAGAGCTCGTCCGGGGAAGGACTCCCACCATACCTATTTCTGACGCCAAGCAGTAATGCTCGCATTGCTGTGTTCCGGTGTGAAGGGTATGGTTTCCGGTGAAATTACTGGCACATGAGGCTTTCGATCTTAGCCTCAAGGTGGCAACCCGCGAGTGATACCTCTGGTATTGCGAGCGTCCATAGGCTGCGGTAACCGCTTACTATCTTGTGTAGAGGTAAAAGAAACAGCTGGCGAGAAATTGATAAAAAAGGCAGAAAATAGAATAGAAGAATAGAATAGAAAAATATTTATTTAACGCCACACAATTAACATAATTTATACTAAAAATTCGAAAGACATGTGCCATCCGCCAATCCGCATTGGGTCCGCGTGGTGGATTAAGACCTAATCACTCTCGCCTGAGAGTAGGCCAGTGTCCCAGCAGTGGGAACATTAGAAGGCTGTCATGATGAATTAACATAAAAATAAAAATAACAATAAAAATTAAAACTTAACTATTGTGACGAAAAAAAGGCAGCCACTCAGCATGTGCTGCAGACATAATGTGTCTGCAGCGCTGGTTTTCAGTGTAGCCTACGAGTAGTAGTAGCAGCAGTTAGCTGCGACACGAGTCTCTCACTATCTAACAATTTACTTAGGTACATTTTATAAAGATTTGCTAAGAAAGCCAAAGCAACAACTAAAAACCTATAAGAAGAAACCCTTCCTAACACCTGAAAAAAATAGAGTTAACTGAAGCAAAATGAAGGAGGCCTTACTCGTTGAGAGGTCCTTACAACTTAAAAAATTTAGAAATAGATATATAATATATTTTTTTAAATCAATTTATTTATTTTTTTGCATGAATCAT
The DNA here is from genome assembly GCA_951394395.1 of Colostygia pectinataria. Lineage (NCBI taxonomy): Eukaryota > Metazoa > Arthropoda > Insecta > Lepidoptera > Geometridae > Colostygia > Colostygia pectinataria. The sequence continues at coordinate 9,922,323 of OX596369.1, forward strand.
CTTACTATGTTTATTTAAAACAAATGAATTGTAAATTTAGTTATGTTACGTCTTTGGAGTACGTACTGGTGCAAAATAAAACCCAGTTTTTGAGAATTCTGAATTTTTTTACACCGGAACACAGCAATGCGAGCACTACCTACTGCTTGGCGGCAGAAATAGGTATGGTGGTAGTCCTTCCCCGGTCGAGCTCTATCACAGAGAACTCTACTACTCTTCAAATAATCTTCCTCTAATAATAAACTAACTTGGCATAAATGTTGGGATGCGCGAACGGGTCAGCGCTGGGTATCTCCAGGCGTCCCCTGCTCTTGGGTCGCAGCACCGTGGGTATGATCTGTATGGTCCGGGAGCCGTTGTCCAGCCGCTCCCCGACCTGGCCGGTCTTGGCGCAGTCCGCCAGGAACCCGCCGAAGAACAGCTGGATATCCGGGTTGTCGGCGAGCGGGTCCGCATACTTGCTGTTGATGAATGCTGTCACTTCGGATATGCCTGCAAAGTATTCAAGATATCAGTACCTGCTCAGATACATACAGATATCAGTAACTGATTACCTAGATGATAAAAAAGCTTGGGACGAATTTGATACAACTCTACTCGGCATCCATATAAATAAATAATGCTGGACAATCCGCACAGCATCATCTAGCCCCAAGGTAAGCTGCTGTTAAACAGAGCTGTGTTATGGGTACTAGATGACTGATATATATTTAATACAATACAATTACATAGATATAGTTTTTATTATATATAGAAAATACCCAGAACACCCGGAACAAATATTTGTAGATCGTACAAGCATTTGTCTCGAGGCGGGAATCGAACCCGCAACCTCTGCGTTGCAGGCGGACCTGCGCCCGCTGCGCCACAGCGGTCGTCTAACAAGCAAGGATCATGCCAAAAAAGCGATAGTAACCCAGCCGGGTGTTGTTGCCAGCTCTTTTACGGCACGGTCGCGTTGGAACTGGCGTAAATTTTCCTAGCTTGTCGTTTCAAAGTGTTTTTTTTTTTCCTTGTGATTTTATTGAAATAAACCATTTTTGACTTTGACTTATCTCGGTTTTTTATAGCCTTTTTGGTATCTGTCCATAATAAATGGGGTAGCTGTCAATTAACGAATAAAACTCAGAAATTAGCTTTACTTCTTCTTGTTTGGTTTCTTCACAATAGCCAAGAGAATGTAAGCACTACGTTTACACAATAGTTTTTTCACCATTGGCTTACCATGTTTAGCAACTGATGTTCAAGATTTCAAGATATATATTTGCACAAATAAGTGTTACAAAAGGTCTTAAAAGTAATATGGCACTTAGAACTTATTTGCCCTTTTCAGGCATTGCAAATTATATGTAGGCTATCTATGCTGGGCGCTAAGCTGCTTACATAAGAGTACTAGTATCTATGTATTTAGTGATAATTGTGTACTAGGTACACATGTACCAATATGAGTTATAATATAAATTAACAAATTTATTTAACCTACTTACATATTTAGGTAGGAACCTTTATTTTAAGTTGTATATATTTTTTTCCAGAGACAACATAGATAACTTCTATCCTAGCTAATTTAAATATTATTAGCATAAAAGCAAGATCTTTACGTTTATTTGCGTAATCTGCAAACATTTTGTTCCAGGTCATGTACCAAGTTTTTTTTTTATACAACTGAAGTGGCAACCGTACGGCCCACAAGATGGTAAGCGGTTACCGCAGCCTATGGACGCTTGCAATACCAGAGGTATCACTCGCGGGTTGCCACCTTGAGGCTAAGATCGAAAGCCTCATGTGCCAGTAATTTCACTGGAAACCATACCCTTCACACCGGAACACAGCAATGCGAGCATTACTGCTTGGCGGCAGAAATAGGTATGGTGGTAGTCCTTCCCCGGACGAGCTCTATCACAAAGAACTCTACTACTCTTCCTTACTTAGGTAATCCTGGTGTGTTAGAAGTATGTATGATATCTTATCACTAGTCTAGTGGTAGTGACCTCGCCTTCTGATCCTAAGGTCGTAGGTTCAAATCCGGTCGTGCACCAATGGATTTTACGCTACGAAAAATGTATGTGCGCAATGCCAGTGCTCTCATACGGTGAAGGAAAACATCGTGAGGAAACCGGCATGTCCAAGAACTGAAAATTCGAAGGCATGTGCCATCCACCAATCCGCATTGGGTCCGCGTGGTGGATTAAGACTCAATCACTCTCGCCTGAGAGTAGGCCAGTGTCCCAGCAGTTGGAACATTAGAAGGCTGTCATGATGATGATGATGTTGAATCGCAAGGTTTTGTTGTTTGACTGATCTGCAAAAATAATAATTGTTCCAAGTCTGGGTGTTCTGGTACCATGGTACACAGGAAATTCTGGTGTGGGGTCAAGACTAGTATGAGATTGCTAGGACTGTTGGGGGTGTGATAAAATTTCACTCACCAGTCCCGGACATAAGTCCATCTCTGAACAGCAGATACTCCATAGCGGTGGTATGTTTCCACTCACCAGTCCCGGACATAAGTCCATCCCTGAACAGCAGATACTCCCTAACGGTGGTATGTTTCCACTCACCAGTCCTGGACATAAGTCCATCTCTGAACAGCAGATACTCCTTATCGGTGGTATGTTTCCACTCACCAGTCCCGGACATAAGTCCATCCCTGAACAGCAGATACTCCATAGCGGTGGCCCAGTTGAGCGGCGTGGTGTTGTTGTCGTTGACGTGGAAGGAGAGGAAGTGTGCGACGTGGTTGTGCAGGTTGCGGCCCACGCCCTCCAGCCGGTGCACCGGCACCACGCCCGCGCGGGACAGCACTCCCGGCTCTCCTACTCCGCTCAGCTGCAGGATCTGCGGGGATGCTACTGCTCCAGCGCTGGGGAAAGATCATCATAATAAAGCTGATTGTTTATACTTGTAGCTGGCAGGGCCTATCTGTCGGTGGGAGATCACATTTTGCTGATGTAAGATTAATATTTGTGGCTAGCCGTGTTTATTTGTCAGTGGGTTGTTACTGTTTATTTATTTATTTATTTAATTTAGGACATCCAACGAAAAAATCACAATACATGTTTAAAATCCATTCAGTGTTTTTTTGGGAGGTGTTATTGATTCTTCGTAGATCGAAGTTATTATTGCACGAGTTGGCAATCCATTCAGTGTTTTTTTGGGAGAGCAATATTAATTAATGACTTCAACTACATTCAGGGACATACTTAGCTTGCTTTTCTAAACAAAATTAAAGTGTCAAAAGTGACTGTAAATCAATACACAGACTTTATTAGTCCTAAAAACCTGTGGTAGCTAAGTTTTTCGGTCTATCTATCTGGGACCACCTTACCTCAGAATAATCTCATTATTAGCGAAGATGATCTCCGTCCCGCCGTAGCTGTTCCTGACTTCCACCGCGTACGCCTGCTTCGTGGTCTGGTTGATGAGGAGCCTGGTGACGGTGGCGTTCAGCATGATGTGCAGGTTGGCGCGGTGGCGGGCGGGCCGCAGGAAGGCGCGCGACACGGAGAGGCGCGACCCGTTGCGGTTCGTCGTCTGCGCGATGCTGAACCCTGTGTGCTGCTCACCGTTCAGGTCGCGGGACTCGTAGCCTGGACGGAGCATTTTGTTAAAACAGTCATGTGAACCTGGTGATAGGACTCTTCAGCAAGAGCCCGTCTTGGTGGGTACCACCGCAGTGTCAGATATTCTACCTCCAAGCAGCAGTGTGCAAGCTGCACTGTGTTTAGGTTTGAAGGGCACTGTAGCAAGTGAAATTACTGGGCGAAAGAGACTTAACAACAATGTCTCGGGGTGATAAGCGCAGTGCCACGATACTACTTAAATACTTTAAGCTTTAACTGCTTTACTAAGAAAAACCCACAGTAATAGTATGACTTACTGATATTGAAATTGATAAATAGAATAGAGAAGCAGTTGAGACGAGTAGGTAATTGAGTACTTGAAGTCTTCTTGAACACTTTAGTGGAGCAAAGAAAGCAGTCCGGAGGCTACGAAACCTTTATGAAACAAACTAATTGTCAAAGCGAAATATAAAAGCTTAATGTAAAATGTTTGACTTTTGGCTTTCTTACCGAGTTCTTCTCCAGCCTTGACAAGACTGTAGCTGAGTGGAGGGTGGTACGGGAACTGGGACACTGTCAGCGGTCCTCCAACTCCGTGATATCCTTGGTCCATCTTGTTCACCTGGCGTTTAAAACTTTTAGGTAAGAGAGTTCTTAATTTTTTCTATTGCGCCATGCCACACATTTTGTTGGCACTGACTCATACGAATTTACTTACATACTGAGGTCTATGATCACCTTTGCAAAAGAAAATAGCTGAAATCTACAAAGAACGCTTAGCTAAACATCCAAAATAATGGCAGCTCAGCTAATACAGGCTTCTTCTTCTTGTTCTTCTTAGCCATTCAACCCTAAGGGTGTAGGCCTCCTTCATAACATGCCACTTCTTTCGGTCTTGTGCGATTTCCATCCATTTCAATCCGGCCGTTCTTTTTATATCATCGTACCAACGCATTTGCGGCCTCCCTGTGGTCGTTTTACTTCCCAGGGTCTCCACTCGGTCAGCGCCAAGGAACATAACTATCCTTACCAGCGCTTTGCAGCACGAGCCATGTTTTCTGGCGACGTGATCACAGAGAGAATATAAGCACTACGTTTAGTGACCAGCCCACTTCAGTTTCGATTGCGAAGTTAAAAAAATCAAACAATGACGCTTGATTTTTTGTTTGACAGGCTACGAAAAACGACTAAAATATACATGATGTCCAAACGCTTGACCAGCGGCACTAGATATAAAAGAAATTGTGCACCAAGAGTGAAGCACAAACAAGCCACAAGCTTTATCTCACAACACATTTGCCAAGACCTGAGAAGTTGCGAATTCGATTTCCGTTGTGCTGTGTTGGGCTAAAGTCGGCATGATTAGCAAATGTCAGATATTCTACCTCCAAGCAGTAGTGTGCAAGCATTACTGTGTTTAGGTTTGAAGGGCACTGTGGCAAGTGAAATTACAAGGCGAAAGAGACTTAACAACAATGTCTCGGGGTGATAAGCGCAGTGCAGTGCCACGCAAACACTTAAAAACTTTAAGCTTTGGGTGGCACTGCATCTGTAATAGTCAGGCGTGGTGATTAACATCAGGTGGGCGCCTTGATGCCTTGTCACTTGCTGACATATAAAAAAAATCCGCGTCTGCGTATTGTGGTACCAAAAATTACCTAATTGCAGATTAAATCAGAGAAATAGATCCTTTACCTGTTTGTTGTCTTCAGACTTCATGAAGTACGGCAGAACATCCTCGTAGCCCCAGCCCTCGTTGCCGGCGGCAGCCCAGGAGTCGTAGTCTGCGCGGGAGCCGCGGATGTACATCATGCCATTCATCACAGAGGTACCACCTAGGACCTGAAGGATGAGACATAAAACAAAGCTCGACGCTATAATGGGCTAGTGTGGAGCGCTCGTGACGTAGCTGGCTAAATTGTTTATAACAAATCAATGAGGTTAAGCACTGTTCCGCGAAGTCAACATTTAGGTGAGAGACCGCCAGTGGCAACTTCAACTGAGCGCTTCCGTGCTTCAGCCCACTCTACAGAGGCTGTCTAGCCGAAGAAGAATCAGCTGTCTACGTATTCGTGGAATGCGTGGGAGTTGCCACTCAACACACAAATCTTTGACATACCGAGGTCACTCGAAGCCTGCGATAATCCCTGGAAGCTTCTGTGTTTCTGGGAGGAGTTAGGCTGGCTACACGCGTAGCGGAATGCGGAAAAGGGAGTCCCCTTAAAAAAATATGTGGCCTTAAGTTTTTGCCATTCGCCTGATCACTGGTGTACAATCAGGAATCCCTCACCTTCCCTCGCGGCCAGTAGCACTTTCTGCCATCCTCCCCGAGGCAGGCGGCCGGCTCGGGCTGCGTCTGGTAGCCCCAGTCGATGCTGGACCCGATGAAGTTCAGGAACATGGAAGGAACCTGCGCTCCTGTCGGCTCGTCGAACCCTGGATACAAATAGCAAGTTGTGAACACTATTTTAGGCAGATGGCTCTAGGACGATCTTCCATCACGTCTTCTAGCTTGGACTTGAAAAAAACAGAGGGGCGATTATGTAATTCGGTTACTATCGACTTCGCTTTTTTTCAAATCAATACTGATGTATTTTGTACGAATATGACCAATACTTTTGAACGCGATCGGTATCGGACAAGTATAGGAATATGACATTTCATGACCACCTACGCCAATTCAAGAGTACTCTTGAATCCAATGACGATTCCGATCCAATCCCAATTTCTATTTTCTGCTGTCAAATTATTTGACTCTTGGAAACAAGGTTAAATTTGGCGCTAGGTTTGCTGTCAAAAGTACTAAATGTCACCAATACCGATCGCGTTCAAGAGTAAGGCCCCTGTTCTGTGAATATGACAGCTTATGACAGTTCGCTGATTGAAATCGGATTGCAACCGAGTTCCGTAATACCTCAGCAATGAGACCGTTAATTTGTCATTGAAACAACTCCCGCTGTTACAACAGCTCACGAGCAGTTCTCACCAGCTTCCAGGAGTAGCACCCTCCACTCGGGCACCTCGGCCAGCCTGGCTGCCACCACGGAGCCCGCGGACCCGCCGCCCACCACGATGAAGTCGTACACTGAGTCCATGTGTCGACGGAACTGGAAACAATTATCACGATGTTGGATTGAATAACGTATCCTACTAACCCATCAGAAGTGGGTGGACAATCACATTAACACTAGCTTTACCTGATGGTAGGACTCTTCAGCAAGAGTCCGTCTTGGTGGGTACCACCGCAGTGTCAGATATTCTACCTCCATGCAGTAGTGTGCAAGCTGCACTGTGTTTAGGTTTGAAGGGCACTGTAGCAAGTGAAATTACTGGGAGAAAGAGACTCAACAACAATGTCTCGGGGTGATAAGCGCAGTGCCACGATAACACTTAAATACTTTAAGCTTTGGGTGGCACTGCATCTGTAATAGTCAGGCGTGGTGCTTAACATCAGGTGGGCGCCTTGATTGTCTTGTCACTTGCTGACATAAAAAAAAGCTCTGTGAGAGCCCTGTCTCGGTGTTCCTCGCAAGCTCTCCGTCCCGGGTCGGGCCTCTCGGGCGAGACATATGGAGTCCTCTCGTGCGGGAGTGTACAGCCACCATTATGAAGAATGAAGGTTTAGTGTGTCTTGATTGATAAATACGCTCCCCCCCCCCCCCTATTTTCCCTCTAGTCTAAAACCAACAAAAAAAGATAGTTCTGGGAACTTGAACACAGACAAACGGACAGACGTTTTCGATCTCGAAACTAATGGCCCATTTACACCACACAATAATTGCATGCAAGAATTGCCTTGACTTTTCTCGCTTCACTCGCCCGGATAATACGATATTATTAACAGCCTGTGATGTCTAAATATTGAGTATTGAGTATTGAGTATGTCCAACTGCAGGGCAAACGCCTCTCTATCTTCCTTCTGATCATCTTTATTAGCGCTAGTGTGGGCCAGTCTTTCTTAAAGGCATCCAGTTTGTCTCTCGTCATTTAGGCCATCTTTTTTTTTTTTTTTTTTTATACAACTGAAGTGGCAACCAAGCGTACGGCCCACAAGATGGTAAGCGGTTACCGCAGCCTATGGACGCTTGCAATACCAGAAGTATCACTCACGGGTTGCCACCCTGAGACGTAGATGGTAAGTCTCATGTGCCTGTAATTTCACCGGAAACCATACCCTTCGGACCGGAACACAATTGCTGTGTTAAACATTACTGCTTTGCGGCAGAAATAGGTATGGTGGTCCTTCCCTATCTCTTTCTTATTATTAATATTAAAAAAAAAGGACACCCATCACAGGTACACACTACACATTCAAAACATAAACTCTAATGCTACGTTCACACGCGCGCGTTCAACTCGACATTCAACGTGCACATTCACATTCCCGAGCGTGTAAACGGTACGCCCGAGCCCGTAAACGCGCCTGTGAACGTGAATGCCGAACCGGGCGAGTGTCGGTTTTTTGGCAAAGTTCAAAGGATGAATGTGCGGGCGCCCGGTGACTGTTTTCACGCGCGCGTCGCGCGGCGCGTGGGCAGTCAGTCTCTCTCGCGCTTTCGTGACGAGCAAAGATTATAATAATATTATGGTGACGAGTGGATCTTCAACGTTGCTAAAAAAGTCGCTACGATCGGAGATTACAACATGGTCGAATGGTCAAACGAGACAATTTTGACGAGATCCTCGCTGCTCGCCATGCTGGCACTGACTGACACGACGGCGTGCGTGTGAACAGCTTGAATTTTCGCTGGCATGGGACGGGCTGCATGCCGCGCAGCCCGCCAGGCAGCCCACCGGGCTGCACGGCGTGCATGTGAACATAGCATAAAGGTATTAAGATTAATGTTCGCGTAATTATAGGGCATCAAGCATGCGTTAAAATTATCAAGGCAATCTTTCACACCGTTTCTCTTTCATCTTTTTCTTTCTTTCTTTCTTTCTGCGCACTTCACGTGTGTAAGGGACGGACTAACGCGGCGACAGATAGACAACAGTGATAAACTTTACATAACACAGCACATACCTACCATTAGCATAGCTTTTAGCATTAAGACATGGAACACGTGCCACTTGAAAGATTTCTACGTTAGCTTCCTCATTACTTAATTAGCTGTTATCTCTTCGTCGCCATTGTTTCCTGAATAAATTAATCTAGCAAGGAACTACAACAATAGAATCATTATTACGTTTACCTGTGTCTTATTTACATCGATTTACTCACCACCTACCTACATAGCGGTTACTTGTACACCTGTGGACATGTTCTTACATTCAGTATAGTAAGTATCTGAGTAGTAAGTACCCAGCATGTAATAGATCTCTTTCATCATATAGTTCTATACGATGATAATACAAGAGATTAAGTGCTACCACATAATAAAAAAAAAGGATTTATATTCTGCCGGCATCAATACCTCACCATCAATACTCTATAAATAAATAATAAATAAATAAATAATGCTGGACAATCCACACAGCATCATCTAGCCCCAAGGTAAGCTGCTGTTAAACAGAGCTGTATTATGGGTACTAGATGACTGATATATATTTTAATACAATACAATACAATACATAGATAGATATTTTTTATTATACATAGAAAACACCCAGAACACCCGGAACAAATATTTGCAGATCCTACAAACATTTGTCCCGAGGCGGGAATCGAACCCGCAACCTCTGCGTCGCAGGCAGACCTTCGCCCACCGCGCCACATTGGTCGTCTATATACTCTTTGCAATGGTAGGTACAGGCACATGAGACTTGTTGTCATCTGACACACGTAGCTTTTAAAAGCTTCTAGTCCTTCTAAAATCTAGACTTAGAATTTTAAGAGTAGTAGAGTTCTCTGTGATAGAGCTCGTCCGGGGAAGCACTACCACCATACCTATTTCTGCCGCCAAGCAGTAATGCTCGCATTTCTGTATTCGGGTATGGTTTCCGGTGAAATTACTGGAACATGAGGCTTTCGATCTTAGCTTCAAGGTGGCAACCCGCTAATGATACCTCTGGTATTGCAAGCGTCCATATGCTGCGGTTACCGCTTACCACCTTGTGGGCCGTACGCTTGGTTGTCACTTCAGTTGTATAAAAAAAAAAAATAGACCCTAACGCGCAACACACACAGCGGGCGGGCGCGGGTCGGGTCAGATCCGACGCGGGTGTTTTTTGTTTTAATTAGTATGGACGACAAGGATGACATCACACTGAACGCGGGAGCGGCTGCCGCGCTTCACCCGACCCGCGCCCGCGTTCAATGTGTTGTCATGCTTGACGTCAGTACAAATACAACAAAAAACACCCGCGGCAGATCTGACCCGACCCGCGCCCGCCCGCTGTGTGTGTTGCGCGTTAGGGTCTAGATTCTACTACTCCGCTACTCGGTAAAAGAATCGCAGCTAATGGCTCATTTCTTTTTATTTTTGTCAAATTGATTCAATCAAAATCAATAATTATATATTCAGTAGAATCACAAGGATCACTTTGAAACGTCTTACAAGCTAGGAAAATTTACACCAGTTCCAACGCGCCCATGCCGTAAAAGAACTGGCAACAACACCGGCTGGGTTCCTATCGCTTTTTTGGCATGACCCTTGCTATTGTTATGGATTCCAAGTAGAGTTGGAGCACATTCGTCCCAAGCTTTTTTATCATCTAGGTAATCGGTTGTTTTATAGTAAGCTTTTTGAGACAGATTTTGTTTAATTAAGTTTTTAAATTTGACAATTGACAAATTTTGTATGTCGCTTGGTACTTTGTTAAAGAAGCGTACACATTGCCCTTTAAAAGATTTACTGACCTTAGTGAGCCTAACTGTGGGAACAGCGAGTTTATTTTTATTTCTAGTATTAACATTATGATTTTGGAACAATAATGTTAATGGATGGATTTATAAGGCAATTCTTGCATGCAATTATTGTATGGTGCCTTAATTCTTTATTCTTTATTCTTTATTGTATACACAAAAATAAACATTTAGAAAAAACTTAAAATATAGTGCATGTACACAGGCGAGCTTAACCCTAAAAAGAGTTCTCTTCCAGCAAACCTAGTAGTGAATGAGAGATGATTTAGTAGAAGTGGGTAGGTACTTAATAAAATAAATGAATAAATAATGCTGGACAATCCACACAGCATCATATAGCCCCAAGGTAAGCTGCTGTTAAACAGAGCTGTATTATGGGTACTAGATGACTGATATATATTTAATACAATACAATACATAGATAGATATTTTTTATTACATATAGAAAATACCCAGAACATCCGGAACAAATATTTGTAGATCGTACAAACATTTGTCCCGAGGCGGGAATCGAACCCGCAACCTCTGCGTCGCAGGCGGACCTGCGCCCGCTGCGCCACATCGGTCGTCTTAATCCTAGCTGTTTTTAAAATACTACGTAACAAAGCGCAAGTGATCTATGGTACGAGTGATCATACCAGCCAGACCTGTGAAATGACAAAAGTAAATTCTAAAATGATAATTATTGCTGCAGGCATATTACGTCATCACAATTTGGATAAGTATCGACTCAGGTCACGAGCTCACGACGGAGAAAGCAACGATTGTCTTCTCGTGACAAGGTAAGTGGTAGAGTTTATGCTAAACTTGAGAGTCAATCGACCCTCCTAATCATCACTGGTCATATTTTTGTTCCACTCTCCATTTTGGTTAGAAGAAACCCAAGAGAATGTAAGCACTACACAACTAATTTTTCGTTTTAGGTCTCACGGCGGATCTAGGCTTCCGTGAAGTTAGCCGTTTGTATGCGCAAAGACAATTTAGTTTGAAAAAGCTCCATTGCACATCGAAACGGCTAACTTCACGACGGCGGAGATCCGCCGTGAGACATAATACACAACTACTTTTTCGTCTACTTTGAAAATTTTGCTTATATGGCTCAATTAAAAACTTCCCAAATTTTTATGCCACAGAGCCACATAAATTAAAGAAGAAGAAGATTTCTTCTTCTTCTTCTTTTATTTATGGCGTCTGTGGCTGAGTTTGCCACAATTTTGCCAATTTCAAGTCGACAAGATTTAAAACTGTACAACGATGGAGGTTTGAGTATGAAAAATAGTCGGTCTAACAGAGGGAGACTCAACCATAATTTGGAAACAAGGTGATTTATTCTAACCTGCAAGAAAAGGACAAAAGAAGAAGACTTCTTGCCATAAAGCTAATTTGACACTGGCAGAATTATGTCAAAAAAGCCACAGACGCCATAAACAAAAAGTGAAATGATGTGAAATGAGTTCAGGGTGAGAAGGTTGGATTGCAAATCGTTTGTCACTGAATCTATGATACTGGTTCTTTCTTGATTATCGAGGTCAGGGATCAAGGATGATACGATCAACGCCAGTTGCACTAATCATCATGATTTGGAATGACTTTCGACTGCGACTAACGGCCGAATAATGAAACGCTTCATAGATAATCAAAGCCTAATGGATAACATTTTTGAAGTTTATCCATACTATTTTAAAACAGATACCTAATTAATTATGCGCTGCTTGTGTGTGTCCAGAATGAATATTATTTTCTTTATTTTCTTCTTCTATCTAATATAATCAATGCGAATGTATGTGTGTATGCTTGTACCACGTATCTCCGTGACGACTTACCCGATTGTGATGAAATTTGGAATGTAGATAGTGTGTTACATAGGTACCTACTTATATTCTTGGCATGAGCCTCACCAGTTCGATTGGCACTACACTGAAGCTTTATGATGAAGAGGGATCATCAAAAAAGGCTAGGAATGCGTGGAACTGGCGTAAATTCACCTCGTTTCAAAATAATCCTTGTGATATGATTTAATAAATATATTTTTTACTTACTTACTTTGAGTTCTAGAATAACATATAGGCCTTTTATCCCCGAAAAACCGCAGGTGAAACCGCTCGGGCCAGCTCGTTTTTTATGAGTAACTCCTACCTATTCGGGCATAAAAGTAGATTTACTGAAAAGTACTAATCTTGTAACCTAGGTATTAGCCCTCTAAGATGAAGAGGGATCATCAAAAAAAAGCTAGTAACTCAGCCGAGTTTGTTGCCAAATTCTTCTAAATGGGGCGCGTGGAACTGCCGTGAATTCACCTAGCTTTAAGACGTTTCAAAATGATCCTTGTGTGATGCTTGAATAAATATATTTTTTACTTTACTTTATTATAATCTTTGGCAGCAACTGCAGCAGTCGGCTAGCAACTTATTCACCAACAAAAAACAGGGGATATACCTGTGCCCTCCCACAAGGGTCCTCCAGGTCGCACTGGCTCCGCAGGAACACCTCCAGCAGCCCCATGAAGAGCATGAAGGCGCCGCCGCCGCACGTCGCCGCCAGCGTCGGACCCGGCTGCGACATCGGGCAGTCGCACGCTAGCGCCATCTGACAACAAAGAGGACAAAACTAGCTTTTTCGTTCGTTCGTTCGTATGTGTCAGTGGCCAACTCTGGTGACAGAGTTTCTAGGCCGCCCGAAGGATTCTGTCATGGCCTAACAACTTTGAAAAAGCCGGGACCGACTGCTTAACGTGCCCTCCGAAGCACGGGAGCGCTCAGTTGAAATTGCCACTGGCGGTCACCCATCCAAATGACCCCGCGGAACAGTGCTTAACTTCGTTGATCTGTTAAGAACAACTTAGTCAGCTACGTCACTAGCTAGCTTCAACTCTAGGAGGTTTTATGTCAACAAATGACGAGATAGACTTTTATTTTTATTTTTTTATTGGCAGTCTATTAACAGAGAGAATATAAGCACTACGTTTATCTATTATATATAGACAGTATTGCCAGTGTCAAGTAATTTCGACGAATACAAAAAAAAAAGGAAACATGTTCGAATTTCGAATTTGTCAAACAACGTTTTAAAAATAAAAAAATGGCAAATGCGCCAAATGCGCGAAGCCAAGAAGAAAGAAAAATGATTGCGTTCTTCCAAATATTCTAGGAGAATCTCCGACCAAATTACAAACCAACATCACCCCTCTATTTCAATCACTTACACTTGTGCCAAGACTACGAGTCGAGTACGAGTAGTTTAACCAAAAAAACTGCCACAAAACAAAAAATTTACACAATAAAAGTCAAAATAACACGAGAAAAACTATTAAAATGGGAGGACCATGTCGTACCGAAGAAACTCTACGACGTGATAGTCAAGTCGTTTATAGTTCGCACGGCGGATCTTGGCTTCCGTGAAGTTAGCCGTTTGTGATGCGCAAAGACAAATCAGTTCGAATAAGCTCCATTGCGCATCGAAACGGCTAACTTCACTACGGCCGAGATCCGCCGTGCGAACTATACTTAAAACCAACTGCAACTCAAATGTTTGACACCCAAAAGTTTGAGTTTTAAAGTTGTCTTTATCTTTGTCACCCAGAGAAGTAGTTATTGAGCCTCTTTCACCCAGAAATTTCACTTGCTACAGTGCCCTTATAGCTAAACACAGTGCAGCTTGCACACTACTGCTTGCAGGCAGAATTTATATGATAATTAGATATGTGGTGGTAGGCTGATAAGTCCTACTACCAGGTAATTGAAGTGACACCGATGTCAGATTTAGAAGATGAGTTCTCCAGGTGACCGCGCACTGGAAAACCAAGTGCAGTGGGCCCACTCGATAGACCGATGACATTAAAGCACTTGCTTAGCAGCTTGCTATATAGAATAAAAAATCTTCCAAAAAATTCCACGTTGATTTTTTAAATAAGTAGGTAGGTACGTACTTTTATTTATAGAATTTTTATAATAACAGTAATAACAAATTAGAGTGGCGGAGCGGCGGAGCAACAATGCGGATTTAAATGTAGTGCTAGGTCATAGCAGCCCCTTAATATCCAAAGCACGTTCACGGTGAAGTCACAAAGGTCATACTTTTCCCAAAACTGTAATTATGCACACACGACTTCTTGAAACTGGTAACTTAATAGAGATTAATAAGAGTAATCCAAGGTCGCGTTACAGTTTCGTCAAGTCAGCCCGCGGGCAATCGTATATTTAGAACTGTGTCTATCTACCAAAAAGTAAATAGCAACTGCATAATAACATAATTAGTTTATTTATATTATTATCACTCTCGCCCGAGAGTAGACCAGTGTCCCAGCAGTGGGAACATTAGATGGCTGTCATGATGATGTCAGAATTTTATAATTTTTAGAACTAGCTAGCGAAGCGTTTCAGTTTTGAGATTGGCCAATAATGCTTTTGTCTGTCAGTCAGTCTGTCCGGCTGTTCTCGCGTACAGGTCGCATTTATCAACCAATCTGGTTGAAACTTAATGTACAGGTTCTATGACTTTATATAATTTGATTGTAGTCGGGGGTTTTTGATAGGGGGCGTACTTTCTCTAAAAAGGAGTAAAAAGAGGCTATCTCCGCTTCATCAGATTCGATTTCGATGGTTTTTATTTTATTTGCAAAGTATTAACTTTAAGTTGGTCTCATAAAAAATTGAGGCATTTTGAGGGACTATTTTGCTCATCACGCTGAAGATCCTCATCAGATCTTCACCAAATATCAGACAAACTTAAAGTTAATACTTACCTTTCATATAAAATAAAAATCATCGAAATCAAATCACATTAGGCGGAGATATCCAGGAGGCCCCTTTTTGTCCTTTTTTGGAGAAAGTACGCCCCCTATCAAAAATCCCCGACGACCATCAACTTCTATAAAGTCATAGAACCTGTTTACCAAGTTTCAACCAGATTGGTTGAAAAATGCGACCTGTAGGCGAGAACACAAACTGACCGGACAAACTGTACTTTTGGCCAGTCTCGAAACTGAGACGCTTCGCTCACTTGGTCAATTAGCGAAATAAAATAACTATGCTTATCTACTGTTTATAATACAAATTACCATACGTATAATACTGATAATTCTGTAGTGTAGGTATGTAGGTATGCCAAAGCGTTATGATGCTTAGAATGCGTGTTTATGACATGTGTTATTCATAATGACTGAAGGTTTTGAAGGTTTCTAACATGATTGCATCAGTGCGTTTTGAGGTCTTCTGGTAATGACATAGTATTAAACACGAGTGGGCCATTGTCTCTAAAATGGTATGAATGTGTTATTAAGGGTTTAAATAACTTAATTAATGTGATAAAAACAAATTATGCACTTCCATGCATCGCGACCTCGGTAGCGAGGGGCAGTGCAAGGCTCGGAGAAGCAAGGCTGCGGGTTCAATTTCCAATCAAATATTACATTTATGCATTAGCTAGTAGTTGCCCGAGCCTTCGTTCGTGGCACTCGGGACCCGTGCTTTATTCTAGAACTAGTTTTTATTGCACCCGGCTTCGCACGGGTGCAATAAAAACTTAAGCACCCGTGCGAAGCCGGGGCGGGTCACTAGTCATTCATAAGGTAGGAGCCGACCGCACGTTTTAGCCGCTCGACTACCTATCTCATAGTTCATGTGCACGCCCCTCTCTGGCCACGGCGCGCGCGGGTGCGCATAGTATTTTGTTTAGATTGTCATTTTTATAATTCGTCATAACTTTTGAATGGAATGTCTGATTTCAATAATTCAAACAGTTATCTACAGGTATTGAAACAGTCTTGAATATGAAATGATTTATTTGGATAAGAATTAATATAAAGGTATGGAATACATGGTCTGATTTTGGTCGAGTATTCTATCAACTTTTAAAATGTAAAAAAGTAGTTATAGTTACATAACTACGATAGTTGGACATATGGTAACGCCACCTTTTTTGTAGATATTAATATGTTCTTTAATATTGTAGAACATTTTTTTGTTCTATCATCAATAGTATCCGTAGCGCATGCGATGAAAGATATTTTATGGCAATTTTTTTTACACCTTGGGTTACATTATTGAAGTTTTAGTAGAGATCCCTATTATTTTCTAAAATAAAATATAGCCTATGTTACTCAGGGATAATGTAGCATTCTAATGGTGAAAGAATTTTTGAAATCGAACCAGTAGTTTTTGAGTTTATTCGTAACAAACAAAAATACAAATCTTCTCTCTTTATAATATTAGTATAGATATAGATTAGTAAAGCCTATGTTCTATTCCTGGTCATCATTTATCTATGTTTTTAACAGTCAAATCGGTTCAGGAAAAAACTAACATCGAAAAATCCAAATTGTTTGATTAGGTTCTTCATCATCATCATGACCGCCTTTTAATGTTCCCACTTTTTTTTATTTTTTTTATACCACTAAAGTGACAACCAAGCGTACGGCCCACTTGATGGTCAGCGGTTACCGCAGCCTATGTACGCAAGCAACATCATAATATCACATGCGAGTTACCACCCCGAGACGTTAGATGGAAAGTCTCGTGTGCCTGTAATTTCACCGGAAACCATACCCTTCGAACCGGAACACAGCAATGCGAGCATTACTTGGCGGCAGAAATAGGTATGGAGGTAGTCCTTCCCCGGACGAACCCTATCACAAAGAACTCTACTACTCTAATCATTTGTTTTTAAACGAGGAAAACGGTTAAACTGCCACTTCGTTTAGCACCAATCCCAGACCGGTAATTTGCTGTCTAGTAATAAAACTGCAGTAAATAATTACGTAATAACATTTAGATATAAATTTATGATGTATTAGCCGCGGATAGTTGCCCCAATGTGTGTCGCAAGGCGGCACACTAGAGCATACGGTATATTCGGGGTATGCACTGCGCAATGGTCTATTGGTCGCTTTGCGAAATATTTCATCTTAAATGTAAGTCATTTACGATTTGCTGGAATCAAACTAATATTAGAAATGCGAATGTTTGTGTTTGATACCACTGAAATGGTTTTAAATGAAATTCTTTGCTGACTGAGTTGAATATCGGTCATTCATTTCTCAGATTGAAAGATTAAATATGGCTAATTTAATGATCTTTAGGCCCGACGGGTGTTTATTGGGATATTTATGCCAGTAGTGATAGTGATAACGAGATCATATTATATCATATCATTTATTTATTGCTTCAAGTTGGTTTGTAGGTATAGGTCTCACAACGGATCTCGGCCGTAGTGAAATTAGCCGTTTCGATACGCAATGGAGCTTTTTCAAACTAAATTGTCTTTGCGCATCACAAACGGCTAACTTCACGGAAGCCTAGATCCGTTGTGCGAACTATACATAGGTCTTATTAGTTAATATTGTCCGCGACAAGAGCCCCGTAAGGGCACTAAAAGGTACTTATAATCTAGTAAGGAACTATAGGTAGGTACTACATCACTGAGATGGTCTATTTGTCTGTAAAGTGCCACGTCTGACCATTACAGATGCAGTGTAACCTATAGCTTGAAGCTTTTGACGTTTTGCGACATAGTTATTAAGACTCATTAGTTCAGTAATTTTACTTGCTACAGCGCCCTCCAGTAATACTTACACACTGCTTGGAGGAATTTATTTCTTTATTTACCTATATTTCATATTTTATTTATTTCATGCTCAATGCACATTCAGCTTAGGTGTAACTTAACGATAATGCTGCAGGTGTGTACATGAACCATGTAAAGGCGTTGCATGCAAGTTAAATAAATAAATAAATAATGCTGGACAATCCACACAGCATCATCTAGCCCCAAGGTAAGCTGCTGTTAAACAGAGCTGTATTATGGGTACTAGATGACTGATATATACTTAATACAATACAGTACATAGATAGATATTTTTTATTATATATAGAAAATACCCAGAACACCCGGAACAAATATTTGTAGATCGTACAAACGTCAAGTTAGTTATAATTTATCTACTTAGTTCTAATCATGACAGCCTTCTAATGTTCCCACTGCTGGGACACTGGCCTACTCTCAGGCGAGAGTGATTGGGTCTTAATCCACCACGCGGACCCAATGCGGATTGGTAGATGGCACATGTCTTTCGAATTTTTAGTTCTTGGACATGCCTGTTTTCCTTCACCGTATGAGAGCACTGGCATTGCGCACATAAATTTTTCGAACAGAAAAATCCATTGGTGCACGACCGGGTTTGAACCCACGACCTTAGGGTCGGAAGGCGAGGTCACTACCACTAGACCACCGGTGCTCTAATAATAATAGCTCTTAGTTCTAATGAGCACCGGTGGTCTAGTGGTAGTGACCCCGCCTTCCAATCCTAAGGTCGTGGGTTCAAACCCGGTCGTGCACCAATTGATTTTTCTGTTCGAAAAATTTATGTGCACAATGCCAGTGCTCTCATACGGTGAAGGAAAACATCGTGAGGAAACCGGCAGGTCCAAGAACTAAAAATTCGAAAGACATGTGCCATCCACCAATCCGCATTGGGTCCGCGTGGTGGATTAAGACCCAATCACTCTCGCCTGAGAGTAGGCCAGTGTCCCAGCAGTGGGAACATTAGAAGGCTGTCATGATTAGTTCTAATAATTAGTCATTAATGCAATAATAAATCTATGTTCTTGTCTTACCTACCAGCTTATAAATGTTTTTACCCAACAATTTCCACAATGAGAAGTCACAAATGATAGCCCACATGGGTTTCATGTATAACACTTTTAAAGTTAAGCTCTACGTAATCCGATTACATGACAAAATACGACCGCAAGATATATTACATACACACGCACGAACTGTAAATCTGCATGACGAGCAACTCTACTCTTTATTTTAAAGACAGAAAGGTCTGATATGTTATGGCAAGTTGATGCAAAAATATGCAATCTCTAGTACGGAAATGCATAGCAAGCCTAAAATTGGATATCTCAAATCAACAAGATTTATATAATAATTTCAATGCATTAGTTCTACTTCTGCCGATTTCCATTCCACTATCCTTCTAGCCCTAAGCTCTGCCCGACGAAATACTACAAAAAGTCACCTCTCACCTGGTAGTAGGACTCTTCAGCAAGAGTCCAACTTGGTGGGTACCACCGCAGTGTCAGATAATTTACCTCCAAGCAGTAGTGTGCAAGCATTACTTGGGCACTGTAGCAAGTGAAATTACAGGGTGAAAGAGACTTAACAACTATGTCTCGGGGTGATAAGCGCAGTGCAGTGCCACGCAAACACTTAAAAACTTAGCTTTGGGTGGCACTGCTATTCTCCGAATAAATCGTAGTTATTCGCGAGTTAACTGACAGTTTACTTGTATTTGACATTTACATTTCTTATTCCTTGGAATAGTTATTCTAAAAGTTGGTTTTCCACCCTCAGTGGTTTTACCATCTTTTTAGTAAGTAATACAAAAACATGAAAAATTTAATGAATTCTTATGAAGAAAAGTAGTGGCCTTACTCTTGAACGCGATCGGTATTGGACAACTATTGGAATATGACATTTCGTACGTTTGACAGCAAACTAAGCGCCAAATTCGACCTTGTTTTCAAGAGTACAAAAATTTGACAGCAGAAAATAGAAATTGGGATTGGATCGGAATTGTCATTGGATTCAAGAGTAAGGACGTTTCGTGATTGGTTATTTCTGACTAGAATAAGATTTACTATTTTATGAATCAGAGTACTAAGGTACAACCTAAGACCCTACGAACCTTACCCTATTTTAGGATAAAAAGAAATTATAAAAATGCATGAGCAAAAGATTTCAACGCGCTTGTCCCCAAATCTGGGCCCTTACTCTAAGATTCGATTTTGACACCATCGGACCAATACGACAGAGCTCCGAAACAACTGACTGGTCTCTACTTTAGGCAGCGATGGCAAGCTTGGACGTCCGTCGAAAGCATAGACAATAATCGGAACGAATCATAGCAAACTATTAGGTTTGGACTCCAGTGTTTTAGCCTAAATCACTGTGTTTGACCGTTTATACCAATTTTTAGGCAAAATAGTAATATAGTCTGTGAAAAAAAGACTAAAGAATTTTCGTTTGGTCGCCAGCATACATTTTCGCTGCTTGCTTTCGATCCGAAGGGTATTTGGTAAAAGGTGCTATTACTAACTGAGCACATGAGAAGAGTAGTAGAGTTCTTTGTGATAGAGCTCGTCCGGGGAAGGACTACCACCATACCTATTTCTGCCGCCAAGCAGTAATGCTCGCATTGCTGTGTTCCGGTTCGAAGGGTATGGTTTCCGGTGAAATTACAGGCACATGAGACTTTCCATCTAACGTCTCAGGGTGGTAACACGCAAGTGATATCTATGATGTTGCATGCGTACGTAGGCTACGGTAACCGCTG
Source organism: Colostygia pectinataria (assembly GCA_951394395.1). NCBI lineage: Eukaryota > Metazoa > Arthropoda > Insecta > Lepidoptera > Geometridae > Colostygia > Colostygia pectinataria. Next base: position 9,943,027 of record OX596369.1, read on the forward strand.
ACCATCAAGTGGGCCGTACGCTTAATTACCTCTTTAGTAGTATTAAAAAAAAAAACATGAGACTTTAGATCTACATCTGAGAATGGCAACGTACTCTGATATTGCGAGTGGCTAGGGTAGGTTATTAGTTTATTTCATCGGTGGGTGACCTAGATTAGGTTAGGAATATAATTATGCTCATTATAGACTCGTCACCTCAACTGACAAGTTTGCGCTCTGCTTCATGAAGCGATAATAATACGATACAAAAGTCAAGGTCGATGACCCTCTCATGTCGTGTCTCAGTTTGACACGTTAATTCATTAGTTTGACAGAGTTGCACAATGATTGAGGGTAACGAGTGGGTACATTGTTGTTTTTGTTTTGGCTACGAATAAGTGGGGTAGCGAAACGAAACAAAATACAAATAAAAAAAAATCTTCTTCTTCTTCTTTTATTTATGGCGTCTGTGGCTGAGTTTGCAATTTTGCCAATTTCAAGTCGACAAGATTTAAAACTGTACAACGATGGAGGTTTGAGTATGAAAAATAGTCGGTCTAACAGAGGGAGACTCAACCATAATTTGGAAACAAGGTGATTTATTCTAACCTGCAAGAAAAGTAAAAAAAAAAAAAAAAAATTATAAGACTTTATTTCGGATGACAGATGTCAAACTGAGAGCGGTCACCAAAAACTAAGATCTTCAAAATACCCTACAATTGAGTAAGACGCGATTATAAAGTCTCATGTTTCGAATGTTGTGAATACTTATACATTTTATTATTACTACAAATGAATATTGCAAATGAAAGACATTTTCCAAAAAGTAAAGCCTCAAAAAAAGCTGCTGTTTACATTATGACGTGCCCCCCGATTGGGTAACTCGGTTTCAATCCTATTTCAATCACCGAACTGTCAATAAGCTTTCACATTCATACAAAATACGTCAGTTTTTGATTGAAACCAAGTTGAAATCGATTGCAACCGAATTACGCAATCAAACTTATTTATTTCAATAGAATCACAAGGTTCACTTTGAAACGTCTTACAAGCTAGGAAATTTACATCAGTTCCAACGCGCCCATTCCGTAAAAGAACTGGCAACAACACCGGCTGGGTTCATATCGCTTTTTTGGCATGACCCTTGCTATTATTATAATCGGGGGGGCTGGTTCCGACTCCCCTAAAACTGTTACACTAAGTTCGCGAGTCTATCTAAGTGCGGATCGGCTACTGTAAAATAACAAGATCTATTTCATTGTAATTTCTCCGTTGACGTAACATATTTGTATAACTCAGTTACTGCACCTTGAACGACAATGCTTTGTAGTTTGCTCTCACAGCCGTGGGAACGATGCCGCGGGAATTACATGTTCTAATTCGATGGAATTACGTTTTTCGGCGCGTTTTGAGGTCTAGTTATGTTTTTTCTAATTTGCATATCTCTATTAACACGAACTAATGCGCGTATTGTTCTGGTGGAGTGTTGTGAGAATGTTTTGGGAACAAAATATTATCAAAAGATTAGTAACGAATAACGACCGATGTGGCGCAGCGGGCGCAGGTCCGCCTGCGACGCGGAGGTTGCGGGTTCAGGTCAAATGATTGTACGATCTACAAATTTAAGTATTTATTGAAATAATTAGAACGGTCAAGGACCACTTACACTAATTAATAAGATAATTAAAATAATAGTAGAAATAACAATCAATACGAATCAATAAAAGGCAACAAATTAAAGAACAATTTGTTCCGTGTGTTCTGTGTATTTTCTATGTATAATAAAAAATATCTATCTATGTATTGTATTGTGTTAAGTATATATTAGTCGCCTAGTACCCATAGCACAGCTCTGTTTAACAGCAGCTTACCTTGGGGCTAGATGATGTGTGGATTGTCCAGCATTATTCATTTATTATTTATAATAATATTATTCGTTTTTTTTTTTTTTTTTAATCTTTATTTATTTAAGAGGGTTTAATCACACTGATTATGCCACCCTCGAAATAATATTATTCGTTGGGTTGCATTTGGGTTCTTTAAACTTACTGTAAGCCCATGTGTTTTATAAATAAGTATAAATAAATAAAAAGTACTTATTTACAATCCTTTAGCTTCAATTTTAATTTTGGTGATTCATAATTTCTTCATCCATGATAACTTACTCACCTTTTAAATAAAATGTGAACCACATCTCACATTATTTTAAATCGTTAAAAGTTAAGCCCTGTTTACATTTTGTGAAAGGTGATACAAATGGTCGTCGACCGCGGTTACCTCAGCTACGGACGACTGCATAATTGTTGATGACTTTGGAATTGCAGTCAATTGTGGTTCGGCGGACCGCTGAGGAAAAGAGTGATCATTACCACTAATATACCATAGACCATAGACTAGAGTGATGCAAAACTGTTGCTCCAATGCTTGTGTAAATTTAAAAATACTTTATTCAGGACCTTTAGTGATATTTCAAAAGCTTCACTAACAAGTTGATACCTGTAACGCCATTTATTAATATTTTTTTTAACAATTTTGTAAAAACACACACAAACACACACACACACACACAATAATGAAAAAATGTTTCGATAGATTGTGGTGATACGATGTAAATTGACCCATTATTTATGATTTATTTAAAAAGCACTGAACAAATTTCGATAAAATTTAAATGGGAGCACTTTGAAATACCTCTATCAAACAAAAAATCATCAAAATCAATTCTAAATTGGTAAAAAATAAGCGTAACAAACATACTTAGGTACAGTCAGCAGCATTAAGATGTATAGGTACACATCGTAATTTTTACAATATGTCGTGCTACAAGGTTCCCTAAATTTTTTTTTTTTTCCCTAAAAATGTAAATACTTAGCTAAGGGCTCCAAAACTATGTAACCTTTAAATCGTGTCAAAACCACGTACCCATTTTCAGAAAAAAAATGTCATCACACCATTTTTCCAAAAAAAAAATGGTGTGATGACATTTTTTTTAAACAGCCATAAAAAAAAGTCGTGGGATCGAAACCAGTCGTGCACTACAGAAATTTTCAGTTAAAAAATTATGTATGCCATGAATTTTCTTCACGAAGTTTTCCTTCACCCTTCAAGAGTACTGCATGGCATACATATTTATTTTTTTAAGTTACATATGTTACATAGTTTTGGAGCCCTTAGCTGTTTACATTTTTATGGAACCTTGTAGCACGACATATTAAAAAAAATTACGATGTGTATACATCTTATTGCTGCCGACTGTACCTACTTACATAAAAACATACAGTTGAATTGATAACCTCCTCCTTTTTTGAATACGGTTAAAAAATATAAACAACAGATTACGTTCGATAGCCGTTTACAAAAAACTACTTAAGATATGTGCGAAACAACCGGTTGTGCGCATGCGCACGACTCGCTTCACTCCCTTGACATTACACGAAGATGCCTTCCTCCGCTCACTCGAACTTGAGCCGGCGAAGGGAACTCGCCCCCTGAGGGTTTACTCTTGGAAACGACAAATGATAATTGTGGCAGATGTTATAGCTCAACTTATGTCAGTGACAACTAAGTTCAGAGCATTGACTGAGATAAGCTGAACCATGAAAACTGTCAAGATATTTTGCTTTAGTACGCAAAAACAGACCCTATGACTGAAAGGAGTTGATTCACGCATTAAGGAGCCGGGCCTTGGTCTTTTGTAGGGGTCTAGATAGTTAGATAATCATCAAAGAAACCATTTATCAATGTTAATTTATTTTATTTTGGCTTCTTTCATAATCTAAAGTAAGTTTATTTTTGCGTAGAAGTGCAACACAATGCAAAACAACATGGCGGGTTTAACAAACAACTGGGTTGTTAGGTACTGTCAAAGTCAAGATGCGTTACGATCATTGGCTAATAGCTGTCATGGCGGACCTCTAGTGTTCCCGTTTTAGGAAACTCACACACAACAAACATTTTTCCTTTAGAACTTTGTTTGTCTACTTAAAAATAAAATTGTTTGTTACTTTTAGTCTTATTTTTTTAAAATTTTCTATGGTGTTACAAAGACATAGGTCACATTGAAATTGGTCCTTTTGAATGGTACGATATTATTATAATTTACTAGTAGACCCGGCGCGGTTTCACTCTCGTAAGTTTTTTCGCAGTTTTTCCATAATATCACAACAATGGCACTAGAAAATACGAACTTGTTTTTTTACGATTACATAATTTAGTAAGTTAGAATCGTAACCTCATCGCTTTCGCTTTGCTAGTTATTTGGTTAAGTTACAGTAAAAGCAGTACCGACCGAGAACTTAAAATAGATTCCCTTTTGCTACGACGAAAGCTGAATCTGAAGACATTTCCATGTCTCTAGATTCATTAAGTCATTATCCTTTCAAGCCGAAAATTTACTGACTCGCACTTCCATAACTTAGAATGGCCAATTTCAGGCCTAAGGCTACAATTTGTGGTTCTCGAAATAGTGTTGCAACATGGAGAGACACGATTGCAAATCATCGTTTAGTGATTCAAGTGATTATCTTATAACGGCCAAAAACAGCAGTGGAAATTCAAATGTTAATTAACAAGTCACTACATTTTTTTTCTATCAGTTTGAGTTTTTGAAGTCAAATGACTTGATGGATGATACATATTTTTAATGATCCTGATTCATAATAATACTAGCAGTTCTCCGAACAGTAGACCTCGCAAGCACAAACTTGTAAAGTGAGCTTTGAAAGTGAGCAACATACTGCATTTTGAGGAACTATTTTGCTCATCACGCTGAAGATCCTCATCAGATCTTCACCAAATATCAGACAAACTTATAGTTAAACTTACCTTTCAAATGAGATAAAAATCATCGAAATCAAATCACATTAGGCGGAGATATTCAGCAGCCCCCTTTTTGTCCCTTCCCCCTGTCAAAAATCCCCGACGTAAATCAAATTCTATAAAGTCATAGAACCTGTACACCAAGTTTCAACCAGATTGGTTGAAAAATGCGACCTGTAGGCGAGAACACAAACAGGACAAACTGACAACCAAAAGCATTTTTGGCCAATCTCGAAACTGAGACGCTTCGCTCGCTCGGTCAATTATGTAGTTGCAATGTCACCCAAAGCTATAGTTTCAAAGTTTTGCGGGGCACTGCACTGCGCTCGTCACCTATTAAGACATTTTCATTGCACGTGAAATGACAGTGCCCCAGCGCTCTTCAAACCTATATAGACAGCTTACTGCTTGGAGGTAGAATATCTGGCACTGCGGTGGTACCCACCAAGACGGACTCTTGCTGAAGACCACCAGTATTACAAGGGTGAATTTGCTTAAGCCGTAAAATAGTTCATTATGTTACTAGTGTGTAACATTGGTGATTACCGCTGAGGCGCCATTGAGACCCGAGCCGTAGGCGAGGGTCTTAAGATAGCCGAGCACGGTAATCATCAATACACACGTGTATCATACGACGTTTTTCAACACACTTGTGAATAAAATAACAAAAAAAAACTCATGATAAAATAACAAAAAAAAAATATCTATAACTCTTTAGTGAGATAAAGCAATGAAAATGTCATAGTTTGATTATGGGTGTCATTCTGTGCCTAATTGCGATGACCATAGAGCCACTTTATAAGCAAGTGTGTTGAAAAATTTGTTACCATTATCGTGCGTCCGTTATTGTGCGGGCGTCGGTTTTTAGGAACGTTAGCTCTAGAGCCAAATGATGTTTTGTGCCGAAACAGATAATTTGTTTCGATTATTACGTTTATGAGTTTTTAATGTAGACATTTTTGAACTAGAAAATCCATTGACGCGCGGTAATTGTGTTGTGTGTGTGACCGATGTGGCGCAGCGGGCGCAGGTCCGCCTGCGACGCGGAGGTTGCGGGTTCGATTCCCGCCTCGAGTCAAATGTTTGTACGATCTACAAACATTTGTTCCGGGTGTTCTGGGTATTTTCTATATATAATAAAAAATATCTATCTATGTATTGTATTAAGTATATATCAGTCATCTAGTACCATAACACAGCTCTGTTTAACAGTAGCTTATCTTGGGGCTAGATGATGCTGTGTGGATGGTCAAAAAAAAAAAAAAAAAAAACAAACCCCACGACCTTAGGATCGGAAGGCTACTAGACCACCAGTGCTTTTGATGTGTTTAAAATAATTTACTTATGTAAACGGGGATGAAACGAACCAAGAATAGAACTCGCGACCTCTCGCGTCTCCGTCGAGCTCCGTCAAGAGGTTATCAAAATATGAAGTGTCAACGTAAACGTTTTATTTGACATCGCTATAATGTAACTTCCGTAATAATAGACACGCATCACTGCACGTCACTTTAATTGCTATCATTAATCTATCGAATAATAAATCATCGATATAACGATAGAGTTACATCACTATACAAAGTAACGCTCGTGACGTAGCTGGCTAAGTTGTTCTTAACAGATCAACGAAGTTAAGCACTACACGGGGTCATCATTTGTCAATTTCAACTGTGCGCTCACGTGCTTCGGAGGGCACGTTAAGCAGTCGGTCCCGGCTTTTCCAAAGTTGTTAGGCCATGAGGCCTTCGGCGGCCTAGAAACTCTGGCACCAGAGTTGGCCACTGACTCATACGAACGAACGAACTATACAAAGAGTTTAGAACGTTATGGATTTATGACCTGGTTTTAATTTTTAATCACTATTTAATTGTAATTTATGTACAAGAGTAGTAGAGTTCTCTGTGATAGAGCACGTCCGGGGAAGGACTACCACCATACCTATTTCTGCCGCCAAGCAGTAATGCTCGCATTGCTGTGTTCCGGTGTGAAGGGTATGGTTTCCGGTGAAATTACTGGCACATGAGGCTTTCGATCTTAGCCTCAAGGTGGCAACCCGCGAGTGATACCTCTGGTATTGCAAGCGTCCATAACCGCTTACCATCTTGTGGGCCGTACGCTTGGTTGCCACTTCTATTTAATTAATTTATTTTTTAGTTTCGTACTTATATACAACTTTAGATTGCCCAGAACCATTGTTTTATATAACGACAAATGATAAAAAACAGACGAAAAATCACTAGTAGCTTGACGTTTTAACCAATGAGGTCACTCAGTTAATGCAGTTAACCTCAAAAGAAAAATATCGACACGTGTTTCATCCCTCCACGGGACATCATCAGGACCATCGACTTGTTCTCCGGCAGACGTGCTGCTCCGTCGAGCGCTGGAGCCAAAGCTGGTCTCTATTTGGGTGGTTGTAGCTAATGAAAAAATAATTTAATTATTTACAAAAAATAGCTTTCTACTGATGTCAAGTACAAGTTAGTTTCTGGCTAGATGGTGCACTGATTGACCGAGCGAGCTAAGCGAGCGAAGCGTCTCTGTTTCGAGATTGGCCAAAAATGCTTTTGGTTGTGAGTTTGTCCGGTCATTTTGTGTTCTCGCCCCCCTGCCATGAACTCTTTTGAACTCTTATAGCGATTCAAATGAAAGACTAAACTAAATTGTCAAAAAAATTTATACCATGACATGATTGTCTAATTGATATGGTAGAATTTTTTTTGACAATTTAGTTAAGTCTTTCATTTGAATCGCTATAAGAGTTCATGGTAGGGGGGGCATTTTTCAACCAATCTGGTTGTAACTTGGTATAAAGGTCCTATGACTTTATAGAAGTTGATTATCGTCGGGGATTTTTGATAGGGGGCGTACTTTCTCTAAAAAAGGGTAAAAAGGGGGCTGCTGAATATCTCCGCCTAATGTGATTTGATTTCGATGATTTTTATTTTATTTGAAAGGTAAGTATTAACTTTAAGTTTGTCTCATATTTGGTGAAGATCTGATGAGGATCTTCAGCGTGATGAGCTAAATAGTTCCTCAAAATGCAGTATGTTGCTCACTTTCAAAGATCACTTTACAAGTTTGTGCTTGCGAGGTCTACTGTTCGGAGAACTGTAAAACACACTAAAATTTTCTTAGTTTTTTGAACAGACTGCAAGAAAAAAAAATGGCGGAGCGTTATAATACTATTTCTCACGTAATAAGCTAATTAAAAATATCGTATGACCTCAATATCTAACTTAAAGTTATACAAATGAGTAAATACCTTTACTCAACTCAGATGTACTCATGGCGATAAGATTGCCTGCTCACAATAGCTTAATGTGAATAACGAACAATAGGCGGACTTATCGCTGGATCTCCAGGTAACATGGGAAGTGGAGGCTTAGGCGCAGGATTTCCGTGGTTGGCCTCATTGACGGTCTCTGTGGCCTCCACGATAATTCAAATTAAATTCAAAATTACTTTAAAACTAGCTATGACTCTTGTCCCTTGAAAATAAAAACATACAAATCTTCTCTCTTTATAATATTAGTATAGATATAGATATAGATATAGATATAGATTATTTGTAGAAGTTCGTAAGAATTTCCCAAACTTTGAATATACTATTTTTACTAAACAAAAGACTTAACGCGCTAGCTCAAAAAATTGAATTGATTAGATATTTACTGACTAATTGAAATAAATACTATAAACCAATATCATGGTGAACTTTACCCACATAAAAAAACTACGATTAATTATGCGATTTTACGGTTATTTGTCATTGCCCTTTTGTAACGCGGCGGTTACGCAGCGGTTATGCGGCGTGGCGTGGCGTCACCGATTACAATGCGGTCGTGCGGTCCATTGTTGGACTTATAGCAAGATATTTGAATAATGTTTTGATCAATGCCTCTGTATAATATTGGAATCCATCTATTGTAAATTGCACTAATAAAGTTTGTAAGTTATTTCTCAGAAGTTCAGTTTTCAAATATTATTTTCATGCTTCTAAGTTCTGAATATACAGTCGTGTCATGAGTGTTTTTTTCTCAAAAGTGTCAAATGGCATAGCATTTTTTTTTTTTTTTATACTACTAAAGTGGCAACTAAGCGTACGGCCCACAAGATGGTAAGCGGTTACCGCAGCCTATGGACGCTTGCAATACCAGAGGTATCACTCGCGGGTTGCCATCTTGAGGCTAAGATGGAAAGCCTCATGTCAATTTCACCGGAAACCATACCCTTTACACCGGAACACAGCAATGCCTAGCCTACTCAAATACCAGTGAGTTGAATATTAAACTAAAGTCGTCTAAAAGTCACTAAAAATTATGTCAACTTGAAACTAAAAAGCGTAAAATAATACTTGGATAGATCAATGATTGAGTAGTTGACATTTTCTAAATCAAGTTACACTATTGCAAAACAACTGAAACCGGATCAGTTTTTTTGAGATTATAGTTTTAGCATGCCTTTCGCAATTTGAGTATTTCGTGTCGCTTGCAGTGCTAATGCTGTTCTAAGAACCAAGATTATCGTCGGGCAAATCCGTGTGATCTACTTAGGAATTCAGCAACAAAACGAATTGCTGGTTTTATCTCCAGCCTGGCACGGCGCGAATCACTACTTTATCAAGCTATGTTTTAAGTATATCAACCTATCTTGTCCCACTGCTGAGCAAAGGTCTTCAATTAATCCCAGTTCTTGGCAGTCTAACACCTTGTCTTCGTAATCGACTCGTAACCGCCAATGTCTTCTCGTCCGGCCCCGTCGTTGCCTACAAGCTATTAAATGCTCTTAATTTTTTTTACTTTTTTTACTTACCTACTTATATTCTTGGCATGAGCCTCAACTAGTTCGATTGGCACCACACTGAAGCTTTATGATGAAGAGGGATCATCAAAAAAAAACTAGGAACCCAGCCGAGTTTGCTGCCAGATTTTTCTAGGCTGGGGCGCGTGGAACTGCCGTAAATTCACCTAGCTTTAAGACGTTTCAAAATGATCCTTGTGATTTTATTGAAATAAATCATTTTTTGACTTTGACTTTGACTTATTATTATATACAAATATAAAGTATTTTCAGTAAAGTTGTCAGACATTATTATCTCTGACTCAAAGCAATTTTAAATGAAAAATTTTTAATGCAAAACCAAGTCTTAGGTCGTCTTCAAAAACGAAACACGATACTCAAGCATAGATTTTTGACAGTTAAAATACTTTTGTCAAATCGATGCTTGAGTCACGATTCACACTCAATTATGGTTCTTGAATACATGTCTTAGTTTTCAGAAGTGACGATGTTCTACATGTTTAGTGTCATTGGTAGTTTTCAAGATTTCAAGATATTTATTTGCATAAATGAGTGTTACAGAAGGTCTTAAAAGTAATATGGCACATAGAACTTATTTGCCCTTTTCAGGCATTGCAAATTATATGTAGGCTATCTGTGCTGGGCGCTAAGCTGCTTACATATTAAGAGTACTAGTATCTATGTATTTAGTGATAATTGTAGGTACACATGTACCAATATGAGTTATAATATAAATTAACAAATTTATTTAGTTTTAAGAGTAATAGAGATATCTGTGATAGAGCTCGTCCGGGGAAGGACTACCACCATACCTATTTCTGCCGCCAAGCAGTAATGCTCGCATTGCTGTGTTCCGGTGTGAAGGGTATGGTTTCCGGTAAAATTACTGGCACATGAGGCTTTCGATCTTAGCCTCAAGGTGGCAACCCGATACCTCTGGTATTGCAAGCGTCCAAAGGCTGCGGTAACCGCTACGCTTGGTTACCACTTCAGTTGTATAAAAAAAAATTGGTAATCAAGAATAGTAGAGTCACAGGAAAGAAAAATCTCCCACGTAGTGCCAAGTAGAAAAGGAAATATCTAAACGAAATCTTATAATAAACAAGTCGGCCGTTTAAAAAAGTGTTAGTACTAATAATTACGTTGCACGGTTGAAGGTTAAAAATTAACAAAGTACAAATACGACCGGCGCCCATTATGTTATGGTGAACAGAAGGGAAAGGGTTTACCAAGGCCAGCCATGATCCTCCTAGATCTGAGTCAACACAAATTAATCACGATTTAATTATTTTCTAATAATTGGTCAGATAAATACAAATTCGGCTACAGACGTAGTATTAATATCTGTTATGTACTACAAAGCCTTATCCTAGCCTGTGCACTGAAAACAATGGTTCTTTCTACTGAAGAGTAGAACAATGTCCTGTCATTTGTCTCTACATTTCCGAATAAAAACTGTTAGTAGAGCTCATGCTAGGTAGCGTGAATAGTATTCTATACCTAGTTAGTTAGCGCCAGTGCTATATATTTGCATAAGTTCTCCTTGGTTTCTATTCGAAATTCAAATTTATACAAAAAAAGTACGAATTTTGAACGGAAAAAACAATTCTTTTTTTTAAATTATAATGGTGTCTGTCTAAACATTTGCCAGTGTCAAGTAAAAAAAAATTGCACAGCAACCAGCAAACATTGCAAATGTTTGACAGATTTTAATTCAGAATCCCGGAACAATTTCGGGTTGTTGTGTTATGAAATTGAACAGTACAGGACATTCACGTATAATAAGATCATGGCCCGAGTGCGCATGTCTTCCTCTTTCTTTACTTAGGTATCTATTGGTGGACCACGGGGCGGCAGGAATCCTCGAGTGAAATCAAGACTGACTACCTGTTGACTGTTTATTATTAGCTTTGATAGTATTCTCGCGTAACAGATAACAACTTTCAATATAAAAATACCAGTTATGTACTTACAATAATTTATTGAACAATGTAAGTGCAAAATATTGTATCGAGTCGTGTAGACAATATGTTATAAATTGTGTAATTGGTTTTAACAAACACTTCCGTACCTACCTATTCTGTTAAGTGATTGACTGAACCACATAGACTACACACTAAACACCTGTCTAAATAGTTCGATTGAATATTAGGTACCTAGTTAACAAAATTGCAGATTTTGACCTTGCCTACTTAGTTTATCAATAAACTTTGTTTAAAAAACAAGAATAGAATATATAATAAATAATAAATATAATAAATAGAATAATTTTTAACTTAATTATTTATTTTAAGCCATTTAAAGACTGTTTGATCTATCGAGCTCAAGACGTAACTTAATTTACTTATTTCATGAAAAGAGTTTAAAAACAACCGTTGGAGTGTGAAATAAAAAAAATAAAATGGTAAATATAATCTAGAGTATCTATTCTACTACTAAGTAGATAATTATTTTTTGAGGATTGCAATAAAATATGGGTATCCTAGTTTTCTAAAAGTTCCTTTTTTATGGTACCCTTGTATTAATTTTATCTATCAATCATTATAAGCTTACCTTTTATCACCAGCCAGTGGTTACACAAAATCCAACAACGAAAAAAAAACACAACTGTCAAACTTTGAAATTAGAACGTCATCAAGCGCGTGCGTTTAGCGCTGTTTTTCGCGTCTCACTGCGAGAGCGGCGAAATGCAGAGATTGTGAATTTGTGAAGCCTGAACTTTTGCTCTCTTGAAGGTTCACCTGGAGGGTCTGTGATGAGTCGCGCGTGGCTAAACAATGCTAATTGCTGCGTACTGACCTTCTTCGTTAATACTTAGGGTTTTTGATAGTAGCCTCAAAAAATGACCTTTTTTTTTATACAACTAAAATGGCTACCAAGCGTATGGCCCACAAGATGGTAAGCGGTTACCGCAGCCTATGGACGCTTTCAATACCAGAAGTATCACTCACGGGTTGCCACCCTGAGACGTAGATCGGAAGTCTCATGTGCCTGTAATTTCACCGGAAACCATACCCTTCGGACCGGAACACAGCAATGCAAAATTTACTGCTTGGCGGCAGAAATAGGTATGGTGGTAGTCCCTGGACAAGCTCTATCACAAGGAACTCTACTACTCTTATACCTTGTTTTATATTAAGGCTACCCCGTCAACCAAATACAGTTTAATTAGAACATAACCTTAGAAATGTCAGCAAATTACATAACAGTTCTAGTATCACCCAAAGCTTTAATTTTCGCACTGCTCTGCGCTAGTCATCCACCACCACACTGCAGCCTGCACACTGCTGCTTGGAAGCAGAATATCTGGCAATACGGTGGTACCCACCAAAACTGACTTTTTCTCAAAAAAATACGGTATGGAGATCATCCTAATAAAACCTTTTTAATAATGCAAGAAAAAAAATATTATTAGTTTTCTTAGCCATGACTAAATGGCTTGCTCATGGCCCATGGGTCGCATATTTTGAAGGTCAATGCGACAACAAACTGACGTATTATTTAAATGTAAAGCTGTTATTGTACGATTTTCCTACTGAAGTCACTTCAGGTCAATTTTATCTTAACACCTAATTGATACCATGCGTACATACACACGTGTTGCGTTGCGTAAGTAGAAAGCTGCCGTGCCTACGTGTGTGCCTAGGACATCGTTACTGCACCTTATCAATAAACCCAGCTCTTGAAGCTTAGTAACTTACATAACACATACTTGTACAAATAAAAACAAGCGAACATTTCTATGCAGATTTCTAATAGAATAATATATTTTATACACTTACTTACCTTATTTGTAAATACATAAGACGTTATTCATAAACGTACCTTAGTCCTCTGTTAGTAAAATGATTTTTTTTTTAATGGCCTTTGCTACTTAGGCAATTAGCCAAATTCAAGTTACAAGTCACATTTTAATATCGTAAACTTTCGATTTTAATGCCAAAAGATTTCACAAAAAATCTCAAAAACTGTATAACAGTAGGTAAATAATACTAAAATACATTTCAAATAACTAAAAATAAACAAATAAAAACAAAAAAATTTTAAATGTGTCTTCAAATCTATCATCGTATTTGTTCATTGACATAAGAAATGACAAGGAAAGACCTATAGAAACGATAATACCAGAAAAAAAATAGTTTTCAGATAGCATGTTCTTTATAAAAAATATATATATGGTCATTCATTATCAACCTGACAAACTTAAGGGGTAGGTTCCACACATAAAAAAAATACTTGTGCTTTTTTTTTCTAAACGTTTTTTTTTATATTAAAAAAAAATTATTACGTAATTCTGCTTAATAATTAGTTATCCTTGTTAGAAATCGAAAAGGCAGCGCTCGGCACGTGTCAGTGACCCGCGCGTGAATGAACCGCGGGTCAATAACCCGCGCGTCCTTGACCTGCGCGTGTCCTTGACCCGCTACGGGGCGCGCATACTCGAATATTTCATTATTACGTCGCTTAACTCGATTCCCAACAATGATAAATAATAATTGAGCGGAAAAACGTAATAGATTTTTTTTTTTTTACTTGGGATTTTTAAGACAAAACATACATAAAAAAAAAATTATAGGTACCTGCATATATATATTTTTTTATGTGTGGAACCTATCCCTTAAGTTTGTCAGGTTGACAATGAATGACCCTGTATATATAATATGTATATCTACCGAAGATTAGACAGAAACGAGAGACTTTTGAATAAAAAGGAAGAAGTTCAAAATGATTTTAATAAAAAAACTTTAATTATTAGGTTTTTTTTATTCGATAAAAGTATTGAGTGATGTGACATTCATTTTCAAATGTTATCGATATACATCGATGATTCGTGTAAGTTGTTAACACATTTAAAGTTAAAATGTCGAGCAATAAAATGGAAATCTTATGCCAACAGTCCTTGCTAACAGTTATGAGAATAATAATGTTTTTAGGTTTGTTTTTAAATAATGCTCGCGATAGTGCGTGCGCAATTGCATTATGCCGCCGTTGTGTCAGTTTTAATTGATAGTGTCATAATATGCCTCTGTTTTTATAAAAAATGCGTTTTGTAACTTCGTTAGTTAAGATCAGATTTTTACAATTAAGAACGTAGTAATTCTAGAAATATCACGTAAATATAAAAAGGGCTCCTTACCTTTGAAACTTACTTTTAGTTTGAAAATTAGGCGATAGACTAGAGCTTCTGTACTGGATCAGTTGTAGCTGTAGGTAATACAAAATGAACGAAATCAATACAAATTAGCAACGGTTTTTGTGCAACTATTTCAGTTAACAAAAAAACTAGTTATATAATAACTAAAAACAGTTTTTCGACATCACCTTCACCTTGAACGCGGCCGCGGCTACTCAAGCGTTCGATATTTTATACAATTCAATATGCAACTTCTTTGTTTACGATGCAAAAAGTTTCTAATCAAATTATTTAGAGACTATAAACCAAATTCAAAGGCTTCGTTGCTGAATATTATAAATAAAAAAAAAAGTGTATTATAAATTAGTGCGAGAAATAAATCATTGGCGGATATATTAATCGAAGCTATGGGAACCAAATATCTGATAAAAAAATTGATATGAGCAGTATTTTATCAATTAATCTAATCATAGTAAAAGTTTTACCTAATTTAAGGCTAGATGACGCTGTGTAAAAATGCCCGCGAATATAAACATATTTGTAAAACAACCAAGCTGGAAAACAAGCATACGGCCCACGATGTTAAGAAATTTCCGAAGCCTAGTAAGTTTAAGAGTAGTAGAGTTCTCTGTGATAGAGCTCGTCCGGGGAAGGACTACCACCATACCTATTTCTGCCGCCAAGCAGTAATTCTCGCATTGCTGTGTTCCGGTGCGAAGGGTATGGTTTCCGGTGAAATTACTGGCACATGAGGCTTTCGATCTTAACCTCAAGGTGGCAACCTGCGAGTGATACCTCTGGTATTGCAAGCGTCCATAGGCTGCGGTAACCGCTTACCATCTTGTGGGCTGTACGCTTGGTTGCCACTTCAATTGTATAAAAAAAAAAGCCTATGGACGCTTGCTATAAAATTAGATATAAAAAACAAAAACTAGACTTCAAATTACAAAACAGCGCCACGGACGCGTTCTCGAATATGATCTATCTCATTATTATAAGAGCAAATACCTCCAATTACCTCAGCGAAGATGCGCAACCTACTTCCCACGGCGCACGCGTACTAACTCTGCACTACACTGTGGAACACTTTCAGTTTCGAGCGCGGCCGATATCACGACGCTCTAGAGATGGATGATAGTCGATTATTTTTGTTTTTTTTTAATGGCATCTGACCATTTAGACATTTTTTTATGAGATTCTCTCTTTGTCTACTCTATGCTAGCATTGCCACTTAGGCCTTACACTTACAATAAGTTTGCACAATAAAATGATTTTCGGGCGTCGCGTTTTCAAGTTTGCACAATATTTGTTTTGCGCAATAGCAGGAGCAAACGGAACTGTTCCGTGAACAAGATGTCAGACCAAGATTAGGCTGCAGCTATAGTGTTGCTACTTGTGGCTAAAAATAAAAAGAGAATACATCGCTGGTCAGTGTATGTGGTACCTACAAGAAAAGGCAAAGTATACCCCTCGTGGGAATATTTTTGGTCCGATCCTCGTCAAGGCAACACACAGACTAAAAAATATTGCGCAATACAGATCCTAAACGGTGCAATGATAAATAGTGCAAAAAAAATTATACTCGCTCAAACTTTCGTTCAATCATTGCGCAAACTTCAATACTTCTAGAATACTAACCCTAGACGATCATTTGTATTGCGCAATTCGTGATATTGCGCAATGTTATTGTACCTAGGTGTAGGGCCCGCCTTAGTAGTGGTTGCAGTACTTTTACAATTCTGCGTGGCTGATTCGATTTGCATTAATACCTATAGTCTGGTTTTTAATTCAAGTCCAAAAAGGTAAACAAACAAATGTCATTGTCAAATGTCAATTTTGTGTATCTCAAAAAAGAAAAACCTTTGGATCGATATACCTACTACCTAGGTACTACCTACCTGTCTACCAACAAAGATCAACAGAAACAATACAGGGCTCTTTTATCTATCGACTTCCTTGGTGGCGACTCATTTCATCAACCTAACGAAACTTTACGTTTACTCATCACCATGGTTACCGGAAGATAGAAATATGACAAGAACTGTCACTTGGCTCGGAACTTGATGTAAAAAGATAATTTTATTTTATGATTTTTTTCTGTAAATATTTTCATCTGCATCTCAATGAATAGCTTACTCTAAGTCTAAATCTATCTCTACCTATACCAACCCCATAGAACAAACTGGACAAAACGTGAACAGGACAAGAAAACACAGCAAGAAACCTTCCGACAAGCACATTCGATAAACGAATGAAAATGAACCAAATCAAATCAAATCAAATCAAATACATTTATGTGCTGCAAATGTGTAAAAGCACTGCAAAACAAATATTGTTTTTCTAAATATTTACATAACAAACATTAATATCGGAACAAAACTATGCTATCATGGCTAGAATTAAAAATTCTTACTCAGTAATTTAGCGTAGCATAGTTCCCTATCAAAAAGAAAATATTTTGGACTTTAATTAAAAACCAGAGTATAGTTTTGAAACTGGAATTAGCAAGCTTTATTTTTATTTAAGAACCTACTACAGTAGCTAGCGTAGAAAAGTGCGGGCTTGGGGCCTATTGCTCATATAATATGTTCAGGCTAAAAAGTATGGTAAGGTAAAGTAAAAGTAATATCCAGTAGTAAAGTAGGTACCTACAAGGTGCCTTACTCTTTAATCCAATGACAATGAGAGGTTTTCTATTCAAGATTTAAAAAAAAAAGTAGTTCCGATTGCTTTGACAGATGGCGCTGTCTGCCCTACTGCCATACTGGGAAAGGTTATTAAAACAAGAAAAAAGTTGGTAGCTCCGTTTTTGTTTCGTCTCGTGTCAAGCGAAAAGTTGTGGGTTCATGTCCTGCTTGAGGCAAAATAATTTAACTCCAGTACGACCAAAGTAAATGTACTACGTAGTACGTAGGTACTATGACTTTGACACCAGCCAGAGGTATGACAGCATTGACAGCAGGAGCAACCAATGTTGAATTCCCTACACATTACCATAGCTCGCCAAACGTAGTGCTTACATTCTCTTGGGCTCGCCAGTTGAGCTACCGCCATCTAAATAAGCAGCTTTTTTTTTATAACTTGAGACGAAAATAAGAAAAATAGCTTTAGCTACAGCTTCTTAAGACTTCTTGTCTTTTTTAAGATGCCAGGAAAAATCGATTTTAACGCCATCTCTGTTGTTGAGACCGAAATACGGTCTCTGACTATGGATATAATAGTACATTTTACATACTGTAGACGCGCTGTACAAAGTCTTGTGTTCATTGCAGTTATAGTTTGTCGTTTCGCCACTCATTCTAGATTGAGTGATGTGATTATCCTAGCGAAATCTAACTTTATGAATTGTGTAAAGACATTGAATTGTGAGATCAACGCAACTTAGGTATATCATCAGAATTCAGAACAATAGACTAGTTGGAATTTCTTTTCTTTAACTTAAACTAGCAAGTCTCCGAACAGAAGACCTCGCAAACATGTAAAGTGAGCAATTTACTGCATTTTGAGGAGCTATTCTGCTCATCACGCTGAAGATCCTCATCAGATTTTCGACTTTTTAAGACAACCTTAAAGTTGCAAATAAAATAAAAACCATCGAAATCAAATCTCATGAGGCGGAGATATTCAGTAGCCCCCTTTTTGTCCCTTTTTAGCGAAAGTACGCCCCCTATCAAAAATCGCCGACGACAATTATTCTCTATGGTCTCGTCTTTCCCTCTGTATGAATGTATTTTATCTATAGGTACTAATCTATGCTAACATTTTAGAGAGGAAAGATATTTTTGTGTTGTGCGGCACAACACAAAAATTAAAAGCCGTCTCTTATTACTCAACCGGGCACAATGTGTAATTTTTTCGAGTTTTGTTTAGTAGAATTTGGTTGAGTAATAAGAGGCGGGTTCGATCCCCGCTGCGGGACAAATGTCTGTAAGTATTTATTTCGGGTTTTGGTGTATCTAAGTGCTATAGGTAGCATGTATTAAAAAAAAATTATTAAGTGCATTGATATAATGTCTGGTTGTCATAGTACAAGCCTTGTTTAGTTTGCGGCTAGATGGTAAAAATGTCCTGCAGAATTAGGTACGTGCATAATGTCCTGCTTTCGGGATAAATTGTTTTATTCTTCTTCTTTTCTTTTATGGCCTCTGTGGCTAGTTTGCCACAATTTTGCCAGTGTCAAGTGTAATATTTTAATTGTCGCTTAGCAACGTAAACAAACGAAATTTGGAAAGAAACGATGACTTTTCTTTCACAATTCTCTTGGAAAGTCTTTGACTAAATTACCAACCAACATTACCCCTCCATTTCAATTACTTACACTTGTGCTAAGTAAACAAATTAAATTGGATAAACTGCCACCAAATTCACGCAATAAAACTTAAAATAACACGAGAAAAATAATGAAAATGGGAAGACCCATGTCGTTTTGACAAGATAGCCAAAGACAATCATCATTTTATTCAAATAACATCACAAAGATCACTTGAAACGTCATAAGTTTATGCCAGTTCCAACGATGTGCGTCCGTAGAGGAGTGCCATGCCAACGAGCTCTATCATATAGACCTCTATTTAAGATGTGTGAATACTCAATCACTATTTAAATATTTAGGTTCGTGTTAGCTGCATAAGAGGTCGTTAGTTTTCTAAATCGTATGGAGAAACGTCATAAATTATTAAGCTTTAGTTCAGTGATAGAAACCCTAATAACAACCTTTGTAATTAGTTAGTTCAAACAAGGTTCGCGCAGGAGTTGACCTCAAAACCAGTAGTCGCAAAGCAAGGTAATTTTAAACTAAATGGTTTCCTACAACGCATTTTCCTTCAAAACACATAATAATAGCGCTAAAATTCTAAAATAGTGTTTTTGTGTTTTATTTTACAGATAGACTGGTGGTTTCTGGTGGTTTCACACGCTTTTTGTAGTTCTTTGTTGTTTTCAACAATAATCAGTTGCTCTAAAAATACAACAATTCAAAAATATATCTATTCAATCTAAATAATATAAAATCGTTGAGTTACTTATTGCCTGACTGAAAACTTAACGCACATCCTAAATACTAGGTACCTACTCCTTGAGACCTGTTTGAAGGGTGTGTTTTTAATGACAAAAATCAAAAATCAAAATCAAAAATTATTTATTCAGTAGAATCACAAGGATCACTTTGAAACGTCTTACAAGCTAGGAAAATTTACACCAGTTCCAACGCGCCCATGCCGTAAAAAAACTGGCAACAACACCGGCTGGGTTCCTATCGCTTTTTTGGCATGACCCTTGCTATTGTTATGGATTCCAAGTAGAGTTGGAGCACATTCGTCCCAAGCTTTTTTATCATCTAGGTACAGGACATTTTGTATAATTATTTTTTTGACGATTTACCCAATAATTTTATATAACCCTAAGAAGCCGATACAAGATACAGCTCTTTAAAGTAGGTATGTATATACCTAAACGTAATATGTACCTAGGTACTTAATTTTTTTTTTTGTAATGGCATGTGCTACCTCTGGTATGGAAGAAAAACAACACAGCGCGAACAAAGTCGAGAGGCATATAAGTGTACAAAATAATATTTTTCGGTATGTACCTAATTGCATTATAAGTACTACAGTCATTATTTTATATTATACCAACTTCCTACATTCGTTCGGTAATAGCAAAACAGACTACATTATACGTACTACGATTATTTCAGTTATTTTGTCTTTGTGATAGTGGGTGATTTAATATTGAAAACTAGGTAAGTAAATAAGAACGAATAAAATTTATTATCATAAATTATTGAGCTGTCTATGGTAAGGTAAAGTTAGACTGAGTTTGAAGCTTTGAAGGGATATTGACACTGACCCAGTAGAAACAGTTAATTTTAAATAGATAAATATGTATGAAAATGTAGATTGCAACTTATTGACCGAGCGAGCGAAGCGAGCGAAGCGTCTCAGTTTCGAGATTGGCCAAAAATGCTTTTATATGTCAGTTTGTCCGGACTTTTTGTGTTCTCGCCTACAGGTCGCATTTTTCAACCAATCTGGTTGAAACTTGGTACGTATGCAGGTTCTATGACTTTATAGAATTTGATTGTCGTCGGGGATTTTTGATAGGGGGCGTACTTACTCCTAAAAGGGACAAAAAGGGGGCTGCTGAATATCTCCGTCTAATGTGATTTGATTTCGATGATTTTTATTTTTTATGAAAGGTAAGTATTAACTTTAAGTTTGTCTGATATTTAGTGAAGATCTGATGAGGATCTCCAGCGTGATGAGCAAAATAGTTCCTCAAAATGCAATATGTTGCTCACTTGCAAAGCTCACTTTACAAGTTTGTGCTTGCGAGGTCTACCTACTGTTCGGAGAACTGCTAGTAGTAGGTATACCTACTTAGTACGAGTAAATAATACATTATTGCGAATTGTCACCGTTCTGTATAATCTTTTTTTTTTTTTTTGTACAACTTAAGTGTCAACCAAGCCCACAAGATGGTAAGCGGTTACCGCAGCCTATGGACGCCACCTTGAGGCTAAGATCGAAAGCCTCATGTGCCAGTAATTTCACCGGAAACCATACCCTTCACACCGGAACACAGCAATGCGAGCATTACTGCTTGTCGGCAGAAATAGGTATGGTGGTAGTCCTTCCCCGGACGAGCTCTATCACAGAGAACTCTACTACTCTTAATCTATACTAATACTAATTATCATATGTTAATAATATTATAAAGAGGAAAGATTTGATATTTTTGTTTGTTACGAATAAACTCAAAAACTACTGGTTCGATTTCAAAAACTCTTTCACCATTAGAATGCTACGTTAACCCTGAGTAACATAGACTATATTTATTACTAGCGACCTGCCCCGGCTTCGCATGGTGCGGTTTCATTGCACCTACGCGAAGCTGGGACGAACTTCTAGTTTTAATATAAAAAGATGAAGACAAGTCTCAGATACCGTATATGTTAGGTGCCTAACATCGGTCCCGGAGGGTCCCGGCTTTTTCAAAGTTAGGCCATGACGACTACTAACATTGTTATTAACACCTGTTAGCATATGATTGTTGGTGTCAGATCTGGGGACTCTTGAATCCAATCACAATTCCCATTCAATCCCAATTTCAATCCTATTCTAATTTACTGTTGTAAATTTTTTTTACTCTTGAAAACAAGGTTGAATTTGGCATTAGGTTTGCACTCCAATGTATGAAATGTCTTAAACTGGTTTATTACAGATCGAATTGGAATTGCGTTCAAGAGTAAGCAGTGCAATTCTCATCACCAGAGTTGGCCACTGACTCATACTTAATATATGTCCAGTCAAAATTACCCTTCAACTTTTCTCTGGGTCAAAGTTACCTGCGTCACTATTTCTTGAAATAACTAGACTTGCTGTCGTCGGAATAGTAAGATCGTTGTTTATATTCAGTACGGCGACGCGCTACGCCGTGTAATGGTGTCTTGTTTATTATTTATTAACGTTAACGTTATTATTTATTAGGTGAGTCCTTCGTGTAACATAACCTCTTTAGACCTTTAAACCTCTTTAACTTTAAATTAGCCGCGTTTAGGTACTGATACCTCGGGTAGATGTCGATTTATAAAAGTGATGTTGATTTTTTTAATGTTTTTGTAATGACAATTCTATTCTTCCTGTTTTTCAATGACTAATAACTGCATCAGAATTTGATGTAAAATGAGTAAGTTTCTGTCTGCATTGATTAGATAAGTTTGGGTACATTTTCACGATCGCATGGAGCGGTATTTTATGGATTTAAAAGTATTGCGATTTTTCTATCACATTTTTTTTGAGTCGTGTCGTTTTTACATCATTTAAATTTAACTTAGCAATCTTTTTTGATTTTTATCGGAATAATAGTCCATAAAAATAAAATAATACTTATAAACTTCCTTACCTAATGAAGAAAGATTTGTGAGTAAAGTATTTTTGTATGCAACGAATAAACTCAAAAAGTACTAGTTCAATTTTAAAAATTCTTTCACCATTAGAATGCTACATTATCCCTGAGTAACATAGGCTAACAAGACTATAATTTATATGAAGTCGCTTCCGTCGTCTGTCCTTAAGTAGGTATGCTTAGATTTTTAAAACTACGCAAAGGATTTTGATGCAGTTTTTTTAATAGATAGATTCAAAAGGAAGGTTTATGTGTAGCTTAAGCACCCGTGCAAAGCCGGGGCGGGTCGCTAGTAAATACTATAGTAATAAGTAACGATACACTTGCGATACGACAGTTCTTAGAGTACACCTATTTATTTATCCTAGCATTTGAAATTTCGTCAAGACTTTTCAAAGTCCATATCTCAGAAGCAAAAAATGTAACCTTTATAATATCCACTGTAGGTATAATTTTTGATAGATTACATCAAATGAAATATGTTGGATATTTTAATATTTATAACATGTTACTTGATGCCAATAAAAAAAGAAAGGTGCTAAAAGTCCTGTGGAGAGTGAACAAAGGGTAATGTTAAAAACAGATCAAGCCCTGGTCAAGCTAAATAAAACTTATTACTAAATTATCTTAGTCTCTATACCCGGATATGCAAAGTCAATGTCAAAGTCAAAAATGATTATTTCAATAAAATCACATGGATCATTTGGAACGTCTTAAAGCTAGGTGAATTTACGCCAATTCCACGCGCCCCAGCCTAGAAGAATCTGGCAACGAACTCGGCTGGGTTCCTAGCTTTTTTTTGATGATGCCTAAGTAGATTCTAAGTATATCCGGGTCTTACAAGTATATTGTACTATAATCTGTTATGCGACTGAAACCACAGAATCCAAAAATAAAAAAAAAAGATTAATAAAACGATACATAAGTCAACTATATGGGGATTTCGAGGAATTTTGACGTAACACAAAATTTTGAACACGATTTTCTATTCAAAATTGGAATATTTTATAGAAACTACGTTCTAATTTTAAAACAAAAACTCGTGAAAGTAAGTTCAAGGTTACTCACATAAACTTAGTTAAACTTGTCTATCTCATTTTCCATGTTGATTTGCATAGAGATGGCTTTGGTCATAAAACTAACCAAAAAACATATTATTGTGCATAACAAATGTAGATATTCGAGTGAGTATACGCAGCGGAAGTAAGTTGTTTGTGTCTGTGAATACAATATAATATAATACCTACCTCATCAGGCTTTAAAACAACATTTTCTATACATATTTAATTAATTAGCAGTTTTCCTAGTAGATTAGGCTGAATTGAAATTTACGTGGTGTCGTTGGACCTGTTTATAATAAAATAAATATGATAATGTAAATAATATTAAACTACTCAGTAGCAAATTTAGTTTGCGCTCCAAGACCTTTTAAATATGAATAAACTTTTTAATCTTCTTACCACGAATTAATCCAATTTACTATACTTTTATGTTAAAGAATAACATACCTCTGTATTTTGACACTGTCACTGCACATAGCCGTGAATTTATTCTTGTGAGTGAGTTTATGGATACGGGGTGTAGTAGTATAGTAGAGACCTATTATCAAGAAAGTGTCGTAAGGAAATAATCGAATTACATGGTACTGCGTATATTTTACAGGTTAACGAGCAACAAAGCAAAACATGCGTACAAAACACAATGTGTTTTCAGAGATTTTTATGTGCATTTTTTTCTAAACTACGACAGAAGTTTAGGGTAAAAATAAATTCAGGTTAAACTGTTTTCAAAGTAATACATGCTTGGGGGAGGCCTATGTCCAGCTGTGGACGTCTATCGGCTGATATGATGATGATGACATGCAGTGTCTGATTTTATATGACACTGTCATTTTATATATAGTAATTTATTATATTTTATTGTTCCTTCTATGTAGGTAGTATGCTCATTGATTTTTACAAAAAGAAAATTAAATCTATATTAAGTATTAAAAAAAATACTAGAATACAGTTATATTTATTTGTGGTTATAATAGTCATAATAATAATCGTCACAATAGTATTTATTGATAATAATAATTACAGGTCAATTGTGTCTAAAATTTAGGTACATTATAACTATTTCATAATACAAAAAAAAAAAATTAAAAATTAAATACCGGATTAATACTAATTAATTATATAATTATTTATTATTAATCCAATAAAAACATACAATTTACACATTTACAATTTTTTACGCTATGAACTCGTCAATGGTTGGTATAAAAGGTTTGCTCGATAAACCATCGTTTTAGTCTAGTTTTAAAAGTAAATAAATTGGTGGAGTCTCTGACTGCATCAGGATTATTATTGTAGACAATCCCATAACCCTCGCCAATTAATAAGATTTACGCCGTATCATTTAAGGTACTTAACATTACTTTCGTGTTTGGGTACTTACGCTTAATTTTGTTATGGTTTTGAAATCCTCAAGCTTATCCAACTAACAACAGTCCAACATTACAATAAAAAAAATATAGGTACGTATCGACTTGAGAACCTCCTTCGTCAGTAAAAAAAACAAGAGCGTTGACAAGTGAGTAGATTTACTTTTTTTGTTTCCAACTACCTACATGCTTAGAGTCTAATACCCCTTCACACACAGAAAGCTAGATTTTTATTTCATCTAACGCATGCTGGCGGATTGGTGAATATTAATTATATTTATACTAGCATAGTTTTTTTATCTCTGTAAATAGCGGAGATAATAAGAATCAATGTGCATTTATTTTCTTATGAAGTTTTATAAATAATGCTGAACTTGGCCGCGTTGTAATTTCCTGAAAAAAAAAAACTACTCCTTGGAGACATTATTTGAAATTTAAAAAAGGAATACTGCATGCAATCCATGATCAAAATGTTTTTGATCCTGTGATCAAGGAGGTTTCAATATCAGTCGAAATCTTCATTTTTAAATTACGTTTGAATAGTAGAAATCACCTTTTCGTAATTAATTACTAGTTTCCTATAGTATGTCGAAATTATTTGGTCGAAATCAATCTTATGTAAGGAAAAACGCATTACTTAGTAACTAGCATCGGTTATTGAATATTTTTTGTAGATTTTTGTATGGTTTTTAACTAAACGAGTTAGAAAGCGAGTGAAAAACCTCGCGGGACAGCTAGTAAGAGATAAATTTGAATAATAATTTTAAATCGACCGATGTGGCGCAGCGGGCGCAGGTCCGCCTGCGACGCAGAGGTTGCGGGTTCGATTCCCGCCTCGGGACAAATGTTTGTACGATGTACAAATATTTGTTCCGGGTGTTCTGGGTATTTCTATATATAATAAAAAAAAAATATCTATCCATGTATTGTAATTGTATTAAATACATATCAGTCATCTAGTTACCCATAACACAGCTCTGTTTAACAGCAGCTTACCTGGGGCTAGATGATGCTGTGTGGATTGTCCAGCATTATTTATTTATTTATTTATTTTTAAATATAATGACACTTAATTAATTTAAGTATGTGCTTAGTTCTCACATTTTCAAGGATATAAAATTAAACGAGATCATAGAACAATCCTGTTATTTAGTACAATGTGCAAATTTGTGTGAATATTTCAAGCGGTGTAGCGGGTGAGCATATTTAGATGATTTTTTTACATCATAACTCACGGTCATAGAAAAACTTTGGAAAAACTTAGGGTGTGGACCAGATGATAGGACTCTTCAGCAAGAGTTCGTCATAGTGGGTGGGTACCTTTCGCAGTACGATATTTGCCTCCTCAAATCAAGTTTTTTTTTACATATTAATAAATTTATAATAGGCACTATTAAGCAGGTACTTAAATTTAAGTATTACTAAAAATACATAGTCGACGTACTTATATGTAAGATAAATAAAGATATGTCTGTTTATAAGATCTGTTTATTACATAATTTCGTATTATTAAAAAATAAATTGCATTCCTTATTATTTTATAGATAGTATCAGATAGAGAATATATTTTTTTTAAACAAACAATTTTTGAATTATACATTTATAACGCAAGCTCTTGCACCCGTGGTCTAGTGGTAGTGACCCCGCCTTCCGATCCTAAGGTCGTGGGCTCAAACCCGGTCGTGCACCAATGGATTTTTCTGTTCGAAAAATTTATGTGCGCAATGCCAGTGCTCTCATACGGTGAAGGAAAACATCGTGAGGAAACCGGCATGTCCAAGAACTAAAAATTCGAAAGACGTGTGCCATCCACCAATCCGCATTGGGTCCGCGTGGTGGCTTAAGACCCAATCACTCTGTCCCAGCAGTGGAAACATTAGAAGGCTGTCAAGATGATGATGATGATGAATGCAAGCTCTTGGATTAAAAACACAAATTGATTGTGTGTGAGGTTTTTAGTCGGTTCACAAATCACGCCACCTGTGCATCTTAGGTAGGTGCACCGCTTTAGATACTTAATTACGTCCACATACTTAAGTGTCTCTTGACATTTTACTGAAGAGTTCCAAAGATTTCAATTAAGCGTTTCTTAAGTTCCAAGGGTATACAAACAATAATAAAAGTTATAGATTGTCCAAACAACTTTATGACCATACATTTAACAGTTTGCGGTGTTTCGATAATAAAAAATAAAATTAAAACTAAAATGTGTTTATTTCGAGTAACTTTTTTGACTTCTAAAACTAACATTAGACTCGGTTAGTTTGCCTTCAGATTGCATTTAGCGCTGCAGTTTCAAATTCACCTATCTTGTGAAACGTTTCAAAGTGATCCTTGTGATTTTATTGAATACTAGCGACCTGCCCCGGCTTCGCACGGGTGCAATGATATCATAAGCACGCGTGCGAAGTCAGGACGGGTGCAGGTTGCGAGTAATTATATAGCCTATGTCACCCGGAGATAGTGTAGCTTCCCAACGGTGAAATAATTTTCGATTACCCAATGATTATTTCGTTCAAGCGAGATATTATGTCTCGATAGCTCAATTGGTAGAGCACCCGCGTCAAGCGGTGGTTGCGGGTTCAATAATTTTTGGGATATTATAATCTTTACATCATTGACGACCAATGTGGCGCGGTGGGCGAAGGTCCGCCTGCGACGCAGAGGTTTCGGGTTCGATTCCCGCCTTGGGACAAATGTTTGTAGGATCTGCAAATATTTGTTCCGGGTGTTCTGGGTGTTTTCTATGTATAATAAAAAATATTTATCTATGTATTGTATTGTATTAAATATATATCAGTCATCTTGTACCCATAATACAGCTCTGTTTAACAGCAGCTTACCTTGGGGCTAGATGATGCTGTGTGGATTGTCCAGCATTATTTATTTATTATTTATCTATTTAGTATTCCCTTAGTGTGTACACTATAAAAACAAGATGTTATCTGTTCCAGCAAAATGTCCGTGATCAAGAAGTTCCCGGCGGAGAAGGAGTACGAGAAGAACCCGGATATACATCCCGAGGAGATCAGCAAGTTCCGGCAGTGGCTCGACACGCAGCCTCACCTCCCGGGATCACATCTCGAAGGTATCATCATGACAGCCTTCTAATTCCCATTGCTGGGCCACTGGCCTGCTCTAGAGCGAGAGTGATTGGGTCATAAACCACCAGTCGAACATATCTCAAACTGTCTAATATTTACCTGGTGGTAGGACTCTTCAGCATGAGTCCTTCTTGGTGGGTACCACCGCAGTTGTCAGATATTCTACCTCCAAGCAGTAGTGTGCAAGCTGCACTGTGTTTAGGTTTGAAGGGCACTGTAGCAAGTGAAATTACTGGGCGAAAGAGACTTAACAACAATGTCTCGGGGTGATAAGCGCAGTGCAGTGCCACGCAAACACTTAAAAACTTTAAGCTTTAGGTGGCACTGCATCTGTAATAGTCAGGCGTGGTGCTTAACATCAGGTGGGCGCCTTGATTGTCTTGTCACTTGCTGGCATAAAAAAAAAACAATATGACAACAGAAATCTGAATAATGTGCTTAATTATTTAGATTTCTGCTTCGAACATATAAACAAAATGAAGCCGCGTTGGGGAACAACTTATTCTTAATGTCTTTCGATTTCTGTAATAAAAACAACGCAGCTATTGGTATCGATTCTGTTGTTACATTTTCTAAACAAAACTAACTAAAATTGTTGCCGTCCTTTTCTAATGAATTAATTTACAATACCGCGATAATTTTAGTTAGCTAATTAAGGAAATGCTACAACATAATTGACGCCACTGTCAAACTGTCTCTAGCTAGACAGTCAGTCAGTGTGTCAGACAGTCGTCAGTGAAAACAGAAATCTAAATAATGTGCCTAAAGGTCGATTCACACATATCAGTGAAGTCACAGTTCCGACACAGTACCGGCACAGTGCGAAACATTCTTTCGTACATTCTCTATGGACGCATCCCCACTTGTCAGTGTCAGTGACGACACAGTGCCCTCAGCTTCAAAAACTCAAAACTTTTCTATTCAATTGAGGAATACTTCTAAAAACACAAATATTACCCCAATACTAAGTAACTACCTATATAATACCTTTCAGTTATTCTTTGAATTTAAGTAATGTTAACCCGTCCGAATGTTAGGTATTATAATAAGTCAGGTACTCTTATGTAAGCAGCTTAGCGCCCAGCATAGCCTACATATAATTTGCAAAGGCAAAAGCCTGAAAAGGGCAAATAAGTTCTAAGTGCCATATTACTTTTAAGACCTTATCTTGAAATCTTGAAAAAAATCTTGAAATCAGTGTCAGTGCCGACACCGTCAATCACGGACGTATTCGTTGACGACGATATTTTTGTCGGATCACGGACGCCGCGGCATCAAAAACAAAAGAGGACGAGCGATTGATAGAATTGGTTGAAGCTCCGTGAACTGAGTACCGACATGTGTGAATTGAATCACTGACGCAACACTGTAGCACTGATACCGAACTGAGCGAGCACGTTGACGGAACTGTGGCTTCACTGAATGTGTGAATCGACCTTTATTATTTAGATTTCTGTGATTGACAGTATAGCTAATAGTCAAACTGTCTTTAAACAGTTTGAGATCAATTGGGATCGATCGCTAACAGAGTTATGTGATCATGGGGCTGGAGCGCTCGTGACGTGGCTAAGTTGTTCCTAACAGATCAACAAAGTTAAGCACTGTTCCGCGTAGTCAACATTTGGATGGGTGAGCGCCAATGGCAATTTCAACTGAGCGCTCCCGTGCTTCGGAGGGCATGTTAGGCAGTCGTTCCCGGTCATTTCAAAGTTGTTGAGCCATGACAGAGGCCTTCGGGCGGCCTAGAAACTGCCACTGACTCATACGAAGTTACTTTTACTTATCAGGCTGATGAGGATCTTCGGTATGACCTACCTAATAATAAACCTCGGTCTGCCTTCACCTATTGTATGCCCTAATGGGTGGACATTGTGATCCACGATTTGTATTTTCACCCACGTATAGTTCGCACAGCGGATCTAGGCTTCCGTGAAGTTAGCTGTGATGCGCAAAGACAATTTAGTTTGAAAAAGCTCTATTGCGCATCGAAATGGCTAATTTCACGACGGCCGAGATCCGTTGCATCTAGGCTTCCGTGAAGTTAGCCGTTTGTGATGCGCAAAGACAATTTAGTTTGAAAAAGATCCATTGCGCATCGAAACGGCTAATTTCACGACGGCCGAGATCCGTTGTGAGAACTATACCTACCAATGTGGTGACAATAAAAATATTGAGTGTTGATTATTGAGTATTGAGGTTAAAGTTTGTGCTCTCACTACTTATCTACATTGTAACTAGTTGCAAAGGATCGTATTGAAAATAGATTTTGCAATAGTGAGACAATTACTGTTTATAGATCGTTAGTAACCGTGACTTCACCCGGTTTATTATGCACCTTGCCTTAGGTCTAAAGGTGCGCTAGCACTTGTATTCAGAGTCACGTGGTGGGTACGTTTTTAGCTTACAAGTTGTCGTTGTTAATTGAAATTTTTTGTACCTTTGAAGTGAGCGAAGCGTCTCAGTTTCGAGATTGGCCAAAAATGCTTTTGGCTGTCAGTCAGTTTGTCCGGCTGTTCTCGCCTACAGGTCGCATTTATCAACCAATCTGGTTGAAATTTGGTATACAGGTTTTATGACTTTATAGAATTTGATTGTCGTCGGGGATTTTTGATAGGGGGCGTACTTACTCCAAAAAGGGACAAAAAGGGGGCTGCTGGATATCTCCGTCTTATGTGATTGAATTTCGATGGTTTTTATTTTATTTGAAAGTTAAGTATTATAACTTTAAGTTTGTCTGATATTTGGTGAAGATCTGATGAGGATCTTCAGCGTGATGAGCAAAAAAGTTTCTCAAAATGCAGTATGTTGCTCACTTTCAAAGCTCACTTTACAAGTTTGTGCTTGCGAGGTCTACTGTTCGGAGAACTGCTAGTTGTACGTTTTTGTGTTCGAATTAGATTTATTGATCTCATCATCTCTCATCTCACCTGCTGGTGCGAGTGCCCGCTGAAGCGAAAGGTTGCAGGTTCGAATCCCATTGCAAGACAAATATGAGTCAGGTTGGACTATGTATGTAACTGTCAAGGTGTGTTGTGTTATTATAATTTAAATTAGAATGCGCCTACAGCGCGCTCTACGCACTGCGCAGTCCGTACAGTCTTTTTTTTTTTTTTTAATACTACTGAAGTGGCAACTTAGCGTACGGTCCACAAGATGGTAAGCGGTTACCGCAGCCTATGGACGCCTGCAATGCCAGAGGTATTACTCGCGGGTTGCCACCTTGAGGCTAAGATCGAAAGCCTCATGTGCCAGTAATTCACCGGAAACCATACCCTTCACACCGGAACACAGCAATGCGAGCATTACTGCTTGGCGGCAGAAATAGGTATGGCGGTAGTCCTTCCCCGGACGAGCTCTATCACAGAGAACTCTACTACTCTTGAGAGTCTGCGCCAAAACCAATAAGTTTCCGTTACCGTTCCGTTAACTTTCAGTAAAATATTTTTTTAATAGGTCAGCTACCTTCAAGGTATTTAAGTGCAGTAAAATTTGTCGGTGTTGGCAAAATGTTGATAAAAGTTCTCAACTCACGACTCTGAATACCAGTGTAAAATAACAATTTCCGTCTTTCTTACGTAATATTTTTTTTTATAGTTCTATAACGATCTTTTAATAAGCAGCGATATTTTAATAAGAAGTTCTTCTATCGCCAGTGTCAAGTAGTGAGTTTGATTGTCGCATGGCAACATAAACAAACGAAATTTGGAAAGAAATGATGACTTTTCTTTCAAAGTTCCCTTGGAAAGTCTTTGACTAAATTACCAACTAACATTACCCCTCCATTTCAATTACTTACACTTATGCTAAGTAAACAAGTTAAATTGTATAAACTGCCACCAAATTTACGCAATAAAACTTAAAATAACACAAGATAAATAATTAAAATGGGAGGACCCATGTCGTTTTGACAAAATAGCCAAAGACAATCCCTTAATAAGAAGTAGTAACTCAATGTGTGTTTAGTCTTTTTTAAACTTTCGCGATCAGAACTCATAGTTTTTTATAATATTTGCGGGATTTTATCGCGTAATTTACCTTTGCAATTTTAATTACAAAGGTACATTACATTACAAGGTACATATATACAATTTTAATGCGTAATTTACCCTGTTGCAACAGCCGTTTTTTCATGGACCTACTATTTTCTCCTATTAGTAGGACCACGAGGGAGACCTATTTCTGTCTTTCCTATTATATACTATAAATAGAAACAACCAATAATTTATACACCCTGTATATATTATTGTGTAATTACATCCTGTATATAAAAGTATGTGGTTACCAAAAGAAACAATGATAATAAAAGTATCAACTTCATATTATTTAGGTAAGTATTTACAACCTAAAGTTGATTGAAACAAATACTAAATTTCTGGTGCTTCGGCGGCCGCTGCCGCGGCACGCTCGCTACGCTCGCTCGCCTCGCGCGTAGTTTTTCACTAACCTAACATAACCTAACCTACTCATTTCGATCTAAGCGGATGTCACTTATTCATTAGATTGAAATCAGTAGTTTAGGTTATGTTAGGTTAGTGAAAAACTACGCGCGAGGCGAGTGCCCCGGCAGCGGCCGCCGAAGCACCAGAAATTTAGTATTTGTTTCAATCAACTTTAGGTTGTAAATACTTACCTAAATAATATGAAGTTGATACTTTTATTATCATTGTTTCTTTTGGTAACCACATACTTTTATATACAGGATGTAATTACACAATAATATATACAGGGTGTATAAATTATTGGTTGTTTCTATTTATAGTATATAATAGGAAAGACAGAAATAGGTCTCCCTCGTGGTCCTACTAATAGGAGAAAATAGTAGGTCCATGAAAAAACGGCAGTTGCAACAACCGAAACGTCGGGGAAATAAAAAGGTAAATTACGCGATAAAATCCCGCAAATATTATAAAAAACTATCAATGTGTGTTTGTCAACGACATTTTGTGTGTTCTTCTTCTTCTTAGTTTATGGACTCTGTGGAATATTTGCCACATTTTCGCCAGTTGTCAAGTAGATGAGTTTGATTGTCGCATGGCAACGTAAACAAACAAAATTTGGAAAGTTCTAAGCGTCGCGCGTCAACGACTTGATAATATATCTTTTATTGTCTTGGTCAATCAAAAAACTGACTTCTTAGTTATGGAAAACGAGCCAGTATTTTTGTATCCTTCGAATATATCCGGTGACATATTCGAAAGATAAGAAAATTACTTGTTCTTTTTGTGAATTGACTTATAAGAATTCAATTCAATTCAATTCAAATTATTTATTTATCTTCTGGCACAGAAATGCACTTAGACAATGACAAGAAATAAAAAATACATGGCATTCACTAAAATAACAGTTTATTTAAAGGGGTTATTTATGATTACTAGTAAATACATCAACTGTCTACCCATATTTATTGATATCAATCGGAGACAAGAACCGCATTGCAGATAAAGGTTTTTTTCACACATGGATCGTTTGTGCTCTAGAAGAGAAAGAAAGAAAAAATGATGTAAGTCAGTCTCGGCTTTT
Organism: Colostygia pectinataria; assembly: GCA_951394395.1. NCBI lineage: Eukaryota > Metazoa > Arthropoda > Insecta > Lepidoptera > Geometridae > Colostygia > Colostygia pectinataria. The sequence continues at coordinate 9,976,715 of OX596369.1, forward strand.
TTAAATTGTTAGGCCATAACGGAGGCCTTCGGGCTGCCAAAACTCCGTCACTAGAGTTGGCCACTGACTTATATGAACATACTTACTTAATATGCTAATGCGTCACAAATGTCACAATACGACAAATTATGCTAGTTTCTGGTTTCTAACTATGCGTCAGAAACCAGAAAAGTGGCAAAATCTCCGGATTCACCCATTTTTCGGCAATTGTAGTAACTGATGAATAGATAATCTCCGTTTGCCTCAAGGTCAATCGAATTAAAGTTATAGTCTACTGTAAAATGTACAAAAAAACCGGTTGCACTTTTGCAAAAACTACAATATGTAGGTATATTACAAGTCATATCCAATTAAAGTTTGTAAACGACCATAATCATTGTAAAGATAAGAGTTATAATTCTCGCAAATAGGATACCAAATGTTGGCAAAAAATCATTAACTTGAGAGGTAAGTTTTTTATGTCATTGGTCGCGCTCGCGCTAAGCCATGTCCGTGTCCCCAGTGCAGTGTCACCCAAAAACTTAGTTGACCGAGCGAGCGAAGCGAGTGAAGCGTCCCAGTTTCGAGATTGGCCAGAAATGCTTTTGGTTGTCAGTTTGTCCGGTCATTTTGTGTTCTCGCCTACAGGTCGCATTTTTTTACCAATCTGGTTGAACTTGGTATACAGGTTTTATGACTTTATAGAATTTGATTGTCGTCGGGGATTTTTGATAGGGGGCGTACTTTCTCCAAAAAGGGACAAAAAGGGGACTGCTGAATATCTCCGCCTGATGTGATTTGATTTCGATGATTTTTATTTTATTTGAAAGGTAAGTATTAACTTTAAATAAGTCTTATATATGGTGAAGATCTGATGAGGATCTTCAACGTGATGAGCAAAATAGTTCCTCAAAATGCAATATGTTGCTCACTTTTAAAGCTCATTTTACAAGTTTGTGCTTGCAAGATGGCAATGTACTGCGCTCGTCACTCCGAGACGTAATTGTCAAGTCTCTTTCGTCCTGTAATTTCACTTGCTACAGTGCCCTTCAAACCTAAACACAGTAATGCTTGCACACTGTAATATTGCTTGAAGGTAGAATGTGGCACTGCGGTGGTAGCTACGATGAACTCCGGCTGAAGAGTCCTAGCATTACTAGTAGTAGTACTTTCTCTGGTATTGCAAGCGTTGCAGGCTACAGTAACCACTACTGGTCAGCTTGTTTGCTGTCTAAGGTTGGATTCGACCAAACTTGAATATGCTATTTTTGCAAGTTATAGATATTCGAGAGCAAACTAACAGTTTACTTGTATTTGACAATTTTATTCGTTATTATATGAAGAAATGCCCTTCGTACGAAGTAAGTAAGTTCGTGTGAGTCAGTGGCCAACTCTGGTGATAGAGTTTCTACGCCGCCTGAAGGCCTCTGTCATTTATTTATTTATTTTAGTTATTTTAGTTTATTTTATTTTAGTTTCTTAGGAAAACAAACAGTACTTAAAAGCTAATAACTAGTCATGGTCTAACTTTAAAAAAGCCTGAACCTCTCTGAAGCACGGGATCGCTCAGTTGAAATTGCCACTGGCGGTCACCCATCCAAATGTTAAGTACGCGGAACAGTGCTTCACTTCGTTGATCTGTTAGGAACTTAGCCAGCTACGTCACGAGAGCACGAGCGTACGAAGTAATTTATACGAACAAAAGTCATCTAAATGAGTGCACAAGAATGGGAGATGTCAGTAAAGTGTAACTCGACCTCCGGCTATGCGTGTCTGTCTCGGCTAATTGATAACTGCAGCGCTTGCGTCATAGATAAATGCGCATCTGAGCATTGGCAGTACTAGCCATTGGATAGGTAGTAATCAAAGCAAACCACTTTTTAATCGTTACTAATTGATTGAATATACAATAGCAGAAACGCTCGTGCTTGCTGAAACAACGAGGTTAAATACTTCTGCGGGGTCACCATTTGGATAATGGCAAATAAAATCAAAATCAAAAATGATTAATTTCAATAGAATCACAAGAATCACTTTGAAACGTCTTATAAGCTAGGAAAATTTACACCAGTTCCAACGCGCCCATGCCGTAAAAGAACTGGCAACAGCACCGGCTGGGTTCCTATCGCTTTTTTGGCATGACCTTTGCTTTACAAATAAATGATTTATCCATCTATCTATCTATCATTGAAAGCAGAAGATTTCCATGTTTGTCCTTCTTTTCAGAGTTAGACCTGATCCTGGTGTACCACTGCTGCGAGAATAGCATGGAGGTGTCAAAGCAGGTGTTAGATCTCCACTACACTCTCCGGACACTGTTCAGCAACTTCTTCAAAGACCGCTGTTACGATGTTAGAGTGGAATCTGCTCTTCACACTGTGTAAGTGTCGCTAGCCTATCCTCGAGCGAGAGTGGGTCTTAGCCACGCGAACTCCATGTGGATTGGTGAAAGACCTTTCAAATTTTGAGGTATTTGATAATTTGAATATGCATCAAATTTTAGTTTTTGAACATGGCTTCCTTACGATGTTTTTCTTCTCTTTTTGAGAGCTCTGGCATTGCGCACATGATTTTTTTGAGTTAACAAACCCATATGTTTAACAGGTTAGGTTCAATAGGTTTAGGCAGAACTCGAACCTACGACCCTAAGGTGCCACTACACCACCAGTGCACTGCAGTGTGTGTACAGTAAGTTCGTATGAGTCAGCGGCCAACTCTGGTGACAGAGTTTCCAGGTCGCCCGAAGGCCTCTGTCATGGCCTAACAACTTTGTAAAAGCCGGGACCGACTGCTTAACGTGCCCTCCGAAGCACGGGAGCGCTCAGTTGAAATTGCCACTGGCAGTCACCCATCCAAATGATGACTACGCGGAGCAGTGCTTAACTTCGTTGATCTGTTAAGAACAACATAGCCAGCTACGTCACGAGCGCTCCATTGTGTGTAAAAAAGCGTAAAGGTTACCAATTCAAGTTCTTAACCAGTGAAGGGCAAATAACGATGTTGTGTCCCGAAGTTCTACGTTGATGACCTTGGCGCTCCGGACCAGTTCCGCTGAGGCGTAAGAGATACGAGTTTGGTCACTTACCACACATCTCAGAGTGATACACCCACGCACGTTGTTAGGCCATGACAGAGGACCTAGAAACTCTGGCCTAGAAACTCTGTCACCAGAGTTGGCCACTGACTCATACGAACTTACTTACTCACCCAGCAGAGGATTTTTGTAAGTCAAGGTCAACATAAATAAATAAATAATGCTGGACAATCCAAACATCATCTAGCCCCAAGCTAAGCAGTGCTTGTGTTAGTAAATGACTGTTATACTTAATACAATACAATAGATAGAGTTTTTATTCTTTAAACAACCTGGTGGTAGGACTCTTCAGCAAGAGTCCGTCTTGGTCGGTATCACCGCAGTGTCAGATATTCTACCTCCAAGCAGCAGTGTGCAAGCTGCACTGTTTAGGTTTAAAGGGCACTGTAGCAAGTGAAATTACTGGGCGAAAGATACTTAGCAACAATGTCTCGGGGTGATAAGCGCAGTGCAGTGTCACGCAAACACTTAAAAACTTTAAGCTTTGGGTGGCACTGCATCTGTTATAGTCAGGCGTGGTGCTTAACATCAGTTGGGCGTCTTGATTGTCTTGTCTCTTGCTGACATAAAAAAAGCTTCAACGATCATTTTGAAATGTCATAACAAGCTAAAGCTATTTCCAACGAACCTACGCCGTGAATCTGGCAACAACAACAGCGGCTGGGTCTCACTTTTTAGGCATTATCTTTGCTGTTGTTATAGATGCCGAATAGATTATGGTTATTCCATTTACGATGCGATGTTTTTTTTAATATCTGATGAGGATCTCAGCATGATGAGCAGAATAACTCATCAAAATGCAATAAATTGCTCACTTTTTTTAAATAAAAATGTGTCAGCGTTTGGCTACATCTCGCCTGATGGTAAGCGTAGATGAGGCCTAGTTTAGTCACGCTTTTAAAATGTTTGTGCTTGCGAGGTCTTCTGTTCTGAACTACTACCAATTTTTTTGTTTGAAGTAGCTTTTAAGAGTAGGTAGAGTTCTTTGTGATAGAACACGTCCGGGGAAGTACTACCACCATACCTATTTCTGCCGCAAAGCAGTAATGCTCGGATTGCTGTGTTCCGGTGTGAAGGGTAACCGGTGGAAATACTGGCACATGAGGCTTTCGATCTATGCCTCAAGGTGCCCGCGAGTGATACCTCTGGTATTGCAAGCGTCCATAGGCTGCGGTGCTAACCATCTTGTGGCCCGTACGCTTGGTTGCCATTTCAGTTAAAAAAAGCTATGTTCGCTTGTGTCAGGCTGTACGCTCCTCTGCCGATGCCGTCTGTCTTCGGCTACCAGATGGTGTACCTGCGCCTCTTGGACCCGGACACCAAGAACTTCAACTTCCACGATGTCGTGCGCACTTTCATGATGGTATTCGATCTCTGCCAACAGGAAGAAGGAACCTGGCCAGGGTAAGTGGATTTTTACTAGCCTTTTTTTTTTTATACAACTGAAGTGGCAACCAAGCGTACGGCCCACAAGATGGTAAGCGGTTACCGCAGCCTATGGACGCTTGCAATACCAGAGGTATCACTCGCGGGTTGCCACCTTGAGGCAACCCGCGAGTTGCCTCAAGGTGAAATTAATTTTTTTTATTAATTCCTTGGCGGCAGAAATAGGTATGGTGGTAGTCCTTCCCCGGGCGAGCTCTATCACAGAGAACTCTACTACTATTAATAATGTTTAATTTATTATCTTTATCCTTTTCAGATTTACGATTATAATAGACATGGATCAAGCCTCACTTGGACATATCGCTAAGCTGGATGTGATGACCATCAAGAAAGTCTTGTACTTCGTTCAGGTAAACACTGTATTCATACAATGGGTTCGATTCCCGCCTCGGGTCGGTGGGTATTTACTATAATAAAAAAAAATCTATATATGTATTGTATTAAATATATATCAGTCATCTAGTACCATAACAGCTCTGTTTAACAGCAGCTTACCTTGGGGCTAGATGATGCTGTGTGGATTGTCCAGCATTATTTATTTATTAATGATAATGATATGATAATGTTTAGTTTTCTTTAGACATGCTACATGTACTTAGATTCGTCTTATAAAGATACTTTAATTTTAATGATAATAATTGGCCAAGCGAGCAAACGAGCAGAGTGTCCCAGTTTCGAGATTGGCCAAAAATGTTTTTGTCAGTCAGTCAGTCAGTCAGTCAGTCAGCCTGTAGTCGCCTACAGGTCGCATTTTTCAATCAATCTAGTTAAAACTTGGTATTAAAGTTACACACTAGAGCACTGGTGGTCTAGTGGCAGTGACCCCGCCTTCCGATCCTAAGGTTGTAGGTTCGAATCCGGTCGTGCACAAATGGATTTTTTGCTACGAAAAATTGATGTGCGCAATGCAAGTGCTCATACGGTGAAGGAAAACATCGTGAGGAAACCGGCATGTCCAATTACTAAAAATTCGAAAGACATGTGCCATCCACCAATCCGCATTGGGTCCGCAAAAAATTGGTAAAAATCTGATGAGAATCTTCATGATAAGCAGAATAGCTCTTCAAAATGCAGTAAATAGCTCATTTTTAAAAGTTGGTGCTTACGAGGTCTTTTTTTTTTATACCACCAAAAGTGGAAACCAAGTGTACTGCCCACTTGATGGTCAGCGGTTACCGTAGCCTATGTACGCATGCAACATCATAGATATCACTTGCGTGTTACCACCCTGAGACTTTAGATGGAAAGCCTCATGTGCCTGTAATTTCACCGGAAACCATACCCTTCATACCGGAACACAGCAATGCGAGCATTACTGCTTGGCGGCAGAAATAGGTATGGTGGTAGTCCTTCCCCGGACGAGCTCTAACACAAAGAACTCTACTACTCTTTTTAAGTCTTCAAGTAAAGCGTTCGTGACGTAGCTGGCTAAGTTGTTCTTAGCAGATCAACGAAGTTAAGCACTGTTCCGTCATCATTTGGATGGGTGACCGCCAGTGGCAATTGCAACTGAGCGCTCCCGTGCTTCGGAGGGCACGTTAAGCAGTCGGTCCCGGCTTTATCAAGTTGTTGGGCCATGATAGAGGCATTCGGGCGGCCCAGAAACTCTGTCACCAGAGTTGGCCATTGACTCATACGAACTTAATTTACTTACGTAAAACACACCTAGCTTTAGGACGTTTCAAAATGATCCTTGTGATATGATTGAATAAATATATTTTTTACTTTACTTTACTAACTTTAAATAAATTAATAATATAAATAATGCTGGACAATCCACACAGCATCATCTAGCCGCAAGGTAAGCTGCTGTTAAACAGAGCTGTATTATGGGTACTAGATGTGACTGATATATACTTAATACAACACAATACATAGATAGATATTTTTTATTATATATAGAAAATACCCAGAACACCCGGAACAAATATTTGCAGATCCTACAAACATTTGTCCCAAAGCTAGAATCGAACCCGCAACCTCCGCGTCGCAGGCGGACCTGCGCCCGCCGCGCCACATTGGTCGTCGATTTCACAAACTCGTGAACTGTTTTCAATCTTCCAGGAGTGTATGCTGATCAAGTGACTGTGACAACTCGTGAACAACAGTGACAACTCGTGAACAGTGACAACTCGTGACAGTGTGAACAGTGACAACTCGTGAACAACAGTGACAACTCGTGAACAGTGACAACTCGTGACAGTGTGAACAGTGACAACTCGTGACAGTGACAACTCGTGAACTGTTTTCAATCTTCCAGGAGTGTATGCTGATCAAGTGACTGTGACAACTCGTGAACAACAGTGACAACTCGTGAACAGTGACAACTCGTGACAGTGACAACTCGTGAACTGTTTTCAATCTTCCAGGAGTGTATGCTGATCAAACTAAAGGAGGTCCATTTCGTGAACGCGCCGAGTTTCATCGATAAACTGATGATGCTGATGAGGCCCTTCCTCACGAAGGTGCTGATGGACATCATGTATGTCCACCAGGCGAGCGCAGACTGCGTCGACAAGTACATACCCAGGGACGCCTTGCCCAAGGAAGATGGTGGACTGTACAAGACCCGGGATACTATCAGAGGTACCAGGATTACTTACCTTCTTCGACACAAATTACTGCTAGGTACCTTTTAAAATATATATTGTAATATAAATAATAAAAATAAATTCAATTTAATAATTATAATAATACTAATAATACCTAACTTGTAGTTGTATTTGTATTCGACCTACTGAGAATTAATACTAACAACCTTATATATTTATCTATTTAATTTATCAACTTACTTCCTACTTATTTAAACTTCGGCCTATCTCCATGTTGTCATACACTTTGACAGGGTTCATATGTGATACTGCCACCTAATTATATAACAACTGTAAATGTACCAACAGTATGAGAGCAATAAATGAATTGAGTATTGAGGTTTTACTGCAGCTACTTTTTAGGCAGAAACTCGATAGCAATACTCAATGGCCTCCTTTAGCATGGAATTTCATTTTTTTTTATACAACTGAAGTGGCAATACCAGAGGTATCACTCGCGGGTTGCCACCTTGAGGCTAAGATCGAAAGCCTCATGTGCCAGTAATTTCACCGGAAACCATACCCTTCACACCGGAACACAGCAATGCGAGCATTACTGCTTGGCGGCAGAAATAGGTATGGCGGTAGTCCTTCCCCGGACGTGTTATCACAAGAACTCTACTACTCTAGGCCTTTTTTCTTCAATAAATTAATTAAAAAACTTGTTACAGACGAGCTGATCAAGCGTATGAAAGCAAACGGTGACTTCTTCCGGGAAGAGAACCTGCGACGCGTCGACGAGAGCCTCCGCCCCGGGGGCAAGAGCAACGTGCAGGACATGTTCGGACTGCAAGGCAGCTTCAAGAAGCTGGATATTGATTAGGTTAAATAAATAAATAAATAAATAATGCTGGACAATCCACACAGCATCATCTAGCCCCAAAGTAAGCTGCTGTTAAACAGAGCTGTATTATGGGTACTAGATGACTGATATATACTTAATACAATACAATACATAGATAGATATTTTTTATTATATATAGAAAATACCCAGAACACCCGGAACAAATATTTGTAGATCGTACAAACATTTGACCCGAGGCGGGAATCGAACCCGCAACCTCCGCGTCGCAGGCGGACCTGCGCCCGCTGCGCCACATCGGTCGTCAAGGTTAACGGGACGCTGTAGCTGGTTCGATGCTCGCTGCGAGACAAGATAGATAAAACGTGTATTTGTTTCTAACGATACTAGTTTAATAAAATAAATAAATTTTTTTTGACGACCAATGTGGCGCGGTGGGCGAAGGTACGCCTGCGACGCAGAGGTTGCGGGTTCGATTCCCGCCTCGGGTCAAATGTTTGTACGATCTACAAATATTTGTTCCGGGTGTTCTGGGTATTTTCTATATATAATAAAAAATATCTATCTATGTATTGTATTGTGTTAAGTATATATCAGTCATCTAGTACCATAACACAGCTCTGTTTAACAGCAGCTTACCTTGCGGCTAGATGATGCTGTGTGGATTGTCCAGCATTATTTATTTATTTATTTATTTAATAAACCTACAACCTACTGAAGGTACTTTACGGTAGTAAACAAGTACGTATTGTACTGTAATTTTTTTTTAATTATTTTTTTTTGGTTTTTACGGCATGTTTTTTAAAAACAAATATTTTGTTTTTATACCACCAAGGTGGCAAACAAGCATACGGCCCACCTGATGTTAAGCAGTTACCGTAGCCTATGGACGCTTGCAATACTAGAGGTATCACTCTCGCGTTGCCGACCCTTTAAAAATTTTATAACACCCTTTTTGAAGGACCCCATACTGTAGTCTCCAGGGAAAACCTCAGCAGGGAGATCATTCCACAGCCTAAGTGTTCGCGGGAGGAAGTTCCTCTGAAACCTTACGGTGCGCGACCAACCTGGCTCTAGAGTGTGTGGATGGATCCCCTGCCGATGGCGAGCGGTGCGATGGTAAAAAGTAGCTGTTGTAAAAGTAGCTTATTTAAGTTCTTGATGATTTTTTTTTGCTATATTGCATCTAAGCCGAGCTAAACTTAATAAGGTTTTTTGTGGTTTAAGATATTTATTCTCATTAAGAAATATAATTTTAAGAGTAGTTTAGAGTTCTCTGTGATAGAGCTCGTCCGGGGAAGGACTACCGCCATACCTATTTCTGCCGCCAAGCAGTGGTGAAACCATACCCTTCACGCCGGAACACAGCAATGCGAGCATTACTGCTTGCCTTTTTTTTTTTGCTTTAGTTCAGACCATAATATTTTTATTGTGTACTAAGCATGATGACTGATTTTGAAAAACTGTTCTATTGTATTCAGAAGTATCGACTTTAGGTAATAAATAACATAATAATCCAGAAATTAATGGTTTAGTAGTTAAAAAATGCGATTGAAATGTGAATTTTAAAATTCCCGCTAAAACGCGCCGAGTCGCGGAGTGACAGCGGTGACGTCATCAAGTTAGTTTTCAATATAAAATTTTAGCAATAAGGTTCAAAACTCTGCAATATTTTAGATGCCACCAATCAGAGAACCTAGATGCTCCTGATCGTTGTTTAACCTTTTATGGCGGATTGCTGTATTTTGTAGTTTTATTATATTAAAAATATTATGAATATCGCATCTAATGTAAAAAGAAATATTTGAATTTCTTGAATCTTTTCTCATAAGGTGAAAGCGTGATTTTAATGATTATTAGTTACTGTCATCATGCCTATTCTATCTTAATTGTGACATTTATTATTATTATTTATACATATATTATAATTCGACGAGCGATGTGGCGCAGCGGGCGCAGGTCCGCCTGCGACGCAGAGGTTGCGGGTTCGATTCCCGCCTCGGGACAAATGTTTGTACGATCTACAAATATTTGTTCCGGGTGTTCTGGGTATTTTCTATATATAATAAAAAATATCTATCTATGTATTGTATTGTATTAAATATATATCAGTCATCTAGTACCCATAATACAGCTCTGTTTAACAGCAGCTTACCTTGGGCTAGATGATGCTGTGTGAATTGTCCAACATTAAATAAAAAAAAAAAAAAAAACATAAAGGTGTCGATGACATCACGCCAACGTTTCCGTTTTTTTATTATATGATTCAAACAGACTGGTGGGAAATGGCGGATGACCGTGAAATGTGGAAAGATATGGGGGAGACCTTTGCCCAGCAGTGGGATAATACAGGTTAAAAATATATATATATATAATTCACAGATTTTTATTTTGACATTGTTAATGTGAACGTGGGCTACTTTGCTGTAGCAATAGTTTTATTTTAGGTAATACTTACAAATGTAATTTGACTTATAATATCTATTATCAATAAATGACTATTATGACTATTACTATTATGCCTATTACACAGATAAGGCACAACTGGAAGTGGCATGTTTTGTGAAGTGCTCGTTTTTAGATGTATTTAAACAACTCTGTAACAACGTATTATACCTATGTTATATAAAATAAAATAAAATAATTAAATAATAATTCTGGTATAACTTTGCGGAAATCCATTTATCATTATTCAGTGACTTAGATCATCTTTTATGGCGTGAGAAATTATTTTTATGGAATTTATTGAAATCAGATGTCACTGGTACACATCGTTAGGATCAAATTGCTAACAGGAAGGGGAAAATCATTGCCAGCATTTTTTGACTATTAAACTAGTGACTCGGCATCCATAACAATAGCAAGGGTCATGCCAAAAAAGCGATAGGAACCCAGCCGGTGTTGTTGCCAGTTCTTTTACGGCGTGGGCGCGTTGGAACTGGTATTTTCCTAGTGATCCTTGTGATATTATTTAGATAAACCATTTTTGACTTTGACTTTGGCAAAACCTTTGCTATGTTTCACGTTTTCGAAGTTTTTGATATGGTACACGACACAAGGTAATGAACTGTGGGACTGAGCAGGACCTACAGACCCCTAGTAATTGTTGGGATATATCAAAAATACCAAAGACAAACGATATATTATTTTAAATTGCTCGGTCTGTCTGGTTGTTGTTACGATTGTATTGGTCCGATCACGAATTTTAGTGTAGTGGCTGGACTGCGAGTAAAATGTTCATTTATGAATAGTAAAACATAGCTGTTACAGCATCATCTAGCCGCAAGGTAAGCTGCTGTTAAACAGAGCTGTATTATGGGTACCTACTAGATGACTGTTATATACTTAGCACAATACAATATACACAATACATAGATAGATATTTTTTTATTATATATAGAAAACACCCAGTACACCCGGAACAAATATTTGAAAATCGAACAAACATTCGACCCGAGGCGGGAATCGAACCCGCAACCACCGCGTCGCAGGCGTACCTGCGCCTGCTGCGCCACATCGTCAACATCGGTTTGATGTGACATTGATTCTTTATTGTTACAATGAATCTCCTTATTCATAAAAATACTATAATAGTAGTTAGTAAGCCGCTGAAGGCTTACTAAGTGCTGTCTTTTCTTGTCATTAATAAATTAATAATGAGCTAAAACGTTGATAGATATGAGACACATTAGAGTATTAAAATATGTTTATGAATAAGGCTCTAATTCTTAAAAAGAATAACATCAATAAGTCCACCCCGACTTATTGATGTTATTCTTAAATATGTCAATGCCTTGGACTTGTAGCTGCTTACAGAAAATGCTCCGTGAAAGGTTAGGGACAATAATTTACTTAAGGTAATATGAATAAAAATGCTAACAATTTTTTTTTGTTGTTTTATTTCCTTATACAATACCACACGAGACTTATTATTACAAAGTTTTCCAGCGATTTCGTAGACTAGAAAGATGAATATATAAGGTCATTCATTATCAACCTGACAAACTTAAGGGGTAGGTTCCACACATAAAAAAATATATATATGTAACAATATTTTTTTTATGTATATTTTATCTTAAAAATCTCAAGTAAACAAAAAAAAATCGATTACGTTTTTCTGCTCAGTTATTATTTATAACATATCCCTTAAGTTTGTCAGGTTGATAATGAATGACCTTATATATAGTAGATATTATTAGACCTAAAATACTAACTACCAATGTAAATGAATGAACATGAGGCAATAAATGATTATGAAATAACACGTAAATAATTTAGTCTTTCGGTTGGATGAAAAAATATTATAACACGAAGACATTTTCTAGAATTAACATGAGTATACAAAAATTAGAAAATTAGATTAGCTTGACATTTTGTATTGATACCCAATATGATCCAGAAAGCTATAGCACCGCGTTGTAACTGCTCTGGATGTCTATACGTTTCTAAGCGCGGTGTTAAGGCGTCAAAGCTGTTATGGTAACGCTGCGTTATAGCCTAGATTTTTATGCTCTTCTTAGAGTCGCGCTAAGTGCGTTTAAACACATCGTAGCGGCTTAGCACAATGCTATAGCTCTTTCTATTTGGCAAGGTCTAACATTGCTTGCCATAATTGAATCGTGTAAATATTTTAGAGCACCGGTGGTCTAGTGGTAGTGACCCCGCCTTCCGATCCTAAGGTCGTGGGTTCTAACCCGGTCGTGCATCAATGGATTTTTCTGTTCAAAAAATGTATGTGCGCAATGCCAGTGCTCTCATACGGTGAAGGAAAACATTGTAAGGAAACCGGCATGTCCAAGAACTATAAATTCGAAAGACAGGTGCCATCCACCAATCCGCATTGGGTCCGCGTGGTGGATTAAGACCCAATCACTCGAGAGTAGGCCAGTGTCCCAACAGTGGGAACATTAGAACGCTGTCATGATGATGATGAATATTTTAGTTCGCTGCCTGGTTTATTTTAATCCATACGAGCAAACCCGTAGACAAAAGCTAGGACTTTAGTGGTCACGTGGATGTAACAATTTGAATGATTAGAAATAATCGTAGCAAAACGCTGTTCCGTCATTAATTGTGATTCTATTGATTTTACAAGGATTTTACCAACACATTTTGCTCAGGTTAAAAGAGTTAAGGTTAGGTTTCTTCGATACCATAAACGTGATAACGTAGGTAGCTGTTTAAAAACTTTGGAAATATTATTATTTTATATTAATTAAAGTACAAATACTCAGGACTAGCACATAAGAAACCTATTTGTGAGAAGAAAATAAACATTTTATTTATTTATTTATTATTTGGTCGTATTTTTTTTTTTTTTTTTTTTGAGTTTATTTATTTTATTTTATTTATTTCTTGTGTTATACAAACTTACCTTATTCTATTTAACATTAACTTAATTTAGTACTTATGTATCTATTGCCTGCTACTTAACTGAAGTATTATAGTAGAGGAAAAGCTTTTGGTACATTATGGTACTAGTGTGTAACATTGGTGATTACCGCTGAGGCGCCATTGAGACCCGAGCCGTAGGCGAGGGTCTTAAGATAGCCGAGGACGGTAATCATCAATACACACGTGTATCATACGACGTTTTTCAACACACTTGTGAATAAAATAACAAAAAAAACTCGTAATAAAATAACAAAATAAAATCTATAACTCACAAGTGAGTTATAGCAATGAAAAAGTCATAGTTTGATTATTGGTGTCATTCTGTGCCTAATTGCGATGACCATAGAGCCACTTTATAAGCAAGTGTGTTGAAAAATATATTTGTTAGACAGAAGGCAAAATCCAAAAAAAGAGTAGTAGAGTTCTCTGTGATAGAGCTCGTCCGGGGAAGGACTACCGCCATACCTATTTCTGCCGCCAAGCAGCAATGCTCGCATTGCTGTGTTCCGGTGTGAAGGGTATGGTTTCCGGTGAAATTACTGGCACATGAGGCTTTCGATCTTAGCCTCAAGGTGGCAACCCGCGAGTGATACCTCTGGTATTGCAAGCGTCCATAGGCTGCGGTTACCGCTTACCATCTTGTGGGCCGTACGCTTGGTTGCCACTTCAGTTGTATAAAAATATATATATATATTGTTAGTAATCAATAATAATAATCAATAATTATTTATTTGGTACACAAGTAGTAGGTACACGTCAACAATTGATGAACTAAGTTTATACCTAGGTTACCAATTACAAATTAGATAGGTATGTAGGGCCTACACGTGTTTTTTTTTTTTTTTGTACTACTGAAGTGGCAACCAAGTGTACGGCCCATAAGATGGTAAGTGGTCACCGCACCTATGGACGCTTGCAATACCAGAGGTATCACTCGCAGGTTGCCACCTTGAGGCTAAGATCGAAAGCCTCATGTGCCAGTAATTTCACCGGAAACCATACCCTTCACACCGGAACACAGCAATGCGAGCATTACTGCTTGGCGGCAGAAATAGGTATGGGTATGGTGGTAGTCCTTCCCCGGACGAGCTCCATCACAGAGAACTCATACTAGTCTGTAAGTAGGTAGGTAAATAAAATCAATACAGGCAGGATTGAACAAACTTACAATTAGTATATTTAAGTAACTATGTATATTGATGTTCATTTATAAAATCTATGCTATTTGACGATGCTTTTGTTGAAATAATTACCTAATTATTATCTGTATTGTATGACTTATTTAAGTACATGGCACAATGTCTATGGATAAATAAATAAATTACAAATTACTTACAATTGTTAAAATTTTTGTCATTAATATCTAATTATAATGTTTTCTATATTTATTAAACAAAATAAAATATGTACATAATAACATTACATTACAAAATATACAAAATACATATGAAACAGTTGAGCCATCTAAAGACCGTTACAAACGACCTATAGATAGCTCAACTGATCCAAATCACTACCAGTAGGAAGCGTTCCCAACATGCTGGCTGCATTGCCACGTTGAATGGCAATGCTGATACGTTGAGCCAAATATGAACCAGCCTTTGGATCACGCGTCGCTTCGACCAGGCGCTCGCAAAGAAAGATATTATAATGTTAATGTCACAAGCAACCTAACTTTGATATGTTTATTTGTTTTATATTTAGAATAGTTATTTTTAGTTGTTAGTTGTTGCTTTGGTTTATTTAGCAAATCTTTATAAAATGTACATAAGTAAATAGTTAGGTAGAGAGACTCGTGTCGCAGTTCACAGCTGCTACTGCTACTCGTAGGCTACACTGAAAACCAGCGCTACAGACACATTCAATCTGTAGCACATGCTGAGTGGCTGTTTTTTCAGTTCAGAAGAATGGAAAGTTCAATTTTAAAAACATCATTTATCTTTATGAAGTGTTGCGTTCGGTTTTACGTCCGCCATGATCTCAACCACCACGTAGAAAACCAAAACTTGGTCTTAAATGAAATCATTATTTTTACATAGCTTTGTGAACACAATTTCACGGTTCGACAATCGGTACAAATGATTTAATAGTTTACGCATGTACTGACAAATTTTAGAAAAATCAGCAAATTTTTCTATTATATTTGTCAGACTAATCAAAGGTCTACTGTTTTTGGTATTTCAAACCTAGGCAAGTATCATTTATCATTATTATGAATACCGAATGCATAAACCTCGGCCTTTCTCCATGTTGCAATACCCTAATAACAGGGTTCATGTGTGATACTAATTATTCTGTAACAAATACATTGTACCTACCATATGATCAATTAATGTATTGATTGATTGAGTGATTGATCATACCAGTAAATTATTGTTTGTGATAGATCTTTCAGATAATATTGCTAAATAATTCTCGATAATGTACCTGAGAGGCAAATCTGGGCAGAAAATCGCGTGGGAAGACGCGCGGAATTTGCAAAATCGCGCATGTTTTCTGTTTTTCAAACAAAACGTCCATTTTCCACTTTCCGTCCCAGGGTCCTGAGCAATGAGCTGTCGACAAAAAGTCATCTATAGAAAAAGTCCTTTTCATTTTGCGCGATTTTCTATGCTTGGTCTATGTCATGACCTATTTAACATGGATCGTTATTCAAGCAGGTAAAGTCACCGGCAAACACTTCACTAGTCCAATGAATTTGAGATTTGGAAATGGGCTAATCGACAAATTCCTTACTTCCTGTCAATTTTGTATAAAAAGATGACATTTGAACGAACAGTATTCAGTTTGACTCCAGCATGAACATGAACTTCCACGGAGCTATTTTGGCGGTGATGATGGCCCTGATTTTCGCTATGGCGGTGAGTTTCACTTAAACATTCTCAAATTATGAATATAATTTGAGAATATAATTATGAAGTAACTTTCATTGTTTCTGGCTGTTAAATAAGGTAGGGTTGACCGAGCGAGTGAAGCGAGCGAAGCGATTCAGAGTCGAGACTGAAAAAAAATTACGACAGGCTTACATACTTACCTATAACCACACCCCGGACACTCTCAAAAAATATGAAGCAACCGCGTCGCAATCACCACACGCATGGTTTGTGTACGTAAACGGTGCCGTTGTATGTGTGAGTGTCATGGTTGACCCCAATTATAGCAAGAGGACCTTCACACAGACCAAATAAACGCGTGCTTTAGAGCCCCTAGCTTTAGTGCCGGCGAAAGGTGCCGTGTGGTGCCGGCCAACTCACGATCGGGGTAGGGTAAGTAAAACCGATGGGAGGTAGGTAATATCTGTTTTGTGCTATAACCCTACGTGTCTTGAAATTACAGTAATATGAGTCTTGGACTACAATATTTTTTGTTTATGCCGTTTGAATTGCGTTCCTCACGACATAATATGTGAATTTTCAAACGAGGAATACTTGTTCGTTTTTTTTTAAATTCAGTAACAGTGTTGTGAATAGTCGGAAAAAAAATTGCACTGCTACTCAATGGTTTTACCAACGAGTAAATAAGCATCTTGTTCGTATTTCAGACTAGACTAGAAATAAAAATAAACTCGCTGTTCCCACAGTTAGGCTCACTAAGGTCAGTAAATCTTTTAAAGGGCAATGTGTACGCTTCTTTAACAAAGTCCCAAGCGACATACAAAAATTATCAATTGGCAAATAAATAAATAAATAAATAAATAATGCTGGACCATCCACACAGCATCATCTAGCCCCAAGGTAAGCTGCTGTTAAACAGAGCTGTATTATGGGTACTAGATGACTGATATATATTTAATACAATACAATACATAGATAGATATTTTTTTATTATACATAGAAAACACCCAGAACACCCGGAACAAATATTTGCAGATCCTACAAACATTTGTCCCAAGGCGGGAATCGAACCCGCAACCTCTGCGTCGCAGGCGGACCTTCGCCCACCGCGCCACATTGGTCGTCAAATTAAATTTAAAAACTTAATTAAACAAAATCTGTCTCAAAAAGCTTACTATAAAACAACCGATTACCTAGATGATAAAAAAGCTTGGGACGAATGTGCTCCAACTCTACTTGGAATCCATAACAATAGCAAGGGTCATGCCAAAAAAGCGATAGGAACCCAGCCGGTGTTGTTGCCAGTTCTTTTACGGCATGGGCGCGTTGGAACTGGTGTAAATTTTCCTAGCTTGTAAGACGTTTCAAAGTGATCCTTGTTATTCTACTGAATAAATAATTTTTGATTTTGATTTTTTTATTTCAGAGCAGCATGAGCACTGCTGTGGGAGAACAGAAAGCGGGTTGCAATGGCAACGGTAGCGGATGGTACTACAACGGATCTACAAGTGAGTATGGGAGATTCAGTGTCAGACATTGTCAGACAGAGGCCTTCGGGCGGCCTAGACACTCTGTCACCAGAGTTGGCCATTGACTCATACGAACGAACGAACGAACATTATGTACTACAATGTTAAAGGTAGGTACTTAATAATATCTACTTAATTCAGTAGATATATTATTTTATTTCGAGTAATAGGTATTCATTCAAGTCATAAAATACCTTATTAATAAGCCACTTTCTTAATGTATTTTTAAATATAGATAGAAAATACTTTATTGCACAACTTAAAATACGCTTACCAAGGCGAACTTAATGCTAGACAGCATTATCTACCAGTTAACTTGTGGGTAATGAAGATGTGTAGGAAGAGTGGAACCTATCCCTTAAGTTTGTCAGGTTGATAATGAATGACCCTGTATAATATGTAGGTAGTGCACATAAAATTTGTTAACATAATAAGTTGAATTCTAACATAACAGTTAATAGACCTACTTTACTTATACATAGACTCTTTTTATAATAATATATTAATATTACAGTAAATACATATTTTATTGTTTACACTTTATGAAGAGGGATCATCAAAAAAAAAGCTAAAAACCAAATTTTGTTGCCAGACTCTTCTAGGCTGGGGCGCGTGGAACTGAATTATTCCCATCTGTCACCTAGTTTTGTCCCCTCGAGCACTTTTTTGTGCGATCTGTCACCCTTTTTTTGATAAGGTGACAGATCGTGCGATCTGTCACCCTGTCAGTAACGAAAGGAGATAAACTTTTGTCGCCCGTCTTTAACAGGGAGACACTAACAGGGGTCTATGTCTCCCTGTTAGTGACGGGTGATGTTAATTCCTGCTTGTCCTACTGGCCAATGTAATAAACATTTACTTGTTTTTTTACTTTTACCATTTAGTTACTACTTTTTCTAGTTTCTTTGAGAAGATTTGAATAATGATGTTTGTATTTCAGCTAACGCAACTTCCGGATGAAATACGAAACAGAACAAGCTTGAATCACGCATTGCATCAGTTAAAATTTCACTAATAAAATAATGTTTTAAGCACAGATACTATGTTTTATTATTAACTAGCGACCCACCCTGGCTTTGTACGGTAAAACCTTACTCTTGAATTACTCTATCTATTGATGAAAACCGCATTGAAATCCGTTGTATTTATCAAAATCTATAAGATCTAAGAGTACAAACAAACAGTCAGAGGAAGGTGACTTCATTTTATACTAGGCACCCGCCCCAACTTCGCACGGGTGAGATTCAGATGCAACAAACATCCAAACTTTGCTCATTATAATATTAAGATAAATAAATAAATAATGCTGGACAATCCACACAGCATCATCTAGCCCCAAGGTAAGCTGCTGTTAAACAGAGCTGTGTTATGGGTACTAGATGACTGATATATACTTAATACAATACAATACATAGATAGATATTTTTTTATTATATAAAGAAAATACCCAGAACACCCGCAATAAATATTTGTAGATCGTACAAAATTTGACCCGAGGCGGGACTCCAACCCGCAACCTTCGCGTCGCAGGCGGACGTGCGCCCGCTGCGCCCAGCGATTGGTCGTCAATTAAGATATATTAATATTAATATTCAACTGGTAGTCTTTGGACGGACTCTAAGATTTGCGTTTAAAGCTTTACTGCACAGTTACGAGTTAAAAAAACTAGTTCATAGGTAAATCTTTTATTTCCTAGCCTCGCGCGAACAATTTCACGGTTCGACACCTGTTCAAATCATTGTGTTTTATTATTCAATTCTACAAACACGTTATAAATCAGTAGTGAATGTCTGTCTGTACCTTCTTGAAATATTGTTAATGGTTGATTCTGGCCTAAACAAGGCAAATATCTTAGATAATCGAATATCTATGAGGTTCCTTTTAAAGATATAATTAATAGTTGCTGAATGGCGTGAAATCATAGCGTAGTTTAGGTGCATTTTGTACATTATAGTATTTAACATGCAGACAAAACTACATGCCAAAGCTACCCTTTAATGATAGGTAAATAGTGCATTTTATTCGAGATTTTAATACATTAACAATCTCTGAACATCCTGTCAGCGGCATATAAAACTGTGACATGCTATAACACCATCAGTATTCAGTTGGATTTCAGCTTAAAATATGAACTTCTTCGGTATTTTGGCAGTTATGATGGCTCTGGTCGTCGCTCTGGCGGTGAGTTAGCCGTTAAGGTAACAGTTGGTAGTACTAGTGTTGCCTGCTACACGGCCTTTCGCTGTGAAGTAACGCGGCGACACGTCTCGCCTGCACTTGCCGGCAGTTGGCTACCAACTCTTTCCTTTATACACGAATTTTTTGAATGTAGCTTTGTTCAGATATTCTTTTGGTGTCATCATCATCATGACAGCCTTCTAATGTTCCCACTGCTGCAAAACTGGCCGACTCTCAAGCAAGAGTGATTAGGTCTTAATCCACCACGCGGACCCAATGCGGATTGGTGGATGGCACAATCTTTCGAATTTTTCGTTCTTGGACATGCCGGTTTCCTCACGTTGTTTTCCTTCACCGTATGGAACACTGACATTGTGCACATAAATTTTTCGAACAGTAAAATCATTTGGATGGGTTCAAGCCTCTAACAGTTGTTAAGCCATGACAGAGGCCTACGGGCGGCCTAGAAACTCAGTCACCAGAGTTGGCCACAACGAACTTACTTACAACATCTATTTTTGCTTGCTTGCTGCTGTGCCTCTGCAGTTTTCTGTCATTACTAGCATTGCCTCCCTGGAAGGTATGTTGTCACGTTTACCTGTTGTAGAGCGGCATGAGCACTGGAGTACAAGGCCAGAAAGCAGGCTGCGACGGCAGAGGACCTCCACCGCCCGGACCTCCTCCAAGTCAGTAAACATCATGACAGCCTTCTTATGTTTCCTGCCCCCCTACCATGAACTCTTAGAGCGATTCAAATTAGGACCTAAACTGAATTGTCAAAAAATTTTGTACCATGACTTAAATTATTAATTTCATGGTACAAAATTTTTTGACAATTCAGTTTAAGTCCGAATTTGAATCACTCTAAGAGTTCATGGTAGGGGGGCTGGACACTGTACTCGAGCGAGAGTGTGCAGGTCATAATCCACGAGAACCCAATGCAGTTGGAGGATGCATAGCTTTCTTATTTTAGTGCTTACATGCCGTTTTTTTTTTTACAACTGAAGTGGCAACCAAGCGTACGGCCCACAATCTTGTGGACCGCTTACCATCTGGTAAGCGGTTACCGCAGCCTATGGACGCTTGCAATACCAGAGGTATCACTCGCGGGATGCCACCTTGAGGCTAAGATCGAAAGCCTCATGTGCCAGTAATTTCACTGGAAACCATACCCTTCACACCGGAACACAGCAATGCGAGCATTACTGCTTGGCGGCAGTTGGGTTTTCTCACAATGTTTTCCTTCAGCGTATGAGCATTGGCATTGCGCACATAATTTTTAATCCATTGGTGCACCGCTGTTTCAAAATCATGACTTTTGGATCGGCAAGCGGGGTCACTACCACTAGTGTGATTTTATACAATTCCGCATAGCATTTAATAGTCATTTTACGGCGATCATCAAACAGGCTTCATATTTACGTGAGGTCAATTTTGCTCAACTTTGACATGATTCTATTGGAGTGACTTCGGTGGACAATCGCCCTTATAAACTTATACGAAAATGTTGCAACACAGCTGGGTCTAATAAGATCTTTGTATTTCAGGCAACACTACGACTGGATGAGCACAAAACGAACATTTGCATCGACCATGTTAAAGTTTCACAAATAAAGTTATGTTTTATGCACTGCTGTTATTGTTTTACTGACGAGCGATGTGGCGCAGCGGGGCAGGTCCGCCTGCGAAGCGGAGGTTGCGGGTTCGATTCCCGCCTCGGGTCAAATGTTTGTACGATCTACAAATATTTGTTCCGGGTGTTCTGGGTATTTTCTATATATAATAAAAAATATCTATCTATGTATTGTATTAAGTATATATCAATCATCTAGTACTCATAACACAGCTCTGTTTAACAGCAGCTTACCTTGGGGCTAGATGATGCTGTGTGGATTGTCCAGCATTATTTATTTATTTATTTTACTCTATCCTATAAGCAAAGCAAATTATAATTTACTAGTGGATCAACCTGACTTCGCACGGGTGGACTTAAAATACATTCAGCTTAGGTGTAACATAGTATTGCTTGCTGCAGGTGAGTACATGGACCCTGTAAGGGCGCTGCAAGTTAATATTTCTAGTTCAAATAATACAATATCTTTCTTTCTTTCTTTAAAAATACCTAATAATAATATTCTATAATTTACAAATATATAGTATGTTATTATATATATATATAGTATGTTACTCAGCGATAATGTAGCATTCTAATAGTCCATAGGCTGCGGTAACCGCTTACCGCGTATCAGGGCCGTACGCTTGGTTGCCATATTAGTTGTATATTAAACGGATTGGAATTGTCATTGGATTCAAGAGTAAGGCCCCTGTTTCGTTGGCAACCCTGGCTAAATTATAACAAGAAATTAGTATTTACACGTTTTATTCACTTTTCGATTGAACATCATTTATATACAAAAATATAATATAAAAATACAAAAAAAAAAGTATTATATTATTATTTATGGCAATTTTTAGAGTATTATTCATTGTTGATACAAAAATATTTACAAAAATAACAAACGAGCAGGTACAAAAATATTACAGTGAAGAAATATAATTTATAACTTTTGATGTTTTTATATTAATCCTAATAATAGCTTTGTTTAGTTAATTAATGGTAAAATATCGTCGAATCTTATCGAAAAGCTCTTTGGAGTGTTCTTAAGTTTGTCAAAATGTCTATTAAAGTATACTAATTGAATGCAATGGCAAGCAGAGATTGTTGAAACGTCAGAGCGTCTACTCTTGCGGACAAAAGCGATATATCACGACAGTTCTCGTGGTTCAGCTTATGTCCGTGAATGCTTTGAACTTAGCTGTCACCGACATAAGTTGACTTGATATTTGCCACTATTATCGTTTGTCGCTATCAAGAGTCTACGACAAAAGAGCGACAAATACGAGAACATAACTCTAAAATTCGACCAGAAAGGTAATTCTATTATCAAAGATTGCAAGCAAATCGTAGCTGAACGCCTGTTTATCATCTGTTGGGTGTTTTCGTATTCCACTACGGTTATGTTTCAACTAATGTCAACGATCGATCGATAGTTTGTTTAATTTGCTCCTCGGTTTAGGTTGGATTCGACCAATATTTGGAATAACTATTCAGCGAAATAATACAGTAAACTGTCAGTCGAGAATAACTACGATTTACACGGAGAATAGTGCCTATTCGAGTTTGGTCGAATCTAACCTTACTAAAATAGCTCGTTGGGTAAAACCGAAACATGACAGGAATTGAACTAGAGTTGGAATTGAACAGATGTTGTTTATAGAGAATCGACCTCCCCTAAGGGTGATGCTACTAATACGAGCTGTCATTGTGTCAGTAGCACCACATTAGTTTGACCTGTGAGTTGTAGGTCCTGAGTGTTTAGCACGAAAAACTCTTTTGTAAACGTATCGTCCAGCTGTCAATTTGTATGGAATTTTGGTAGTTCATTTAACGCACTAAAGAGGCGCTGTTAAAAATCCTATACAAATTGACACCAGGACGATATGTTTACGTTTACGATTGTCAAAAGAGTTTTTCGTGCTATGCACTCTGGTCGCTCTAGGTTATCGTTTATTGGTCTACAGAGGCGTTATTCGCTATGACATATGACATTCCATACCTGTAACGTGTAACTTAGTGTGTTCTAAACGCGCCATGGTGTGGAATTGTAAAATCGTTTTCGGTATCTGTGTGGTTTTAATAGCGATAGTCTCGTTATCGATAGTTGACCTTGAAAAAATTAGTCAGATGAGTTCTAAAACATGATTAGTCGACGACGATTCCACGCAGATATCGTAACGAGCCCGCGTATGGTCATAGCGAATAAGGCTCCTGGTCGCTTCAGGTGTATGTACTGGTCGCTCCAGATGTTCGTCTACTGGTAGCTCCAGGTTCTCGTTTATTGGTAGGTCCACTGGTCGCTTCAGGTTCGCCTACTGGTCGCTGCAGGTGTTAGTCTACTGGTCGTGTTCCAACTCCTGCAGATGCTGCCGCTCGTCCTCGAGCTGCAGCGCCTCGCGCTCTGCGGCGATGCGCGCGTGCTGCTCGGCGATGACGCGGAACAGCTGCGTGTGGCGCGCCGCCGCCGCCACCACCGCCGCCGACTGACGCGGGACTGACGTCTCTGGAACGCACAACCGTGATAATGAGCACCTCTAAGCTCACCCTGCAATCCACCAATTATTAGTGGGTCCGCGTGGCGGATAGTGCCACGCAGAACTTTAACGCGAAACACACAGCGGGCGGTTTTGCGGCGGTGCGTGTTTTTTGTTTTAATTAAGAATTAGAATAGAATAGTATGGACGACAAGGATGACATCACACGGAACGCGGGAGCGGCTGCCGCGCGCGTACCCGACCCGCGCCCGCGTTCAGTGTGTTGTCATCCTTGACGTCACTACAAATAAATGATGTTTTGTGTGACACTGCTGTTAGTACAGCCTACATATTTATGATTATGTTTTTTACATATTTAAGATTATGATTTGCTACCTTTTTGGCGCGACATATTATTATCATTACAAACTGTACAAAGTATATTTAGGTACATTCCGTGGTCTTATTTTTATGTATAAATTGTATACAGTAGTTGAGTAGGTACCTTGGCTAAGCTCTGTCCCTCGCACGAGATCTCTTTTGAGCCTGTATGGCGATCATGTTATTCTTTAGTTAGAGAGTAAGATGCGTGGGATATTTCGGGACTAAGTTAACGTTATTTTTTATGTATGTACTTTATGTTAATCCTGTATCTCGCCATTATTTCTCTTTCTCTTTTGTACAATACGTGTTGTGCCGTGTCGAATAAAGATTTCATTCATTCATCAACTCATTCATTCATTATGGTCAGGTTTACTTACTTACTTACTTAGGCAAACTTTAGAAAAGACCGTATCGAAATAGGCACAAGCTGGACAGGATAATACTAGCAGTTCTCCGAACAGTAGACCTCGCATGCACAAACTTGTAAAGTGAGCTATGAAAGTGAGAAACATTAGCATTTTGAGGAACTTATTTTCCTCATAAGGTCATCACCAAATATCAGACAAACATAAAGGTAATACTTACCTTTCAAATAAAATAAAAATCATCGAAATCAAATCACATAAGGCGAAGATATTCAGCAGCCCCCTTTTTGTCCCTTTTTGGAGAAAGTACGCCCCCTATCAAAAATCCCCGACGACAATCAAATTCTATAAAGTCATAGAACCTGCACACCAAGTTTCAACCAGATTGGTTAAAGATGCGACCTGTAGGCCGGACAAACTGACAACGAAAAACATTTTTGGCCAATCTCGAAACTGAGACGCTCGCTCGTTCAAAAAAGTCTACATTTTTTTTATTTTTTTTTTATTGATTATAGTCAAGCGTGTGACCACCACCTCACCACATAAACCGATCTTACCATCAGGGTGTGGGTGTGTGGCGTGCTCCTCCGCGATCTTGGCGTACAGCTGAAGGTGCTGGTCCTTAGCTTGCGCGACGGAGGCGGAGTCGGCCGGGTGCTCGGGCAGCTCGTGGCTCAGCGCCGCGCGGAACCCGCCGCCGTCCGCGATGTACTCCACCGTGCGGACCTCCTGCCGCGGGTCTACGTACGAGTACGAACCTGGAACATGGGAACGTTGAAAAGGTACAGATTACAGATATGAACTCATTAAACTATCGTGAACTATATCATACATTTTATAAACGGGTGTTTTCACGTACCAGTATATCGGTGAAGAGGTACCGACACTGTTTCGACTTAATTTCGAGTCTTCATCAGGGTTGAGTGACATGCACTGCGGGCTGCCGCAGTGCATATCGAAAACGAATCGAAACAGTGTCGGTACCTCTTCACCGATATACTGGTACGTGAAAACACCCGTTTGTAAAATGTAAGATATTAACTCTTCTAACTAGTTTTGTAGATTTTCTTTCTTTATCTAAGTACTACTTGTGTATTGTAATTTATTAGAGTATAAGCTGAATCAGAGATCCCTCGCATCTACGACAGGTCTCTACTAAGTTGTGATAGATATAATTGATAGATTCAGGCGTTACTTTGCGGAAATCCAATTATAAGATAAAAAACAGACGAAAAATCTCTAGTACTACTAGATATAGACAGTTCGATGGCTGTAATGACCTACAGAATAGCGACGTAAGAAAAAAACTTGCAATTATTGGGCTCTAGTAAAGTTTTCGTATCAACAGTTCTACCATCGAAGTACTGGGACAAAAAAAAAACCAACTGTTCTATGACGTCACAAGTCCTTTAGAACTAATGAGAGTTACCCAAAACGGCTTCAGTAGGCCATGAACAAGTGTACATTTGATGTTGCTTTTGAAGCACGGAAGATGCTGCGGATTACCTGAAAGATGATTGCGTGGAAAGACGCTTGAGAGTGTTCATCTGATGCACTAATACTTGCAGTTCTCCGAACAGTAGACCTCGCAAGCACAAACTTGTAAAGTGAGCAACATAATTGCATTTTGAGGAACTATTTTGCTCATCACGCTGAAAAAATTCTAATCAGATCTTTACCGAATATCAGACAAACTTAAAGTTAATACTTACCTTTCAAATAAAATAAAAACCATCGAAATCAAATCACATTAGGCGGAGATATTCAGCAGCCCCCTTTTTGTACCTTTTTGGAGTAAGTACGCCCCCTATCAAAAATCCCCGACGACAATCAAATTCTATAAAATCATAGAACCTGTATACCAAGTTTCAACCAGATTGGTTAAAAAATGCGACCTGTAGGCGAGAACACAAAATGATCGGACAAACTGACAACCAAGATTTTTGGCCAACCTCGAAACTGAGACGCTTCGCTCGCTCGGTCAATTAGTTACGCCTCGATCGTTGCAACATTTGGCAGTCATCATTATCATGCTGGCTCTCTAAGATCCAACTCCTTAAAGTCGGTCGTGTAGAATGGTCGTTCTTGTAGGTTTGAAAAGGTTTGATGGAGTTGGTCCGAGATTGGAGCGGTGGCAGTATATTGACCGCGAATCAAAGGGGTTCGAAGAAACTAGTTTTAGAGGGCACGATTTCGGCCATGAAAGTTGTAGTGCCATGGAGGAGGTTTATAGGTGAACTATATCACCTGGGTTGGTTACTGATTCACTCGAAGTGAACGGTGCTTTAAAGTAGCCAGCCAGCAGCCAGCAGTAGTGTGCAAGCATTTTTTTTTTATACAACTGAAGTGGCAACCAAGCGTACGGCCCACAAGATGGTAAACGGTTACCGCAGCCTATGGATGCTTGCAATACCAGAGGTATCACTCGCGGGTTGCCACCTTGAGGCTAAGATCGAAATCCTTATGTGCCTGTAATTTCACCGGAAACCATACCCTTCACACCGGAACACAGCTTGCGAGCATTACTGCTTTGCGGCAGAAATAGGTATGGTGGTAGTCCTTCTCCGGACGAGCTCTATCACAGAGAACTCTACTACTCTTAAACTCATTACTGTTCTAAATAGTAGATAGGTAATATTGTTAGTTTTAATTACTATACCTACATGGCTAAAAATGTATACAACTTAAAATAAAGGTACCTACCTAAATATATAAGTAGGTTAAATAAATTTGTTAATTTATATTATAACTATATTGGTACATGTGTACCTAGTACACAATTATCACTAAATACATAGATACTAGTACTCTTATGTAAGCATCTTAGCGCCCAGCATAGATAGCCTACATATAATTTGCAATGCCTGAAAAGGGCAAATAAGTTTTAAGTGCCATATTACTTTTAAGACCTTCTGTAACACTTATTTATGCAAATAAATATCTTGAATCTTGAATCGTGAATCTGTGTTTAGGTTTGAAAGGCACTGTAGCAAGTGAAATTACTGGGCGAAAGCGACAATGTCTCGGGGTGATAAGCGCAGTGCAGTGCCACGCAATCGCTTAAAAACTTTAAGCTTTGGGTGGGACTGAATCTGTAATAATCAGGCGTGGTGCAACGTCAGGTGGGCGCCTTGATTGTCTTGTCATTTGCAGACATAAAAAAAAAGTCTAATTTTATGAATTTTGCACGTACAAGCTATCTGCTTATTATTCGCGCTTCGTTTGTAAATCTCCACGTCTTGGCACCGTGAATTTGCTAGCCATTTACAATGTACAGTCACCTATTAAAAATGGTTAATGAAACCATTTTATTGATCGCACGAAGCGTGGCAACTTTGTAAAAATACTGCAGCAAGGATATCAAATAGTTATGGATGTGCTATTTGATAAATTAAAATAGCACTTTGATTTCACATTCAAAGTTTTCGAAATGTCAGCAAATGCAGCTGTAATTTATCGATATAAAGTTAACAATTTTTTATTGATATGTAACCACTTCTCAATAAAATTCGTTTTATTCGTACCGAGCAAAGCAAGTATTTTTGATAAACCGAGCTTTATCCAGAAATTATGTCAGATTCTCCTAAAAACACAAGTTTTATTGAGAAGTTATCAAAATGTTTTTATCGAACTTTTATCGATGTACCTAGCATACTCAAATCAAATCAAAAATCAAATATATATTTATTATCTCTCGTAAAACAAGGTAGGTACATTAAAAGTTTATTATCTAAAGTACCTAAGGCGTTCATAGGCGCACTTGTTTTGCGAGAGCCTGGTGCATGTAATAGGTTTTAAAAAAAAAACCTGCAGTATAAAGGTCACCAAGGCCCGCTCCGCGGATAAATATTATAAAAAAAAATGCTAGCAACAATTATACTAAACCAACTGTACCGTACCTGTACCAAAGCTTGTACTTTGAATAATTCTGAGTGGAATGTCGAGTATTGCATCATTTTATTGCAGTTTACTTCCTGATCGTTTAATTTGGCTGGTCGCCTAGAGTTTGGATCGACGCTTAGAAACTGCGCAATGTATTCTACCTGTATTTATCCTCTAGTTGAGTTTAATACCTAATATAGTACATTATGGTACTAGTGTGTAACATTGGTGATTATTGCTGAGGCGCCATTGAGACCCGAGCCGTAGGCGAGGGTCTTAAGATAGCCGAGGACGGTAATCATCAATACACACGTGTATCATACGACGTTTTTCAACACACTTGTGAATAAAACTAACAAAAAAAAAACTTATAATAAAATAACAAAAAAAAATCTATAACTCACTATTGAGCAATGAAAAAGTCATAGTTTGATTATGGGTGTCATTCTGTGCCTAATTGCGATGACCATAGAGCCACTTTATAAGCAAGTGTGTTGGAAAAAATATTATATTAGTAAAAGTCAGCGCCATCTACTGGGTATAAATGGCGCTGCCTAAAAATATCCGCCCATATTTCGTTATATAAAAGCTTTTTACAAAAAGAAGTAAGTAGGGTACAGTCTTTGCTTAGTTTTATGTTAGCTAATGATGTGTAATGTCCACCATTATTTACTTATTTAGATGTTTTTTGTGATCAAGTGATGGTGTGGTCGATGATGGAGCACGCTTGCCTAGGAAGAACCTGTTCACGATGGCCTTGAAGACTCCAAAATTGTAATCCGAAAAAAAAGACTCAGGCAACGAGTTCCATTCTTACTCGTGCTAATGAGAAAAGAAGATAAAAACAACGCAACCATAGTTGAGCAAAAATTTCAATTACCTACCTCAGTTCTCCGAACAGTAGACCTCGCAAGCACAAACTTGTAAAGTGAGCTTTGAAAGTGAGCAACATACTGCGTTTTAAGGAACTATTTTGCTCATCACGCTGAAGATCCTCATCAGATCTTCACCAAATATCAGACAAACTCAAAGTTAATACTTACCTTTCAAATAAAATAAAAATCATCGATATAAAATCACATTTGTGCCTTTTTGGAGAAAGTACGCCCCCTATCAAAAATCCCCGACGACAATCAAATTCTATAAAGTCATAGAACCTGTATACCAAGTTTCAACCAGATTGGTTGTAAAATGCGACCTGTAGGCGAGAACGCAAAATGACCGGACAAACTGACAACCAAAAGTATTTTTGGCCGATCTCGAAACTGAGACGCTTCGCTCGCTTCGCTCGCTCGGTCAAAAAGCACATATTTGCAGTACCTCTAACAACAGTGCCATCGCTGACTTCACTGTGCTGCCTGTCCGTGTGTCCTGGGTACCGGCCCGCGGTGTACGAGAACAGGTAGGGCCGTGGGGGCGGGGGGGGAGTGCTCGCCTCCTCCAGGTGGGAGACATCGCAGCTGGCCAGAGCCACCAGGGACAGGACGAGCGTGTTCATCAGCATCTGGAAACGACAGCAGGTAAATGTTTAAACTGTTTACTTCACTTTTATAACCCAATAATACCCAAAGACATTGAGAATAAATAAATAACACAGGACAATCAATATGGGTAGTACATGACTGATATACAATATACCAGTTCTCCGAACAGGAGACCTCGCTAGCATATTTTTTTTGTTGTTAAACTTAAACTTTAATTTAGCAGGTGTATTTTATTGTAAGCTCCTTAATTTAGCAGAAATAACAAACGTAAAATTGGAAAAATTACGCGTTTTTTAGACCGTCTTTTTTCAAAACTATTCAAATCAAATCAAATTATTTGTGTACAAAAAGAAAAAAACAAATACAATGGTTTACAGGAGGTCCCCCGCACAAGGGCTAACTTAACATAATAATAAATAATAATAAATAAATAATGCTGGACAATCCACACAGCATCATCTAGCCCCAAGGTAAGCTGCTGTTAAACAGAGCTGTACTATGGGTACTAGATGACTGATATATATTTAATACAATACAATACATAGATAGATATTTTTTTTATTATATATAGAAAATACCCAGAACACCCGGAACAAATATTTGTAGATCGTACAAACATTTGTTCCGAGGCGGGAATCGACCCGCAACCTCTGCGTCGTAGGCGGACCTGCGCCCGCTGCGCCACATCGGTCGTCAAAGTTATCAACATGAGCAATGTACTGCATTTTTAGGAGATATTCTGTTCATCACGCTAAAACTATCATCAGATCTTCGCGAGATTTGGATGAGACCAAATTAGAGCTGCTATCTTTCAAATAAAACAAAACCATCAAAATTGGATCTTACCCAGTAGCCCCCTTTTTGCCCTATTTATATATAAGATTTTTTTTATATACTACCTAAGTGGTAACAAAACGTACGGCCCACTTGATGGTAAACGGTCACCGTAGCCTATGTACGCTTGCAACATCAGAGATATCACTTGCGCTTTGCCACCTGAGACGTAGATCTAAAGTCGCATGTGCCTGTAATTTAATCGGAAACCAAACCCTTCGAACCGGAACCCAGCAATGCGAGCGTAACTGCTTGGCGGCTGAAATAGGTATGGTGGTAGTCTTTTTCCCGGACGAGCTCTATCACAAAGAGCTCTACTACTCTAACAAGATTCGCTAGCTGTACTTATAATACAGTTTAGTCCTTTGCAAAAAAAACTCTGTCACCAAAGTTGGCTGACTCATACGACATACTTACTATTATTACTACATACTATTATTTTTGACATTTATTAATTATTTTTGATGACTGCTCTATTGTATTAGGTCTAACCTGTAATGATAGATGTAATGTTTTATATAAATATAAATACTTTCATTTTCATTCATTTCAACTTAATCATGTTTCTTCTCGAAGGGTCTTCAATCTCGCGTTGTTCGAGAATGCTGAGCTTAGAACTGGTTGTGTGACCTTTGCGTTGCGTCACGTCACGAGCGTGAGATGCTATGGGGTTGTG
Organism: Colostygia pectinataria; assembly: GCA_951394395.1. Classification (NCBI taxonomy): domain Eukaryota; kingdom Metazoa; phylum Arthropoda; class Insecta; order Lepidoptera; family Geometridae; genus Colostygia; species Colostygia pectinataria. The sequence continues at coordinate 10,008,279 of OX596369.1, forward strand.
CTCATTCATCAAATCGGCACCAATTAATGTACTAAATTAAAATGGGACCTATTCTGAAGACCTTAGAAACAAAAAAGAACCATTAAAATCAAGAGCTTTCACAAAAATAAACAGTTTATCTCCGATTGGTCAAAATAACAGGACAAAAGAAAAAGGCGGGATCAGGTAGCTATCTGCTTGCAAGCGAAACAGTTTCAAAAGTGGTAAAGTCTGAGTGTTGCTGATAGTACCAGGATTTGTGATCGTTCGTTCGTTCGTATGAGTCAGTGGCACTCTGGTGACAGAGCTTCTAGGCCGCCCGAAGGCCTCTTATTGATTTTTTGATTGATGAAGGATTTATAATGAAAAGACCAGAGATTGAAGGAATTACTCTTTTTCATCATAAATAATAACTTAAAGGAAAGGGTACCTGAGAGACTTTTGAAAAATAGGTATTTGCTTTATCTATGGACCTTTGGACTTTTACCTATGCTTTTATGTTCGCTATGTTCTCGTTTTTTTTGTAAATTTGCGTAGTCTTTTTGGATGAGTGTCTGAAAATGTATAAAAATATGCAACATTTCTAGTTATTGAAGACTTCCTATAATAATTAAAAAACCAAGGGAAATCCTTCTATTCAGTTATTGTATTCAATCATTTAGGTATTTTATTGAAAGTTTTACAGAATAGTAAATATATATAATAATTATTCCCAAAACCCCCTTCAAAGGGGTTTTTCAAAGGGGATTTTGACACTAACCCAAGCAAAGGAGCATGGTCATGGATCTAGTGTCATTATCCAGGGAGGAAACAGTCGACTATTTTATGGAAAAATAGCCGGTATTCTTTCGTTAATATTTAGTATTCAGTAGGTTTTTTCACAAAAGACATGGTACATTTTACATTATGTGGAAAAAATAAATTATATAGCTGCATATCTTAACATACGTCTGAAAATAACTAGTGTTATTTCCGCTCTGGGGACCAGCGGAAAGTTTTTCCCGTTCATCGCTATGGGCCAACGGGTAGTTTTTCAGTTTGTCATAGTTATAGTCAGTCACACCACACTAGGATTCTCAGAGTAGGTACAGGTAAGGTCATGTCAAATAAATAAATAGTATTGTAAAATCGCTACCATCAACACCAGTTAAGTAATTATGCACGAAAACTTAAACCTATGTATATTTTAGAATCACAAAAGTAATAATTAATTTAGGGCGGTATATAATTATTTTAAATTTTTGCTTATCTATTTATGTATTATCGATTTAATTTTTAATTGATTTTTCTAATGTTCTGCTAATTAATGTATTCTTAGCATCTATAATAATCCCTCGTTCTTAGAACGAGGAGTCGAAACTAAGACTGGAATTCAAGGTCTTAAAATTTTTGCAACACACTTGCTTATAAAGTGGCTCTAAGGTCATCGCAATTAGGCACAGAATGACACCCATAATCAAACTATGACTTTTTCATTGCTATAACTCACTAGTGAGTTATAGTTTTTTGTTTGTTATTTTATTATGAGTTTTTTTGTTATTTTATTCACAAGTGTGTTGAAAAACGTCGTATGATACACGTGTGTATTGATGATTACCGTCCTCGGCTATCTTAAGACCCTCGCCTACAGCTCGGGTCTCAATGGCGCCTCAGCGGTAATCACCAATGTTACACACTAGTACCATAATGTACTATTACACAATCATTACTTTAGCCTTAGATCAAACATTTTGAACTCTGGAAAATACAATTAGTATAAACTGTGTCGCAGTTTTGTAAATGTTTGAAGATCACGCAAAAGTTTGTTACGTAGCGGAAAAAAAAAGCAAAGATGGTTGAGGAGCGAGGGGCTCCTCAACCATCTCACGCAACCATATAAAAAAAAATCTTGGAAAATGCTAATTACAACCTACCACCATACCTATTTATGCCGCCAAGCAGTAATGCTCGCATTGCTGTGTTCCGGTTTGAAGGGTATGGTTCCCGGTGAAATTACAGGCACATGAGACTTTCCATCTAACGTCTCAGGGTGGTAACACGCAAGTGATATCTATGATGTTGCATGCGTACATAGGCTACGGTAACCGCTGACCATCAAGTGGGCCGTACGCTTGGTTGCCACTTTAGTGGTATAAAAAAAAAAACAAACAATTTTTATCGGCTTTTTATCGATTGTATGCTGGTTAACCTGAGTCAGTAAAGTTTTTTATGAACGCGCTTGGATGCTCAATCATTGACTTAAAACGAACTGTTATGAACCGTAGAGTAAGTAAGTTCTGCCGTAGAGAAAAACACCAATTGAATAATCACGAATAAGTATTTTATTACATGATTCGAAGTAAATATGATAAATGGAGCAAATTCTAACTAACTGGTACCCAAGGGAAGGCAAACGAATAAGGGGGTGACCAAACAAGCGATGGGAGGATGAAATAAAATTAACAGCCGGCCCTTTTTGGCGAAGGGCGGCATCAGACAGACTTCATTGGAAAGAGCTAGAGGAGGCCTTTGCCAATAGGCACACTTAATTAAGAGACCTAATCTAAGCAGCATAACATTTCTTGAAAAAACTTGTATCTAAGAAATTGATTCAGAATAAAGGCATTATTATTATTATTTAAGTATTTTATTTAACATAAAAAAGCTTCTCGGTAAAATAAATGCTCTATGGGTAAAATATCAACAAGGAAACTTATAGATATTAGCATTAATTCTTTGATAAACAAAGTAATGTTTAATACAGAGATGACATCATAATAATAGATTCTGAGAAGTTAGTAATTTATTATTAGTTTTAATGTTGATAGGATTAATTAATAAGAAGTTGGAATTACGCATCATAGATTAAATTTACGAGCGCACCAAGAACATTCAATAAAAATGTCTGATGGATATTGAAGATTTAGATAGAGCCGAGCTTGTTGCCAGATTCTTCTAGGCTGTGGCTGGGGCGCGTGGATCTGACGTAAATTTACCAGCTTTAGGACGTTTCAAAATGATCCTACCTACTTTTAAAATACATATTATAATATAAATATAATAAAAATAAAAATAAATTCAATTAAAAAAATAATAATTAATAACTGAGAATTAATGCTAACAATCTTCTTAATTTATCAACTTACTTCCTACTTATTTAAACTTCGGCCTATCTCCATGTTGTCATACCCTTTTACAGGGTTCATAATATGTGATATTACCACCAATTAGGTATATAACAATTGTAAATGAACCAACCATATGAGAGCAATAAATGAATTGAGTATTGAGTACCTATATTTTTTACTTTTTTTACTTAACTTTTTACTACTAACTCAAACCGATCTGGAGGAAGAGTGTTTTCAATCTCGAGTGTTTTACTGTTATACGACTACCACGCGAGCAAAGCTGCGGACTGAAGCTAGTTAAAATATGATAACTTGTATATCCATTTGTAACAATAAACCAACAAGGCCCCACCGCATTCCTGAGAACATCTGAATCGAAACAAAAGTTCATTCAGATCTACGCGAAAAACAGCGTGCGAGTGAGACTCTGACACGTGACACTTTTGTTTTTTATTGTTTCGGTCCAGTTTTGGAAAATCTGAACACTTTCTTTAAGCTTTATTTAAAAAAAATATAAGTTTACAGTGTTATTACAAAAACTTGTAATATTTAAACTTTTAAAACACAAGTCATACATAAAAACATTGTTCCAAATAAATACTTGTGTGTGAGCACAGTTATGGGGAAGCCACTGTTTTTTCTGTAGTACAGTTTATATGTTAAACTAACGCAGAAGGCAGAGCTGCACATTTACTTGTAAACATGCTTTTATAATGAATGAATTTTGTATTCTATGAAATCTTTCTATAAAATTTTAATAGAATAACTGAATAGAAGAATTTCCCTTTGAAGGGAAAATCCTTATTTTGGTATTATTCAGATATTTCTATGAAATGAAGATTTATTTAAAAAAATCACAGTATATTTACAATAGCTAATTGACTAGCTTTATAGGAAAAGTGTAGATTATATTGTTAAGTTTACTGCATTCGAGAAATCAAATATAACTCTTTCTTTTTATACAACTTAAGTGGCAACCAAGCGTACAGCCCATAAGATGGTAAGCGGTTACCGCAGCCTATGGACGCTTGCAAGAGGTATCACTCGGTATGGACATGAGGTATGTTTGTGGTTGCCACCTTGAGGCATAGATCGAAAGCCTCATGTGCCTGTAATTTCACCGGAAACCATACCCTTCACACCGGAACTCAGCAATGCGAGCATTACTGCTTTGCGGCAGTAATATGTATGGTGGTAGTGCTTCCCCGTACGTGTTCTATCACAAAAAACTCTACTACTCTTCGACTAACTAACAATAATTCAGTTACCGATTCTACTGAATGAAACTATCATTAAAATATCTTATGCAAAAGAAATGGTAAGGTTTTAGTTTTTAAAACTATCATGGCTATTAACATAATATTCACTAAAAACGGGATATTTACCATGATTTGTGAGTTTTATATAAAAAAAATCTGGTAAGGTTTTGTCTAATTTTAAAAAACAATTTTAATTTGCTGACTTTGCTTAGACGTAACTCAATGTAAAGTCGCACTTGACTACTTAATTCAGCATTCAGTTTTAGAAAGAATTAAATGTTACAGCTTACATACGCGATATTTCGCTTTGATTTAAGTAAACCTTAATTCGGTCAGCGTTGGCACCTTGACCCGGCACTGTCACTTCTTGCAGACCAGCTGATCATGACGTACTTAGTAAGTAACGTGTGTTTGAAAAGTACTTGTCGACCTTCGAATTAGGATATTTTTGCATAGAATTAAGTTGTTACTTCATTAATGCTTATTTTTTTTTCTGATAATGGCAGCATAGCTAGTCGGACGTCTATATTGGCTGATAATTATGATAATGATGATTATGAAGGTTTTTCAAAATGTATAAAGATGTTTTTTTTTTTTATACTACTAAAGTGGTAACCAAGCGTACGGCCCACTTGATGGTCAGCGGTTACCGTAGCCTATGTACGCATGCAACATCATAGATATCACTTGCGTGTTACCACCCTGAGACGTTAGATGGTAAGTCTCATGTGCTTGTAATTTCACCGGAAACCATACCCTTCGAACCCTTCGAACGAAATAGGTATGGTGGTAGTCCTTCCCCGGACGAGCTCTATCACAGAGAACTCTACTACTCTTATTATATTACCTGGTATTTTTTTAACAAAAAATATACAAGGTACAAGTTAGGGACCTCTAGCAGTTAAACTAATTTTTGTAATGACGTTTTGATTTTATATTTATTAGACTACTCGGTAACGAGAATAGATTGTCAATAAAAAAATCAATAAAACTTCCGTTTTCTATAAGAACTTGGCTAATATTTCTTTTTAAAAATCAGTTTTATGGAAGTCAAAAAAGCAAGTGATATCTAGGCACTTATGCATGTTCTATAATGATTTAATTATTACCAAGGAGTTCCTCAAGTAAAGAAATAAACAAACTCACATCTCGACTAGGAAAACAAGTGTTAGATCGAATAGTGTCAGAGCATCAAGATTAGAACCTTCTAGAACTAAACGGTGTACATTACCCGCGATATCAGATCCCGATAGCATCTAGCCATTAACATTGCGTGAGTTGCTAAACCGGAAACATTGTTATGAAACTGACCTCTTTTCATCTGGCCTGTTTAGGTCTTGACATGGCAATACTCCGGGTTGATCACATAACTCTGTTAGCGACCATTCTCTATTGATCTCCGTCTCAAATTGTCTAATAAAATAGCAGGACAAATTCAGTAAAATCACAAGGATCACTTTGTCTTACAAGCTAGGAAAAGGAGAAGTTTCACGCAGTATGGAGCCGGGCCCTGGTCCTTTGTAGGGGTCTAGATAATTAGATAATCATTAAATAAACCGTTTATCAACGTTTATTTATTTTATTTCTGCTTCTTTCATAATCTAAAGTAAGTTTATCTTTGTGAAAGAGTGCAACACAATGCAAAACAACATGGCGGGTTTAACGAACAACTGGGTTATTAGATACTGTCAAAGTCAAGATGCGTCATGTGATCATTGCTAATAACTGTCATGGCGAACCTCTAGCAGAAAACTCAACACAATAAATATATTTTCTTTAGAACTTTTGCTTGTCTACTTAAAAATAAAACTGTTTGTTACTGTTAGTTTTGTATTTTTTTCCAATTTTCCTATGGTGTTACAAAGACTTAGGACACTATAAAATTGGTTCTTTACGCCAGTTCCAACGCGCTCATGTCAAATGTATTTTAGTGATGAGAAACATAAGCCGCGCGAAAATGTATGATTTAAAAGCATCGATAAGCACACGGCAAACCAATTCTAGGCACTGCTTGCCACACCGGTTGGGAGCGGACTGAGTTTCGCGGCGAGTAAAGAGGTTACCAGCCCTTACTTAACCCGTCTTTTCGGCACGCGAGGCACATACACTCACTCATTCTACTTAAATATAGTTCTGTGAGGAGTACCAACAAAGTGACAAACAAAATAATTTTTTATAGACCTGAAGCAGAGACGCTTTGCTTGCTCGCTCGTTTATTTAACAGTTAAATCGTGTTAAAATGATCAACAACTGCCTCCACTGACTACGCTAATAAACGTGTTCATAGCAAAGTTATGAATACGTTAAATCCAATGAAGCATGCTGCAATTATTTTGTGTATTGCGAAAGTATGATAAATGATAAAATAATACTTACGTAAACGCATTTAGTCTTATTCATTATCATACTGTAAACAAGAGAAATTATTGGGCCAAAGAGGCATAAATAACTGATTTCTTTATCTTTTGATGGCAACAATTTTGAAACGGGAACGACTGCTTAACGTGCTGCATAGCACGGGAGCGCTCAGTTGAAATGGCCACTGGCGGTCACCCACTTGGGTATCTACGCGGAACAGTACTTAACTTCGTTGATCTTATAACAACTTAGCCAGCTACGTCACGAGCGCTCCTTCCTCATGTGCTCATACTGCGTCGGTAGGTGCTCTAAGTAACAATAGGAAGTGGGTCAGCCCACCTTTTATCATCACAATGATAAATACGCCCATCTGTCACACGCAATGTGTGATGTGATGAGTCAGGGGTATTAGCAGATGGCACGTCTTGTATGTCATCCAGCCTTCTAATGTTCCCACTGTTAGGACACTGGCGTACTCTAAAGCGAGAATAATTGGGTTTTAATTTACCACGCTGACCCAATGACAGATAGCATAGAGCCTGACAACAAAAAATTAAGCCTTTCCCGTTTGTTGAAGATGATTCATGCGGAAAACTAAAAATTAGTTATGAGTCAAAGTCAAAGTCAAAAATGATTTATTTCAATAAAATCTCAAGGATCATTTCAAACTCAGTCACAGACGCCATAAATAAAAGAAGAAGAAAAGAAACGTCTTAAAGCTAGGTGAATTTACACCAATTCCACGCGCTTCAGCCTAGAAGAATCTGGCAACACTCGGCTGGGTTCCTAGCTTTTTTTTGATGATCTCTCTTCATCATAAAGCTTCAGTGTGGTGCCAATCGAACTAGGTGAGGCTCATGCCAAGAATATAAGTAGGTAAGTAAAAAAAGTAAAAATATATATTTAAAATAGTTTTTAACTATCATGGTTTGCAATAAAAGACTTCAGTTCTCCCGTGATCATGGTGCATGTAACTGCGCCGCAATATCGGGAATCAATTAAACTCACAAATCATATGGTATGGTAAATATCCCGTTTATAGTGAAAATTATAAAAATTAGTTGTTCTCCGAACGACCTTGCGAGCACAAACTTTTAAAATGAGCAATTTACTGCATTTTGAGGAGCTATTCTGCTTCACGCTGAAGATCCTCATCAGATCTTCACCAATTTTTTATGAGATCAACTTTAAGATACAGCCTTTCAAGAAAGTCTCAGAAAGAGTCGTTCGTCAACACACACCATAAATCTTGTCCCAGCTGGTGTTAGTTGACGAATCGTAAAAAAGCTATACTCCTCGTTCTGCAACTCACACCACATTAACTTTGGGTGAATTTAAGTATAGTTATGGCTTCCCCGGACAAGATCTATGACAAATAACTCTACTACTCTTCTTATTGACGTATCTTATTTGACGACCGATGTGGCGCAGCGGGCGCAGGTCCGCCTGCGACGTGGAGGTTGCGGGTTCGATTCCCGCCTCGGGTCAAATGTTTGTACAATCTACAAATATTTGTTCCGGGTGTTCTGGGTATTTTCTATATATAATAAAAAATATCTATCTATGTATTGTATTGTATTAAGTATATATCAGTCATCTAGTACCATAATACAGCTCTGTTCACAGCAGCTTATCTTATTTTTTTTTTTTATTTATTGTCCACCACGCGAGTGAAGTCGGCGGAAACTAGTTTGTGTCTCGACTTAGGTACTCTTCAAATTCAGGAACGGTACTTATACCTAGTTGCAAAAAAACCGCAAAGAATTTACAACATTACATTGATGCTACAGTTGCGGCAGCGGTTGGGAAACGCTACGCTTCGTCAGAGCCCATTATTTGTACTATCGGCGTTCGTGATTCATTCATTTCAGATTTGTGTGTAGTTTTGTTTGATTTATGGCTTCAAGTGATTATAGATTAGAGACAATTTTGAAGTGTTAATGGTACAGTTGGAAGGGGAAGACCTCGACGCACGTATTACGATCAAATTGAAGACGTGCTAAAGAAAGACCAGCCCCCCTACCATGAACTCTTAGAGCGATTCAAATTAGGACCTAAACTGAATTGTCAAAAAGTTTTGTATCATGAATTCAATAATTATTAATTTCACGGTATAAAATTTTTGACAATTCAGTTCATGGCTGGTCAGGAGTACCCTAAACCGACGAGCGTGTATGAAGAATGTGATGAGAGTAAATGAAGCAAAACAGGTGTGTCATGATCGTAGCAAGTGGAAATCCGTGGTCTCTGCCAACCCCTACGGGATACAGGCGTGATTTTATGTATGTATGTACTATTTTGGAGCGATTTTGTTCCATTTATCCTGTGTTGCGTTAAGTAAGTTCGTATGAGTCAGAGGCCAACTCTGGTGACAGAGTTTCTAAGCCGCCCGAAGGCCTCTGTCATGACCTAACAACTTTGAAAAAGGCGAGATCGACTGCTTAACGTGCCCTCCGAAGCACGGGAGCGCTCAGTCGAATTTGGACTACGCGGAACAGTGGCGATGTACAAATACAAAGCCCTCATCATCTAAAGCGCAAAACATCACAGTAGCATAAGACCTAAAACGCTAATTGTCTGATTAGTCATCATCATCATGACAACATTCTAATGTTCCCACAGCTGGGACACTGACCTACTTTCAAACGAGAGTGTTTGTCTGATTAGTAAGTTACCTAAATTGCGTAAGGTCTAAGTTGCAAAATGTCTGAAATGCATAACCTATGTCTGCTTTGCTTATTACCTAAACATCATTATGTCTAAGTAACAGTGCGCCTAAAAAATATTGTTATCGAAGCTGGCTTCCAATTCTGAAATAATAATTGTAATTCAAAATAGTTTTACTAAATAAAATAATAAAGATCACTTTGAAATCCTTCGCAACAAGACAAAATAGTATTTTAAAGGCATGCAAAATAATTTTTCTGTTGAAACAGGACATCGAGCAAGACGTCACTTTATTATCGTTTTCGCTAAAACGGATTTTATCGAGAATATAAAAATATGTTGATCGAACTTTTTAGCACAACCCACGCTTGGTTGATGATGGGATATAAAATTCGTATTAAAACATGGCATTTGTTCTAAATCTAAAATCTAGAATTTAATGTATTACAAGCGGTCGGATATTGAACAAGTTCTTCTCGTCATTACCCCGAGAAGGTTGCTGACGCCTTGAACTTTAGGCGACTCTTCGCAATTATGATAGAACCCGGTGAAGATGCGAGACTAGTGGAACGCCCCGACTTTATTCCGAATATTTTTCCCGCTGCGTTCTCTAGGAGTTGAATAAATAAATAATTAATGCTGGACAATTCACACAGCATCATCTAGCCTCAAGCTAAACAGTTTCCAACCAAGTAAATACCTAAGTATGCACGTAAGTACAATAATTTCAAACTTATAACCTCAACTTGGTTTAACATTTCCTTAGTAAAGTAGCACAGTTCTTCTTCGCCTATTTGAAGAATTATTCACCATGATGACTCGGAAAGCTGTGTTATGGTTACTAGATGACTGATATACTTAATACATACTCACATAGATATATATATTTTTTTATTAACATTCTGGCTGTTATTTAATTTTTATTTTATTATTAAAAGAGCTTAATTGAAAATAATTATATATTTGAATTTTTGAATAAGTTCCTAATTAAATATTGTTAAATTAAATTAAAATTGTGATAGGTAAATTAAGTAGTATTTTTTTGCACGCCGATTTATCAGTGAGGTATGTGGAACCAATTTATTATTGTAAAAACGAATGCATGGTGCATCATATCACATCACTCGAGCAAATATTTTTTTTTCATTTTATTTCATTTCATAGAAAGCTGCTAAATTGAAAGTTTATTTTATGAGTACAAGGATAGGTCTCTAGTAGTTATTGTTTTGAATGAGTGTTGATTATCAGTCAGTCAGTAACACAATGATTTTATATATTTAGATTAGATCAAATTAAGATTTAGGGTTATACAACATAATAACTATCTAGCCCCAAGCTAACCAGAGCATGTGTTATGTACTAGATGACTGATATACTTAATACAAATAATACCTAGATAGATACATTTTTTTTTAACCTGTTTCGTCTCACTGCTGGGCAAAAATGTATATGTTTATTTCCCACATTTTTATTATATAAAGAAAATACCCAGAACACCCGGAACAAATATTTGCAGATCGTACAAAATCTAACAACTGACTACTAAATAGTTTTAATTGTTTGGCAATGTCGTCTGAGGTATTCATGAATATTTAAAGGTATCGGTTTAAATTATATTTACTATTGTTTTACAGGAATAGGTTAAACTGTAAGTTAAGTAAATATTATAGAATATTATCTATCTATGTATTGTATTGTATTAAATATATATCAGTCATCTAGTACCTATAATACAGCTTTGTTTAACAGCAGCTTACCTGTGTATGCTGTGTGGATCGTCCAGCATTATTTATTATTTTATTATTTATTTATTATAGAAGGCTAACGAAGTCATAGTGAGTCCCTAGCAGGTACCTGCGTACATTATAATATGTTCAAAGGCTGCTAATTAAAATCTATAAAACGTAAATGCCAGTTCTCACGTGCGCTATTCGTACTCGCAACTGACCACGCATTGCACTGTCTAATATAATTTCAACGTGTCGAAACCGGATATTCACCTCACCTTTTATTAAATACTAAACCAACCTTGAGGTGAACGATTGCTTGGGATCGGAATGTTTAAAATATATAAAATTGTCGACATACCGACGAAATAACAATTTTGTTGCGGATTAATAAAATCAGCTGCGCGCAATTATATCAGACCTGTTTGGTTTTTTACTTAACTAGCAACCCCCGCCCCGGCTTCGCACGGGTGCTTGAACTACGTATAAACCTTTTGAATCAATCTATATATCGAGGAAAACCGCATTAAAAACAGTTGCGTAAGTTAAAAGAAACAGACGACGGAAGTAACTTGGTTTTATACTCTGTAAAGATTTTGCCACTATTTTTTATTGATCTCCAAAGATTTCAAGATTTCAAGATTTCAAGATATTTATTTGCACAAATAACGCTTAAACACACACAATAACACGCAAAAGGTCTTAGAACTTATTTGCCCTAAAAGATATAACATTTTTTTTTTTTTTTTTTTAAGAGCAGATTATGTGGGTGGCGTGGGTGCTGGTTCGGTCCTGCTGTGGAACAAACCCTTGGAAAGGAAAATTACATTTCCCTAGGCCAATTAACTCTATCACCCACTGACACATTCGAAGATTAAAGTGAAGGGTATTTATATAAATAATAAATCTACTGAAACAAAGTCACAGGCATTCAGGTTATTTCCACATAGTTTTCTAGAAAACAAAGCTTTTTGAACAATTGCAATATGAAGTTCACATTGTTTTCAACACGGTCTTTTGTTTCGATTATTTGTCGACCTCAGGTATTAGCTAATTTTACCAAGACACCTAAGTACCTATCGTCATCATCATCGGCCGAATGTTCCACGGTTGGGACACTGGATTACCCTCGAACGAGAGTGATTAGGTCGTAATACAGCTCCGCGCCAATGCGGTTAGGTGTATAGCACATTCTTTCAAGCAGAGAACTGCCCTCTGAAGCACGGAAGCGCTCAGTCAGTAGTTTAGTTATTAAGTTTCACTTGGTAGTGTACCTTTTAAGCCTAAACACACAGTTTGCATACTACTGCTTGGAGGCAGTATATTCTTCTAGGCTGGGGCGCGTGGAACTGGCGTAAGTTCACCTAGCTTTAAGACGGTTCAAAATGATCCTTGTGATATGATTGAATAAAGAGATTTTTTACTTTACTTTATTAAACTAATGCAAGAGTTCTTTGTGATAGAACTCGTCCGGGGAAGTACGACCACTATACCTATTTCTGCCACAAAGCAGTAATGCTCGCATTGCTGTGTTCCTGTGTTAAGGGTGAAATTACTGGCATATGAGGCTTTTGACCTATGCTTCAAGGTGGCAACCCGCGAGTGATACCTTTTGATATTGCAAGCGTCCATAGACTGCGGTAACCGCTTACCATCTTGTGGGCCGTACGCTTGGTTGCCACTTCAGTTGTATAAAAAAAACTAGGCCTGGCACTGCGGTGGCATCCAAGAGTCTTACCACCAGGTTACTAGTACCGTTTTTAGCCATTTTGTTGTTAATTCATGGCACTAATAAAATCAGTGATGTATCAGATGCTATTATGTTGATAATTAGTCAGACAGTCTGTAATGTAACGTGTAATTCTATGTAAATATTGATTACAGGTTAAAGTTACGCAAAGGTTTTGTTCTAAAAATAGCTTTAAGTTTATTAAATCCAATAAAAGTGATAGTACTCAGCACTCATGCAAGCATTGACCAAAACATGCGCGAACCAAAATAGCACAGTTTCAACACAACTATAAATGAAACCTACTTAAAATCCAGTTTAAATACATTCAAAACCTGTTCTATATCATTCTTAGATACAACTTTCGAAGCGAATTATGGAAAAATGATGTTATTCTAATGAAAAACTCACTCTTATTTGATTTTTTGCCTATTTTACACAAGCATCACACTCTTCGAGATAACACTGACTGAACAACTCTAACAGATATTCAATCTTCCATTCAAGAGAACGAACAGCGTATAGATTCGTTTAAATGAATGAATGAAATCAGCGCGAAAGAGTTAAAGAAAATTGAGCTCTAAAGACTTCGTTCTTAAGACTGAATTTAAAGCTGAACCTGTTGTTGTAGAATTTAGCACTTACTAAGGTTTAAAAAATCGAATGCTTATCGATTGAAACTAGATTTTAGTTTAGTAAAATTAACTGACCTAGCATGAAATGTTTTCAAAAATTATGTCCTGTAGAAAATGCTACAAAGACGCTACGCCGTAGCAATAACTGCTACATTACGGCGGCTTTTTTTATGTCAGCAAGTGACAAGACAATCAAGACGCCCGCCTGACTATAACAATGTTAAGCACCACGCCTGACTATAACAGATGCAGTTCCACCCAAAGATAGTGTTGTGTGAAAGTGTGAACTCAATCGTGTACCAATTTGTTTTTTGTTTTTCGATTATGTGTGTAATGCCTATTGCGCAGGTACCAGTGCAAGCAATGCTAAGCAATGCAAAATGTTATGGGGCTTGTAACTTCTTCGTCAGGTTTGACTGTTTTTGACCATTTCCTCGTCAATTTATTTCAAAATTACAAGTTCTATTGAACTAAACTGTGAGATACCAATCGACTTTGACTCTCGTGTTAGCAGTAATGACGTCACAGTGACGTGTGGAGAGGCAGCCTTGAGCGACCTACCACAGGGTACGTAGTAGGTATTACACAGTAGTACATGCCATTTATTAAACCAGTTGTAATCATGTAAACCTATGGTTAGCTAAGGGCTCAGATGATGGGATTTTTCTAATATAGGTAATAAGATCGTGTTTGTTATGTAATAAATAATAATAAATAAATAAATAATGCTGGACAATCCACACAGCATCATCTAGCCCCAAGGTAAGCTGCTGTTAAACAGAGCTGTGTTTATGGGTACTACATGACTGATATAATTTCTGCTGAACTTTGACTGTCGATACAACGTTTTTACTTTTTTTACGAGGCTCTTGTCGCGGACAATAATTAACTAATAAGACCTATGTACCTACAAACCAACTTATCTAATAAATAAATGATATGATATGGTTTATGGTTTAAATATTTTTATTCTCAAAAAGACATAATACATGTCACTTAAATGAGAACTACACAATCTTAAAATTATCTGAAATACAAGTATATATATATACCCAAAATCCTTGAAGAATCCTTTGAAGAGGATTTTGAAACATTAGTTTTAAACGCATACAAAAGATTTGAACGCGCTCCTGCCTAAAGTAAAAGTTCATAAAAGCTACTGCAGATATAGCTTACCTAACAGGCCTCCGCTATATCTAAAAGGGACCTAATATGTTCGCGAACAGCTTAACACGCCCTTTGAAGCACGGAAGCGGTCAGATGGAAATGCTGGTCTATTTGTCGCCGCCAGCCATACGTTCAGCGCCATCTACCAGCGTGTTGCAGCGTTAAATAGAATTCATAGATAAATTTCATAGTGTAGCAAATAACCAATAGAGAGTGCTGCCCCCAACAAAATTCTAGAACATTCATTCTCTCTGATATGACTGTAAGAAAAAGACACCGATTGTAATTTATTTAAAATAAACGTATTTTCACTGGAGTTAAATAAATATTCATTGAAGACGAACCCGAAGTTCCCCGTAGCTACCACACTATTCAAGTCACCTGGTGCTACCTAGATCTATGATACTCGTACATCATTTGATTTATTCGACGTATTTGCGGAACAGAATACCGCACTGGTAAGCAAAATACAGCTCAGATCTGAACAGATCTTTTTAATAAGCGTGAACCACTGAATTGTAATGGTATGACACAACCACACGCTAGCTCTTACCTACTACTGTAACGTTTTTATGTAAGTTTGTGTGGCAGTTGCTTTTTTTAAGAAAAAACTTGTGAAAAGGTCCTTAAAAATTCTTTTGTACTAAAAAGATAAAAGCACAAAGATAATGCTTGAAAAAGTTACTTTCAATTTATGTCTTCTCATAGCTTATCGCTTTGGCGCCCAATATATTTCGACAGATTGCGTATTTCAGTTTCAAAACTAAATTTCTTTATTTACAATCATAGAAATAATTACTTCAGTAAAAACTACTGCGGAACCTATCTCTATTTAAGTACACATTATTAAAGTCAGTGCCATGCGAGCAAAGCCGGAGGCAAAAGCTACCGTACCATAAACGCAATTGCATTGCTGCATGATGTTTTAATCATGTCAGCAAATCTTAATTGTAGACTCTCTTACTCGGTCATTAGATCGTGTATGAGCCCTGAAAACGGCCATTATTATATTACTTAATTAATGGAGATAGAATGACTAGCAGCAGACCCAATTACTCTCGCTCGAGAGCAAACCATTGTTCTAAAATTGGATATTTATAATAGAAGATTATTTTTTTCTCTTATTTGCTGTTGTTGCCTTGCTGTTTATTTTACCCAATTTAAAAGTAGTTTCACCAGAGTTGGCCACTGACTCATACCAACGAACGAACGAAATAGTTTCAAAAATTCTTTCACCATTAGAATGCTCGTTATTCCTGAGCAACATAAAATAAATAAATAAATAATGCTGGACAATCCACACAGCATCATCTATCCCAAGGTAAGCTGCTGTTAAACAGAGCTGTATTATGGGTACTAGATGACTGATATATATTTAATACAATACAATACATAGATAAATATTTTTTATTATACATAGAAAACACTCAGAACACCCGTAACAAATATTTGCAAATCCTACAAACATTTGTCCCAAGGCGGGAATCGATCCCTAATCGAACATAGGCTATATTTATTACAAGCGATCCGCTACGGCTTCGCAGGGGTGGTTTTTTTTGACCCGTGCGAAGCTGGGGCAGATCAGCTAAGTAGTAATAGTAGTATATATAAGTAGTAATATTTAAAAAAAATGTTATAAGCTATTTAGATTCACTACTAAGATAAGTGTTATTATAATAATTGATTCAGATACGAGATATTATGTTCCAAGGATAAAAATAATGTTTCTGCAATATCCGCAATTCAATATAATGAGAAAATATCTTCACTTATGGTACTGATGAGCTACAATAATAGTTTTAAGTCGAGTAAGTTAATTGGCGTTAAAAAAAACAATTTAACAAGACCTCTCATTTAAAATATTTCCTATATTTATTTCCTATATACTTATTTAGAATCCAGGGATTTTACAATATCAAACGGTAAAGAAAGTCATCATTTATTTGTAGATTATTTTTGTGTTAATATAGCTCGTCTGATCCGAATTACTAGAAACTTAAACAGCGCTAGGGATATCCCTACCAGAGATATCTCTGGTATTGCATGTTTATAGGCTACGGTAACAGCTTAGCACCTGGGGGACAATATGCTTGGTAATTCAGCTGTATAAAAAAGGTTCCATCTTTTTCTCTTCAGGTACGGAACCCTAAATACAGCTAATGGATCGGATGACATGCACTATGTTAAAACGCAGTTCAACAAGACTAGGTCGAGAGCAGAAAACCGCGGCAATGGTCAAACAGTGGACAATTACACTCACACAGACGTAACTCGAGAACGAGTATTACCTTATTCAAGTTGGTATTATGTAACCATTCAACGACATAAATGAACAACAGCCTTGTTAGTTGTGAGTACAAAAAAACATTGTCATCCGAGGAAAAAAATAAAACCGAGAGCCATTCACGAAAAACTAGTTTGACAATCGCAAACTTTAACATATTATCCAGCAGTCAGTCTGAGTACACAAACTCGTTTGAGAATCGCAAATTTTAACGTATTATCCAGCAGTCAATCTGAGTGCTTAGCACGACAAACTAGTTTGACAATCGCAAACTTTAACATATTATCCAGCAGTCAGTCTGAGTACTTAGCACGACAAACTCGTTTGAGAATCGTAAATGTATCGTCAAGCTGTCAATTTGTGTGTGTGTTTTTTTTTTATACAACTGTTGCGGCAACCAAGCCTACGGCCCACAAGATGGTAAGCGGTTACCGCAGCCTATGGACGCTTTCAATGCCAGAGGTATCACTCGCGGGTTGCCACCTTGAGGCTAAGATAGAAAGCCTCATGTGCCAGTAATTTCACCGGAAACCCTTCACACCGGAACACAGCAATGCGAGCATTACTGCTTGGCGGCAGAAATAGGTATGGTGGTAGTCCTTCCCCGGACGAGCTCTATCACAAAGAACTCTACTACTCTTAATAAATTTAAAGCACTAAAGAAGAGCGTTAAAAATCTTATACAAATTGAAAGGACGTTACGTTTATATTTACGATTGTCAAACGAGTATTTCGTGAACTAAAAAATAGAGATGTTTTAGAGAAGTTAAAAAAAAAAAAAAAGTTAGTAGGTAATTTCGAGAGTTTTGTCGTCCATCTTATTCTTGCCAATACGTCATAATATTTAGGTAGGTCCTCCTATTTGAATATTTTTTCTCGGATTTGAGTTTTGTTGTGTAAAAAAGTTTTTTTGAAATCGGATTAGTAGTTTTCTAGTTTATTCGTAACTAGCGGCTCGTCCCAGCTTCGCACGGGTGCAATTAAAACTTAAGCACCCGTGCGAAGCCGGGGCGGGTCGCTAGTCATTCATAAAGTAGGACCGCACGTCTTAGCCGCGCGGCTACCTATTTCATAGATGTGCACTGCACGCCCCTCTCTGGCCACGGCGCGCGCGCGGGCGTTTATATATTGTTTAGATTGTCATTTTTATATTTCGTCATAACTTTTGAATGAAATGTCTGATTTCAATAATTCAAACAGTTATCTACAGGTATTGAAACAGTCTTGAATATGAAATGATTTATTTGGATAAGGATTAATATAAAGGTATGGAATACACGGTCTAATTTTGGTCGGCATTTCTATCAACTTCAAAAATGTAAAAAAGTAGTTATAGTTACATAACTACAATAGTTGGACATACGGTATCGCTGACTTTTTTTTAGATATCAATATGTTCTTTAATATTGTAGAACATTTTTCTGTTTTATCATCAATAGTTTCCGCAGCGTATGCGATGAAAGACATTTTATGGCTATTTTTTTTACACCTTGGGTTACATTATTGAAGTTTTAGTAAGGATCCTTATTATTTTTCAAAATAAAATATAGCCTATGTTACTCAGGGATAATGTAGCATTCCAATGGTGAAAGAATTTTTGAAATCAGACTAGTAGTTTTTGAGTTTATTCGTAACAAACATAAATACAAAAACACGCATCTTCTCTCTATTAATACCCGGAACAAATAATTGCTGATCATGCGAGCGGTTTTCTGCTATAATTGTCATTCGATTATAATGATAGGGCAAATACAGAGTGCGTGATCCTGCAGGCCGCCAATACATGTTGGCCGAGTGAAGGCCAGCGCGAGTGAAGGCGAGCGTAGGCAAATCGATGCAAGCAAGACTTTTCCGAATGTATTATACTATTAAATAAAATACACAAATACATTACATGAATGGTAGATACCTACTCCGTTTAATTCGTAACTTTGAGTATTAATCATTGACAATGTTTGTCCTTTGTTCGTCCAATGGCCGTCACAGTCGTCTTTTTTCTTTTTAAATTAGATGACATTGTCAGAATGCACATGATGACATTCTTTTAGGATCTTTAACTACATAATAATAAATTATATACGCTTATTTTAAGTATGCTAACAAATGAAATAGGAATTTAAAAGCTGCCGGATTAACGCGTCGAATAAAAATGGAATACTGGCAAAATTGTGACAATCTTTGGCTGAGTTTGCGCCAGCCGCGCTACCGTCCACACGTTTGGCAAGTATAATAAAACCTTTACACTTTAGCGTTTGGCTTGACTCGGTCAGCTTAAACGAGTGACAACGAATGTCGCCAAACGATAACGAGGTAATAAGTAAAGCTGTCCACGCGTTGGTAATTGGCGGTCACTCCGCAAGGCTGGGACAACATGTAATTGGAGACTTTAGAAGTTTACTGCGCGGTTCGAGCACTAGTTCCTTTGCTACATTGTAGTGTAGTGTAATACACAGTGAGTGACAGACGTGTTTGTTAAACTGTTTAGTGGTGCGTGCGTTTTAGATAAAAAAGTAAGTTTTATTATTTTTTTAAATAATGTTAAGCGTACCTAAACCATATAAACAGTTTTTCCGTCGGTTTAAAAATTGAAGGTCGTTTATTAATATTATGTGAACTGTTTTTCCTTGCTAACGTATGTAGGTATATTATGTAACTAAGTATAGTAAATTATTCAAAGTAGTTGATTTTTTACTTGTAATTGTTATTATCTTATGTCAACAAATACGAGATTGCCTAGTCCCTCGCCTGATGTTAAGCGCCACGCCTAACCATAATTGTAGCAGTGTCGCTCAGTGTTTATACCTTTTTTTTTTAACGGGGAGGAATCTGCATCCAGACATCCCGTCGCATAAGGGTACGACCGGGGTGTGTGAGGTTGTCGGACTCGACGACTCACTAAACCATCCCCGGTGGCCAGCCTCGATGCATGCAAAGGGGCTCCACGGTCCCATAGGGCTATCAGTGGTGCCCCTCTCGCATCGCGCTCCAAGCACTTCCCGGGGCTAACAAAAGTCAGCCCCAGCACCTCGCAGTGCTGCGGCAGCGCAGGGCCACCCCTGTGCTACCGCCCTTCCCGGGTTCAGTCTTTATACCTGCCCCGGCTTTGTGGTGCACCCGTGCGAAGCCGGGGCAGGTCGCTAGTATATAATGTTTTAACATAATGAGCCTTATTTTAAAGATCGACTAAACGCGAACTGGCTAAATAGTTTTTAGGGTTCCGTATCACAAAATGAAAAGTGAAACCATCACTTTGTATTGACTGATGTCCACTTACCTACGTGAAACGAGAATATTTTTTAATTATTTTATTTAAATTTTACTGTCCCCATTAACAGATTATGCACAATGGGGACAACGGGCATGTTTTTTAATAATTTTATTAAAACCCCATGGTCCCCATTAACGGGGACACGAATAATGGGGACATTGGAAATACACGAAAATCCGATGTTTAGCTGCGCACGTATTAATAATAATAATAAAAAACTATTACAGAGAAAATACATAAATACACTGAATTTAAAGAAGAAATTATACGAATCTGGAAGCTAAACAAAGTATATATTGTACCATTGGTGGTCTCCAGCACAGGTGTGATACCGAAAAGTCTGCATCATTACCTTAATATAATTAATATCCCGGAAAACACTTATATAACAATGCAGAAAGCTGCGATTCTTAACACCTGTAGGATTGTTCGTAAGTTCTTACAAAAGTACGTCCTGTCTCACTCAACATGATTCGCACTTGGCTTAGGCCCGTGAGTCTCATTAGACCGAAATATTTATATTTCGAGAGTAAAAAAAACATTGAAAATAATAATAACAATAATAAATTCTTTATTTCAGACCACTTAGGTCCATACAATTTGAATAACACAATACAATTTAGAAATATTAAACACAATGAAGAAAATCTGAAACATGTTACAATAAAATTAAAGAAAATTGTAGGTAATAAAAAATATAAATATTGTAAAAATATAAAAGTTATCATTCCTTCCGTGTCTTTAGTGCTGGGCAAAACTTTATCTAAACCTGTTCCAGCTCAAGCAGAGCTTAAGATACACATCTAATAAGCAAAAATTAGTCGACCAGCAAAGATTTCTACAGGTATAATAGTCAAAGGCGACCAGTTTGACACTTGACAGGTATATAAGAGTAGTAGAGTTCTCTGTGATAGAGCTCGTCCGGGGAAGGACTGCCACCATACCTATTTCTGCCGCCAAGCAGTAATGCTCGCATTACTGTGTTCCGGTGTGAAGGGTATGGTTTCCGGTGAAATTACTGGCACATGAGGCTTTTGATCTTAGCCTCAAGGTGGCAACCCGCGATACCTCTGGTATTGCAAGCGTCCATAGGCTGCGGTAACCGCTTACCATCTCGTGGGCCGTACGCTTGGTTGCCACTTCAGTTGTATAAAAAAAAAAAAATACCGGAGCCTCTGATCATTAGGAACATTATTCCCACTGACAAAATTGTGGCAAACTCAGCCACAGACGCCACAAATTAAAAGAAGAAGAAACCCCGCCGTGAAACAAAAATAAATAAGTAAAAAGGATAGTGTACGGAAACCACAGCAATAAGACCACTCAAGCTTGTCTCTATTTTGTCTAGGCAAAGGTGGAAAAACAAAGGTTATTTTTGTTTCTGGTGGGTTGAAGGTTAGAGGTTGTATTGTGTAAGAATTATGTGTGTTTACGTGTAGATAATCAGTTTGTTTTATCTCAATGGTTTCGTAGACTAGCATCTAAAATCTTTCCGTGGCATGGGTACCTACTACCTATGTTATTTATTTACTTATTTATAAATATGGATCACCAACAGAAGATACACAGGCATAGATAGTTCGCACGGCGGATCTAGGCTCCCGTGAAGTTAGCTGTTTGTGATGCGCAAATAAACAATTTAGTTCGAATAAGCTCCATTGAGCATCGAAACGGCTAACTTCACTACGGCCGAGATCCGCCGTGCGAACTATACACATTTATAAATTACAGAGGTACTCTCCGGTCAGGTGCTCCCTCAATAGAGATGACCAACTGAACACATCATGCACAAAAATAAAAGCTGTGAATTCAACTGAACTGTGTACATATTAAATGTATTTGATTAATCTAGTAAAACATAATTCGCACCTAGGTTATAAAAATAATTCAGTTAAATACGATACATTTTGAGTTTAGAGTGAGGTTTCCTTGTTTTTTGTAGGGCAAAAAATATCAAGGTTTCAAATTAAGGTAAGTAGTAGGTAGGTAAGTACCTACTTACTTAGTTAATTTTTTTTAGTGCACCCATGTACTTAACAGTTTTAAATTGTAATATAATATAAATAATAATAATAATATAATGCTGGACAATCCACACAGCATCATCTAGCCCCAAGGTAAGCTGCTGTTAAACAGAGCTGTATTATGGGTACTAGATGACTGATATATATTTAATACAATACAATACATAGATAGATATTTTTTATTATATATAGAAAATACCCAGAACACCCGGAACAAATATTTGTAGATCGTACAAACATTTGTCCCAAGGCGGGAATCGAACCCGCAACCTCTGCGTCGCAGGCGGACCTGCGCCCGCTGCGTCACATCGGTCGTCTATGAATCATCGTCGTCATCGAATATGATTAGGTACTATGTTTTATTAAATATTCTCATTTTTACTATAAATTAACTATCAGTTTTCAAGTGTTATTTTAATTTTGAATTCTTTATGTTAACAAACATTTAACAATTTTTTCTTTGATTGTAGTATTATATTAGATAAATGTTGAAATTAGTTATTTTAAATAGCTTCTTAAACTAAGCTATATTATTGTACCTGCAGTAGAATTGGATTACTATTTATTTATATAACAATATATGTTTAGGGATATATTTTTAATTTTTAATGTTATGTACAATCTAATTTATCAGTTTTACTTTAATTTTATCTTATCGTATAATCACCCAGATCGGCGGAGGGCATTGGTACGCCATCACCCAGGATCATAATCCTAGCTTGGGTACCAATGTTGTCCATCAAGGAAATAGTAAAAAAAAAAAAAGATTAAAAAAAAATGTTCTTTATGAAATACGAATAAGACTTCAAACTATCTCGATGCCAAATTTCATGTAAATCGGTTCCGCGGTTTAGCGTTGACAGCTAAAAGTGGCTAGTAAATAAACAATAAATAAACATATCTCTTCCTCTCTCTCTGTCTGTATCTGTCTACCAGCGATTAGTTACCCTAAAAAAATTAGGTATGGTTAAGTTATATACACTCATCAACATTGTCCAGGGATATTCAACATTTTGTTGATTTTTAACAAAACTGACAAAAACTGAAAATAATTTCTTAAAACAAACATACATACACACACACACCCAGGCTTTTTTATATTTTATACAAACTAAAGTGGCAACCAAGCGTACGGCCCACAAGATGGTAAGCGGTTACCGCAGCCTATGGACACTTGCAATACCAGAGGTTTCACTCACGGGTTGCCACCCAGAGACGTAGATCGAAAGTCTCATGTGCTTGTAATTTTACCGGAAACAAACAGTATGCTTGACGGCAGAAATAGGTACATATGGTGGTAGTCCTCCCCCGGACGAGCTCTATCACAAAGAACTCTACTACTCATAAAACTTAGACTAGACATACTTAGAGACTTAGACTTTCGCATTTATAATAAATAGGATAGCGTTTAAAAAAAAAGTCAAAAATGATTTGTTTCAATAAAATCACAAGGGTCATTTTGAAACGTCCTAGGTGAATTTACGCCAGTTCCACGCGCCCCAGCCTAGAAGAATCTGGCAACAAACTCGGCTGGGTTAGGTACCTATATAATATTTATTAGTACATTATGGTACTACTGTGTAACATTGGTGAATACCGCTGAGGCGCCATTGAGCCCCGAGCCGTAGGCGAGGGTCTTAAGATAGCCGAGGACGGTAATCATCAATACACACGTGTATCATACGACGTTTTTCAACACACTTGTGAATAAAATAACAAAAAAAAACTCATAATAAAATAACAAAATAAAATCAATAACTCACTAGTGAGTTATAGCAATGAAAAAGTCATAGTTTGATTATGGGTGTCATTCTGTGCCTAATAGCGATGACCATAGAGCCACTTTATAAGCAAGTGTGTTGAAAAATATATTATAATATTTTGAAATAACGGTTTTTTCAGCATAATGACTCCAGACCAAGTAAAGGAATTCCCTCTGACAGAGGAATACAAAAAGAAGACGTTTATAACTCCTCAGGATATCAGGAAGTTCAGGGCGTGGCTGGAGACACAGCCTCATTTGCCGGCTGATGCTATAACAGGTTAGTTCTTGTCGATGGTTACCGTAGCCTATGGACGCTTGTAACTCCCACATTCTTATAGACAAGATCAAAAGTATTATGTGCCAGTAACTTCATTCTTGCACTCCTTCGCAAAAATAAACTTACTTTAGATCACGAAAGAAGCCAAAATAATATAAATAATGGTTTCTTTAATGATTATCTAATCATCTAGACCCCTACAAAAGACCAAGGTCCGGCTCCATACTGCGTGAAACAACTCCTTTATATGAAAAGCGGGTCAACAATGGGGGTTAACAATGGTTCAGGGGTCAATACTCCACTCTTGTATTTTAAACTTTAACCTTTGTATATCTGCAAGTGATGACATGTGAATGCTCGAGGTATGATAAAGCTGATCCAGCTGCGGTCAGCTCATTACTGTCCAAGGTCGAATCGCACGCCTGTCAGTCTTCAAACTGGCAATTAGTTTTTCTATGACCAGGAAGTCAAGTATGTAAGAACGATTCATAATAATAATTATTAGCTATTTAGGTACCTAAAGATTCTGAATTTTAATACCTACATAGATAATGGCTAGACACTACTACTTTATGTTGGTTTACCAGGTGTATCTACCAATGTACCTAATATACATAATTCGTGGGTTACGTAGTAGGTAGGTATTGAACTAAAGCGCTACTTGTGTGTAGTGTTTTTTTTTTATATAGCTGAAGTGGTAACCAAGCCACAAGAGGTCCACAAGATGGTAAGCGGTTACCGTAGCCTATGGACGCTTGCAATACCAGAGGTATCACTCGCGGGTTGCCACCTTGAGGCTAAGATCGAAAGCCTCATGTGCCAGTAATTTCACTGGAAACCATACCCTTCACACCGGAACACAACAATGCGAGCTTTACTGTTTGGCGGCAGAAATAGGTATGGTGATAGTCCTTCCCCGGACTCTACTCTTAAAAAGTCATGGTAATCAGTTAATCTACGGGGATAATTTTAAATCAATGACAACAAGTCTGAAATCACATTGTCGGCAGTTTAACTGCCCTTCATACCTTATCAAAAACAAACATTGAAGAATTCTTCGCCATACTAGGAAACCGTTTTATCTGTGGTGGGGACTGGAATTCAAAACACTTGCATTGGGGTTCGAGACTCACCTCAACAAGAGGGAGGCAATTATACCAAGCACTAGGAGAGCTCAACTTAGAATGCTTATGGGCTGGTGAACCTACATACTGGCCGACGGACCAAGGAAAAGTGCCGGACCTACTGGACTTCTTTATAACCAAAAACATACCTATCAACAACATAAACACAGAGTCAATGGTTGACCTCTCTTCTGATCACACTCCGGTGATTCTGAACGTCAGCTGCAAAATATTTCTTACTGAAACTCCCCCAAAATAATACAACAAAAACACAGACTGGGAAAAATTTCAAAATATAGTCACAGCAGAGACAGAATTGATAATACCTCTGTTCTTCAGAGGATATAGAGATGGCAGTGGAAAGATTAAATCGGATTATACATACAGCAGCACACAAATCGACTCCCACACGAAAAATACAGACCCCAAAAGTACACGTGTATCCAACATTTATCAAGGACAAGATTCAGGAGAGACGAGACACAACATAAGATAACCCAGAGATAAAGCGGCTTTTAACAAAGCGTCTCAACAACTAAAACTGCTAACCAGGAGCATGAAAAATGTCAACCTACAGTCATACCTTTCAAACTTAACACCAACAAGCGACACCAACTACTCTTTGTGGAAGGCCACTGCGAAACTAAAACGCCCTAAAAATCAAATAACACCCATCAAAAAACAAGCAGGAACCTGGGCGAGAACAGATGCTGATAAAGCTACAGCCTTCGCCGATCACTTGCACAACGTCTTACAGCCGCTTCCCAATACCAGCCATGAGTTTGAGAAATAAATAGAGGATACATTACAAGCAGCAACTCAAATGTGCTTACCCTTAAAAAGAGTTTCACCAAAAGAAATTGTCAAAGAAATCTGCAACCTACAGGAAAACAAAAGCCCAGGATACGATCAAATCGACGCCACCCTACTAAACACCTCCCTAAAAAAGGGGTACTACTAATAGTTGCCATTTTTAACGCCTGCTTAAGACTTTCCTCTTTCTCATGTCAGTGGAAAATAGCTCAAATTGTAATGATTCTGAAGCCGGGAAAACCACCACAAGAGGTGTCCTCTTACCGACCCTTATCCTACTACCAATAACGGGGAAACTACTAGAGAAAATCATACTTGTCAGAATGCGCGAACACTTTGAAGGTGTCATACCCAAACACTAATTCGGATTCAGAGAAGGACATGGCACGATCGAACAAGTACATCGACTCGTTGATATCATAAGCAGAACCTTCGAAAAGAAAGAATACTGCTCAGCAGTGTTATTGGATATTAGCCAAGCTTTCGACAAAGTGTGGCATAGAGGACTACTCTACAAAATAAGACAAAGGCTGCCTCACTCATTCTTCCAAATGCTAAAAAAGAAAAGATGCTATGAGGTTAAACAAAATGCTGAAACATCCAAAATGTACGAAATAAAGTCAGGTGTACCACAGGGCAATATCTCGGGCCCGGTCCTTTACCTAATCTTTACTGCTGATCTCCCAACCACTGAAGGCACCACTACTGCCACATACGCAGACGATACAGCTCTTTTCGCTGTACATGATGATCCATACACAGCAAGTAGTATTTTACAGAGACACCTTACATAAATTGAAAAATGATTCAATAAATGGCGAATCAAGGCTAACCAAGATAAATCAGTACAAGTAACCTTTACCCTTCTTAGGAAAACCGGTCCACCTATCTTATTGTACAACAATGAAATTCCACAAGCAGAAGACGCTAAATACTCGGGTATCCACCTGGACCGCTGTCTCACCTGGCGAAAACATATCTGGACTAAACGAAAACAATTAGATCATAAGCTTCGTAGTATGTACTGGCTTATTGGACGAAAGTCACAACTAACAGAAAACAGCAAAATGACCGTATATAAATCTATAATCAAGCCAATCTGGACTTATGAAATTCAGCTATGGGGAACAGCTAGCCACAGCAACATTGAAATACTTGAAAGATTCCGAAACAAAACGATGAGAGCAATGTTTAGAATACCTCCGCATATCAACAGTGAAACAATAAATAGAATCACATAGCATAAAATATCAAGACAGATTAGACGGACATAGAAACGAACTAGCAGCAAACAGTTAAGTGAACTGGCCTACAGTTCACCTGACTAAAGAGACAGGGATACCGCACCTAGCGGAAAGATTCGCAGAGAAAAGTTAGAAAGGCTCAATGGATGCCTCTCTCTAAAATATAATATGAAAACCCAAACCAGACATAAAAAAAACAGGATATAAAAAAAAAGTAACGGGAAATATATATCTCCCACTACTTGTAGCCTTGTAAGAAATATTATCATGGGTTAGTTCGTATAAGTCAGTATGCACGAGGGCATACTGACTTATAATGACATACTGGCTCAAAGGGCATTGTCATAGCCATGACTGCCCGGGACCGAAAAATTAGTAGTAGTACATACTAAACACAATA
Source organism: Colostygia pectinataria (assembly GCA_951394395.1). NCBI lineage: Eukaryota > Metazoa > Arthropoda > Insecta > Lepidoptera > Geometridae > Colostygia > Colostygia pectinataria. The sequence goes on from OX596369.1 coordinate 10,036,106, forward strand.
CGTACAACAGTTTTCGCATAAGCACAGTAGCGTTTATCTTTCTTAAATACATAATTTCTGGTGGTCCTGCTGGGAAGCATGCTTCTAGCCACTAGCGAAGTCGATTGTCTCAGTAACTACCTGACGAACGTGCAGCAACAAACGGCATACGTACACTATGTACGTCTAACGTACATTAAGATATAAATTATCGGATTCTAACGTGGTGGCTCTGCTGGGTAGTACCACGCTGATAATTATGTCTACTTCAACCTTCCAGACATGGACTTGATCCTGACGTTCCACTGCTGCAACCGCAGCGCCGAGGTCTCGAAGCAGATCCTGGACCTGAACCTCACGCTGAAGACCTTGTTTGTCAACTTCTACAAGAACCGGTTAGCTGATGACAAGATGCTGGCGCAAATGAGGAACTAGTAAGTATTTGTGAGCCTTTAAATTGAGCGCTTTGCATGGCAACAAGAGTAACTAATACCACCACTAGACGCTTTACAAAAAGGTAAAAAAAACACAAAAAAAGTATCTTCAATAGTTATCGAAACCTCTATATTTTATTCCAAAACAGTAGGGTTGCGGGACAGAACTATATTTATGTAGAATGAGTGAGTGTATGTACTTCGCGTGCCGAAAAGACGGGCTAAGTAAGGGCTGAGTAACCTCTTTACTCGCCGCGAAACAGTCTGCTCCCAACCGGGGGCGGTGGCGGTGTGGTGGTGTGCCAGTGCCTAGAATCGGTTTGCCGCGTGCTTACTAAATATATTTGTGTTTAAAATACAAGTAGCAAATACCTACCTACCTACGCTCGGTTTCCATACAAATCGACAAACTCTTTCATTCTACTTAAATAGGTATAGTTCTGTAGTTACGGGCCCCTGTCTGATAAATCGTGGACCAGAATATTAGAAACTCTAGAAGAGCTAGGGCTAAGCGACAGACCACTCCGCATTGGGTCCGCGTGGTGGATTAAGACCCAATCACTCTCGCTGGAGAGTAGGCCAGTGTCCTAGCAGTGGGAACATTAGAAGGCTGTCATAAAAGTGGTTACCGTAGGTACCCCATGTATAAACGCAATACCAGAGGTAGGCAACATGTGTGAGCTGCCATCCTGAGACGTGGATCTAAAGCCTCATGTGCCTGTATTTTTTATTTTTTATTTAATAATGCAAGTGACAAGACAATCAAAGCACCCACCTGATGTTAAGCACCACGCCTGACTATTACAGATGCAGTGCAACCCAAAACTTGAAGTTTTAAGTGTTTGCGTGGCATTGCGCTTATCACCCCGAGACATTGTTGTTAAGAGCCCTATCTTTGACAATCCTTGATTTTCTTGTAGCCCGTGAAGTTTCGAACACTATTGTGGCTCGTGTGTTGAAGATATTTTAACGAAAATAAAAACAAATAAAAGCTTTATCCCTTAAAATTTAAGCCAACAGAGCAAATATTAATTAACTCAAGACATAACTGATTAAAAAAATAATTAGTAACGCACGTTTCGTAAAATGAGCAATTCCAGTCAACTTTCGATCATTTTTTCTATCAAATAACAGAGTTTAACATATTTCCAGAAATGCAATTATAATAATCACAGCTTTAAAATTTAAGTGAATAGAGAAAAATACAACATGTTAGTTCAATATTTTTGAAAAAAGACGGTCTAAAAAACGCGTATTTTTCCCAATTTTACTCTTGTTATTTCTGCTAAAGTAAGGAGTTTACAATAAAAATACACCTTCTTAATTAAAGTTTAAGTTTTTATTAAATAAATACAACGAAGAAAATAGTCTAATAGCATTGACTTTTTTTAATACGAATTTTTTTAAATCATACCTTAACGCACTTATAATCATATCGATCGAAGCAGCGACTCTCAAACCGCGCTGAGCGCTTATGGAGGGAGGACGTATCGCTCCTCGTCGCGCGCGCTATTACTTTTACTATATAAAGATACATTCACGCGAACTTCATGAATTATATCGCTAAATCTTGGAAAGGCCTCTTAAGTCTCTTTCGCCCAGTAATTTCACTTGCTACAGTGCCCTTCAAACCTAAACACTGATGCTTGCACACTACTGCTTGGAGGTAGAATATCTGACACTGCGGTGGTACCCACCAAGACGGACTCTTGCTGAAGAGTCCTACCACCAGGTAAATTTACCAGCAACCACACCACTCGAACCGAAACAACAATACACGCATTACAATAAGAATGATGGGTACAAAGGTACTTCTCTGTGACGTGTGGACGAGTTCCGTCACAACCGAAAATCGTTGAATTGACCTTAGTTGTAACAGGATATCATTTTTACACAACTTCGCTTTTCTAGCTTGCTGTTGCCACTGGAGACGCGAGCACACGACAACTCAAAGGTGGTCTACTGTCGCCTTTTGGATTACGACGTCAAGAACTTCGTGTTTGCAGAAGCTATTAGGTAAAATATACCTGCACAAGTGCAGAACGTACAGAGAAGGTACCTTACCTACATATACTCAATAATATCAGGATATCTCGCATCTTCAGCGTAAAGCGATACATATCAGTATTAAGAAACTCTAAATAAAAACCCTGGTGCCGGTAGTTTCTCCTCCACTCCTGAGAAGACCCCGAAACAAAATATTTGCAGTACGAATTGACATCATACCTCTGGAACATGTGACCAATAAATATGGCTTCTATATGCCAACATTTAGTACTTAGGTACCTACCAGTTAAGTTCAAAAGTTATGAGAAAATATCAGACTATTATGGATGAAACTCCATAACTAAAGATCGGTGAGAACCAAATTGAAATGGTTTTTGTTTTTTAGTTATGGCTTCTGTGCCAATGCCAAACCAGTTTGAACCAAAGAACCCGTGCTTCTCAGAGCACACGTCCAAACCACCGCCATCGAAAATTAACACCCTGCCTAGGTAATTGCCTGAGCTCGGAACTTTTGTCCTTATGGACCATGTCAATTCCATCATATCTTCAAGAATAATCACGTCAGCAGGACCCAATATTTTGTCTTTTAATAGCTCGTATATGGACTTGTAGAGCATGTTAGCCTCGTCAGACGTTGGCGCAGCTAACACGAACTCTTAAATCTCTAGATACATAACCTGTACCTTCCAGATCCGTGCTGATGGTGCTGGACCTGTGGCAGTACACGGACGGCACGTGGCCTGGGCTCGTGATCCTCATAGACCTGGAGAAGGTGACGCTCTCGCACCTAGCGCGGCTGGATCTGCAGACTGTGCAGCAGTTCCTCTACTATCTGCAGGTAACTTGCAACCACGATGGAGTCATGCGCATCACGTGTAACTATTCTTAGACGTAAATCAGCCTCATTCTTGTGCTATAATTCAGACCTTTCGAATCGAAACACAGTAATGCAATCTATAAACAGTCAACCATTTTTGAATAAATCTCCAGTCATCCTGACGCTAACAACTAAAACAGCTCAACTATTTTGTGTCACCATCATTATTATCAGCCTTTTTTAATGTCTCGAGAAGCAGATCTGATGCTGATTGGTCTTTTGATATTTTATGCCAGTTTCTAAGGTTTCGAATCGACCCGATTGGAAGCCCACAATCTTTGGATCATTGGAAGAATCCCCCATAACCGCCTGAGCTAACTGCGCTCCTAATTTTAATAATCTTATTTTGTTAATGTCACAAACAGACTAATTTTGGTATATTTGTTGAGTTCCTTCTTATTAGTTTTTAGTTGTTCCTTTGGTTTATTTAGTAAATCTTTATATAATGAACATAAGTAAATAGTTAGGTAGAGAGACTCGTGTCGCAGTTCACTGCTGCTACTGCTACTCGTAGGCTACACTGAAAACCAGCGCTACAGACACATTTTTTCGTAACAATAGTTTAGTTTTAATTTGTATTGTTATTTTTATGTTTATTGTGTGGCGCAAAACAAATTATTTTTTATTACAGTTGCTCAAAAAGTGGCGTATTGCATGGACGTATAGCGTTCGGGTTGTGGGCTATTACATACTCGTGCTTTTTTTTACCTTTCCCGAACTCGTCCGTTTTCTTTCCCAACTGTCAAAATAATGTCTATTAAAAAGAAAAACCAACCATGAAGTTTTTACTAAAAAAATTCATAAAGTTTTTATGATTCATGCAAATACGTTATATTTCTAAAAATAAGCTACTAATTTGTTTCAATATCAGATTTAATGATTTGATTGAACGAGTTACGTTTCATTTCATTTAATCTCATTAAATTTCATTTTCATTTCATATCAATAAAAAAATTCTACTGAAGACGCCAAGTCTATGGGCATAGTTCCCTTTGCCTACCAGAATTGGTGAAGAAAAAAAAAACTCTGCTTATATTCTACGGTTGGCGCCATTTTTCAGAAATTTTCTTTGCGAGTTTAGTTGTTTGTTGCACAAAATGAGTAATTTCGACCCTTTAGTTAGTTGAGTGTATTGTGTTTTTATTATTTTAGTAAATTGCTTCATTTTTTCGCAACTGTATTAAAAATAGTCGTTCAGTACACGTGCGGAACCGTCATTGCAACTTGTTCCGACTGTCAACCGCCTCGGCTTGGGTAGACATTTGTCGGAACTCTTTGCAATGACAGCCTTTCCGCACTTGTAATGAAATATACTATTTCTATTTCTATAATTCTACTAAAAGTAACATGGTTAACTACGTTTTTACAACACCAATATTTGCAGTTCATCCAAGATCATCCAAAACATATTTCTCAAGCACCACCGCTTGGAGCGCTCGTGACGTAGCTGGCTAAGTTGTTCTTATCAGATCAACGAAGTTAAGCACTGTTCCGCGGGGTCATCATTTAGATGGGTGACCGCCAGTGGCATTATCAACTGAGCGCTCCCGTGCTTCGGAGGGCACGTTAAGCAGTCGGTCACGGCTTTTTCAAAGTTGCTACGCCATGCATACGCCAACTCTGTCACCAGAGTTGGCCACTGACTCATACGAACGAACGAACGACCGATGCCACTAAGGTCATCAATAAAACTGAACACGAATCTGTATATCCATTCAGGAAGCGATGCTGGTAAAACTAAAAGGTCTGCACTTCCTGAGCGCGCCGTCCTTCATGGACCGGTTGATGATGATCCTGCGGCCCTTCATGAAGAAGGAACTCCTGGATATGCTGAGCATCCACCAGATCGGTTCTAAGACTCTCGACAAGTTCGTGCCGATGGAAGCGCTGCCGAGAGAGGCTGGCGGGGAGTACTTGGACTTTGATAGCGCTAGAGGTTGGTATCACTGCATATTTTATGCTAACTGTTGGAACCGCTAACTGCTAACTGTTGGGTTTTATGCAAGTGACAGGACAATCAAGGCGCCCGCCTGATGTTAAGCACCACGCCTGACTGATTACAGATGCAGTGCCACCCAAACCTTAAAGTTTTTAAGTGTTTGCGTGGCACTGCACTGCGCTTATCACCCCGAGACATTGTTGTTAAGTCTCTTTCGCCCAGTAATTTCACTTATATTATTGTATTAAAGCCTATGTTCTAATATCCGGTCATTATCTTTAATTTCGGCCTCCCACTAAATGGACCGATGACATTAAAGCGGTCGCAGGAAGTGGTGGGTGGTAAAGGCTCAAAATCAGTCGTGGCGCTCCTTGGAGGCCTGCCCAGCAATGTACATCTGATACGATGTCACATTTATAATACTACTAGCTATTGCCCGCGACTTCGTTTGAGTGGAACTCGGGAACCGTACTCGAAAGCCTGTCCTATACCCGGTCATTATCTATCTATGTTTTAAATTGCAGCCTAATCGGTAATGTTAAAGAGTTATAGAAGAGCTACTTTAACTTCTTACATTATTTTACTTCTTACTTTGAAACTTCGTAATTAAAATCTCATTAATTAAATATTGGCTAACATTTTGTATAGTTTAAATCAGTTATAAAAATAAATACTGCATAATAATGATATTTTTCAACACGTACATACTAAACACAATACGTACAACAGTTTTTGCTTAAGCACAGTAGCGTTTATCTTCTTAGATACATATTTCCAAGGTGGCTCTGCTGGGAAGCATGCTTCCTGGCAAAAGTCAATTTTCTCGGTACCTGACGAACGTACAGCAATAAACGGCATACGTACACTATGTACGTCTAATGTACATTCTTTTAAGATATAAATGATCGGATTCTAACGTGGTGGCTCTGCTGGGTAGTACCACGCCTTAACTAAGCAAAGCTTGTATTATTATGGGTACTAGTTATATAATAAAAAATATCTATCTATGTATTGTATTGTATTAAATATATATCAGTAGTCTAGTATAGTTCGTCTATCTAGGCTTCCGTGAAGTTAGCCGTTTGTGATGCGTAAAGACAATTTAGTTTGAAAAAGCTCCATTGCGCATCGAAACGGCTAATTTCACGACGGCCGAGATCCGTTGTGAGAACTATACCCATAACACAGCTCTGTTTAACAGCAGCTTACCTTGGGGCTAGATGATGCTGTGTGGATTGTCCAGCATTATTTATTTATTTATTTAACTAGGTATAACTAATGGAATCTTTCAGCTGAAGTGCTATCAAGAATACGCGCGGGCGCAGACTTCTTCGAGTCGGAGAACCAGAAGCGAGTGGTGGAGTCCTCGCGCCCCGGGAAACCCAAGACCATAACCGACATCTTCGGAGGCATCGAGGGCTCCTTCAAGAAGCTAGAGATCGATTGAGCTGTTAGATAAACCAGTCTAAGGCTGCGTTTCCACCAGAGATTTGCGAGGATGTGTAGCGAGGAAAGTGTTTTAGGAACCAATAGAATCACTTCAAGATAAAAAACATACGAAAAATCTCTAGTATTACTCTGCTTAACCTTTTAACAAATGAGGTAACACAGTTAACCTCAAAAAAAATATCGGCACGTGTTGCTCCGTCAAGCGCTGGAGCCAAAGCTTTCAGCTTTTTTTCAAAATCTGCCAGATAAATCGATGGTCCTGATGATGTCCCGTGGAGGGATGAAACACGTGTCGATATTATTCTTTTGAGGTTAACTGCGTGATCTCATTGTTCAGAAGGTTAAGCGGAATAGTACTAGAGAATTTTCATCTGTTTTTTATCTCGTAATGGATTTCCGCAAAGTAACGCCTGAATAATATTTAAGATTAGATAATTTCAATGTTTAGTTTTATCAATAATTCAATATCCAAGTTATTTAGATTAATTTGGCGCTATGTTATTACATAATTTTATTAATTACCGTGATTTAAAGTTAATAAAATAATGTAGATCGATCCGAAACGTTTCAATAACAGAGGCACGGCTCAACCTAGTTGGATGAAGCTTGAAATCTTTACTCTTACTTAATAATTCTTACTTTTTATCTACCACGCGAGCAAAGCTAGTTTTAAATTAGATTATATCTAGATTTCTGTGATTGTAGTAACGTAGGTTTGCATTAAAACAACAGTGTAAAATGTAAAACAAATATATTTCATAGAAACATACTTATTTTTGTTACTCTTACACCATAATAATGGAATCACGATCGGCATCGCGTACTCTGAAACAAACAGACAAACCATTATTAAAATCTAAACGAGTGTGGCCAACTCTGGTGCAGTTTTTAGGCTGCTAAGGCCTCTGCTATGACTAACAACTGAAAAAAGCGGAGACCGACAGCTTAACGTGCCCTCCAAAGCACGGAAGCGCTCAGTTGAAATTGCCACTGGCGGTCACCCATTATATTATAATGTAATTAATTGATATCACCTTGATTTTTAAAATTGGTTAAAATGTGCTAATCAAGCATACAGCCCATCTGATGGCAAGCGGTTACCGCAGCCTATGTATGATGTTACACTCACTCACTGAAGAGCACTGGTGGTCCAGTGGTAGTAAAGTGACCTCGACTACCGATCCTATGGGTCGTGGGTTTGAACCTGGACATGCACTAATAGATTTTTGTGTGCAATATGCTTTTAGAAAACATAGTGAGGAAACCGGCATGTCCTAGAAGTAAATCTTCGAAAGACATGTACCATCCACCAATCCGCATTGGGTCTGGATTAGGACCCCATCACTCTCGCTCGAGAGTAGGCCAGTGTCCCAGCAGTGGGAATAAAATATGACTCACCATTTTGAATGTGTCTAGTCGAAGAGACCGAAGCCCATGTCCTCGTCCTCAGATTCAGACTCTTCCTTCTTGGTCTCCTTCTCTTCTGTAAATCAAATGTTCACACGTTAGGAAAGTTCACATTTATCAAAATGAGTTCAGCTTTGCGAACGTTCAGGTAGGGTTTGTAACATCACTGCCAGTCAGTCGAAAGATGGTGTTATTGAAAATCATCATTTAGATTTAGATACACAATTCATTTCATCAATCTCTATACTAATATTATAAAGAGTTTTCAAAAAATCTTTCACCATTATAATGCTACATTATCCATGAGTAACAGACTATATTTAACGTTTACCCGTGCGAAGCCGGGACGAGCCGCTAGTCATATATATCTAGATATTTTGCCGCTGCGGTAACCGCTTACCATTTTGTGGGCCGTACGCTTGGTTGCCACTTCAGTTGTACAAAAAAAAAAAAAAAAAACGAATACAGCTCTAACCTAAGCCTATTTCTTCTTCAACATAAAAATTAAAAACAAGGACAATAAATTAATAATGCTGGACAATCCACACAGCATCATCTAGCCTCAAGCGAAGCAGAGCTTGTGTTATGGGTACTAGATGACTGATATACTTAATACAATACAATGCATAAATAGATATTTTTTATCGGAATAAATATTTGCAGATCATGCAATATTTTATCATCTATATATTCTTAATACAATACATAGATAGATATTTTTTATTATATATAGAAAATACCCAGAACACCCAGAACAAATATTTGTAGATCGTACAAACATTTGACCCGAGGCGGGAATCGAACCCGCAACTTGCGGACCGGACTTGCGCCCGCTGCGCCACATCAGTCGTCAATTACAATAATTGCAAGAAAATAGTTTAGAGTGCTCTCCAAAATATGTCGTACGATGATACAGAGAATTTATTGATTGTATTTATTTATTTTAATAGAATCTATCCTACTTTTTAGAAAAAAAAAAACCTACCACTTATACGTTTCAGTTTCTTAGTAAGTCAGCTAGCAATTATTTTAAGATTCTAATTAGTTGCCTGATATACAGAAGGGCGCTGAAACAACAGTTACTAGTATGAATAAGGGTACTGTGTATACGTACCCTTCTTCTCCTCCTGCGCGGCGGCGGCGGGCGCGGCGCTCGCCACCGGCGCCGCGCCGCCCGCGGGCATCGACGACAGCTTCTCACGACCTGCAGGGGGGAGGGAGGGGGGGGGGTTAGTGAGGCACACCACTCGTGGACCGCTCACGTGCCCAGTGGGGCATCAGTGAGGTTTGTAACATCAAGGTCGTTCGGACGAAAGATGGTGTTGATTGTGTATCATCATTTAGAGTTCATTATAAATATTTATAGTTCTTGAATTGTGTGGAATATTAGGAACAGAAAGTATATAGCAGTCCTGCGTATCAAGCGGAAGTCGGTTTCAATCAAGTCTCACTTGAAAACTATTAAACTTTAACCAAAATTGTATCCTGTTTTACCAGTAGTACTGAAAATTCTGTTTACACATTCATTTCATTTAATTTCATCTAGACACTACTGCTTCAGAAAACACAGCACTTAATTACTTAATCAAAATGAATCTAGCTACCAAGGTTATAAAAATTCAGCTTACCAGCAGCGATCAGCTCTTCGACATCTTTGCCGTTGAGCTCGGAGATGACCTTCTTTAGCTTCTCTCCATCAGCCTCAATGCCCACTGAGCTGAGGATCTTCTCCACGTCAGCAGCGGCCGGAGAGGCCTTGCCTCCGAGCACGGCTAGCAAGTACGCGGCCACGTAACGCATTCTGGAAAATTATGGATACACATGTTATTTATGTAATTATTGTAGCTTTTGCTAATGTGCCTACATCAGTGTTGGAAGTGAAAGTCAGTAGGTATTGTCTTTGTTTAGGCTATGAAACAATGGTAAACCAAACCATTGTTTCATAGCCATTTATCAAGTTTGTTCATTTATTGATTAATAATTCATGTCCGTCAATGTTGCTCTTGCATTTACAATCATTCGTTCGTTCGTATGAGTCAGTAGCCAACTCTGGTGAGTTTCTAGGCCGCCCGAAGGCCTCTGTCATGGCCTAATAACTTTGGAAAAGCCAGGACCGACTGCTTAACGCGCCCTCCGAAGCACGGGAGCGCTCAGTATTTACAATGACCTTACCACAATTGGATTAACACTATATAGAAGTTTAGTTACTTGCCATGTTTAATTAGAGGTTTCAAAGGGATAAGTACATTTATTTATGTATTAAAAACCAAGTTTAGTGGTAATTATTATGATGCATCAGGTGGTAGGAGATCAAACAGCAGGTATTGATTGATTGTGACAATTTGGCAAGCAGTGTGAAGCTGAACTAACACAGCAAGAGAATTACTTACAACGTTATTTGATAATCGCGGAGAACAACGTCTAGGCTCCCAAATTATGAACATGATAGAACTCTTTGAGGTTAGAATAGCAATTGAAAATACCGGGAACGAACGAAGTAGATAGTGGCCTGGATTTTCAGCCTTTTAAGCGCAATGCACACACGTCTAGACAGTATACGTGGCGTAAAAGGCTGTAGCTACAGAAAACAGATAAAGGAAAACAATGTCCAGGTTACCGCGCAGTTTCAATCCAACTACATCTCGCACAACAAACTCGCTTTCACACAATAAATATATTCCACGTGGAAATAAACGATTTCACAACAAATCTACATTAGTATTTTCACTATATCACTTACTTTTAAGTCGTAATGACACGAAACGTGTAAATGCCGAAAATGAACGTCCGAGTCGAACAAAATGTCAACACGAAAGAGAAAGAGACTGATTGAGCGCTAAAGAAAGAAAGAGTGAGCGAGTGAGCGAGAGGTAGAAGTTGCCAACTCGGTGTAGACTTTGGGGCTAAAATAAAGAACGTAAAAAAGGCCAGACTTTTAGATAAGTACATAGTTGTGTTGAATACATATAGCTATGAAGAAAAATGATTGTTGGTCAGACTGATGTTAGATTCACAAATTCTATACGTTTGGCTTTGTAACGGAGATTAGGCATTTTATTGTTTGAGGTCCTTCCATTATTTTCAAAAACGATGTCCACAGCAAGGTATGACGCAAGACCAAAATAATTTTATGTAGGTACTTTGATCTATTAGATGTGGGGTATCTAAGTGTGCCCAAGACTGTGAGGTGAGGTGTGCGTTTACTTTACGCTTTGCCTCTTTGTTTTGTTGCGAGTCGCTCGGCGTCAGTCGGTCAGATCGAAAAAAAGCTAAGTCTAGCCATAAAAAGACTGCTGGCATCCCAATGAAATGAATTAAACGGAGTTCAAAGACGTTGAAATACGCTAGCAACTTGACATTGACTTTGACAGTTTGAATAATCATCATTTAATTTTATTTTTGTATCGATTGTTTTTATTTTATTAGAAAAAATCCTTGTTCGTATTTATATCGAATAAAGCAGATCGATAATGTTCCCATTAGAACAAAAAATTTAAAAGGAACTGTTCTACCTGATAGCTTTCGACCAAACTTGAATAGGCGCTATTCTTCGAATAAATCGTACATAGTATTCGAGAAAGTAAGTACCTAGGTAGGTAGGTAGGTACTTACTAAGATATTATTTGTCATTTTCTTATCCAAGGAATACCTATAGTCCAGAAGTTGGTCGAATCCACCATAGGTCAAGTAATAGGTAGGTAGGTAGGTGTTTTTTAATCATTTGAACTCATACCCACTAATATTTTTAGTTACAATATTTTTAGAGAGCATCTCAGATCAATAGAGTTCACGGACGCCACGCCTAATCAGTTGCAGTGCTTCTTAGAGCTTTTTTGGTGCTAAGTCTCTTTTGCCCAGTAATTTCACTTAGGTACCTACTACATATCTACCTACCTACCTACCTACTATTGTTTTGTTTGTTTTGTAGCTTACTAAGTGCTAGTGCTACGCTTACAGAGCCTGGCTCAAGCCTAGCTGCTGATTTTTAAAAGTGTTGGCCCACGTCATTTGCCCAATCTAGATAGCTCGCAGAACCAATAACCCCTGGGGAATAAAGGTTCTGGAAGACGACCACGCCTTTATTATTGACCCAGCGAGCGAAGCGAGCGAAGCGTCTCAGTTTCTAGATTGGCCAAAAATGCTTTTGGATGTCAGTTTGTCCGGCCTTTTTGTGTTCTCGCATAAAGGTCGCATTTTTCAACGAATCTGGTTAAAACTTGGTATACAGGTTTTATGAGTTTGTAAAAGTTGATTGTTGTCGGGTATTTTTGATAGGGGACGTACTTTCTCTAAAATAGGGTAAAAACGGGACTGCTGAATATCTCCGCCTAATGTGATTTGATTTCGATGATATTTATTTTATTTGAAAGGTAGTATGTCTGATATTTGGTGAAGATCTGATGAGGATCTTCAGCGTGATGAGCAAAATAGTTAATTAAAATGCAAATGTTGCTTCACTTTCAAAGCTCACTTTACAAGTTTGTGCTTGCGAGGTCTACTGTTCGGTCGGAGAACTGCTAGTTTATTGTTGTTAAATTGTTGTATTTGGCTTATGTTGTCATGAAAATGTCATATTCCAATACTTGTCCAATAGCGATTGTGTTCAAGATTAGGTAAGGTAGCCAAGTCAGCCTAATCCTAGACAGAAACCCTAATCTAAAAGAAGAAGACGTCTCTCTGACTCCATCTGCAATCCATTTCCGATCCACTTGTAAGTAACCGTGGCGACGACGGCGGCTGGTTACGGTTTACGGCTTAGCCTATAGCCGTAAAGCCGAGTATTCCCGAAATACATCGACTCCGGCGCACAATAAAAACTAAAACTGATACGCAAGCTGGTCGCACGCGCTACTAATAATAGACTAGACGCGGCAAAGATTATTTAGCAGATGGTACATAAGAACCATACCTATTTCTGCCGCCAAGCATTAATGCTCGCATTGCTGTGTTCCGGTGTGAAGGGTATGGTTTACTGGCCCTGAGGCTTTGGATTTATGCCTCAAGGTGGCAACCCGTGATACCTCTGGTATTAAAAGCGCCCATAGGCTGCAGTAACCGCTTACCATCTTGTGGCTTGGTTGCCACTTCAGTTGTATAAAAAAACGAGGGAAAAAAACCTTCTAGATTTAGAAAAATCGATGAATCAATGGCAATAACAGCTGATGCAATTATAAGTAGGTACTTACCTAGATAGTTTAATTATTAGGTATAGTTCGCACAGCGGATCTAGGCTTCCCTGAAGTTAGCCGTTTGTGATGCGCAAAGACAACTTAGTTTGAAAAAGCTCCATTGCGCATCGAAACGGCTAATTTCACGACGGCCGAGATCCGCCGTTCTAAGTATTTAAGTTGTTATTATTTTGTTACCTTACAGGGCTGACATAAATATGTTGTTTAAAAGTCCTTTAAAATTATTGAATAAAAAAAAAAAAAGCTGATGCAGGAAATCTGCTGCAAGTTCCGGTAGACATGTCGCTCGGCGAAGCAACATGTCTGCCGGAGAACAACTCGATGTATCCTGAGGATGTCTCGTGAAGGTATGTAACAAGTGTCGATATTATTTCATTTGAGAGTGCTGTGAACTGTGTGTCCTCATAATATGCTAATAATGTACAACAGGGTCTTAGAAGGGGCAGTAACAGAGTGACACGTCTGAACTGGGTACATTCACGCCAGCTGGGGCGTTATTCGCTATGACATAGGAGATTCCATATCACGAGTAACTTAGTAGCGTGTTCTAAACGCGCCATGGTGTGTTCGGTATCTGTGTTGTTCCACTATCGATTGTTTCGCTATCGATATTTGACCTTGAAAACACAGTCAGACGAACCCTAAAACATGGCTCGTCGATTCCACGATATCGAAACGAGCCCACGTTTGGTCATAGCGAATGGCTCTTGTAACAAGTGGCACGTCTGAACTTCATCTAATATCTATGGTCTTGATAAACCTAACTCTGATACAGGCGATTCATTGGTTAGTTAGTTCGGCGCATGGGCAGCTAATCAGAACACTTCTTGTTGCCGCAGTAATACTGAAATTCAAATCTCGTGTCCTCTAACCTAAAATAAAAGTGAAATAAATCGCGCGTTGTACTAGTGAAGTGAAAAGTTGACTGAATTTATCGATCAAAAATTTAAAATGTTTGTTTATTGAAGCAATATTGTGATGGAAATTGAGATAAGGAATTATCTGTTTCAAGTTTTTGGGACATTATTAACAAGCTGAAATAATTAATTAGCGAGGTAAGCAAACATTGTAATACTTGCTAGCTTTTGCCCGTGGCGCTTGTCGCGTAATATCTAGGCAAGGTAACTTATTAGGCTAATAAGTACATTACAGGTCAAAAACTATTCAAGGCTCAATCTATCTATCAAGGACTTTTTCTAAAGTCCTGTCCTTGAGGTTCAGCCGTTACACCGTAATTAGAGCACAAATCTAAACTTTTCAAAAAAGGTTTTTTAAATTACTAGTAGGTACCTACATACCTACCTACCTTAACTAAGTAAAAACCTAGACCTAGGTATGTAATGATAGTAGATAGGGTAAGATACCTAGTAGGAATTTAATAGGACGCTACTAGTATTATTAAGCAATTATTAGGTACCTTACCTACCTACATAACTTGACCTTGACGACCGATGTGGCGCAGCGGGCGCAGGTCCGCCTGCGACGCGGAGGTTGCGGGTTCGATTCCCGCCTCTGGTCAAATGTTTGTACGATCTATAAATATCTGATCTGGGTGTTCTGGGTATTTTCTATATATAATAAAAAATATCTATCTATGTATTGTATTGTAATAAGATAACACAGCTCTGTTTAACAGCAGCTTACCTTGGACTAGATGATGCTGTGTGGATTGTCCAGCATTATTTATTTATTTATTAAGAACTTATGCAGAATGCGTGAACAAAAACAAAGCCACGTTAGGACCTTTAGTGTGGCACTAATTGACTATACAGAAATCTTTGGTGGCACTATAATTAATCCACTTAGGTAACCACTAAAGGTTGGAATCAAATGAGCCACATGTAATTTGGCATCGAGATTTAACAAGGAAAATCAAAAGGCAATATAAATCACTAAATCACGGCCCGGAACAGCTCGCAAGGGATGGAGGATGGAGGATGGAGGATGGAGGATGGAGGGTGAACAATACCAAAGTACCTTTAGAGGCACGTATTTAGGGTATCTACAGTCTTTTGTGGAAAATGTGGCTGGAATCTGAAGGTTCAATGTCAATGAATAGAACTTTATTACTAGCTGTTGCTGGCGACTTCGTTCGCGTGCAAACTGTATTATTTTTTGAGACAAAAAATAGCCTATGTCCTATTCCCGGTTATTATCTATCTATGTTGTAAATTAAGGCCAAATCGGTTATGTGGTTGTTGAGTTATACAGGGTCATTAATTATCAACCTGACAAACTTAAGGGATAGATTCCACACATAAAAAAAAATATAATATAATTATGCAGTCTATATTTTTTTTAATGTATATTTTGTCTTAAAAATCCCAAGTAAACAAGTCCTTCACCGGACAAGCTCTATCACAAAGAACTCTACTACTCTTAACCGTTAACTACTATCGTACTAAAGTTAACCGGTTGTAAAGAAGTGTAGCAGAGTTCTCTGTGATAGAGCTCGTCCGGGGAGGACTACCACCTATTTCTGACGTCAAGCAGTAATGTTTGCATTGCTGGATTCCTGTTTTGGTGAAATCAGGCACATGAGAACTTCGATCTATGTCTCAGGGTGGCAATCCTCTGGTACCTATTGCAAGCGCCCATAGGCTGCGGTAACCGCTTACCATCTTGTGGGCCGAATCTTAATAAGTATCTATCTATATTATTTATACTAATATTATAAAGAGAGAAGATTTGTATGTTTGTATTTTAGTTTGTTACGAATAAACTCAAAAACTACTGGTTCGATTTCAAAAATTCTTTCACCATTAGAATTCTATATCCCTGAGTAACATTGGCCATATTTTTTTTTTTTAGAAAATAATAGGGATCCCTACTAAAACTTCAATGATGTAACCCAAGGTGTAAAAAAAACTAGCCATAAAATGTCTTACATCGCATGCGCTGCGGAAAGAAGAATAAGAGAGCCCTTCTGTCGACAAGTTTTCTTCTAACTTAATTGCCATGTGTTCTAAAAAACCGTGTTTTCTTTGTGATTGGTAAATGCTGGGGAATATATGCTAGCAGTTCTCCGAACAGTAGACCTCGCAAGCACAAACTTGTTAAGTGAGCTTTGAAAGTGAGCAAATTATTGCATTTTGAGGAACTATTTTGCTCATCACGCTGAAGATCCTCATCAGATCTTTACTAAATATCAGACTAAAAAATTAATACTTTCCTTTAAATAAAATAAAAATCATCGAAATAAAATCACATTAGACGGAGATAAGCATTAGCCCCATTTTTACTCTTTTTTTAGAGAAAGTACGCCCCCTAACAAAAATCTCCGACGACAATCAACTTTTATAAAGTCATAAAACCTGTGTACCAAGTTTCAACCAGATTGGTTGAAAAATGCGACCTGTAAGCGAAAACAAACATACCGGACAAACTGACATCGAAAAGCATTTTTGGCCATTCTCGAAACTGAGACGCTTTGCTCGCTCGGTCAATTAGAGTGACTGATGATTAGCTACTGAGTGCTTCTGTGCTTCGCGCGTCAAGTGGTCGAAATAACCTATGAGAGGAACACCATTAATCATTTACCTAACTATAAATGTATGACTGTTTGGTATCCCGAATAAATAAATAAATAAATATTAAACTACATAAGTCTATGCATATGCAAAGTCGATGGGTGCCACTATCGCCAACGTCCCATATAATAAGCGTCGATTTTTCTCAGAAATCATAGTCAATTAATTAAGCGCAACACACACAGAAAACGGGCGCGGGCCCGCGGCAGATCTGCCCCAGGAGTTTTGTTGTATTTGTACTGACGTCAAGCATGACAACACACTGAACGCGGGCGCGGGTCGGGTGAAGCGCGGCAGGGATTGTTTTAGGAACATCGTACGATTGTCTTTGGCTATCTTGTCAAAACGACATGGGCCTTCCCATTTTAATTATTTTTCTCGTGTTATTTTAAGTTTTATTGCGTAAATTTGGTGGCAGTTTATACAATTTAACTTGTTTACTTAGCACAAGTGTAAGTAATTGAAATGGAGGGGTAATGTTGGTTGGTAATTTAGTCAAAGACTTTCCAGGAGAATTTTGAAAGAAAATTCATCGTTTCTTTCCAAATTTCGTTTGTTTACGTTGCTATGCGACAATAAAACTAATACACTTGACACTGGCAAAATTGTGGCAAACTAGCCACAGAGGCCATAAAACAAAAGAAGAAGAAAAAGAAGCGCGGCAGCCGCTCCTGCGTTCAGTGTGATGTCATCCTTGTCGTCCATACAAATTTAAAAAAAAAAACACCCGCGGCGGATCTGACCAGACCCGCGCCCGCCCGCTGTGTTGCGCGTTATAGTTACCACATGAAATAAATGAGCCCGTGCACTTTTGGTAGTTTGCCAAACACTGGGATAGGTCGGTCTGTTGCTCTCACTCAAAATATTTTCATTCATGAACTTGCTGAAGTATCTGACGCATTATTTTCATTGTGGCGTTTGCCGATGATTTGTTTATATGTCAGCAAGTGACAAGACAACCAAGGCGCCCACCTGATGTTATGCACCACCAGTCACCACAGAACAGATATTAGTACTACGTACAGAATGGCCACTCCCTACCTCCCACCAGTTTTACTTACCCCACCCCAGTCGCAAGTTTGCCGATACCCCACGAACATATCGCCGGCACAGAAAGAGCGCGCAAAAGCGTGACCTCTCGCTCTTGCAAGGCCAACCTCGACACTCACACATAGAACGGCACCGTTTACGTACACAAACTATGCATGTGGTGATTACGAAACTTTTGTTTCATACGTTTTAGCACAGACCAGTTCAAACAAGCTTGTTTGAACTTGTTTGAACTGGTCTGTGGTTTTAGTGAGAGTGTCCGGGGTGTGGCACCACGCCTGACTATTACAGATGCAGTGCCACCCAAAGCTTAAAGTTTTTAAGTGTTTGCGTGGCACTGCACTGCGCTTATTACCCCGAGACATTGTTGTTGTCTCTTTCGCCCAGTAATTTCTTGCTAGAGTGCCCTTCAAACCTAAACACAGTGCAGCTTGCACACTACTGCTTGGAGGTAGAATATCTGACACTGCGGTGGTACCCACCAAGACGGACTCTTGCTGAAGAGTCCTACCACCAGGTAATGCGCGTACGACGGTCATCAAGTTGCTTTGTGATTCATTCATTCGAGGAAGCTATCTGGTGGAGTGCACGTGTTTAAAACAATTACGATAGTTTAGACGGGTTCTACACATAAAAAAAAAAATATGTATTTTGTCTTAAAAATCCCATGAAAACACAAAAAATCGCTTACGTTTTTCTACGGCGTAATAATGAAATATTCGAGTGTGCGCGCCCCGTAGCGGGTCATTGACACGCGCAGGTCAAGGACGATCGGGTTATCGACCCGCGGTTAACTGACACGTGCCGAGCGCTGCCTTTTTGATCTTTTTGATAACTAATTATTAAGCAGATTTTTTTTTAAATAAAAAAAAATGGATAGAAAAAAAAAAGGACAAGTATTTTTTTTTTTTATGTGTGGAACCTATCCCATAAGTTTGTCAGGTTGATAATGAATGACCTTATATTGAAGCCACATTCCCTATCCTGTAAGATACAAGAGGAACCTCACAATCATAATAAAAGCTGACAATTTAGCAGCTTGCTAATATTGTCTTCCCGGTCATTCACTTAACAATGAATAAGGACGACAACCATGAAAGACAATTAGCTTACAGAGGTTTATAGCAAGTATTACCGTATTTACCACAAAACTATATTTAAGTAGAATGAGTGAGAGTGTATGTACCTCGCGTGTCGAAGAGACGGGCTAAGTAAGGGCTGAGTAACCTCTTTTCTAGCCGTGAAACTCAGTCTGCTCCCAACTGGGTGCGGTGTGGTGTGCCAGTGCCTAGAATCAGTTTGCCGCGTGTAATCATTCATTTTCGCGCGGCTTATGTTTCCCATAATTAATACATTTGAGTGTAGATTACAAATACTCAAAATGTTACACGCTCGGTTACCATACAAATCGACGAACTCTTTCATTCTACTTAAATATGGTTCTGTGGTATTTACTTCTTTAAGGCACTGTAGCAACTTGTTGTTATTTTATCGTCAGTAGTACTAATTTTCTCATTTTTTTTTTTGGATTTTTTATTGGACAATCCACACAGCATCATTTAGCCCTAATAACTGTTCTGTGTAGTCAGTTAGTCTGTTGTTTATAAAACGAACGCGGCTGTAACTTGTAAAGCTATCAGCGCAGACGAATTATTCTCTACTCTGTGGCCAGCACTGTTAGTACGTTTTTTTTTTATACTAGGTACTAAAAAAAGGAAAACATCGTGAGGAAACCGGCATGTCCAAGAACTAAAAATTCGAAATACATGTGCCATCCACCAATCCGCATTGGGTCCGCGTGGTTTAAGACCCAATCACTCTCGCTTGAGAGTAGGCCAGTGGGAACATCAAGGCTGTCACGATGATGATGATACTACTAAAGTGGTAACCAAGCGTACGGCCCAATTGTTGGTAAGCGTTACCGTAGCCTATGTACGCATGGAACATCATAGATATCACTTGCGTGCTACCACCCTGAGACGTTAGATGGTAAGTCTCATGTGCCTGTAATTTCACCGGAAACCATACCCTTCGAACACAGCAATGCGAGCTTTACTACTTGGCGGCAGAAATAGGTATGGTGGTAGTCCTTCCCCGGACGAGCTCTACCACAAAGAACTCTACTACTCTTACGTAGTTAGCTCTGAGCTTAAGCGGTCTAGAAACTCCGTTCTCTCTCCTTCTTCTTCTTTTTTTATGAACTCTGTGGCTTATTTGCCACAATTCTGCCAGTGTCAAGTGTATGTATCAGTTTGATTGTCGCTTAGCAACGTAAACAAACGAAATTTGGAAAGAAATGGTGACTTTTCTTTCAAAATTCCCTTGGAAAGTCAACCTCTACTTTTTTACCAGATATGGACTGGTAGAAAATGCTGCATAGCATTAAGTCCTCCCTTTGTACAATTTTGTTTTCTATTGTGCAATAAAGAATTAAATAAATAAATAAATAAAGTCTTTGGCTAAATTACCAACCAACATCACCTCTCCATTTCAATTACTTACACTTGTGCTAAGTAAACAAGTTAAATTGGATAAACTGCCACCAAATTTACGCAATAAAACTTAAAATAACACGAGAAAAATAATTATAATGGGAGGACTCGTGTCGTTTTGACAAGATAGCCATAGACAATCCACTCCGTTCTCTCTTCTTCTTCTTTTAATTTGTGGCGTCTGTGGCCGGGTTTGCCACAATTTTGCCAATGTCAATGTCGACAGGGTTGAAACAGTAAGACAATGGAGGCTCCGTTCTCTCAAACTTACATAATAATTATGAAAGACATTAGCAACTAAAAGTTCGTGTCAACACTCACAATGAGCCCGCGCGGCCCTGATGACCCTAAACTGTAAACAGCCTGTCAAACCGTCTATTCCTCATCATCGTCCCATAAATCAACTTCGGAGCTGTCAACATAATCTGAAGTCCCCGATTTTATGCCGTCGTTCAAACTTGACTCGTTACTTGTCCTCGGGTTTAATGAGTTGGTAAAGCCCTGACTTGCTGGATAACGGACGTGTGAAAGCGGACATATTGTATTATGCGTATTTTTTAACAGACTTCCAAAAAGAAGGAGGTTATCAATAACACAGAATAATAATAATTTTATATTTATTTATGTTAGAATAGAAGAATGAATAGAATAGAAAAATATTTATTTAGCGCCACACATTAAACATAAAACTATTGTGACGAAAAAAAGGCAGCCATTTAGCATGTGCTGCAGACTGTTACGTGATTTCTCTGGCAATTAGGAATTGGTGTTGATGATGAATGATGTTGAGAGAATAGAATAGAATAGAATAGAAAAATATTTATTTAACGCCACACAATTAACATAAAAATAAAAAAAACAATAAAAATTAAAACTTAACTATTGTGACGAAAAAAAGGCAGCCACTCAGCATGTGCTGCAGAGATAATGTGTCTGCAGCGCTGGTTTTCAGTGTAGCCTACGAGTAGTAGTAACAGCAATTAGCTGCGACACGAGTCTCTCACTCACTATCTAACAATTTACTTAGGTACATTTTATAAAGATTTGCTAAGAAAGCCAAAGCAACAACTAAAAACCTATAAGAAGAAACCCTTCCTAACACCTGAAAACTCAAAACTTTTGATTACAAGCTTATGAAATGGCCAGATTTGAGAGGTGGGCCCATTTAAGTTTTATCAAAATTGGTTCAGTACTTTATGAATAAATCATAAAAAACGTACATGTCACACTATTTATAACTGACCCATTTATTGTAACTGTGCTGCCTCTTATGTCCTTTTTTTACGCCTGAAATACAGAATTTCTGCCGCCAAGCAGTAATGCTCGCATTGCTGTGTTCCGGTGTGAAGGGTATGGTTTCCGGTGAAATTACTGGCACATGAGGCTTTCGATCTTAGCCTCAAGGTGGCACCCGCGATCGATACCTCTGGTATTGCAAGCGTCATTAGGCTGCGGTAACCGCTTACCATTTTGTGGGCAGTACGCTTGGTTGCCACTTCAGTTGTATAAAAAAAAAAGGTTTTCCTAGTTCAGGCATAGTATAATTTTTACTCTTAATTAGTTAAAAATTAAAAAACAGACGAAAAATCTCTAGTACTATTCCGCTTAACCTTTTAACTGATGAGGTCACACAGTTACCACAGTTAACCTCAAAAGAAAAATATCGACACGTGTTTCATCCCTCCCTAGTACTACAGTACTAGAGATTTTTCGTCTGTTTTTTATTTTGTAATGGATTTCCGCAAAGTAACGCCTGAATCTATCAATTATCTTAATTAGTTATTAATCCCTGTATATTGTAAACATTATTACTAAGACTATGAATAAAGTTATTTATTTTATTTTATTTTATCGATGCCGTGTAGAGTTGGAGCACATTGTCCCAAATTTTGTTATTTAGATAATCAATTATTTTTTGAGAGCATTGTGCATTATATAATTTTGAATACATAAATCAATTGGTACGCGATCGGTTTTGAACAACTACGGTGTATTCTCGATGTCCCCATGATTTTGAACCTATTAATGGGGACAGTGGGAAGACAAAAAATAACTTCCCATTGTCCTCATTACGCTTTATCTTGGGGACAGTGACACGTTGCTATTAACCGTGCCACTGTCCATATTGACATTAATCTGAATTGGAACAGATTTAATTTCGCATAAAAATAAAACTGAATAGATACAATCATTTATTAAAAATAAAAAGAACATTTAATAAGACAAGGATTAATTTTTATTTTTCCGCAAAGTATTAACAGAAAATTATGTTTAGCTACAGGATGTATTAAACATGTCAGCGCACAGATGGACTGCGTAAACCGGATGTGACTGTTCAAAATGAATAATTAATTAATTTATAAACCACGCATTTAGGATTATTTTGACGCAACTAACTTATTTTATACTAGCAGTCCGTCCCAGCTTCGCACAGGTGCAATGAAACCGCACCTGTGAGAAGCCGGGGCAGGTCGCTAGTAATAAATATAGCGCATGTTACTCGGGGATAATGTAGCATTCTAATGGTGAAAGAATTTTTGAAATCGGACCAGCAGTTTTTGAGTTTATTCGTAACAAACAAATATACAAAAATTCTCTGTTTATAATATTCATCATCATCATGACAGCCTTCTAATGTTCCCACTGCTGGGACACTGGCCTACTCTCAGGCGAGAGTGATTGGGTCTTAATCCACCACGCGGACCCAATGCGGATTGGCGGATGGCACATGTCTTTCGAATTTTTAGTTCTTGGACATGCCGGTTTCCTCACGATGTTTTCCTTCACCGTATGAGAGCACTGGCATTGCGCACTTAAATTTTTCGAACAGAAAAATCCATTGGTGCACGACCGGGTTTGAACTCACGACCTTCGGATCGGAAGGCGGGGTCACTACCACTAGACCACCGGTGCTCTATATTAATTTATAATATTAGTATAGATTAATATCTTCTACACTATTTTTTGTTTGCACTTCACTTAGAAGCCTTGCAAATATTAATGAATAGGTAAATAAATAAATAATGCTGGACAAGCCACACAGCATCATCTAGCCCCAAGCTAAGCAGAGCTTGTGATATGGGTACAAAGTAGCGGCACGTAAGTTTAGCGCTGAGCGATACGTGGAAGGGATTACTGCGCATGTGTACTGTCGCGCACGCAATACATTTATTAGCAAAATAATGTTTATGACATTATTTTTATGTAATGCCAAATAATAGGTCTGATGCTAAACGAAATGTTTACAGTTTATAGTAAGTACCTAACATATAGTTTCAGCAAGTTTTGTGGGGAGTAGAAAATAAAAACATTATTTGACAATTTATTAATTTTTATTTTACATTAATCTGAATCTGACAATGGTGTCACGCCTTCCATGGTGTCTTGATAGAGCCTTTTACGTGTTGACGGCCCGGGCTCAGGACGGCTTCGTTCGTCAGCACTAGCAGCGTCATCTTCATCAAACTCACTAATGCTATCGTCTGAACTGTCTCCATTAACGTGAATGATAAATTCTTCTGTTACCAAATCCACGACATGATCACTCTTTGCATATTGCTCTTCTATATCCTTCACCTTTTTGCATAACTTTTGCCAATCCCATGCACCCATCAGTAAAACTTTTTCTTGTATGAGGTCAATACATTTAGCAACACTCCATTTAACATTTTTGCTGCCTACATACTGCTTAATATCGGACCATGCCATTTCGATGGGATTTAGAAAAAACAACAACAAAAATTAACTTTATGACGCGACTGTACACGGGATGTGCGCGGAGCGTCGTATTGGCTCGGGGAACCGAATGCGACTGACGAGCCAATCGGCGCTACGCACGCTCGCCCTTCACCCCGCTAACCCCCTCGAGTACCTTAATTTTTACTTCTGCGCAATAACGGTCAGCGCTAAACTTAAGTGCCGCTACTTATACTATATGACTGATATACTAAATAAATAATGCTGGACAATCCACACAGCATCACCTGGCCCAAAGTAAGCTGCTGTTAAACAGAGCTGTATTATGGTACTAGATGACTGATATATATTTATTACAATACAATACATAGACAGATATTTTTTATTTTACGTAGAAAACACCCAGAGCACCCGGAACAAATATTTGCAGATCCTACAAACATTTGTCCTAGGGCGGAATCGAACCCGCGACCTCCGCGTCGCAGGCGGACCTTCGCCCACCGCGCCACATTGGTCGTCGATATACTAATACAATACAATGATAGATTAGTAGATATTTTTTATTTTACATAGAAAATACCCAGAACACCCGGAACAAATATTCACAGATCGTACAAACCTTTGACCCGGCGGGAATAGAACCCGCAACGCGCCACATCAGTCGTCACCTAAATAAGTGGCCATGGTTTAATTTCAGAGCAATAAATTTAATATTTATTCATATTCCAGAGAAGAGAGAGTACCTACCTCAGTTCCCGATGCATCTTTTATCAAACTGAACAATTTAACTAAGTCCAGTATTATTAAGGTAATAAATTCCATAATATATCCATAATATTATAATAATGAACTTCGTGTACATTTGCATGCGTCTATAAATGTTATGGCCCTTAACATTGGGGCGTTATTTGCGTGGTGATGCGTGTGACAATTTAACAGACTGCATTTCAGCCATCATTCATTTTTAGCTAAATTACATACACTCTTAAACTACCCACAGTTAGGCTCACTAAGGTCAGTAAAACTTTTAAAGGGCAATGTGTACGCTTCTTTAACAAAGTCCCAAGCGACATACAAAATTTATCAATTGGCAAATTTAAAAACTTAATTAAACAAAAACTGTCTCAAAAAGCTTACTATAAAACAACCGATTACCTAGATGATAAAAAAATCTTGGGTCGAATGTGCTCAAACTCTACTCGGCATTCATAGCAATAGCAAGGATCATGCCAAAAAAGTGATAGGAACCCAGCCGGTGTTGCTGCCAGTTCTTTTACGGCATGGGCGCGTTGGAACTGGTGTAAATTTCCCTAGCATGTAAGACGTTTCAAAGTGACCTTGTGATATTGAAATAAATATTTTTTTATTTTGATTTTGTCCAGTTTCTGAAGTTGTAATTCTGTAAACAATACATAAACGTATCACATCGAACTATAAATTCAATTGGCAACGATGTCACATCGGATAAAAATATCGAATCTGTCAGAGTAGTGGAGTTCTCTGTGATAGAGCTCGTCCGGGGAAGGACTACCACCATACCTATTTCTGCCGCCAAGCAGTAATGCTTGCATTGCTGTGTTCCGGTGCGAAGGGTATGGTTTCCGGTGAAATTACTGGCACATGAGGCTTTCGATCTTAGCCTCAAGGTGGCAACCCGCGAGTGATACCCCTGGTATTGCAAGCGTCCATAGGCTGCGGTAACCGCTTACCATCTTGTGGGCCGTACGCTTGGTTACCACTTCAGTTGTAATAAAAAAAAAAAAAAACGAAAACGTCGATATTACTGAAATAACCAACGATTTTATTACTGGTTTTCCTCTGCAGGTAGTTTAAGTCAGTTTCCAAGTTTCCAATAGTCGGTGAGCGTTGTAGCGGTCAAACCTTGTCCACTATTTTGAACTTGATGATACTTTTGCTCCATTTTCGACGCTGTTTTACCATAATAATATGACAAAGAAAACTAATAAAATCTACCACCGCAGTGCTAGATATTCTGCATCCAAGCAGTAGTGTGCAAGCAATACTGTGTTTAGGTTTAATCGGCACTTTATTTAGCGAGTGAAATTACCGAGCGAAAGAGACTTAAAGCAGTAATGCTCGCATTGCTGTGTTCCGGTGTGAAGGGTATGGTTTCCGGTGAAATTACTGGCACATGAGGCTTTCGATCTTAGCCTCAAGGTGGCAACCCGCGAGTGATACCTCTGGTATTGCAAGCGTCCATAGGCTGCGGTAACCGCTTACCATCTTGTGGGCCGTACACTTGGTTGCCACTTCAGTTGTATAAAAAAAAATGTATTTTGTATTTCGCCCATCCTGATAATGAAATATTTATTTCAGAGTTGACATACATAATTTAAAAACATTGAACCGTTGATGATGGTGGAATGTCTAAACGTGTAGCTCCAATAGTAATAAATATTTTCAGTGCTCTGCTATATCACGACCGTCATAACGGTCGGAGGTTTAAGGAGACGAGACAAATCGTTAAAACTGTTTATTTTGTGGTCACCTGCGGTAAAATATGTCGTTTACAGCGAGACTGACTCACTGACTGAAGTAAGTCAAGGCGTAACGAGCTAGCAACATTACTTACTATTAATAAAAATGTTATTAATGTAGAGGCCTTTATGGGACGTAGAAACTCTGTCACCAGAAGATTATAATATCCCAAAAATTATTTTGCCTCAAGCGGGATTTGAACCCGCAACCACCGCTTGATACGCGGGCGCTCTACCAATTAAGCTATCGAGACATATCTCGCTTGGACGAAATAATCATTGGGATGTCTTCGGCTCGAAGCACCGATAGCTCCACCTACAGGGGAAACCTGTTCAATGACTAAAGTTAATTTAGTTCATTGACGAAAGGTATCGCATTGCTTATTCAATTGGCGTTTCCCCTGTAGGTGGAGTTATCGGCGCTTCGAGCCGAAGACATCCCAATGATTATTTCGTCCAAGCGAGATATGTCTCGATAGCTTAATTGGTAGAGCGCCCGCGTATCAAGCGGTGGTTGCGGGTTCAAATCCCGCTTGAGGCAAAATAATTTTTGGGATATTATAATCTTTAGTATTCCCATAGTGTGATGGAAACAAAAATAGCCAATCTGTCACCAGAGTTGTCCACTGACTCATACGAACTTACTTTAATAAAAATGTTTATATAATAAAACAGACAAAGGTGAGTGACATTCTTGCCTGCACTCTACAAGATAGATATTTATAGAATAGAATATTATTTATTGAAAACGAGCTGACCCGCGTTTTTGCCGTTTTTATGCTATCCCACAGGAACAGTTCATTTTTCCGGGATAAAATGTATGCCTATGTGTAATTCCAGGACTTAAGCTATCTACATTCCAAATATCATGCTAATGGGTTAAGTCGTCACGGAGATTATTAATCTGTTTAAAAAAAATTGTGATAATCATAATGTTAATAGTAGAAATAAATATAAACTCGCTGTTCCCACAGTTAGGCTCACTAAGGTCAGCAAATCTTTTAAAGGGCAATGTGTACACTTCTTTAACAAAGTCCCAAGCGACATACAAAATTTATCAATTGACAAATTTAAAAACTTAATTAAACAAAATCTGTCTCAAAAAGCTTACTATAAAACAACCGATTACCTAGCTTGGGACGAATGTGCTCCAACTCTACTTGGAATCCATAACAATAGCAAGGGTCATGCCAAAAAAGCGATAGGAACCCAGCCGGTGTTGTTGCCAGTAACATCTTTTATAGGGTTAGTGTGACACGAGTCTCTCGTGTATTGTACAAGATGAATATTCTTGACCGCAAAACCGTTCTTATAGTCAGGGTAAATTATGTAAAATTTAAAATATTATAACTCCAAGCAGTAGTGTGCAAGCATTACTGTGTCACAGATAACATAATACTAGTACAGATACCTCATGCCATACAACGAAGCGCTCCCCTCATAACTCGGGCAAAGCAACGGGCTAAATTTGTTGGACCTACATAGGCGCTAGGTGCCGCTAGCAACGCAACAGCGGGCTGTTTTTGTTTACCTACACAGATACTAGATGGCGTTAGCAGCGCAATTGGTGGCTTGCGCCACCTAGCTTTTGCAAGTTGATTTACCTACTATTCAAAAGGATCGAGTGGCCGAGCTAATAAAATATTGATCAAGCAAAGTAGCTAGGTAGCTCTACTAGACTGCCTAAAAATGCAACTTTGCCCCATTTCTGTGATTTTGCTTTGACGCTCTCTGCGGAGCGGGACGTTTGGCTTGCCGCGTAGACGATCGCGTACTAGGCTAGCCCGATGGACGGATTTTCTTCCCTAGTAGGTACCTAACTTACTTAGTATAAAATAAAGTCAGTCTCTCTCTCTATGAATGTATGTAATGCGGTTTTCCGCAATAGATAGAGTAATTCAAGAGGAAGGTTTATAGCACCCGTGCGAAGCCGGGGCGGGTCCTCTAGTGATTCATAATTGGTAAATCTGTGGCAATTGTGGTCGATCGCTCGATACCTACACAAAATAGATAAACTTGTAAACTTGTAGGTAGGTAGGTAGGTACTTGGAGGTACTATCCTATGTAATACTTGGTAGGTATCTGTCAAATTATTGTCTTATAAATAGATAGGTAGGTAGGTACCACGTATTTTACATAAAGTAGGTAGGTAGGTACAGTGGACTCCACTATTAAGTATCCTCCCTAGTAGCTAAAGTTTATCTCAGCCGTCCTCACCAAACAGTAATATAGAAATTCTCGCAATCACAAATTAAATGCAAAAATTATACTGTCGTAAGGATTCGATCTCGGAACAATCATGTTTGCACACCATGACCGACCGCTTATCTAACTCGGCTGTCGTGTTGATGACAAACGCGTTGAAATTATAAATCACTAGCGTCCAATAACCTGTCCTTGTCTAGCAAACGAATGCAAAGCGTTATTTATTATTTGAAGGCTGTGGGTAGGTCGTTGATTTTTAACGAACGAACAAAGACAACGAATAATTCTCATTGTCAGGCTTTACGTCATATTCTGTGCTGTTTACTTTGTGTGTTCTTCGTAAGCTTTTGACTTTTTATAAAATACATCATTTATTTAATTTGATGAAAACAAGAATTGAAATTTGTGATCAAAATAAAAACAATTTAAATAATTTGCTCGGCAGCTTCATATAACGGTAAGTGTAACCTTCTACCCAGTCAGTTTTGTTCACATCATCACTTATTAAAGGAGTTAATAATAAAGTGTTTTATTTTTAGATTATTGGGAATGGATATCGTCCATGGGTCCAGGAGAACTTGTGGAAGTCGATGGGCGCATGAATTGTCAGCAATAATAAGAAGTGTTGAAAGAAGTAATGCTACCATCTGTAGCGTTTTATTGTATACCTATCCAGAAGGACAAAATCTGTGCGGTTTATTAAACAAGAACTGTGAAGAAATGGCTGTTTTCTCATATTTCATAATTATTTATTTGCATAGAGAATGTGTGTGAATGTGTGAATGTGGAAATGTGGTGTCAAGTAGTTCTTGGAATTGAAACTCCAGTGATAGATTTAAGTGTAATTTACGCCAAGATAAATTTATAGCTAGTGAAGGTTACTGTTATAACTTTGGTAGGAAAAAATAGGTAAAGTAGTATACAATTTTATAATAGTGTAACATACTCGTTCACTACATAATAATATTTTACTAGGTATTTTTTTAAGTGAATACATAACCAACTATATTTTTTAATAAGAAGATATAACATTTGACCACATTTCTTAAAAACGGGTAAATAATAGCTTATATTCACGAGAGATCTAAATTGTTAATACCTAACTATTAACATGTTTGTTCGCCGGTGAATTATGAAAGATTATTATTTACCAGACGGCAATGTCATTATGTATAATTTTGTAGGATTAAAAAAACCGTTTTATCTTGTAGTGTTGTAAATTGGCTTATTAATAAAACAACAAAGTTTTCACTAACGAAGAGGTTTTATTTTGACAATTATTATTATTTGAATAAATTCACGATAATAAAAGTAAGTAGTGTATAGGTATTATTTACTGCAAACTTCATTGATAAGGTTGAAAAAAAAAAAAAAGTAACCCAACGCTCGGAATCGAACTCGGTTCCTCAGGATTGGAAGTCCAAGTATGATACCACTGTTCCAAGACTGATATTAGCAAAGCAGTTGAAATTATGATTACGGTTCCTTGCATGGTTATTAAATATAATTTATTTGAGCAAAACTCCATAGTAATTCAAATGGATTTGAAGCTAGTTGTCTTATACAAGGGGGATACTTATCTATGGAGGGCTCTGTACCTAAGACGTATTTAAAAATGGTCGTGCGTGCGTGTATCTATGGAACGCACAAAGATATTGAGTCTGAGGAAACGCAGCAGAACACTACCTACCTACCTAGTCTACCTACCTAGTTACAAGCCACAAGGGGTTTGTAAAAGAGGAAAATGAAGAAAATAAAACACCATTATTGTACTAATGTACCTATTAATATTTAATGTAACACACAGTCTCTTGTAAAGCTATAATTTTGCCAAAAACAATCGGATGCGTAAGCTCAGAATAACAACACGTGCGTAGGTACCTACCTACCTTACCCTAGGTTCCAACGCATAGATAACATAATATCTAGGTATCTACTACTACTAACCTCAACGTAGTTCAAATTATTGACACCAGAGGGACGGCAATATCATTGATTTATTTTTAATTAAGATAACTTGATGTAAGAAGCCTTCTTTAATTTTTACGTGCCTAGGGTATTTCACGAAATTAAAAAAAAACTTTTATATCATCTAATAATTATTTTGCACAAACTACATTATCAAATCGATACCTGTAACGCCATCTATTGAAATTGGTTTGAACCATTGTACCTTTCTTAGAGTTGTGACCCCATGACTGTGTTTAGGTTTGAAGGGCACTGTAGCAAGTGAAATTACTGGGCGAAAGAGACTTAACAACAATGTCTCGGGGTGATAAGTGCAGTGCAGTGCCACGCAAACACTTAAACTTCAAGCTTTAGGTGGCACTGCATCTGTAATAGTCAGGCGTGGTGATTAACATCAGGTGGGCGCCTTGATTGTCTTGTCACTGGCTGTCATAAAAAGAAAAAACTTTAAATATAATTTTGAAGAGTAAAAATATAGTATATTACCTTATATAAATATAAAAACGGCTAGTTTATCCCACATTCTTGTCAATTAATATGCTATTATGTGAAGCTTTAAGAGTAGGTAGTAGAGTTATTTGTGATAGAACTCGTCCGGGGAAGGACTACCATCATACCTATTTCTGCCGCCAAGCAGTAGTGTGCAAGCATTGCACAGTGCACATGAAGAAGAAGAGCTTCTAAATAGCTTCGAAACGTCTGCATAGAAATCCCAATTGCCTGAGAAAAAAGTGATTAAATTAATGAATCAGGCAATACGGAACGCAGTCCATTTTTATTGTGGTCCCAAACGCCTGCCTTCTCATAAATTACATATGTAGCGGGAAACTCTACTAAATCCATCGTAAACTTATCTTGCGGCGGCGACGCCGACGACGAAACAACCGTTTCCGTGATGCCGTCAAATACCGCAACGCCTAGCGCCACCGCGGCAATAACCCGGAACTCCAGAGAGATTCGGCGGCCAGCACGTTACCGCGATTGAAGGCGAGCGGATAAACTGTTTTTCGTGTGTTATTTGTCATTTATATTGTATCTGTGTCCATAATTATATGATTATACGTTTAAAGTGTGTTTGCATAAATTTCTACGAACCCCTGAGAGGCAGAGCCAGCCGGGCAACATTAAACATACAATAATTAAAAATTTAAAAAGCCCCCGACACTATCTTTTCATCAACTAGAAAAGAGGTTAATCTTCATACAACTGAGCAGTTTTTCTTGAAAAAAATAGCTAAAACACTCTCAACACACATTTCAAACGAATATAATTAATTCCAAATCGGCTCATCCGCTCAGGAGCTACAATGTTATAGACAGACACACAGATACAAAATACACCCTAACAATGAGATGTTTTCGATTCGAGAAAAGTAGTTCCGATTGCTTTGACAGATGGCGCTATCTGCCCTACTGCCATACTGGGAAAGGTTATTAAAACAAGAAAAAAGTTGGTAACTCCGTTTTTGTTTCGTCTCGTGTCAAGTGGAAAGTTGTGGGTTCATGTCCTGCTTGAGGCAAAATAATTTAACTTCAGTAAGACCAAAGTTAATGTACTACGTAGTACGTTGAGCCAGTTGAGCTACCGCCATCTAAATAGACAGCTTTTTTTTTAATAACTTGAGACGAAAATCCCTAATTTACAACCTCTTATCCGTCAGAGGTAAAAAGACGTAAATAGTAAATTGCTTTTATTGTAATACTCCTTGCGTTGCCCTGTTTTATGTGTTTACTAATTACAACAATTTCAACAGAGCTTTCGAGATTCTGATGGAAATATCACTCGAACATGGACAGCGCAGCAAGCAACACATTATAATTATCTAAATATTTAAAATTACATCATTGAGGTACGACTGACTATCATGAAAATGGAAACTATTATTCATAGGCTAAGGAAAAATAACGCAAATGAAACTCGCGGGTCAGGTAGTACTTAATAATTATCTAACAAAAAACCAGCGCTATGGCATGAGTTGTTCTGCCATAGCACATGCTGAGTGGTGGCCATTTTTGTTACTGTATATTTTTAGTCATAGCTGATGGTAATGTTTTTGTTGGTAACAAAATAAACGTTTTTATTATTATTATTATAAATATTTAGGGTGAGTTGCACCATCTAACGTGAACGTCAAATTGTTCAATCGTCGTCGAACAATTTGACGTTAACGTTAGATGGTGCAACTCACCCTAAAAGTTTCGTGATTGACTGACGACTGACAATCATAAAGATGGGAGAAAGAGATTCATTATCGGCAGAGAAATCGCGTACAAACTTAAACTTACATTTTGACGACCGATGTGGTGCAGCGGGCGCGGAGGTTGCGGGTTTGATTCCCGCCTCGGGTCAAATGATTGTACGATCTACAAATATTTGTTCCGGGTGTTCTGGGTATATTCTATATATAATAAAAAATATCTATCTATGTATTGTATTGTATTAAGTATAATATCAGTCATCTAGTACCCATAACACAGCTCTGTTTACTTTGGGGCTAGATGATGCTGTGTGGATTGTCCAGCAATATTTATTTATTTATTTAAACATAAAAAAAACAGGCAGTCAAGTATGTAGATACTAAATCCGAGTATTGTATATATACACTAAACCTATTTTCACTAATACACAATTAATCCGCTAGCACATACTAACTTTAGAAGCGAGGTTAAACAAATATTATTACTACCACTTGGAGCGCTCGTGACGTAGCTGGCTAAGTTGTTCTTAACAGATACACGAAGTTAGGCACTGTTCCGCGGGGTCATCATTTGGATGGGTGACCGCCAGTGGCAATTTCAACTGAGCGCTCCCGTGCTTCGGAGGGCACGTTAAGCAGTCGGTACCGGCTTTTTCAAAGTTGTTAGGCCATGACACAGGCCTTCGGGCGGCCTAGAAACTCTGTCACCAGAGTTGGCCACTGACTCATACGAACGAATGAACGAACCACTTAACAGCTTATGCGCACGACGTTTTTTGAACGCGTTGTACACCACAAAATGTATGTATGTATGTTTTAAATTTCATCAAAACCGGTTCAGTGGTTATTAAGTTATAAAAGATCACACATTCATTCAAACAAACAAACAAACTATCGCATTTTTTTATGTTAGTTTGATTACCACCAGCACTATATATAAAAATAAAGCCTCATTTATTTCCTTAATAACTTAATTATTACAATTCATTTGTTAAATAATTAATAGGATAATTCATGCAAAAAAATAATATTTGATTTAAAATAAAATATGTTTATTTCTGAATTTCAAAGTTATAAGGACCTCTCAATGAGTAAAGACCTCCTCCATTTTACTCCAGTTGACTCTATTTTCTGCCTTTTTCATCCATTTCTCGCCAGCTGTTTCTTTTATTTCATCTATCCATCTCTCCTTTGGTCTTCCTCTACTTCTTTTATTTGGTGGGCCTAGCCATGTTGTGAGTTTTCTTGTCCATTTGTTATTATTCATGCGTGCAACGTGACCGGCCCATTTCCATTTAAGCTTTTTGCAGTTTTCAAGAGCATCAATAACATTTGTCTTTTTTCTTATTTCTGTATTTCTTTTTCTGTCCTTTCTTAGCACCAGCACTAGGATAAGAAAATAGTCTTATATAATGCACTACATCCATTTCAAGTTTCATTTTACTCCGTACAGCTGTTCAAACTTACAACACAAACTTTTGCAAGTATAATATCTATGATTTTCCGTTGCAGGTTAACAGAATGACGTAAAGGCCGGCGTCCAGTGGAGCGGGCCGGGCGGATGGCCGCCGCGATGGCATAATGGCGCGTCGCAAGCGGCGGCGGCTCGCCTCGCGCGTGCGCGCTGCGCTGCGCGGCTTGCTCGCCTTCCTGTTTAGCAATGTGGGTGTTGTGGTCCTCGTGGTGGCTTACACTATCGCTGGTGAGTATCACAGAACAGAGTCCCTGCTAGTAATGATTCTATTATTATTTTATATGCGATTTTGGTGAAATGTTTATTGTTACATACAAAAAAAATAATTAAGTTTCAATTTCAAGAGTAGTAGAGTTCTCTGGGATAGAGCTCGTCCGGGGAAGGACTACCACCATACCTATTTCTGCCGCCAAGAAGTAATGCTCGCATTGCTGTGTTCCGGTGTGAAGGGTATGGTTTCTGGTGAAATTACTGGCACATGAGGCTTTCGATCTTAGCCTCAGGGTGGCAACCCGCGAGGGATACTTCTGGTATTGCAAGCGTCCATAGGCTGAGGTAACCCCTTACCATCTTGTGGGCCGTACGCTTGGTTGCCACTTCAGTTGTATAATAAAAAAACGCAAACTAAAAAATAACCAACGGATCTATTGAGCGGTGCCTCCTGCGACCCACAGTGGTTTAGTAGACGTGATCCTTACCACAACTTTAGTTTAAAACCGTTTTTATTATTCAATTCAAAAACATAACCCTTATAAATATTCAACACCCGAAGGCAGAACAATTTGACATTATTCGTAAAATAAATATTAGGCATCTATTCAACAATATTGATATAACATTCTTTTATTGCGCGATAAAAATAAATTGGCCATAAACACGCGTGTTGCTAACGCTTCAATTATCTCGCGTATTGCTACGGGTATCAAAAACGCGTTAACAATAAGCCAAGGAAGTGTCGGACGCGACTTATATCGGCGACTAAATTTATGATCGGCGTGAATAAGCGGGAAGATCGACAAAATTCTAGAAACTACTGGCCAACACGTAAATGTGTAACATTTGAAAAAATTTATTAACAAAATAAAATATGTACATTACATTACAAAATATACAAAATACATAAGAAACAGTTTAACCATCTAAAAACCGTTACAAACGACCTTAACATTGAAAATTAGTTACATAATTATTCAGTATTTAGTATTCAGCATTCAGTAGGTTTATTCACAAATCACAATATATTGAAAATTAGTTACATAATTATTCAGTATTCAGTATTCAGTAGGTTTATTTACATCATTTAAAGAATATCTGGTTTGAAACCTACCAATTCTTCTAGGCAGGGGCGCGAGCAACTGACGCAAATTCATCTAGCTGGTTATATGTGATTTTACTATATAAAAATATTTTAATGTGAATTAGAATTTTCCCGCGGCATGGCCAGCATATGAGTTTTCACTGCTATAATAGAAAGGGGGGCTGTCCTACATTACATTTTCTTTGACGTCACTCGGTGAATTCGCAGTCTGAGTTATTTGGTTTGTTAAAAGACTGAAAATCTCAAGATTTCAATATTTTAAGATATTTATTTGCACAAATAAGTGTTACAAAAGGTCTTAAAAGTAATATGGCAGATATATCTGATGCTATAAACCAATATCGGAAAATCACGAACATTGCGTGCATACCCGAGCGTACAAAAAAACGTTGCAACCAAAAGTCGCGTTATAAAGTCGAGTCTTGCATTCTATTCAGGCTTAATAGAATTATGGTGGCTCTACGTCGATCCGCATCATTAAAGTATAAAGGGAATGAAGCGTAAGCGATGGTTTCGCCTGAGCGCTGCCTTTTAGCTTGCGACGAGACGTTTTCTTTGTCAATCGAAGTCATGTTTCGTAGCACAGTGACTTATTGAAACGCTTCCTTATATATATATTATATAGTATCATAATTAATAGAATAGAATATAAATCATTTGTTTTGCGCCACACACTAGAAACTAACAGTTCTCCGAACAGTAGACCTCGCAAGCACAAACTTGTAAAGTGAGCTTTGAAAGTGAGCAACATACTGCATTTTGAGGAACTATTTTGCTCATCAAGCTGAAGATATTGCTACCCCAAATAATGATTTTATTATTATCACAAACTAGGTACCTTTCCATTAATACTAAAATCGCTCCGCTCCTACTCAATTGTATAGTGCAACACCCTTACTGGGTACCTAGCTATGTGTTGGCTGCTCTGATATTATTTAATATTTCATAAGACCTGTGACATGTATTACCCTCATAATTATGATGCAATAAATGATACTGAATACTGAATACTGATAATAAGTCATAGAACAGAAAGAAAGTCATAGAACCTGTACACCAAGTTATAACCAGATTGGTTAAAAAATGTGACCTGTAGACGAGAACACAAAATGACCGGACAAACTGACACCAAAAGCATTTTTGGCCAATCTCGAAACCGAGACGCTTCAACTAAATTACTGTGACGAAAAAAGGCTGCCACTCAGCATTTTTTTTATGTCAGCAAGCTTTTTTTTTTTTTTTTTTTTTATACTACTAAAGTGGTAACCAAGCGTACGGCCCACTTGATGGTCAGCAGTTACCGTAGCCTATATACGCATGCAACATCATAGATATCACTTGCGTGTTACCACCCTGAGACGTTAGATGGTTAGTCTCATGTGCCTGTAATTTCACCGGAAACCATACCCTTCGAACCGGAACACAGCAATGCTCACATTACTGCTTGGCGGCAGAAATAGGTATGGTGGTAGTCCTTCCCCGGACGAGCTCTATCACAAAGAACTCTACTACTCTTAAAAAAAAAACAATCAAGGCGCCCACGCCCACTGATGTTAAGCACCACGCCTGACTATTACAGATGCAGTGCCACGCAAAGGTTAAAGTTGCTACAGATATAATATTAGTCAAATAAAACATGAAAGATAATTCTGCGGTGTTTAGTCAGTATGACAGGAGATCCGGGTATCGCAGGTTTGAATCTTGGCCGTGCACCAAAACATTTTGTATTAGAAAATGTATTAACAGGTGCAAAACATCGTGATGAAACCATTGATTTAGTTAGTTTTGCACGTTTTCATCTATGGAATAAGCTGGCTAAGCTGCGAGGTTGGTGTAAGTTGTGGGAATCCCCTTTAAAGGGGATTTTCAAAGGTGATTTTGGCACTAACACTGGACAATCTACTAAATTTAAAACCAGTATATATATTTTTTTTTTATACAACTGAAGTGGCAACCAAGCGTACGGCCCACAAGATGGTAAGCGGTTACCGCAGCCTATGGACGCTTGCAATACCAGAGGTATCACTCGCGGGTTGCCACCTTGAGGCTAAGATCGAAAGCCTCATGTGTCAGTAATTTCACCGGAAACCATACCCTTCACACCGGAACACAGCAATGCGAGCATTACTGCTTGGCGGCAGAAATAGGTATGGTGGTAGTCCTTCCCCAGACGAGCTCTATCACAGAGAACTCTACTACTCTCATAACTCCCATAATTTCCTTTCAAAACACAGAAATGCTTCAACTTCTTGGGGGCTGAAATGGTGGTGGTATAGAAAGCAAGAGTAGTAGAGTTCTCTGTGATAGAGCTCGTCCGGGGAAGGACTACCACCATACCTATTTCTGCCGCCAAGCAGTAATGCTCGCATTGCTGTATTCCGGTGTAAAGGGTATGGTTTCCGGTGAAATTACTGGCACATGAGGCTTTCGATCTTAGCCTCAAGGTGGCAACCCGCGAGTGATACCTCTGGTATTGCTAGCGTCTATAGGCTGCGGTAACCGTTTACCATCTTGTGGGCCGTACGCTTGGTTACCACTTCAGTTGTACAAAAAAAAAGCATTCAACTGTTTTTTAAATCTGCAGTCTTTGTTCGTATGATAAGAAAATACCATAGATATTTAACTAGCCACTACAATGACAGTTTTTTTATGAATAAGGGCGTAGGGAACGCAAATCGCTTTACATGCCACTGTATAGACGTACCCTAACAAGCCTCAGTCATCATCAAAGGGGCTTGGGAATAAGGTGGATGTTTCCTGAAATTATGGCGCAGAGTAATTTATGTCTCGGCGGTAAATTTAAGAAATCTGTCTGCTCCCGTGGTTTAGAGGCTGGAGGGACTTTTTTGAGCGAATGATGGAAAGATTAAACAAAATAAAATATGTACATAATAACATTACATTACAAAATATACAAAATACATATGAAACAGTTGAGCCATCTAAAGACCGTTACAAACGACCTATAGATAGCTCAACTGAACTGGAAAGATTAGATAAGATTTGTAGTTTTACGCACCAGGTAATTGGAACTCTGGTTTTGGTAAATTGGTTTTGTAAGCTAACCAAGCCCTGTTTTGGACTAATGTTTGCATGATTTGCAAACCATGGATTGCTTTAGTTCTTACGCATGTGTTTCAAAATTAAAAATAAAAATTGATACCAAATCAGCAGAAAATTTGTAGTGTGGCCACGTGGCCAGCAGTCACTTGTTTATATGTGATAACATTTTAAATTATCGTTGTATATTTTAATACATCTATTCATCGGCCTGTTGTTGCGATTATTCGTGTGTGTATTATCTTAATTTTAAAAATAATACCTAACATATTTTAAAACAATTTTTACGCTTAGGTAGGCGCGGGTTTGCGGGGCCCCCCAATACGCGGGGCCCGTAGCAAATGCTACTCTTGCTACGTTGTTAATCCGGTACTGCCGATTGCGAGTTCATGGGCACTTCGCAGGCACTGAAGCCAAGACCCATTACGTTGGCGTTTGTTTTGTTTTTGTGTAGAGACCTTCGATTTTTGATCGAAGGTAGAGACAGACAAAGTGCGCGAAACATCTCTCGCTTTTACCATAATTGGTGCCATGACACTCACGTATACAAAAGTATCGTTTACATACACAAACTTTTTTTTTTTTATATACAACTGAAGTGGCAACCAAGCGTACGGCCCACAAGATGGTAAGCGGTTACCGCAGCCTATGGACGCTTGCAATACCAGAGGTATCACTCGCGGGTTGCCACCTTGAGGCTAAGATCGAAAGCCTCATGTGCCAGTAATTTCACCGGAAACCATACCCTTCACACCGGAACACAGCAATGCGAGCATTACTGCTTGGCTGCAGAAATAGGTATGCATGGAATAAACTAAATGCATGCGGTGAAAACAACGTGTTTGTTTTATTCATACATTTATTTGAGTGTAACATGACGTGGTGATTGCGACCCGTTTTTTTCATACATTTCATTGAAAGTGTCCGGGCTGTAAAAATCAAAATCAAAATCAAAAATTATTTATTTCAGTAGAATCACAAGGATCACTTTGAAACGTCCTACAAGCTAGCAAAATTTACACCAGTTCCAACGCGCCCATGCCGTAAAAGAACTGGCAACAACACCGGCTTGGTTCCTATCGCTTTTTTGGCATGACCCTTGCTATTGTCATGGATGCCGAGTAGAGTAAATGCATGTGGTGAAAACAACGCGTTTGTTTTATTCATACATTTATTTTGGTGTAACATGACGTGGTGATTGCGACCCGTATTTCATACATTTCATTGAAAGTGTCCGGGCTGCAGTAATGGTTAACACTTCATAAACTAATAGCCAAATACAGGTCTGGTGTAGGATTAATTTATAAAAAGCCCGTCTATAGTCGAGTGGAATCAGCTAAAATGCCCGGAGGACTTCAAGCAATTCATTATCCAGTTAAGGCAAAGATTTTGAAGTGTAATAAAAAGGGAAAATTTAGCGAGACCCCGTAGAAATTAAAAGTTAGTTAACTCGGTACTCTGAAGTCGAGATTACTGTTCACCCTTTTGAAAAAAGGCGTGGTTTTTGATGTTTTCAAGCCACATATTTTGACTAAGGTGTTGAGTTTGTAAAGTTAGGGCTTGTAGAGTTAGTGCGTGTAGAGTTAGAAGCTTGGCTCTACAAGGGATCTGTTTACTATCCACCCTTTTGAAAAAAGACGTGATTTTGGTGTTTCCAAGCCATATATTTTGACCAAGGTGTAGAGTTTGTGAAGTTAGGGCTTGTAGAGTTAGAGCGTGTAGAGTTAGAAGCTTGGCTCTACAAGGGCTCTGATTACTCTTCACCCTTTTGAAAAAAGGCGTGGTTTTGATGTTTCCAACTCACATATTTTGACCAAGGTGTAGAGTTTGTGAAGTTTGGGCTTGTAGAGTTAGAGCGTGTAGAGTTAGAAGCTTGGCTCTACAAGGGATTGGATAACTTTTTGACATTCTGAGCCACAATTATAGTCATATCTTAGCAACATTTTACAATAAAAAGTTTTTGTGTTATCATTTTCCTGCCCTTTTTCCCACGTTATGTGGGGTCGGTACAACATGTTCCTTTCTTCCATTCCTCTCTATCACCCGTCATCTCAGTACTCACTCCTTTCTTACTCATGTCATTAAAAAGTTTTTGTGTGGGATAACTTTTTATCCAGGTACCACTCGACTGAAAACCGGTCTCCAAACTGGTGCCAAAGAAACCTACTGTAGCTAGTTTTTCTTGATTTTTCAGGTGCATTCATGTTCCAAGCTATAGAAGGAGAGAGCGAGATAGA
This sequence comes from Colostygia pectinataria, assembly GCA_951394395.1. Lineage (NCBI taxonomy): Eukaryota > Metazoa > Arthropoda > Insecta > Lepidoptera > Geometridae > Colostygia > Colostygia pectinataria. The sequence continues at coordinate 10,077,112 of OX596369.1, forward strand.
GCGAGTGAACAACATGACGCTAGAGCGAAACAACACGGCTCAGTACCTGTGGCGGGTGACTCTCGCACTCAACACCTTTAATGAAACTAAACTTAAAGAGAAGTAAGGACAAACTGTTGTATTTGTAATATTATAACCAACAACTTGTTAAAAAGTAAATTCGTATGCGTCGTGGCGAACAGTTAATAGGCCGCCTAAAGGCCTCTATCATTGTCTAAAATGTCTTAAAAAGCTGGAACCGACTGCTTAACGCGCCCTTCAAAGCACGGAAGCTGTATAATACGGCCAGCGGATCTAGGCATTCGTGAAGTTAGCCGTTTGTGATGCGCAAACACAAATTAGGTCGAAAAAGCTCCATTGTGCATCGAAACCGTGCCGTAGTTTGTGTAAATAGTATGTAGTAATTTTTAGAGTAGTAGAGTCTTTGTGATAGAGCTCGTCCGGGGAAGAACTACCACCATACTTATTTCTGCCGCCAAGCAGTAATGTTTTTTATTGCTGTGTTCCGGTTCGAAGGGTATGGTTACCGGTGAAATTACAGGCACACTTTCGAACTACGTCTCAGGGTGGCAACCCGTGAGTGATACCTCTGGTATTGCAAGCGTCCATAGGCTGCAGTAACCGCTTACCATCTTGTGAGACGTACGCTTGGTTGCCACTTTGTAGGATAGCCATTCATTGAAATCCATCAAGTGAGATAATAAAATAAATATTCCGTCAGACACCCACGCAACGAGCGAAATCATTCTCCTTCAACAAAGTAATCCGCATTGAGATTGCCAAGACTCACATAAACAGTTTATAACAGTCGAGCTATTACTGTGATCCTAGATAGAGATATCGTTTGAAATAGAATAGCAAATCGAAATTAACAGTTTTTTATACAGTCATTTGATGCTGACATTTTTATATCAGTCAAATATAAAATAATAAATAAATAGATTGTCTTTGGCTATCTTGTCAAAACGACATGGGTCTTCATTTTAATTATTTTTCTCGTGTTATTTTAAGTTTTATTGCGTAAATTTGGTGGCAGTTTATTCAATTCAACTTGTTTACTTAGCACAAGTGTAAGTAATGTAATGAAATGGAGGGGTAATGTTAGTTGGTAATTTAGTCAAAGACTTTCCAATGAAATTTTGAAAGAAAAGTCATCGTTTCTTTCCAAATTTCGTTTGTTTACGTTGCTAAGCGACAATCAAACTAATACACTTGACACTGGCAAAATTGTGGCAAATTAGCCACAGAGTCCATAAAAGAAGAAGAAGAATAATAAATAAATAATGCTGGACAATCCACACAGCATCATCTAGCCCCAAGGTAAGCTGCTGTTAAACAGAGCTGTATTATGGTTACTAGATGACTGATATATATTTAATACAATACAATACATAGATAGATATTTTTTATTATTATATAGAAAATATCCAGAACACCCGGAACAAATATTTGTAGATCGTACAAACAATTGACCCGAGGCGGCAATCGAATCCGCAACCTCCGCTGCGCCACATCGGTCGTCATACACGCCGGAAATTACGGAAACACAAGCCAAATATTAGGATAGTTATAATCAATTATTTAAATTAAACCGCATAATAATTATATTTTTCAACACGTATATATCCGACCGATGTGGCGCAGCGGGCGCAGGTTCGCCTGCGACGCAGAGCTCGGAACAAATGTTTGTACGATCTACAAATATTTTTCCGGGTTCTGGGTATTTTCTATATATAATAAAAAATAGTCCCTTTGCTCAGCAGTGGGACAAGATAGGTTGAAAAAAAAAAAAAAAAAAAAAAAAAACTATCTATGTATTGTATTGTATTAAATATATATCAGTCATCTAGTACCCATAATACAGCTCTGTTTAACAGCAGCTTACTTTGGGACTAGATGATGCTGTGTGGATTGTCCAGCATTATTTATTATTATTTATTTATTTATATATAATAAAGACATTACGTAGAACAGTTTTCGCGTAAGCACAGTAGCGTTTATCTTCCCTAAATACATATTCTAGGTGGTACTGCTGGAAAGTATGCTTCTACCATTAACAAAGTAGATTTTAACATTAACTGATGCATACAGTAATAACGGCATACGTACATTATGTACGTTTAAATGATCGGATTCTAACGTGGTGGTTCTGCTGGGTACCACGTCTTTTATTGTCTAAATAAGGTATTTAGTGGTACCAACTCAAAGACTTTCTAAATCTTTGTACCGACTATTTTAAAGGAAACTGGGTGACTGTTTACTAAAAACCATTTCAAAAGATGCTTGTTCGCCTGCGGTACCTCTCAAAGATCCGTTGGGATCTATGAAACCTTCTAAAATCCTTTTGGGTGGGCTTTTGTTAATTTTTACGTTACTAAGGGGTAATTACTCAGTGAAACAAATGAATTTTTCTAGTAATTATTTTTGAAAGAAACAAAAATTTTTTATTTGACAATAGATAGGTGAGACGAAAGATTTAAAACAGTATTTTTTAGTGCAGTGATCTCAAAAAATCTCAAAGAGTAGTAGAGTTCTTTGTGATAGAGCTCGTCCGGGGAAGGACTACCACCATACCCATTTCTGCCGCCAAGCAGTAATGCTCGCATTGCTGTGTTCCGGTGTGAAGGGTATGGTTTCCGGTGAAATTACTGGCACATGAGGCTTTCGATCTTAGCCTCAAGGCAACCCGCGAGTGATACCTCTGGTATTGCAAGCGTCTATAGGCTGAGGTAACCGCTTACCATCTTGTTGGCCGTACGCTTGGTTGCCACTTCAGTTGTATAAAAAAAAATACTAAATGATATATAACAAAAAATATCTGTCTATGTATTGTATTGTACTAAAGTAAGTATTCTAAACGTAAAAACCTATTATTGGCTTCCTGTTTTGTCATAAGAAAGTATATAAAGTTTTATCCGCTGTTGGTTTTCCTAAGGAAAAAAAAAAAAAAAATATATATATATATCAGTCATCTATATCAGTCAGCGAGCATAGTTAGTACCTGCCTTGTGCATGTACTTAATGGTAAATAATAATTATAATAATAATAATTTCTTCTTCTTCTTATTTTGTAATTTTGTTTTTAGTATTATTTTCCAAATTCATGTTTTTAAGTAGGTACTGTAAGCTGTATGTTTTTTTTGTTTTTTTTTTTTAAATTTTTTTATATTTATTGTATTATTTCAGTTCTGTTGTTTTTGTCTTTGTCTTTGTGCTGTCAAATAAATTCTTTCTTTCTTTCTTTCTTTCTTTCTTTCATCTAGTATAGTTCGCACAGCGGATCTAGGCTTCCGTGAAGTTAGCCGTTTGTGATGCGCGAAGACAATTTAGTTTGAAAAAGCTCCATTGCGCATCGAAACGGCTAATTTCACGACGGCCGAGATCCGTTGTGAGAACTATACCCATAACACAGCTCTGTTTAACAGCAGCTTACCTTGGGGCTAGATGATGTTGTGTGGATTGTCCAGCATTATTTATTTATTTATTTCCAGCATCAGCATTGAACTGCAGAAGTACCAGTGGAAGATAGTGAGCGCGCGCCGGCTCGGCTGGGACGGCGGCTGCTCCTCCCGCCAGTGGAGCTTCTCATCAGCCTTCCTCTACTCACTGACTGTTATCACTACTATAGGTACCTGTATTATCATCCAACAACATTTAATCATCATACATTAATCATTAATCACGAATGATTCAAAATTGCATAAATTGTGTTATAGGTCTCACAACGGATCTCGGCCGTAGTGAAATTAGCCGTTTCGATGCGCAATAGAACTTTTTCAAACTAAATTGTCTTTGCGCATCACAAACGGCTAACTTCACGGAAGCCTAGATCCGCTGTGCGAACTATACCTACATAGATAATTTACTCGTGTAGTCTGAAGGAGGGCGCTAGAAGCCGGGAAAAAGAATTTTCTTGTCCGACTTCTATGCACCCCCTTTTACTATTGCGAATACATACCTACTTTGTTAAAATACTTAATTTGTTGATCTGTGTACTTAATGTACTTAATTGTTATAACGGTATGTGTACTGAATTTTGTTACTCAATAAATATATTATTATATTATATTATATTATAAATATATTATAAATCACGAATGATAAATCATAAATCAGAAATCACGAACCACTTTAACAAAGTCCCAAACCGACACAAAATTTACCAATTGACAAAAAAAACTTTAAACAAACTATCTCAAAAAGCTTATTATAAAATAACCAATTATTTAGATGATAAAAAAGCTTGGGACTAATGTGTTCCAGCTCATTCTGCATACATAACAATAGCAAGGGTCATGCCAAAAAAACGATAGCTGCCGGTGTTGTTGCCAGTTCTTATAAGGCAGGATGGGCGCGTTGGATCTTGCGTGAATTTTCCTAGCTTGTAAGACGTTTCAAAGATCCTTGTGATTTTACTGAATAAAGCTCTTTTGATTTGATTTGATTTGATTTGACTAATCGTAAATCAGGTATCACAACTCAAAAAACAAATCGCAAATCATAAAATCATGATTCTTAAATCACGAATCATAAATCATTGATCACGAATCATGAATCGTCGATCACGTATCATAAATAATTGATCACGAATCATAAATCATTTATTATGAATCATGAATGAAGAATTACGAATCATAAACGACGCATTAATCATTATAATCATGGCTCTTGTTTCAGGTTACGGTCACTTATCTCCGAAGACGAGTTGGGGCAAAGTGACCACCATCTTGTACGCTCTGCTGGGGATGCCCCTGTTCCTGCTCTACCTCAGCAATGTTGGTGAGAATAGCAATAAATATTAAAAAACGTGTCAATAGCTGTATTACTATGTGTTGCTCCGTCGAGCGCTGAAGCTAAAGTCTGCTAGAGAACAAGTCGATGGTCCTGATGATGTCCCGTGGAGGGATGAAACACGTGTCATAGAACAAGTCGATGGTCCTGATGATGTCCCGTGGAGGGATGAAACACGTGTCATATTTTTCTTTTGTGTATAACTGTATTAACTGTGTGACCTCATTGGTTAAAAGGTTAAGTGGAATAGTCTAAAGATTCTTCGTCTGTTTTTTATCTTGTAATGGATTTCCGCAAAGTAACGCCTGAATCTATCAATTAAAAAAATGTTCCCAGGGGAGCTGCTAGCGAGATGGTTCAAGTGTCTGTACGCACTGGTGTGTCTCTGCAGAGGCTGCCCCGGCTTCACCAGGAGAAGGGTTATCAGAATGAGGCCTCCGGTAAGACTATTGACTCGTAAAACAAAGTCAGTATATATTGTATACTAGCGGCTCGTCCCGGCTTCGCACGGGTTCAATAATAACTTAAGCACCCGTGCTATGCCGGGGCGGGTCGCTAGTCATTCATAAGGTAGGAGCCGACCGCACGTTTTAGCCGCTCGGCTATCTATTTCATAGTTCATGTGCACGCCCCTCTCTGGCCACGGCGCGCGCGGGTGCGCATACTATTTTGTTTAGGTTGACATTTTTATAATTCGTCATAACTTTTGAATGGAATGTCTGATTTAAATAATTCAAACAGTTATCTACAGGTATTGAAACAGTCTTGAATATGAAATGATTTATTTGGATAAGGATTAATATAAAGGTATGGAATACATGGTCTGATTTTGGTCGGCATTTCTATTATGACTTTTTATGTCAGCAAGTGACAAGACAATCAAGATCACCCCGAGACATTGTTAAGTCTCTTTCGCCCAGTAATTTCACTTGCTACAGTGCCCTTCAAACCTAAACACAGTGCAGCTTGCACACTACTGCTTGGAGGTAGAATATTTGGCACTTCGGTGGTACCCACCAAAATGAACTCCTGCTGAAGAGTCCTACCACCAGGTCCAGGCAAACGACTTATGTCGCGTCATAAGCCGACTTTTAAAAGGAAGGCCCACGCGACTTTTCTGCTATTGGATTCTGTTCCAGATAGAAATGAGTGAGACAGAGAGCATAGAGCGGCCTGCACACTGGTCGCCGTACTCAGAGTCTGACGCCACGCCGGAGTACGAGACTCCTCAGTACTTCAGGGGGCTACCAAGGCACGTAACATCACAAAACATACAACATTAACTTCATAACTTAAACTTAGTCTTGAGCATGATCTAGTAGTAGAGACGTTGCCTCTCAATCTTAAGGATGCGGGTTTGAAACCGGTTGTGGTGTGTTTTTCCACTCGAAAATGTATGTGCTACCTTCACTGGGAATCCTGGAGCGCTCGTGACGTAGCTGGCTAAGTTGTTCTTAACATATCAACGAAGTTAAGCACTGTTCCGCGGGGTCATCATTTGGATGGGTGACCGCCAGTGGCAATTTCAACTGAGCGCTCCCGTGCTTCGGAGGGCACGTTAAGCAGTCGGTCCCGGCTTTTTCAAAGTTGTTAGGCCATGACAGAGGCCTTCGGGCGGCCTAGAAATTCTATCAACAGAGTTGGCCACTGACTCATACGAACGAACGAACTGGGAATCCTAAAGTTAGATCAGAAACACGCAACTGAAGTGGCAACCAAGCGTACGGCCCACAAGATAGTAAGCGGTTACGGCAGCCTGTGGACGCTTGCAATACCAGAGGTATACCTCGCGGGTTGCCACCATGAGGCATAGATCAAAAGCCTCATGTGCTAGTAATTTTAGCGGAAATCATACCCTTCACACCGGAACACAGCAATGCGAGCATTACTGCTTTGCAGCGGAAATAAGTATGGTGGTAGTACTTCCCCTGACGTGTTCTATCACAAAGAGCTCTACTACTCTTCATACATTACATTATATAATGTGTTAGCTGCTCCACTTTTTATGACCTGCCATGATGTTAATGACCCACATAATGATGCAATAATTATACTGATACTGGAACTGCAAAAATTAGGGTGTATGGTGACTGTTGGCTGTTATGACGCCACACATGCTGAAAACCAGCGCTGCAGTTTACTGCAGCATTATGCTGAGCACGGACCTTTTTTGACGAATTATAATACACACAATCTTTTACCTCTAAACTACAAATAGTGCCTGCTAACTGATTTTACGTATGTATCTACCCATAGTACCATGCAACCTGTATGATGTGTCTTATTTTGTCAAAATAAACATTTATTTTACTTTACTTTACTTTACTTTACTTTACTTTACTTTACTTTACTTTACTTTACTTTACTTTACTTTACTTTATGTAACAGACGCGCAGAGTACCTCCGCAGCGTGTCGATGCCTGTGAGGGTGCAAGACTCCAGTGACGTCACCAGCGAGTTCAGCGTCATCACCTTCGACGCGCAGGCTGTGACTGTCCCCATCAGTGTGTGCGTCTCGGTTATGGCTGGGTAAGTAGGTACGTCTATTTTTTTTTTTATACAACTGAACTTGCAACCAAGCGTACGGCCCACAAGGTGGTAAGCGGTAACCGCAGCCTATGGACGCTTGCAATACCAGAGGTATCATTAGCGGGTTGCCACTTTGAGGCTTTCGACCTCATGTGCCAGTAATTTCACCGGAAAACATACCCTTCACACCGGAACACAGCAATGCGAGCATTACTGCTTGGCGGCAGAAATAGGTATGGCGGTAGTCCTTCCCCGGACGTGCTCTATCACAAAAAACTGTGCTACTCTTACATGCCGGTTTCATCATGCTGGCTGGTTTTCATGCACCGTTCTGAGATGATTGCTCACATTATTGTCGAATAGAACTTCTGCAGAACTAATTTCAAACCAACGATTTCAGAGGGTATTGTCACTGCCACTAAGGCACCATGCAGTTCGTTCGTTCATTCGTATGAGTCAGTGGCCAACTCTGTTGACAGTTTCTAGGCCGCCCGAAGGCCTCTGTCATGGCCTACTAACTTTGAAAAAGCCGGGACCGACTGCTTAACGTGCCCTCCGAAGCACGTTAAGCACCATGCAGTGCTCTTATGAAATATACCAAGGTTTAGTATTTGACGACCAATGTGGCGCGGTGGGCGAAGGTCCGCCTGCGACGCAGAGGTTGCGGGTTCGATTCCCGCCTTGGGACAAATGTTTGTAGGATCTGCAAATATTTGTTCCGGGTGTTCTGGGTGTTTTCTATGTATAATAAAAAATATCTATCTATGTATTGTATTGTATTAAATATATATCAGTAATCTAGTACCCATAATACAGCTCTGTTTAACAGCAGCTTACTAGATGGCTAGATGATGCTGAGTGGATTGTCCAGCATTATTTATTTATTTATTTATTTTATTTATTGGTTTCAGCTACCTGATCTTTGGCTCAATGTTGTTTGGCATGTGGGAGAAATGGGACCAGCTCGACGGAGCCTACTTTTGCTTCATATCACTCAGCAGGTAAACATCACCACTATGAGCTTTTCCACTCGACATCCATAACAATAGCAAGGGTCATGCCAAAAAAGCGATAGGAACCCAGCCGTTGTTGTTGCCAGTTCTTTTACGGCATGGGCGCTTTGGAACTGGTGTTCATTTTCCTAGATTGTAAGACGTTTGAAAGTGATCCATGTGATTCTATTGAAATAAATAATTTTTGATATTGATTTTTGATTTTCTAAAATACTACTATAGTGTCAATCAAACCTTTCTGATGGTAATCGGTTACCGTAGCGTAGTCTATAGAATGAAGTATCAAATGGTATCACTCACGCGTTAAAAAAGTAAGTAAGCTCGTATGAGTCAGTGGCCAACTCTGGTGACAGAGTTTCTAGGCCGCCCGAAGACCTATGTCATGGCTTAACAACTTTGAAAAAGCCGGGACCGCCTTTTAACGTGCCCTCCGAAGCACGGGAGCGCGTTGCAACCCTGAGACGTAGATCGAAAGTCTCGTGTGCCTGTAATTTCACCGGAAACAATACCCTTTGAATCGAAATATAGCAATGTCAGCACTACTGCTTGGTGGCGGTAATAGGTGGTATGGCAAAACTTTCCCATGAAGCTCCTTCTTCATCACAAAGAACTATATTACTGATTCTCCTTACGAGTTTTTTTTGTCAGTATATTCTCTTAATATAATGCATGCCTAAAATATAAGCATGCAAAAAGTTAAATGTAAAAAATATATTTATTTAATAATATCACAAAAATCATTTTGAAACGTCTTACAGCTAGGCGAATTTATGCCAGTTCCACGCGCCCCAGCTTAGGAGAATCTGGCAACAAACTCGGCTGGGTTCATACCTTTTTTTTTGATGATCCCTCTTCAACATAAAGCTTCAGTGTGGTGCCAATCGAACTAGTTGACATAGTAATGCTAGCACTCTGCTGCATGAATACAGAATATCTGACATCACCTACTACTGTGGTACCCACCAAAACAAACACTTAGGGTGAGTTGTACCATCTAATGTTAACGTCAAACTGTTCAATCGTCGTCGAACAATTTGACGTTAATGTTAGATGGTGCGATCCAGCCTGAAACTGTCCTACCACCAGGTATGGCCGTGTCACAGTAATTAGGATAAGATATTTTTTTATTTGAACTCAATTTTATGTCAAATAGCTTAACAAAAATAGACAGCTACATAAGTAGGTAACCTAATTTTTTTTTTTTTTTTTTTTTTATACAACTGAAGTGGCAACCAAGCGTACGGCCCACAAGATGGTAAGCGGTTACCGCAGCCTATGGAAGCTTGCAATACCAGAGGTATCACTCGCGGGTCGCCACCCTGAGGCTAAGATCGAAAGCCTCAAGTGCCAGTAATTTCACCGGAAACCATACCCTTCACACCGGAACACATCAATGCGAGCACCACTGCTTGGCGGCAGAAATAGGTATGGTGGTAGTCCTTCCCCGGACGAGCTCTATCACAGGATACTCTACTACTCTTAAAATTATAAAATTCTACAATTAATCAAAAAATTACAGGTAGATCTGATAGGACAAATAATTAATCATTAATTAGTTATTAACATACCTCAATACTCAATACTCAATTCATTTATTGCTCTCATATGGTTGGTTCATTTACAGTTGTTATATAATTAGGTGGCAGTATCACATATGAACCCTGTCAAAGTGTATGACAACATGGAGATAGGTCTAAGTTTAAATAAGTAGGAAGTAAGTTGATAAATAAATAAAAAAGGTTGTTAGCATTAATTCTCAGTAGGTCGAATACAAATACAACTACAAGTTAGGTATTATTAGTTTTATTATTATTTTTAAATTGAATTTGTTTTTATTTTTATTATTTATATTACAATATATATTTTAAAAGTAGGTACCTAGCAATAATTTGTGTCGAAGAAGGTAAGTAATTAAATAATGATTTTAGATTGGTAGGTAATAATGTTGGATTTCAATTTTTTTTATAATATAATAATTTTGTTATAATTTACGTTTTCTAATTTAGGTTGGAACAAAAACAATTACTATAACTTAGTTTACTAATTAACCTAGTTAATACTAATAAAAATAAAGATAGTGACTAGGTAACTCTATACATTATAAAATAAAGATAAACTACATTAAGTATAAGTTAACGCAAATAACGGAGGGTGTATATCGTTCCAGCATCGGGTTCGGCGACTTCGTGCCGGGCGAGCGGGTGTACACGCCGCGCATCCAGACCTCCTTCATCGTGTGCTCGCTCTACCTCATGCTGGGCATGGCGCTCGTGGCCATGTGCTTCAACCTCATGCAGGTACCACTATCTACAGGTGTTACTGCTATCATCATCATCATGACAGCCTTCTATGTTCCCACTGCTGGGACACTGGCCTACTCTCAAGCGAGAGTGATTGGGTCTTAATCCACCACGCGGACCCAATGCGGATTAGTGGATGGCACATGTCTTTCGAACTTTTAGTTCTTGGACATGCCGGTTTCCTCACGATGTTTTCCTTCACCGTATGAGAACACTGGCATTGCGCACATACATTTTTCGTAGCGAAAAATCCATTGGTGCACGATCGGATTTGAACCCACGACCTTAGGATCGGAAGGCGGGGTCACTACCACTAGACCACCAGTGCTCTTACTGCTATAGCATATCATTATCATTCCGCGTATTAACTACGTCATCGTTTAAAACCTTACATTTTTTTTTTATACCACTTAAGTGGCAACCAAGCGTACGGCCCACTTGATGGTCAGCGGTTACCGTAGCCTATGTACGCATGCAACATCATAGATATCACTTGCATGTTACTACCCTGAGACGTTAGATGGAAAGTCTCATGTGCCTGTAATTTCACCGGAAACCATACCCTTCGAACCGGAACACAGCAATGCGAGCATTACTGCTTGGCGGCAGAAATACGTATGGTGGTAGTCCTTCCCCAGACGAGTTCTATTACAAAGAACTCTACTACTCTTACATAACTAAATAAATAAATAAATAATGCTGGACAATCCACACAGCATCATCTAGCCCCAAGGTAAACTGCTGTTAAACAGAGCTGGGTACTAGATGACTGATATATGTATATTTAATACAATACATAGATAGATATTTTTTACTATATATAGAAAATGCCCAGAACACCCGGAACAAATATTTGTAGATCGTACAAACATTTGACCCGAGGCGGGAATCGAATCCGCAACTTCCGCGTCGCAGGCGGACCCGCGCCCGCTGCGGCACATCGGTTGTCAAACTCATAATGATTTCAGATGTTAATCTTCTTTATTTCCTCTTCCAGGAACAAGTAATACACTACTTTGCTGGCATGAAGCGCGCACTGCATCGCATCTGTAGGTGCAAGAGATAACACCTATATTATCACGACTTTTATACCTATGTGAATTACCTTATTGTGACTATAATAAAGACTTTATTTCTATAACACTTTATTGAATTATGTTTTTTTTTTTTTTTTTTATACAACTGAAGTGGCAACCAAGCGTACGGCCCACAAGATGGTAAGCGGTTACCGCAGCCTATGGACGCTTGCAATACCAGAGGTATCACTCGCGGGTTGCCACCTTGAGGCTAAGATCGAAAGCCTCATGTGCCAGTAATTTCACCGGAAACCATACCCTTCACACCGGAACACAGCAATGCAAGCATTACTGCTTGGCGGCAGAAATAGGTATGGTGGTAGTCCTTCCCCGGACGAGCTCTAACACAGAGAATTCTACTACTGTTATCACAATCCAGACATAATTGACCGAGCAATGAAGCGAGCGAAGCGTCTCAGTTTCGAGATTGGCGAGAGTCAGTTTGTGTTCTCGCCTACAGGTCGCACTTTTCAACCAATCTGGTTGAAACTTAGTATACAGGTCCTATGACTTTATAGAATATATAATAAGAGGCGTACTTTCGGGACAAAAAGGGGACTGCTGAATATCTCCGCGTAACGTGATTTGATTTCGATGATTTTTATTTTATTTAAAAGGAGTAGTAGAGTTCTCTGTGATAGAGCTCGTCCGGGGAAGGACTACCGCCATACCTATTTCTGCCGCCAAGCAGTAATGCTTGCATTGCTGTGTTCCGGTGTGAAGGGTATGGTTTCCGGTGAAATTACTGGCACATGAGGCTTTCGATCTTAGCCTCAAGGTGGCAACCCGCGAGTGATACCTCTGGTATTGCAAGCGTCCATAGGCTGCGGTAACCGCTTACCATCTTGTGGGCCGTACGCTTGGTTGCCACTTCAGTTGTATAAAAAAAAAAAAAAAAGTAAGTATTAACCTTAGATTCGTCTGATATTTGGTGAAGATCTGATGAGGATCTTCAGCGTGATGAGCAAAGTGGTTTCTCAAAATGCAGTATGCGCTTTTTAGCGATAAGGCCGCCATTGTAACACTTTTTTGTTATTTTTTTCTTTGTTTATTTTTCTTTTAGTATCATAAGGTGTGCAATAAAGATATAATCTATCTATCTATCTATCTATGTTGCACACTTTCAACGCTCACTTTACAAATGCTGCGAGGTCTACTGTTTGGAACTGCTAGTTGTAGATGGTAGAGATTGTAGCTCTAAATCACTCTCGCTTGAGAGTAGATAGTGGAAACATCTAAAGACATGAGGGTTACTACCTAAAACTTTACCAAAGAAGGCCAAAGTTAAATTACAAGAAAGCACGGCAAAGTGCACTTACAACGACAAAGTCCCATTGTCGCAGCAATTCTACTGAGATATTACATCCGAAGTACTGTGTGGTACTGTAGCAATTCACGGAATGGCTCTAAACACCGCTAACTGTTGGTGAAACTGTGTGTGATTCTGCTAACAACGTGGTTAGAATAGAGGTGTTATAACAACTAGATTATATGAGCTAGAATAGTTCTAATGTCGAATTACAATCTAGCTATTATCAAAGGGTAGGTTTCAGAGCTATAAAACTTTGGCTTGCTACATAAATACTTGATAAGAATAAAAACTTATTGGTGGAAATTTTATTGCTTATAGTACATTTGGGTAAAAGCACCAGTTATTGGCTACCTAAGCACCTTGGTTAATTTAAAGTGCTATAGTTTCTTTAGGCGTCATCCAAATGATGTTTTTATGGTGTTAGTGGAGACGGGAAAAGTTCTAATATCATTTTAATAACAATAAAAATAATTAACATTGTTTATAAAGTTTTTATATTCATTCAAATAAAAATTGTGTTACTGGCACCCCAGAATTAGTTACTGGCATGTTTGGTTTTAGTTATTGGCTGTAGCATTTTTTACGAAACACAGCAGATAATAGTCATTTTTTTAAGAAATACAAGGAGCATAATTATCGAGTTCTTAGCTCTGGTATAAACTAACTTTTCGAAGCCCTTGTTTAAATAATTACAGTATAAAGTTCACCAGACAAAATGAATTAGTATCAGTTTCGGCACAAGTTTATTTCAGGCCATCGGATCTTGAACTGATCTCTGCATGCGGTGGTTACTCAACTGGCTATCTATGCTGTGCTCTTCAGCAAACGTCAGATTGAGTTAAAATTTTGCATTGAACCGATTGACCAAAAACTAACTAAGTCGTTTTTATTTATTATTGCGGAGTAAGGTTCCACTCGTTCGCATTACTTGGAAGAAGGCCATAGTGCAAACAAATTTGAAAAATTATAAATTGAATTCGTAGGTGACTGGCGGTGATGTGCATGTATAGCCAGTAACTTAAAACTTAGTTTTTTTCGTTTTTGTTATTGGCTATACCATAATTTAATGTTTTAAAGTAATAAAATAACTTAAATAGTAACGAAATATGGATCAACTACAGAGATATGAGGTATGAGACAAGTTTCATTCGAATTGTAGTCAAACGCAATCCTTACCGTTTTCACAACAAAACCCACCATAGTAGCCGGATTGCCGATTGTCAATCAATTATGTTTTTTTTTATACGAAAATATTCGAAAGGTGGTACAAATCGGCACAAATATTAAAGCTAAATATGTAAACTATTATCTAGAATGAAGGGATATATTGTACTTAGCATCAGTAGCTTTTAGGAAGTGTTTGAGTATGAAGTAGCCAAAAACTACTGCCAGCCAATAACTCATTCATTTACCCAACTAGAAAATTATTAATTGTCTCCGCTGCTAATCGACAACTAAATTAAAGACTTGACACTGGCAGAAAAAATACGTTTGGCCCTTAATAGCAAGATTAAGCAGAATTTCGCTTGCTTTATCGTACAACATCCTTTTCCGCTTACCGAATTTTAGCGCCATTACGCGCAATGTCTGAGCAGACAAATAAAATAATCTCTAAACAAAAACGCTGTTATTACTTTAGACACAGATGTGATACTGGCAAAACAATGTCTGGAACGAATTTATTATTTATCTATCTTGTCAAGACCCATGTTTGCAAATGAATAAATGATTCATCATCATCATCATGACAGCCTTCTAATGTTCCCACTGCTGGGACACTGGCCTTCTCTCAGGCGAGAGTGATTGGGTCTTAATCTTAATCCTTCGGGCGGCCTAGAAACTCTGTCACCAGAGTTACGAACGAACGAACGAACGTCACGTGCAGGGATGGAACACGTGTCGATATTTTTCTTTTGAGGTTAGCTGTGTTAACTGTCCGACGACCGATGTGGCGCAGTGGGCGCAGGCCCGCTTGCGACGCAGAGGCTTGCGGGCTCGATTCCCGCATCGGGACAAATGTTTGTACGATCTACAAATATTTGTTCCGGGTGTTCCTGGTATTTTCTATATGTAATAAAAAATATCTATCTATGTATTGTATTGTATTAAATATAATATATCAGTCATCTAGTACCCATAATACAGTTCGCTTACCTTGGGGCTAGATCATGCTGTGTGGATTGTTCAGCATTATTTATTTATTTATAACTGTGTGACCTCATTAGTTAAAAGGTTAAGCGGAGCGTAGTACTAGAGATTTTTCGTCTGATTTTTAACATTAGGTTTTTAAACACATTTTTTTCATAGTACCTACACCCCCAATTGTTTAAGGACTAGCTTTAAAAAGATATGTGTGACGGAGGCTACAAACCATAGGAAGTTTAAGAAAAGGCGGGTATTCAACTTTTAGCTACGGAACCTCCTTTAAAGAAGAGTTTTTCTAGTATTTTCCCCCACACTGCTCAGAATACATTACTACTCCGCGAATGAACTTGAAGAACTGCGCCCATATACCTGAAATTTGCGCATTACTGCAATGCCCCGCTATTGGTTGGACCACATAATCTGCATGGTACAGTACTGCTAATGCTATGGCACAGTAGAGTTGATAGAGCTCCTTCGCAATTACTAACATTATGGAATAGAATAGAATAGAAAAATATTTATTTAACGCCACACAAAAACATAAAAATAACAAAACAAATTAAAACTAAACTATTAACCGACTAAACTGGTAACCGATTACCATCAGACGAGACACAAGCATTGTTGCCCAAATCTTAGCGAGTAAAATCACGGGAGGCAGCTAATATATAATCTATGTTGAGTTGTAATATTGAAAGTTCAAAATATCATCTAATTATTTTGAATCGGCCACAACATCAAATCTTTATGCTGTGTTTATGAAACGTGAAACCAATGGTCTCTCTGACTACTTATTTAAATACGCACCTAGTATAGATTGCCGTTTTTTCATGGACCTACTATTTTCTCCTATTAGTAGGACCACGAGGGAGACCTATTTCTGTCTTTCCTATTATATACTATAAATAGAAACAACCAATAATTTATACACCCTGTATATATTATTGTGTAATTACATCCTGTATATAAAAGTATGTGGTTACCAAAAGAAACAATGATAATAAAAGTATCAACTTCATATTATTTAGCTCGTGGTCCAAGGATTTTGTCCCATTAATGGGACCACAAGGGAGAATGATACTTTTATTATCATTGTTTCTTTTGGTAACCACATACTTTTATATACAGGATGTAATTACACAATAATATATACAGGATGTATAAATTATTGGTTGTTTCTATTTATAGTATATAATAGGAAAGACAGAAATAGGTCTCCCTCGTGGTCCTACTAATAGGAGAAAATAGTAGGTCCATGAAAAAACGGCTGTATAGATCTATTACTTGCCGTTATGCGATCGACCACCGCCTCTCGCCTCCCAGCACACTTAATTTAGTTAATTTAGTTTTTATTTGTTGTTATTTTTTATGTTATTTAGCTAATAAAATAAATAATGATCAACCGGGTTTATGTAAAGTAGCTAAAGTAGCTACCTACCTAATTGTAAAACAACTTGCTTTCAAAGTTTCAATTAATTATTCTTTAGCGATTAATCCTGTGTTTATTCCCACAGATGAAAATATATTAACACTGAATACACTTCTTACTGTATTCACAATACTGTTAACATCATCAAGTTTATGTTTTATTAAGCTAGTAAGTAGTCTAATGGCCCCTTTATCATACAATAATTGCATGCTAGAATTGCCTTGACAAATTGATTTTTGGACAAAAATGTTCGAGAATGGATTTGATAAGGCGATTATTGTATGGTGTAAATGGGCCATTATTATTATTTGCGAGCGAAGCGTCTCAGTTTCGAGATTGGCCAAAAATGCTTTTGGTTGTCAGTTTGTCCGGTTATTTTGTGTTCTCGCCTACAGGTCGCATTTTTTAACCAACCTGGTTGAAACTTGGTATACAGGTTCTATGACTTTATAGAATTTGATTGTCGTCGGGGATTTTTGATAGGGGGCGTACTTTCTCTAAAAATGGACAAAAAGGGGGCTGCTCAATATCTCCGCCTAATGTGATTTGATTTCGATGATTTTTATTTTATTTGAAAGGTAAGTATTAACTTTAAGTTTGTCTGATATTTGGTGAAGATCTGATGAGGATCTTCAGCGTGATGAGCAAAATAAGTCCTCAAAATGCAATATTTTACTCACTTTCAAAGCTCTGTTCGGAGAACGGTTAGTGTTACTTCAGCTTTTGAACTATTTTACTATTTCAAGTTTCAACCAAATCAGTTCAGCGTGATTAAAACACAAACATTAGGTAGGTATTAGGTATTTTATCAATATTTTAGATTTTTAATATTAGCACAAAACAGATACCGTATGAAACAGTCTAAAACTACACGCACCACTTCAAAATTGTTATTGTTGTCACACTCAGGTTCGTATTCAAGAACCATACCCAGCCCTTGAGTGTGAATCGTGACTCAAGCAACGATTTTTGACAGTTCTTCATAAAAAAATTATGTCAAATCGATGCTTGAGCCACGGTTCATACTCAAGTATATTTCTTGAATACGGGCGTCAAATCTATGACAAACGCAGCGGAGGGGCGTGCAGTTAGACTGAATGAGCTCCACTTCGATCAGTAAAATTCACTCTTAAAATGTCTTCTGGGTCCGAGCATGACAAAGTAGGAGTAAATGCGAAGGGCTAAATAAATGATTTCTATTCAAATCCTATTATACCCTCATCCGCACATAAAAAGTGCAAGATACCTCGTTTACCCTAAGATATACCTATGATTTTCCCTCACAAACCCGCAAAGAATGGACCTGCCAATAACTAATGCGTTATCCACACTGCCCGCGGGCATGCCTCAATATCGTGAGAATTTAGCTCGTACCTTTTTGTAGAGTTGGCCACTAGTTGTCCGATTTGAGCTGAAAACTTTCGGCTTAATGACAAATGTTTTTACAAGAAGCCGAAGCCAATTGACACATTCTTACCTCTAGAGGAAACTTAATTGAGGACCTCTATTTTATGACGACCGATTTGGCGCAGGTCCGCCTGCGACGCAGGTTGCTGGTTCGATTCCCGCCTCGGGTTAAATGTTTGCACGATCTACAAATATTTGTTCCGGGTGTTGTGGGTATTTTCTATATATAATAAAAAAATATCTATCTATGTATTGTATTGTATTAAGTATATTTCAGTCATCTAATACCCATAACACAGCTCTATTTAACAGCAGCTTACCTTGGGGCTAGATGATGCTGTGTGGATTATCCAGCATTAATATTTATACGCATTACCTAGCTTACTTTATATTGTTAATGTATAAAAACTCTTTATAACTTGTATATTGTTCTACTAATATTATAAATTCGAAAGTCTGTGTGTGAGTGTATGTTTGTTACCACGTAAGTATGTCCGTGACGACTTAACTTCTAGAATGGTTTTTTTTATACAACTGAGGTGGCAACCAAGCGTCTGGCCAACAAGATGGTAAGCGGTTACCGCAGCCTATGGACGCTTGCAATACCAGAGGTATCACTCGCGGGTTGCCACCTTGAGGCTAAGATCAAAAGCCTCATGTGCCAGTAATTTCACCGGAAACCATACCCTTCACACCGGAACACAGCAATGCGAGCATTACTGCTTGGCGGGCAGAAAATAGGTATGGTGGTAGTCCTTCCCCGGACGAGCTCTATCACAAAGAACTCTACAACTTTTAGTAGAGTACTCTAGACTACTCTTTAGAGACTTTTAGTATGTAGATGGCAAAAATCCTGGAATAACACACTTTATTCCGGAAAAAAATCATTGTTCCTGTGGGATAGCATAAAAACTGAAAAATAACGACCTATTGATAGTAGACCTCTGATCCAAATCACTACCAGACGGAAGCGTTCCCAACAATTTAACCGTAGCATACACTACACCTTTTATTACAGGGTAGGCTCAGCATAACACCGATACCATACAATAACATTCCATGATAATTTCCAGGAACAATAAAAAAAATGTATTTATTTTGGAACAAAAACTTATAGTACAAATCGCGTGTAAATCCGCACGGGTCAGCTTGTATTTATTCATTTTAGTATGGCTTCTGAACCTGTACTATGATTCCATTTTGTCTCTCAATTACATTGAGTTATAAGATTGTTTAGGTTGTTGTTTAATTGATAAATAAATAGATAAAAAATACTTTATTGCACAACATAAGAGTAGTAGAGTTCTCTGTGATAGAGCTCGTCCGGGGAAGGACTACCGCCATACCTATTTCTGCCGCCAAGCAGTAATGCTCGCATTGCTGTGTTCCGGTGTGAAGGGTATGGTTTCCGGTGAAATTACTGGCACATGAGGCTTTCGATCTTAGCCTCAAGGTGGCAACCCGCGAGTGATACCTCTAGTATTGCAAGCGTCCATAGGCTGCGGTAACCGCTTACCATCTTGTGGGCCGTACGCTTGGTTGCCACTTCAGTTGTATAAAAAAAAAAAAAAACATAAAATATGTTTACAAAGGCGAACTTAATGCTAGACAGCATTATCTACCAGCTAACCTGTGGGTAGCGAAGATTCATAACTATTGACGACTAATGTGGCGCGGTGGGTGAAGGTCCGCCAGCGACGCAGAGGTTGCGGGTTCGATTCCCGCCTTGGGACAAATGTTTGTATGATACAGTATGTATATGAATACAGTATGATGATGATGATGTGGATAAGATGTGACGTATTGTCTAGTTTGACGACCAATGTGGCGCGGTGGGCGCCTGCGACGCAGAGGTTGCGATTTCGATTCCCGTCTTGGGACAAATGTTTGTAGGATCTGCAAATATTTGTTCCGGGTGTTCTGGGTGTTTTCTATGTATAATAAAAAATATCTATCTATGTATTGTATTGAATTAAATATATATCAGTCATCTAGTACCCATAATACAGCTCTGTTTAACAGCAGCTTACCTTGGGCTAGATGATGCTGTGTGGATTGTCCAGCATTATTTATTTATTTATTTATAATGTAGGTAGTGCACATAAAATTTTGTAACTTAATGATTAAAAAGATAAGTACTTAATTAAATTTTAACATAACAGTTAATAGATCGAAGAACTATTGCTAAAAAATATTGGTTCATACTTTCTTGTACACATGTATTTTTAAAAACTCTACTTTTTTACAAGGTGACAGATGGGAATAATCCACTTTTTCGGCCTCGTGCATCGAATTCCCGAAACTCATTCGGCTATTCCAACTCCAGCCCAAAAAGTCGCCGGACCGGCCGTCAGATTGACTTTGACATATTTTTTCCTGTCATATTCACAATTTCATACGTAATCAGGCGGGAAATGATTTCGCAAGGGTCGGAGATGATGTGGGTAAGGCGATGTACTATCTTAGGGGAAATTGGAAGAATTATTCGACGTTTAAACAAAAAGTTATGTTATGATTGCTATAAGGTGAACTGAATTTCAGCGTTTCGATAAATTGAGAAAAAAAAACTATACTGCTAATACCATTAAAAAGTAAGTAAGTTCGTATGAGTCAGTGGCCAATTCTGGTCAGTGGTCAAAAGTTGTTAGGCCATGACAGAGGCCTTCGGGCGGCCTAGAACCTCCGTCAGCAGAGTTGGCCACTGACTCATTCGAGCTTACTTACTTAGCAAGAGTCCTACTTGGTGGGTACCAGCGCAGTGCCAAAATACCCACCTCCAAGCAGTAGTGTGTAATCATTGAATTTTGTTAGTCATCAAAAAAAAGCTAGGAACCCAGCCGAGTTTGTTGCCAGATTCTTCTAGGCTGGGGCGCGTGGAACTGGCGTAAATTCACCTAGCTTTAAGACGTTTCAAAATGATCCATGTGATTTTATTGAAATAAATCATTTTTGACTTTGACTTTGAAGGGCAAGTAGCAAGTGAAATTACTGGGCAAAAGAGAGTTAACAACAACGTGTCAGGGTCAGTTAAAAGCTTTAAGTTTTTGGTGACACTGGATCTGTTTAAGGTCAGGCGTGGTGCTTAACATTAGGTGGGCGACTGGATCGACTAGCACTGACATAGTGCAGCTTGCATACTACAGCTTGCATACTACAGCTTGGAGGCAGAATACCTGAAGAAGAAAAATGTATAGAAATTTTGTCAGTTTTGACGATATATAATATATCACAATATTTATCTATGCACGAGAATCGCATTAGTGGGTACCCCCGCAGTGCCAGGAGGGCGATTCTCTTGCATGAATAAATGGTCACATGGTTGTGATAATACAATTAGTCAAAACTGACAATATTTCTATACGTTTTTGACAGTTTTGACGATGTATATCATGTGACCATTTATCATGGCACGAGAATCGCCCTCCTGGCACTGCGGGGGTACCCACTAAGGCCACAATCTTTTTTCATAACGACCGATGTGGCGCAGCGGGCGCAGGTTCGCCTGCGACGCAGAGGTTGCGGGTTCGATTCCCGCCTCGGAACAAATGTTTGTACGATCTACAAATATTTGTTCCGGGTGATCTGGGTATTTTCTATATATAATAAAAAATATATATCTATGTATTGTATTGTATTAAATATATATCAGTCATCTAGTACCCATAATACAGCTCTGTTTAACAGCAGCTTACCTTGGGCTAGATGATGCTGTGTGGATTGTCCAGCATTATTTATTAATATGCCAAACAAGGTGATAGTGATAGATATACAAAAATGTACAAGAAAATTATTCGTAGCAATATGTCTACGACGCGTAGCACTGCCTACGAACGCTAAAGTTACGGAAACTTTTGTATTTAAAAACCAGCTCTAATCCCATGATTCCTAAGCTGTGTATTGTGTGTCGGTTGCGGCTGGATGCGACTGGTCATTGGATTTATTACTTCCGGCTCGCTGACTCTCGGCGTTTGTGAGAGTAAAGTAGCGTTGGAATGTAGCATTGGTTTCTGGCGTGCTCAGGGCGTGGTACCATTCTTCCGTCAACTATTTAAGATTGGTTTATTTTTGTATTTAAAGTGTATCACACTAAGGTAATACTAAATATTGTAATATTATCCCGCTTGAGGCGAAATAATTTTTGGGATATTATAATATTTAACTTTTTTATAAATAAATAAATAATAAATAAACAATGCTGGACAATCCACACGGCATCATCTAGCCCCAAGGTAAGCTGCTGTTAAACAGAGCTGTATTATGGGTACTAGATGACTGATATATACTTAATACAATACAATACATAGATAGATATTTTTTATTATATATAGAAAATACCCAGAACACCCGGAACAAATATTTGTAGATCGTACAAACATTTGTCCTGAGGCGGGAATCGAACCCGCAACCTCCGCGTCGCAGGTGGACCTGCGCCCGCTGCGCCACATTGGTCGTCAAATTTTATGAGTTCTTAATAAAGTTCCTTGTGGTAGAGTCTTATTATTATTTTTTTTCGCGTCCATCAACCTAACCTTATTTATCTGGTACATAATAGTAAAACGAACGAAACTTATTTGTCACGCTCTGTCTCTAAACTTAGTCCGAAATGAGATATAAGAATTAGAAGTTTATATCATTTCAGACTGAGTTTAGAGAAGTGCATGCAAAGAAATTTAGTTTACTAAAGATTATAATATCCCAAAAATTATTTTGCCTCAAGCGGGATGTGAACCCGCAACCACCGCTTGATACGCGGGCGCTCTACCAATTGAGCTATCGAGACATATCTCGCTACAGGGGAAACGTTTAGTATTCCCCTAGTGTGATGGTTAACACTATAAAAACAAAAATAACGAAATTTAGTTTGTTACTCTATTCTGTACTAGAAAAACAAAGGTTTGACTGATTACGCGAGGAAAAAAAATTACACCGTTTTCAGGATTCGTCTATGGTCAATAAATACTTATTTTACGATAAACAGACTAGCATAAGTAATGGTTAGCAACTGTTTATTGGTAGCATTTAGCAAGCAAGTTAAGAAAATACAAAAGTGCTGTTGCGAAAATAAGAAGTAGTCAATGAGCTTGAGGCGTGACTTATGATCTGATATTTTTAGTTCTTTATGATAGAGCTCGTTTCTGGCAATGCTACATTACCTTATCTAGTTTTACCGTTAAGTGAAACCCTTGGAAATTTTAATTTCACCCATACCATGACTCAGGCGACGGGTACTATAGTAGAGAGAGCAGTAGAGTTCTTTGTGATAGAGTTCGTCCGGAGAAGTACTATCACCATACCTATTTCTGCCGCCAAGCGGTGATTCTCGCATTGCTGTGTTCCTGTCCGAAGGGTATGGTTTCCGGTGAAATTATAGGCACATGAGACTTAGTTCGTCTCAGGGTGGCAACCCGCGAGTGATTCCTCTGGTATTGCAAGCGTCCATAGGCTGCGGTAAACTTACAATCAGATTCGAACCCACTGCCTTAGTTATGATCAGTAGACGGGGTCACTACCACTAGACCACCAGTGCTCTCGCATAGACCTTAATGTTGTTAAAATAATAATAGCAAACAGGTGATAACCGTAAACCCGAGTTAACGAGTTTGAGCTTTTGTTACGTTTACGAGGTGTGAAATTATGGAAGGATTTGTGCGGGTTCTGAAAAATAAACCACCAGAATTATAAAATATACATTTTTGCAGTGTTAACAAAACAATAACGTGAAAATTATGTTTTAATTAAAAATAAAATTCGCCAATCGCGAGTAAAGTCACGTGCTTAGGTTGTTCGTTGTTAAAGAATGGTTATTTAAGTGAGTAATCTGTTTTTTAATAATTAAGTCTATCAAATGAGGACCGGTGAGAGCACCGGTGGTCTAGTGGTAGTGACCCCGCCTTCCGATCCTAAGGTCGTGGGTTCAAACCCGGTCGTGCACCAATGGATTTTTCTGTTCGAAAAATTTATGTGCGCAATGCCAGTGCTCTCATACGGTGAAGGAAAACATCGTGAGGAAACCGGCATGTCCAAGAACTAAAAACTCGAAAGACATGTGCCATCCGCCAATCCGCATTGGGTCCGCGTGGTGGATTAAGACCCAATCACTCTAACCTGAGAGTAGGCCAGTGTCCCAGCAGTGGGAACATTAGAAGGCTGTCATGATGAAATGAGGACCTTCGAACGTACTGTACTGTAAATATAACTACCACATTTATTTCACGCTTAGTAGACTAAGCAGTCCCCATACCATGAGCTCTTAGAGCGATTCAAATTAGGACCTAAACTGAATTGTTAAAAAAAATTGTACCATGAAATTATTAATTATTGAAGTCATGGTACATGGTTTGACAATTCAGTTTAGGTCCTAATTTTAATCGCTCTAAGAGTTCATGTTTTTTTTATTTTTTTTTTATACAACTGAAGTGGCATCCAAGCGTACGGCCCACAAGATGGTAAGCGGTTACCGCAGCCTATGAACGCTTGCAATACCAGAGGTATCACTCGCGGGTTGCCACCTTGAGGCTAAGATCGAAAGCCTCATGTGCCAGTAATTTCACCGGAAACCATACCCTTCACACCGGAACACAGCAATGCGAGCATTACTGCTTGGCGGCAGAAATAGGTATGGTGGTAGTCCTTCCCCGGACGAGCTCTATCACAGAGAACTCTACTACTCTTTTAAAGGTAGGTAGGGGGGCAGGAGTATAATAAAACTGTGTCGGCTTGTAAACCTTTTTCGTCGGTTTTAAAGTAATTTACCAAAAAAACACTCTCATTAATCAGCTGTTCACATCACATTACAAAGCAATAGGCTACCATGAAACTCCCGTGCTTTGGAGGGCACGTTAAGCAGGTTTTTGGGAGGTCTAAAAACTCTGTCACCAGAGTTGGCCACCGTACATACAAACTTCTTCTTCTTCTTTGTTTATGGAATCTTGCGTAAATGTGGTGGCAGTTTAACCAATTTAACTTGTTTACTTAGCACAAGTGTAAGTAATTGAAATGGAGAGGTAATGTTAGTTGGTAATTTAGTCAAAGACTTTCCAAGAGAATTTTGAGAGAAAAGTCACCATTTCTTTCCAAATTTCGTTTGTGTGCTTAGCGACAATCAAAATAATACACTTGACACTGGCAGAATTGTGGCAAATAAGCCACAGAGTCCATAAAAGAAGAAGAAAAAGGTACTAAATGCACGAAATTACGGTCCGTAATTGCAAAATATTGTTTCGTGTACCTGCAGGCATCAAACTTTTGACCTAGCTCTTCTGTGCAATCCATAACAATTAACCAGGCAACAGCTTTTGACTACAAACTGCTAAGTAAATAATTGCCGACGCTAACTTAGAATTGCCCTGTGAGTAATTAGCGTACGCACTGTTTATTTAGATGTCGCGTTTTTCGCAAATTTTTTTTTTTATAGCAAATGATACAAAATATTTTATTTGTAACAAGTTAATTATTATTTGTGGTCATCTTATGACCATTTTCAAGGCCACCATACTTTAACCTAGTCACTAACATACCTCTATATATGTAACCTACGATGTCCTATCGCGCATTGTTTTAATGAACAAAGTTACAAGATCAAAACCCATTGCTATTTCATGTTGCTTAAACGTATATAAGGTCATTCATTATCAACCTGACAAACTTAAGGGGTAGGTTCCACATATAAAAAAAAAATACTTGTACTTTTTTTTTTTTTTTCTAAACGTTTTTTTTTATAATATTTTAAAAAAATAATTACTTAATTCTGCTTCATAATTAGTTATCCTTGTTAGAAATCGAAAAGGCAGCGCTCGGCACGTGTTAGTGACCCGCGCGTCAATGAACTGCGGGTCATTAACCCGCGCGTCCTTGACCTGCGCGTGTCCTTGACCCGCTACGGGGCGCGCACACTCGAATATTTGATTATTACGTCGCTTAACTCGATTCCCAACAATGATAAATAATAATTGAGCGGAAAAACGTAATCGATTTTTTTTTGTTTAGTTGTGATTTCTAAGACAAATCATACATAAAAATAAAAAAATATATAGGTACATATATTTTTTTTTTTAGGTGTGGAACCTATCCCTTAAGTTTGTCAGGTTGATAATGAATGACCCTGTATTTAATCTCCAAGGCTGTATGGATCCAAGATTAATCATTCCAAAGCACTATCTTTGACGATATACCTAGAAATCTTTGTGTTCACAAAAAAATCATCAAAACCATATTTTTGGTAAAATTCAATTTATTTATAATGAACGCGTTTTTTTAAACAGACTCTACTGTCTGAAAAACGAGCGATTATTCCTCCCAGTGCGTGCACAAACTGCAAGTTAGGCAAACTCCGTCTTGTACTAAATGTCGATATTAATACGGACTAAAACGAGCCTCGTCGTCCCCAGGGAGGTTGCGGAGCACTGCACTGGGATGTGTGTGACATAACAACGTGACTAATTGCTTATAGGTAAACTGTCATACCGGAGAGATAGAGCTGTTTGTGGTATTTGAGAGCTGTATTGTGTACGTATGTATTATAGCATGCTGAACTCATTTATTATATTAACTAGATTCTGCCAACCGACCAGCCATGTTACATCACAAACTAGCTATGAGTTTAATTGCTATCTGACATTATGAATCTGCTAATATATAAAGAATATAGGCAAGTAGGTCATATAATTTTCATATAATTAATTGTATTGTAAGGGATAAGTTGTAATTTAAAAATGCATGACTCAGACTAAACTGCAGTGCCCTTACAGAGTGCATGTACTTACCTAAGCTAATATTCTGATATAAGCTGTATAAATGTACATATGCAATAAATAAATTCTAAATTCTAATTATTATTAATTGATTGCTGTAAATATTATTTTTTACCTATGGACTTGTGTCTGAAATAAATGATTTTTATTTTTTATTATTATAGCTTTCACGGCTAAACCGCTAAACCGATTTATGGGTTACATATGTATATAATAAATAAATAAATATATAATGCTGGACAATCCACACAGCATCATCTAGCCCCAAGGTAAGCTGCTGTTAAACAGAGCTGTATTATGGGGTACTAGATGACTGATATATATTTAATACAATACAATACATAGATAGATATTTTTTATTATACATAGAAAACACCCAGAACACCCGGAACAAATATTTGCAGATCCTACAAACATTTGTCCAAAGGCGGGAATCGAAATCGCAACCTCTGCGTCGCAGGCGGACCTTCGCCCACCGCGCCACATTGGTCGTCAAACTAGACAATACGTCACATCTTATCCATATCATCATCAAGCTATTGCAGTTAATTGCTGGACGTAGGTCCAAAACTACAAATACATATATCCAAGCCAAACTGATATACAAACTTTTAGATTATTATTAGTTAAGTCGTAATTACAAAATGGAGTTTATAAAGAGTGTACAGTCACTCCGACCGACGGCCGCAGGGAGAGAGTTAATAAGTAGAGCGAGAGTCAGATTGTCTATTATTTATTTATTTGTCTCTTTTTTTGTGCGATCTGTCACTTTAAGTGGACAAAACTAGGTGTCAGATGAGAATAATCCAACGACAAGACCAGCGAACCGTTTTTGTCACCCAAATATTTAGGTTTTATAGTTCTGCATGGCATTGCACTCATTAAACCCAGACTTATGAGTAGTAGAGTTCTCTGTGATAGAGCTCGTCCGGGGAAGGACTACCACCATACCTATTTCTGCCGCCAAGCAGTAATGCTCGCATTGCTGTGTTCCGGTGTGAAGGGTATGGTTTCCGGTGAAATTACTGGCACATGAGGCTTTCGATCTTAGCCTCAAGGTGGCAACCCGCGAGTGATACCTCTGGTATTGCAAGCGTCCATAGGCTGCGGTAACCGCTTACCATCTGGTGGGCCGTACGCTTGGTTGCCACTTCAGTTGTATAAAAAAAAAAAAAAACTTAATAATTATAGTCTCGTTCGCCCAGTAGTATGTATGAATGAAAGCAGTAAAATTTACTAGAGGGTTGGAACGCCGGGTCCCGGCTTTTCTAAAGTTGTTTCTTGTCGTTTTTGTTTTTTTTTAAGATGGGCCTTCAAGCGGTCTAAAAACTGTCACCAGTGTTGGCCACTGACTCATACGAACTTACATTTTTAGTAAGACTAATGACCCATTTACACCATGCAAGAATTGCCTTGTCAAATCCATTTTCGAACATTTTTTTCCAAAATCAATTTGGTAAGGCAATTCTTGCATGCATTTCTTGTATGGTGTAAATGGGCTTTAACTGACGGTTCATCAGTGTCACCAGCTCTTACACTACTAGTTCCAAGACCAGCTGGTAAAATAAGCAGACAAGTACAGACGGGTACGACAGTTCCGAAATAGCTCGCGGCGGACATTTCTCATCGCGCGATTGCGACGAAATATGCCTTTAGCTCGAGGTTCCTGACTAAACGGGGCTTTGAGGTAATAGATGGGACCCTTTTTTGTGAATATCATAATGGGGCGCATAAATTAATCTATGGGGTTCCGGATACCATTATCAGTTTGATCGTGTGGAATAGATTACGTGTCATTGCGAGTTTACAGGAGTGAGCTCCTTTAAGTTCGTCATTTCCACACACACTTCGTACATCTAGGGTGCTTAGCACGAATAACTCGTTTGACAAATGTAAATGTATCGTCCAGCTGTCAATTTGTATGGAATTTTGGTAGTACTTTTTAAAGCACTGAAGAGGCGCTGATAATAAATAAATAAATAAATAATGCTGGACAATCCACACAGCATCATCTAGCCCCAAGGTAAGCTGCTGTTAAAAAGAGCTGTATTATGGGTACTAGATGACTGATATATTATATTTAAAACAATATAATTACATATAATACTGCATTGCCATTCAACGTGGCAATGCAGCCAGCATGTTGGGAACGCTTCCTACTGGTAGTGATTTGGATCAGTTGAGCTATCTATAGGTCGTTTGTAACGGTATTTAGATGGCTCAACTGTTTCATATGTATTTTGTATATTTTGTAATGTAATATAATTATGTACATATTTTATTTTGTTTAATAAATACAGAAAATTACATAAAAATATGTAATTACATTACATATTTTATTAGATATAGAAAATACCCTAACACCCGGAACAAATATTTGTAGATCGTACAAACATTTGTTCCGAGGCGGGAATCGAACCCGCAACCTCTGCGTCGCAGGCGGACCTGCGCCCGCTGCGCCACATCGGTCGTCAACAAGTTACTATACAAATTGACAGCTCGACGATACATTTACATTTATTTTATTTTATTTTTATCTAAATTAATCTAGGATTCACAGTTTTTTAAATTGTATAGTATAGGTAAGAAGTTAAATAAGGCGTACATAAACCAATTTGAATCCATATTTTGTAGATAGCTCATTTAAAATACAATGCAAAGGTAGATAGGACGGAGCGGTAAAATATTGCCGCTAACAGCTAACAGCTGCTGTGCATGATGAATAATCTAATTCGAAACCACGCAAAATTTATTATATGGGAACCAGTTTACTGATAAAGTACATATTTTCTGTAAATACATTCTCAATTCTCAATTGTCAATTCATCATTTATAGTTGTTATATAATAGGTGGTAGTATCACATATGAACCCTGTAAAAGGGTATGACAACATCGAATATTTCAACAATCTGGTTGAAACTTGGTAAACTGGTTCTATGACTTTATAAAATTTGATTGTCGTCGGGGATTTTGATAGGGGGCGTACTTTTTCCAAAAAGGGAAAAAAGGTGGGCTGCTGAATATCTCCGCCTAATGTGATTTGATTTCGATGATTCTTATTTTATAAGAAAGGTAAGTATTAACTCTAAGGTTGTCTGATATTTGGTGAAGATCTAAGGAGGATCTTCAGCGTGATGAGCAAAAAAGTTCCTCAAAATGCAATATGTTGCTCACTTTACATGTTTGTGCTTGCGAGGTCTATTGTTCGGAGAACTGCTAGTTATAGTACTTTAAACCACGTTCAAGGCTCTATCCGCGGTGTTATTATATAAGTCTATCGCATTTTGATCCCTACACGCTTATGGTCCGCACTGTAGGTGTGAAAGAGATGGCCAGACGGAATAACAAGCGACTGACAGCGATGATATATTATACAGTACGACGCACGTACAGCAATAAACGGCATACGTACACTATGTACGTCTAACGTTCATTCTTTTAAGATATAAATAATCGGATTCTAACGTGGTGGTTCTGCTGGGTAGTACCACGCGATAAGCTTACAATATAGTCCTACGGATGAGCTCTCCAGTGCGGGTTCTGCGATTAGAAGCTAGGTTAATGACAAAGATGTCAAAACCTTTACGC
Organism: Colostygia pectinataria; assembly: GCA_951394395.1. NCBI lineage: Eukaryota > Metazoa > Arthropoda > Insecta > Lepidoptera > Geometridae > Colostygia > Colostygia pectinataria. Next base: position 10,107,453 of record OX596369.1, read on the forward strand.
GCAGTTACGTTCGCAGAACTGCTAGTACTAATATATGTTCCAACGCTGTATTGGTTATTTAAATATATAATTTCCAGTACCTGTTGGACTATTTGATAGTACGGGTCTGTAGTTGTGCTGGCTGGGGTCAGGTTAGCAGGAGACAATGTACAATACAACCCAATGACGCCAGGCAGATCTTATTCCCCCACTTAGAATTATAATTGGAACGTGGCAATGCAGCCAGCATGTTGGGAACGCTTCCATCTGGTAGTGATTTGGATCAGTGGAGCTATCTATAGATCGTTTGTAACGGTCTTTAGATGGCTCAACTGTTTCATATGTATTTTGTATAATTTGTAGGTTTTTTTTTATGTCAGCAAGTGACAAGACAATCAAGGCACCCACCTGATGTTAGGCACCACGCCTGACTATTACAGACGCAGTGCCACCCAAAGCTTAAAGTTTTTAAGTATTGCGTGGCACTGCATTGCGCTTATCACCCCGAGACATTGTTGATAAGTCTCTTTCGCCCAGTAATTTCACTTGCTACAGTGCCCTTCAAACCTAAACACAGTAATGCTTGCACACTGCTGCTTGGAGGTAGAATATCTGCGGTGGTACCCACCAAGACGGACTCTTGCTGAAGAGTCCTACCACCAGGTAAAGTAATTATGTGCATATATAAATTAGTTAACAAAAGCCGTATTAAGAATTAGAACTAGAAGGATCGGTACGTGAGTGGAACCATATGCAAACGCTAGTAAAAACCAGTCGAATATACAGAAAAGTTTTATTTGGTTCGCCATTCGCCTCTCGCCGTTCTATCGCTGTCTGGATTCAAAGCTTCTAGAAAACACGACAAGCTGATTCAGTGAAAAGATTTCAATTCAATAGAGGCAGTTTATGCGGCACAGGTTTTATGCTGCTCGGTGGTTTATTGCGCTAAACGTTAACGCAACAAAAACGTTTTGGTTTAATTATAGCCAACTACCCAGCCCAGTTTGCTGTCAGATTCTTCTAGGCTAGGGCGCGTCGAGCTGGCGTAAAGACATTTTATTAATGATCCTTGTGATAACATTTTGAATTTGAATTTGAGTTTGAGTTTGAGTTTGAGTTTGAGTTTGAGTTTGAGTTCGAATTCGAATTTGAATTTGAATTTGACAGTTCACGGAGCCAGAGTTATTTGGCGAATGAGTTTCTAAATACGAACTTATACTTGAATTAATTAACTTACAGTAGTGAGTTTTTGACTACTATCTTGCGACTGCGGCTTCGTCCGCGTTGTACCACATAAGATATCCCAGATACAGAGAGCTATTACGTTTCATTCAAATCGGTTTATCAGTAACGACTTGATTGAAACAGAACTATCCAAGCTTTTATATCCAAAAGCTTGGATAGTATATAATATTAGAAGAATAAACATATTATGTAGAAGACTCGTTAGCATTGCGCAGATTATAAGAATGGCGCATTGCACAGAAGAGTCAGTGATAATAGTCGTCTGCGCATTCTATTGCATCATGTATTACTTTATGTAAACGATAATTATTCGTAATTAGAACAGCAGGCCTTACTCTTGAATCCAATGAAAATTCCGATCCAATCCCAATTTCCATTTACTGACTGTCAAATTTTTACACTCATGAAAATAAAGTTGAATTTGGCGCTGGGTTTGCCGTCAAATGTACAAAATGTCATATTCCAATACTGTTCCATTACCGATCGCGTTCAAGAATAAGGCCCCTGGTCTTGACGTACGAGTTTTGGAAGATACGTTGAATGATGGCGATAGAGTTGCTGTTTTTATGTCACTGCCAGCCGTCTAGACAATACAGCCACAGTATAGAGTAAGAGTAAGTAAGTTCGATTGTAAGGCGGCTACCGTAGCATATGAACGTTTGCAATACCAGAATTAACGCTCGCGCGTTGCCACCTCGAGACATTGATTGAAAGTCTCATTTGCCTGTAATTTCACCGGAATCTATACATTATAAAATGTAATACAGCAATGCCAGTATTACTACTTTAAAAAAACAGCGGCAAAAGGTATGGTGGTAGTACTTCCCCGGACTAGATCTACCACAAAGATTTAAGAGTAGTAGAGTTCTTTGTGATAGAGCTCGTCCGGGGAAGGACTACCACCATACCTATTTCTGCCGCGAAGCAGTAATGCTCGCATTGCTGTGTTCCGGTGTGAAGGGTATGGTTTCCGGTGAAATTACTGGCACATGAAGCTTTGGATCTTAGCCTCAATGTGGCAACCCGCGAGTGATACCTCTGGCATTGCAAGCGTCCATAGGCTGCGGTAACCGCTTACCATCTTGTGGGCCGTACACTTGGTTGCCACTTCAGTTGTATAAAAAAAAAAGAATTCTTTTCTAAAACATATTATAGACTTTGGTTTTAGGGCTCTGTAGTAACTTTCCGTTCGTTCGTTCGTTCGTATGAGTCAGTGGCTAACACTGGTGACAGAGTTTCTAGGCCGCCTGAAGGCCTCTGTCATGGCATAGCAACTTTCCGAACATGAATAATAATTAGCCTACAGAGGGCCTAATTATCTTAATAACGGAGCGTGTACTGCTAATTAAAATTTGTGTTCCTATTTTCCATTTATTTGTGAATTATTTATTTTCTTAGCAGGAAATTAATGATTGTTTTTGTCATGCGTGTGTCATGCAAGATTCTTCTAGGCTTGGGGCTTGGTAGTTCTTCGTAGAGTTTTACATTTTTTTTTAAGTCAGCAAGTGACAAGACAATCAATTCGTCCACCTGATCACCACGCCTGACTATTACAGATGCAGTGCCACCCAAAGCTTAAAGTTTTTAAGTGTTTGCGTGGCACTGCACTGCGCTTATCACCCCGAGACATTGTTGTCTCTTTGTAGTCTCTTTCGCCCAGTAATTTCACTTGCTACAGTGCCCTTCAAACCTAAACACAGTGCAGCTTGCACACTACTGCTTGGAGGTAGAATATCTGGCACTGCGGTGGTACCCATCAAGACGGACTTTTGCTGAAGAGTCCTACCATCAGTACATTAACCAACTTTAAAAAAGAAAAATAATAATTTGACTATATGTTTGTCACGCGATTTTGCCGCCAATAAATAATTGATTATGTTTTTTTTTGCTAAGTAATACATTAGAGGCAGTCCCATTAATTATATTTTATCGAAATCAGTTCAGTATGTTTTTAATATATTTAAAAACGGGTTACTAACTACTTCCTACCTATTTCTGCCGCCAAGCAGTAATGCTCGCATTGCTGTGTTCCGGTTCGAAGGGTATGGTTTCCGGTGAAATTACAGGCACATGAGACTAACCATCTAACGTCTCAGGGTGGTAACATGCAAGTGATATCTATGATGTTGCATGCGTACATAGGCTACGGTAACTGCTGACCATCAAGTGGGCCGTACGCTTGGTTACCACTTTAGTAGTATAAAAAAAAAAAAAACTTCCCTTTTGCCGTATCACCAAAACCATAATTTTTTTTCATTCAAATGAATTCGGTCTTTGTTTTTATTCTAAAAATTAATTATGTACCATCTCTACTCATTCTAAAGCTATACTAAAACCGTGCCAATAGCCTGTATGCAAATTCACAGAATACCCAGACGATGTTTTGAGTTTGTCCCGAACCGGGTCAAAATATGGCCGAGTCAGCGATTCGAGGACGACAAAACTATGCCGAAATAGGACCGTATAAACATGGATTTATTTGGGTCTTGGTAGGGTTTTCTGAATTTTATTTTTATTAAACCGTTTGCTACAATATAAATGTAAAAACCTGTGCATCCTTGTATCTGTTTTCATGACAAGACTGAGCTGATTTGAATGAGATCAATTTAGTCAAGAGTTGGTTCATTATAGTAGCGAATCTGAAAATGTTTGTTATTTAACTTTCGAATGATTGAATGAATGAATTCAATCTTCGTGAAATATATGATGTGTATAAATAACTAAAATAATGAATGATTGCAAGGTTAATTAAAGTGATCTTTAAGTTAAACTACAAAAATATTTCCTTTTTTTTTATACAACTGAAGTGGCAACCGCGTACGGCCCACAAGATAAGCGGCTACCGCAGCCTATGAACGCTTGCAATACCAGAGATATCACTCGCGGGTTGCCACCTTGAGGCTAAGATCGAAAGCCTCATGTGCCAGTAATTTCACCGGAAACCATACCCTTCACACCGGAACACAGCAATGTGAGCATTACTGCTTTGCGGCAGAAATAGGTAAGGTTTAGTCCTTAAATTAAATATTCTTTAAAACAGTTTTAGTACCTAATATTTGTTTAGTATAGCTTAAGTGCGTCTACATAATAAGTCTTAAGATGAAATAAATAATTATAAAAAACGAAAACAGACGAAAAACAGAGACTTCTCAAGTATTTGTTTTTTTTGTATGACAACGCGCAACTCTTTACTGTGTTCTGTTCCGTGTGGTTGGATTATTATTTTTATTAGATAGTATACACCCAAAGGTCCTTACCCAAGGGTGAGAAAATAAGGGATGATTGAAGTAGTGAATTACTGTAACAAATGAGTACAATGTTAATTTTAACAGTGATTTATTATTTGATAAATGGATACAATATTGACCAGGCAAACAAATTGCTTTGTCTGATCAATTAGTTATTAGAAACCCAATATCTCTCTAGGCCATTAAATTTGGATAAATGTTTGCTTTTGCATAACAAACCCTTAATTAATTTTTACTATATAACAAATGAAATGAAATGAAATGAAATACGTTTATTTGCTAAAACACGGTAGGATACATTATAGGTCTTAATATAATAATATGAAGTACAACATGTTTTTGCTTCACAAGCATGCAAATATTATAGTTGAGGTAAAGCAATAAAGGTCTGAGTAGTAGGTACAATGTTAAAAATGTGATCGCTTACTAAAAAAATCATTAAAAAAAACCAATACTAATATCTAATTAATGAATTATTACTTGGTTAAAATTAATAACAAAATGTCAGAAATCCAAATTTTGAGTATAATATAATAAATATATATATAAATATATATATATATATAATAATAATATATTGCGTGATCCAAAGGCTGGTTCATATCTGGCTCAACGTATCAGCATTGCCATTCAACGTGGCAATGCAGCCAGCATGTTGGGAACGCTTCCTACTGGTAGTGATTTGGATCAGTTGAGCTATCTATAGGTCGTTTGTAACGGTCTTTAGATGGCTCAACTGTTTCATATGTATTTTGTATATTTTGTAATGTAATATAATTATGTACATATTTTATTTTGTTTAATAAATACTATTTATAATAATAATAACAATAATGTTTGCATCTAATAAAATAAATAAATAATAAATAAATAAATAATGCAGGACCATCCACACAGCATCATTTAGCCCCAAGGTAAGCAGAGCGGTGTTATGGATACTAGATGACTGATATATACTTAATACAATACAATACATAAATAGATGTTTTTATTATACATAGAAAATACCCAGAACACTCAGAACAAATATTTGTAGATCGCACAAGCATTTGATTCGAGGCGGGAATCGAACCCGCAACCTCCGCGTCGCAGGCGGACCTGCGCCCGCTGCGCCACATCGGTCGGTCAAATTTTTGTATTATTATGATATAGTTTTTAAGACTATCATGGTTTTTAACATAATTTTCACTAAAAACGGGATATTTACCATGATTTGTGAGTTTTATTGATTCCCGGTATTTCGGCGCAGTTATATTGTAATATTATTATTATCATCTGTTTTATGCAAACCAAGTTACGGTCAATCACACGAAGTTGATTCAAGATTTTTGACGTTTTGTAATTTTTCACGCGATTTTTTTGACGGCGGCAATGGTTATTAAACGGCACTGCATTGCGCTCATATTCCAGGACATAGTTTACGTCTCATTTGTCCAATAATTTAATATGCTACAGTGCCTTTTAAACCTAAACATAGTAATGTTTCACACTTCTGCTTAAAGGCAGGATATCTGGCACTGCGATGGTGTCCAAGACAGACTCTTGCTGAATAGTCCTAATACCAGGTAAACAGATTTGAGCTTAATAAAGTCTAATAAAACCATCGTTAACTGTATCATTCATTTTAAAACGGGTGTTTTCACGTACCGGTAAAGAGGAACCGACACTGTTTCGACTTAATTTAGAGAGTCTTCATCAGGGTTGGGTAACACGGCGCGCTTCTTCCTCCGCGTCGCGACATGCACTGGTACCTCTTCACCGGTATACCGGTACAGGAAAACAACCGTTTTAAAATGAATTAATAATAGTACATTATGGTATTAGTGTGTAACATTGGTGATTACCGCTGAGGCGCCATTGCGACCCGAGCCGTAGGCGAGGGTCTTAAGATAGCCGAGGACGGTAATCATCAATACACACGTGTATCATACGACGTTTTTCAACACACTTGTGAATAAAATAACAAAAAAACTCATAATAAAATAATAAAAAAAAATCTATAACTCACTAGTGAGTTATAGCAATGAAAAAGTCATAGTTTGATTATGGGTGTCACTTTATAAGCATGCATCACGCAAGTGTGTTGAAAAGACTTTTATTCAAGTAGGTAAAATAATTTGGGTTTCTAGCTTTCTTTGATTCTTCTTCATCATAAAAGGCTTCAGTGCGGTGTCAGTGAACATTCATTACCCAACTTTTTTTAATTCTAATATGTAACCATAACATTAGGTAAGAATTGATAAGATAGATAGATAGATAAATCATTTATTTGTATCTTCAAAACACACGTACATCATCAACGAATGAGAATGTAGGATAATTTCAATTTCGAAACACAACTTCCTTCCACATCGGAACTTCGATAATTTGATAGCAAGAGAAAGGAGGTTGCTGTAATGAAACGAAAATAGACTCCAAAAGCTACTTTCACTTTTTGAAATTTAATTTACGTCATATGGAGAGGGTTAGACTACAATAAAATTAGTAAACGTATTTTACGTTACTAATAAACGTAGTTAACGTATTTTACGTGTACTAATAACATGTAGAGTTGCTCTTAAACTACTTTATAAGAGTAGTAGAGTTCTTTGTGATAGAGCTCGTCCGGGGAAGGACTACCACCATACCTATTTCTGCCGCCAAGCAGTAATGTGAGCATTGCTGTGTTCCGGTTCGAAGGGTATGGTTTCCGGTGAAATTACAGGCACATGAGACTAACCATCTAACGTCTCAGGGTGGTAACACGCAAGTGATATCTATGATGTTGCATGCGTACATAGGCTACGGTAACTGCTGACCATCAAGTGGGCCGTACGCTTGGTTACCACTTTAGTAGTATAAAAAAAAAAAAAAAAAACTTTAGATTGGATTCGACTAAGCCCGTATAAGCACTATGATCAGTATAAATCTTAGGGTGGATTTCACCAACTTTTGGAATAACCAAGAAACTACAATATACTAAGAGTAGTAGAGTTCTCTGTGATAGAGCTCGTCCGGGGAAGGACTACCACCATACCTATTTCTGCCGCCAAGCAGTAATGCTCGCATTGCTGTGTTCCGGTGTGAAGGGTATGGTTTCCGTTGTAATTACTGGCACATGAGGCTTTCGATCTTAGCCTCAAGGTGCGAGTGATACCTCTGGTATTGCAAGCGTCCATAGGCTGCGGTAACCGCTTACCATCTTGTGGGCCGTACGCTTGGTTGCCACTTCAGTTGTATAAAAAAAAAAATATGTGCATATCGTGCAATTATTTGAAACAAAACATCAAGCTCTCGATTCAGTTACTCTCACCGCCATTAATTGTTAGCTAGTCTAACAGAGGAACATTTGTTTTTATTAAGTACAACTTTATGAGCAACGATAACATTTCATGGTAACTGCATTGAAACCAGAGGCTGTAACGAGCTTCTTGAATTGTGGATAATGGAAACATTTGAGAGAATAAGCTTGTGTCCACCAAGAATAAATCGGATGGATTAGAGTTTCTTAATATGTAGACAGAAAAAAAAAATACTATTTATCAAATAATTAAAGATTACTAATACTAGATCAAAAAATAGACGAACAATCTCTAGTACTATTCCGCTTAACCATTTAACTAATGAGGTCACACAGTTACCACAGTTAACCTCAAAAGAAAAATATCTAACTTTTAACTGTGGCTGTGTGACCTCATTAGTTAAATAGTACTAGAGATTTTTCGTCTGTTTTTTTATCTTGTAATGGATTTCCGCAAAGTAACGCCTGAATCTATCAATTATTACTGATACTTTTTAGAAAAGAAATTCAGCCATTAAGTCACGTGACAGTGAACACCAATCAGAAAGTGTTACGTCACTCCGTGCAAAACACAAACATTGTTGTGGCTGACGTTTTCATAGAACGAAACGGTTGCTTGACATTAATAAACTTCTTCTTCTTCGTTTAAGGCTTATGTGGCTTATTTGCTTACAATCAGTATTCAGTATTCAGTATTCAGTATCATTTATTGCATCATAATTATGAGGGTAATACATGTCACAGGTCTTATGTAATATTAAATAATATCAGAGTAGCCAACACATAGCTATGTACCCAGTAAGGGTGTTGCACTATAAGATTGAGTAGGAGCGGACCAATTTTAGTATTAATGGATAGGTACCTAGTTTGTGATAATAATAAAAAAATAAATCATTATTTGGGGTAGCAATAAAACCTAACATTCGTTATTTGAGTCACTGAGAAAATGATCATCAGTCTCCGCAGGAAAACAGTTTTGTTTCGCACGCTTTAAGCGTTTTAGACGAAAATTGGTGTTTTAAAATGCTAAATATATATTGTAAAAATACGATCTATTTTAAAATAATAGATAACTATTTGTATATAGATAGATATTTGTGATTCTGACGCAGAATAGATCTACTTCGACTGAGAAACGTTATCTTACAGTTTTTATATTATTTTGTAAGTTTTTCTAAAACTTAATTAGCTTAGATAATTAAAAATAAAATCTGAAACTAAAATGATCAAATCCAGTCGATCTCTGTCGCCACCCGACGGAAGTGTGGCCAGAAAACTAACTATATCTATACATATTAATATTATTAATTACTCATTATAAGACGCGAAAGCTTGTGGATATTTTAGATGTAATCTGTTTGGACTGATTTTTATATAGTACTATTTTAGTACTGAACAAAAATTTAAATCACCTTTTCTAATATGTAGCTATACCATGATAAATATATATAATATGACGACCAATGTGGCGCGGTGGGCGAAGGTCCGCCTGCGACGCAGAGGTTGCGGGTTCGATTCCCGCCTTGGGACAAATGTTTGTAGGATCTGCAAATATTTGTTCCGGGTGTTCTGGGTGTTTTCTATGTATAATAAAAAATATCTATCTATGTATTGTATTGTATTAAATATATATCAGTCATCTAGTACCCATAATACAGCTCTGTTTAACAGCAGCTTACCTTAGGCTAGACGATGCTGTGTGGATTGTCCAGCATTATTTATTTATTTATTTAATATAGATTTTATATAATAAGATAAATAAAAACTCAAATACATATTTCTAACCGAAAACTTTTACAAAGAACCTCGTAAATAAAAGTATTTTACGAAGCGAATCAACTTCGCAGGTTACTCTGTCATCCAGGAAACTCCAAGAAACTTCTCACAAGAGATTGTCTTTGGCTATCTTGTCAGAACAACATGGGTCCTCCTAATTTAATTATTTTTCTTGTGTTATTTTGAGTTTTATTGCGTAAATTTGGTGGCAGTTTATCCAATCTAACTTGTTTGTTTAGCACAAGTGTAAATAATTAAAATGGAAGGGTAATGTTGGTTTGCAATTTAGTCAAAGGCTTTCATAAGGAATTTTGAAAGAAACGCCGCCGCTTCTTTCAAAATTTAGTTTGTTTACGTTGCCATGCGACAATCAAACTCACTACTTGACACTGGCGAAATTGTGGCAAATGCCACAGAGTCCATATACTAAGAAGAAGAAGAAAACTTCTCACAACGTGCATAATGAAAGCCTTTTCAATCAGCAGGTTGACATTGAGTTGAGAGAAAAATCTCTCCTGAGCCGGACGTCGATTACACGGTTACTTGAAGAAGAGATGTGTTTTTTTTTTTTTTTTTTTTTTATACAACTGAAGTGGCAACCAAGCGTACGGCCCACAAGATGGTAAGCGGTTACCGCAGCCTATGGACGCTTGTAATACCAGAGGTATCACTCGCGGGTTGCCACCTTGAGGCTAAGATCGAAAGCCTCATGTGCCAGTAATATCACCGGAAACCATACCCTTCACACCGGAACACAGCAATGCGAGCATTACTGCTTGGCGGCAGAAATAGGTATGGCGGTAGTCCTTCCCCGGACGAGCTCTATCACAGAGAACTCTACTACTCTTGAAGGTAAGTTTGCTTTATTGACCGAGCGAGCGAAGCGTCTCAGTTTCAAGATTGGCCAAAAATGCTTTTGGATATCAGTTTGTCCGGTCTTTTTGTGTACTCGCCAACAGGTCGCATTTTTCAACCAATCTGGTTGAAACTTGGTGTACAGGTTCTATGACTTTATAGAATTTGATTGTCGTCGGGGATTTTTGATAGGGGGCGTACTTTCTCCAAAAAGGGACAAAAAGGGGGCTGCTGAATATCTCCGCATAATGTGATTTGATTTCGATGATTTTTATTTTATTTGAAAGGTAAGTATTAACTTTAAGTATGTCTAATATCTGGTGAAGATCTGATGAGGATCTTCAGCGTGATGAGCAAAATAGTTCCTCAAAAGGCAATATGTTGCTCACTTTCAAAGCTCACTTTACAAGTTTGTGCTTGCGAGGTCTACTGTTCGGAGAACTGCTAGTGGATAAGTTCATGACACTGTTTCTGCCATCTTCAGTTTTGCATGAAACACTAGCTTTATTCATGAAACAACAACAATACCATCGCTTGAAGATAATTTCAGATTCAGATTTCATTTATTTAACCCATTATAGCACAGTTTGTTATACACAGTTTTAAGAGTAGTAGAGTTCTCTGTGATAGAGCTCGTCCGGGGAAGGACTACCACCATACCTATTTCTGCCGCCAAGCAGTAATGCTCGCATTGCTGTGTTCCGGTGTGAAGGGTATGGTTTCCGGTGAAATTACTGGCACATGAGGCCATTCTTCATTCAAGTTGGTTTGTAAGTACATAGGTCTTGTACATGTATCTTGTTCATGAAATACTATGGAGCTTAATGCATGACACCGTCTCTGCCCGACATCATCAGATTTGCATGAACACTAAGGAACTTTAAGCATGAAACACTATGGAGCTTTATGCATGAAACACTACGGAGTTTTGTTCAAGCAGTCGCCAGCGTCTCTCTGTCATGCGTCGTGACTAGTCGTCTCACGGTTAAGTATGGTTGTCTATGATCGCTTGTTGACAAGGACGCACACAGATTCCCGGAGTCGGCTCGGCGCCGTATCCTTTGAAGAAATTGAAGGTAATTCACGCTGTGAGTCAATAAATGTTTGCACGATCTGCAAATATGTTTTCCTAGTGTGATGCGCAGAGACAATTTAGTTCAAAAAAAGCTCCATTGCGCATCGAAACGGATAACTTTACAATGGCCAAGATCCGCCGAGAGAACTATACTTCTCATAGTTTGTAATACCCACAGCATAAGGAACCCAAGTGTAGAGTAAGTGGTAGAACTCAACAGCAAGAGACCGTTATGGTGGGTACCACCGCAGTGTCAGATATTCTACCTCCAAGCAGTAGTGTGCAAGCTGCACTGTTTAGGTTTAAAGGGCACTGTAGCAAGTGAAATTACTGGGCAAAAGAGACTTAACAACAATGTCTCGGGGTGATAAGCGCAGAGCAGTGCCACGCAAACATTTAAAAACTTTAAGCTTTGGGTGGCACTGCATCTGTGATAGTCAGGCGTTTATCATCAGGTGGGCGCCTTGATTGTCTTATCACTTGCTGACATAAAAAAAGTGATTGTTGGGTATGATATCGTTTCCTAGATTCTCGACTTTGGTGACACTGATCGATGCCACTCTCAATATCCTGACGGATCGCCGAATTGTCTCGCTCCAACCTGCCTCTGGCTACCTGGCAATGGTACTTACAATAACAGCTCGAGACGTAGCTGGCTAATTTGTTCTAACAGATCAACGAAGTTAAGCACTGTTCCGCGTAGTCCCCTTTTGGATTGGTGACCGCCAGTGGCATTTCAACTGAGCGCTCCTGTGCTTTGGAGGGCACGTTAAGTAGTCGGTCCCGGCTTTTTCAAAGTAGTTAGGCCATGACAGAGGCTTTCGGGCGGACTAAAAAGCTGTTAGTCTCGGCTCTTAATAGTCATTAAGCCAAGACTGAGGGCTTCAGGTGGCCTTTTTATTCCATAACCGGAGTTGCCAACATACGATGATGTTCACAAGCTTGACTAAACCGGCCACAATTCACGACAGTGAATTTTCTAAACTTACTGCAGATTTGACACCTTATTTCTAAAAGACTTTTTGTTAAAAAATCATTTATAAATACATTTTAGACTGACTACAGACGAGCTACGATTAGTAAGCATCTTTTTAGTTTCTGAAAAGATGGTACAATTTAACTTCCAAAACTATTGTGAATAAAAAAACTTAATGCTGAAGTTGTTTTTTTTTTTACAACTGAAGTGGCAACCAAGCGTCCGGCCCACAAGATGGTAAGCGGTTACCGCAGCCTATGGCCGCTTGCAATACCAGAGGTATCACTCGCGGGTTTCATGTACAAATATTGTACAACAAGTGTAGACACAATAGTGCAGTGTTTTGATTGAGTCGTAACATCATTTCGTGTGTCTTCTTCAGGGTGAATGGACTAAAAAGCTAGATTCTACGACGCGTTTCTTTTCCAATGCATAATACCGACATAACAGTACTTGAAAACTTCCATCACACTTATTATAAATGTATGGATGTTTGGATGTTTGTGTGTCTATAACTCGTCAACCGCTGAACTGATTTGGCTAAAATTTAAAATATAAATAAATAATGACCGGGAATAGGACATAGGCTATTTTTTATTCCTGAAAAAAGTACTGTTCCCGAGTTCCACACGAACAAAGTCGCGGGCACAGAACTATATATGAGTAGAATGAGTGAGTGTATGTACCTCGCGTGCCAAAAAAACGGGCTAATTAAGGGCAGTGCCTAAAATCGGTTTGCCGCGTGCTTATCGATGCTTTTAAATCATTTATTTTCGCGCGGCTTATGTTTCCCATCACTAAAATACATTTGTGTGTACAAACGACGTTTGACGAGTACAAATACGCAAAATGTTACACGCTCGGTTTCCGTACAAATCGACGAACTCTTTCATTCTACTTAAATATAGTTCTGTGGTCGCGGGCAACAGTTAGTTTTTATATAAATAAATAAATAAATAAATAATGCTAGACAATCCACACAGCATCATCTAGCCCCAAGGTAAGCTGCTGTTAAACAGAGCTGTGTTTATGAGTACTACATGACTGATATATATTTAATACAATACAATACATAGATAGATATTTTTTATTATATATAGAAAATACCCAGAACACCCGGAACAAATATTTGTAGATCGTACAAACATTTGTCCCGAGGCGGGAATCGAACCCGCAACCTCTGCGTCACAGGCGGACCTGCGCCCGCTGCGCCACATCGGTCCTCATATATAGGGGGTAGCAAAATATTAATAAGTTGCTTGTCGGCTAATTTAATTACAAATCATACTTTGGCATATTATATTTGGCACATAATTTAAAGCATAATTCAACTCTACGAGTATACACAAACCAGATAACTCAGGTATCCTCCTGCTATAATAGTTTTATCTGTCACCCTATTGCAAAAATGGACGCTCGTGACGTAGCTGGCTAAGTTGTTCTGAACAGATCAACGAAGTTAGGCACTGTTCCGCGGGGTCATCATTTGGATGTGTGACCGCCAGTGGCAATTTCAACAGAGCGCTCCCGTGCTTCGGAGGGTACGTTAAGCAGTCGGTCCCGGCTTTTAAAAGTTGTTAGGCCATGACAGAGGCCTTCGGGCGGCCTAGAAACTCTGTCAACAGAGTTGGCCACTGACTCATACGAACGAACGAACCACCATATCTGTCATCCTGGTCATTATGACAGCCTTCTAATGTTACCACTGCTGGGACACTGGTCTACTCTCGAGCGAGAGTGATTGGGTCTTAATCCATCACGTGGACCCAACCCTGTCGGTCGCAATGTCTTTCGAATCATTAGTTCTTTAGTTCTTGGACATTACGGTTTCTTCTCGATGTTTTCCTTCACCGTAGAGTTAGGTGATAGATTGGAATAATTTTCAAGGTAGTGGGGCCTGAAACGAAAATGGCGCGGAGAAACCAGCACTAGAGACGTCAGAGTTATCTGGTTTGCCTATGACATTAACATTACATGTTAAAAGGTTGCGTTATAAATCTTTTCTTAGCATAAAATAATTTGATTTACATTTAACGTTTAAATTGTACAACAAATTACAAGAGGATAAACTAAATTAATATGAATTAAAACAGTATTATAATCTCCTTCTGAGATAAGATAATGGATATTATCTTGTACCTATTGGAATTTCAGAAATTCCTTATTAAGTGAACAACAGTAACAAATTCCTAAAATTCAAGTCTTAGTGAATTTTGCGAAGGTTTGTGGTTAAGTTAACTTTACTTAAAATAAGCTGCAAAAGGTCTATTCAGATCTAAGCGGCAACCGCGTTTCCGACTCTTGTATTGTTAGACGACGCAATATTCCAAATAGATCTGAACAAATCAAATATTACTAATTATGTTAACAATTAATTTATAAAGCCTTGTTCAAACGCGTTCAAAACGCCTTGACGATTCCGAGCTACAATGTCAAATTGTGTTGTATTCAGGCATTGTTTTTCATTAAACACCAACATTATAATGACGTCAATCAATAAATCAAGCAAAAAGTGTTGATTACAAGTTACCACATTCATAATTTGAGAATTTTGTTTATGTTGAAGTGAATGAATGAAAATGAAAATAAAAAAAGTTTTATTACTAAAAAAAAAAAAAGTTATGCTTATAAAGTGTTTTCTTCGGCTCTGCAGTTATTACATTTACCTAGATAGGTATATTACTTTGTAATTGACTTATCTAAGTATCCATGTCAAAAGATAAATGAATTGAATAGCCCGTACTCGGGCGAATTATGAAGCTCTGTAATTTATATTTCCACCTAATTTTAACCATGTTTTTTGTGAATAAACATGTTGAAATACATATTTTTCAGAGAGCTAACCACGTCACATACTTGTTATTGTGAGGTATAACATGACGGTATATCGTGAAGCTTCTATAACGCGTTTTGTTAGACTGAGCCTTTAAATCTGATACTCTGTATAATTCCAGTTCCAAGTTTTGATTACACTGTTGTCGTCATCGTTCCTTTTCGGCACCGATGGGGGGCTTACACACTCTTGCTTCTGTAACAAGATTACAAGTTTCTGTAACAAAAGACCTGGTGGTAGGACTCTATAACAAGAGTCCGTCTTGGTACCACCGCAGTGTCAGATATTCTACCTCCAAGCAGTAGTGTGCAAGCATTACTGTGTTTAGGTTTGAAGGGCACTGTAGCAAGAAATTACTGGGCGAAAAAGACTTAACAACAATGTCTCGGGGTGTTATAACGCGCTTATGCGCAGTGCAGTGCCACGTAAACACTTAAAAACTTTAAGCTTTAGGTGGCACTGCATCTGTAATAGTCAGGCGTGGTGCTTAACATCAGGTGGGCTTTGATTGTCTTGTCACTTGCTGACATAAAAAAAAAACAAGTTTCATTGAGCGAGCGAGCGAAGCGTGTCTGCTTTAAGTCGGTCAATTTGTTGGTACTCTTCTACATGTTGCAGGTATTTTAAAGCAGTTTTTTATTTATTATACTACCTAAGTAGCAACCAAGCGTACGGCCCACTTGATGGTAAGCGGTAACTGTAGCCTATGTACGCTTAGTATTGGATCGGAATTGACAAGAGTAAGACACCGAGTCTAGAACGGAATCGGTATTGGACAAGTATTGGAATATGACATTTCGTACTTTTGAGTGCATACCTATCGCCAAATTCCCCCTGTTTTCAAGAGTTAAAAAAATTAACAGCAGTAAATTGAAATTGAAATTGGATTGGAATCGTGTCTTGGATTAGTAAGTAAGTAAAAAATATAATTATATATTCAATCATATCACAAGGATTTTGAAAAAGCTAGGTGAATTTACGTCAGTTCCACGCGCTCCAGCCTAGAAGAATCTGGCATCTCATCATCTGGCTGGGTTCCTTGCTTTTTTTTGAAGACCCCTTTTCATAATAAAGCTTCAGTGTGGTGCCAATCGAACTTCATTCAAGATTCAAGAGTAAAACCCCAGGTCTGTCTACTGACTTTTTTTTTTTTATACAACTAAAGTGGCAACCAAGCGTACGGCCCACAAGATGGTAAGTGGTTACCGCACCTTATGGACGCTTGCAATACCAGAGGTATCACTCGCGGGTTGCCACCTTGAGGCTAAGATCGAAAGCCTCACGTGCCAGTAATTTCACCGGAAACCATACCCTTCACACCGGAACACAGCAATGCGAGCATTACTGCTTGGCGGCAGAGGTTGCTTGACTGACAGTCTATCAGTCACAGACTATCAGTCTGTCGACTCAAGTGGGCGAACAACTTTATTTAGATATCGTGTAAGCTAGACGTTATTATCCTGCTCATAACAATCTCCTAATTAAGAAGGAAACAAAATTGTTAATTTCAGGCTTCAGTGAATACGCTTTGATACAGACATACACGGTAAAGAGTACAGTCAGCTACAAAACACAATAATGTAGTACGCTTCTTTAACAAAGTCCCAAGCGACATACAAAATTTATCAATTGACAAATTTAAAAACTTAAATAAACAAAATCTGTCTCAAAAAGCTTACTATAAAATAACCGATTACCTAGATGATAAAAAAGCTTGGGACGAATGTGCTTCAACTCTACTCGGCATCCATAACAATAGCAAGGGTAATGCCAAAAAAGCTATAAGAACCCAGCATGGGCGCGTTGGAACTGGTGTAAATTTTCCTAGCTTGTAGGACGTTTCAAATGTCAGTAGATGGTAACAAAAAAGCCAATGGATAGTAGAGGCTCAAGAGCGGCTGTCATTTGGATTTATTTATTTAACCTTATTTAAAAGAGCACCGGTGGTCTAGTGGTAGTGACCCCGCCTTCCGATCCTAAGGTCGTAGGTTCAAACCCGGTCGTGCACCAATGGATTTTTCTGTTCGAAAAATGTATGTGTGCAATGCCAGTGCTCTCATACGGTGAAGGAAAAACATCGTGAGGAAACCGGCATGTCCAAGAACTAAAAATTCGAAAGACATGTGCCATCCACCAATCCGCATTGGGTCCGCGTGGTGGATTAAGACCCAATCACTCTCGCCTGAGAGTAGGCCAGTGTCCCAGCAGTGGGAACATTAGAAGGCTGTCATGATGACCTTATTTAAAACGGTTATAAACCAATTACATTAATTACAGATAGAAATAAAAATTAATGATAGAAATTGTTAACATAGAAAGATCTATCGATTTGGCAACAAAACTAAGTTTCAAAAACAAGATCAAAATCAAAATCAAAAGTTATTTATTTCAGTAGAATCACAAGGATCACTTTGAAACGTCTTACAAGCTAGGAAAATTTACACCAGTTCCAACGCGCCCATGCCGTAAAAGAACTGGCAACAACACCGGCTGGGTTCCTGTCGCTTTTTTGGCATGACCCTTGCTATTGGTATGGATGCCAAGTAGAGTTGGAGCACATCGCAAGCTTTTTTATCATCTAGGTAATCGGTTGACCTGCGCCCGCTGCGCCACGAGAAGTCTTTGGAGGTAATATACTTTTGTTTGCTGACAGTACACACCATACGTAACGCCATATAAAATGCCATAGGCTCTTTATAAATTACGTAATTAGAATCACTGAGACGGAGATTTTACGAGACACTTAGTAATGATAATATCTGGCGCGAATAAGGTAATGTTTTTACCAGTCTGTGTTTGGAACTGGGAAAAATATAAGGCGGCCGTAACACGATGCACCGATGATATTAAAGCGGTCGCAGGAAGTTAGATGGTGAAGCACTCTTTGGGGGGCCTAGCTTTGGACGTATGATGATGTTTTTAATGTCTGTCAAAATACTATCCAAAGTGACATTCCAATTTTCTGTGCTTCGAAGGACACATTAAGATGTTGGTCTGGTTTTCGGCATGACAAGCGCTTTTCTTCTCTGTTACCAGATTTGTCCACTGATTCATACGAACATCATCATCATGACAGCCTTCTAATGTTCCCACTGCTGGGACTCTGGCCTACTCTCAAGCAAGAGTGATTGGGTCTTGATCCACCGCGCGGACCCAATGCGGATTGGTGGATGGCACATGTCTTTCGAAATTTTAGTTCTTGGACATGCCGGTTTTCTCACGTTTTTCTTCACCGTATGAGAGCACTGGCATTGCGCACATAAATTTTTCGTAGCGAAAAATCCATTGGTGCACGACCGGATTCGAACGAACGAAAGGATTATGTAAATACTATTTTTGTTCTGTAAATAAAGTATAATTGGTTTTTTAATATGATTCAAAATGGTGGACGCCTTCGTAAGCCCAGCATAGTGGTTAGATCTAGTTTGCTAATGTTAACAAAATGCTGCCCTTTCTACCCTCTTGGAGATTTGAATTTCAGATGAGTAGAATTTAGTGCTTTTAAGGTAGAAAGTTACTTTTACTTTGCTAGCGCAGATTCCAGCGAAGAACTAAAAAGTGAATGCTTAATTTAATCCCAATTAAGATTTTTCGGTTTCTAGACAGAGGATATATTACTTATATATCTGCTTTAAATTTTCGTATGACTCCATATTTAGACCATACAGTACAATTACCTTATTCATTTTGTCCAACAAAAATTTGAGATTTTTTGTTTTTCACAAACTAAAAATTCTTAATGAAAGTGTCCACTATTCCGTATTAGACCCGCGTGATGAATTAAGACCAACCACTCTAGTTTGAGAGTAAGTTAGTCGTGAGAACATTTTTTTTTAATGTCAGCAGTGACAAGACGGTCGATTAGTCGGCCGCTTGATGTTAAGCACCACGCCTGACCAAAACAGACGCCACACATGAGAAGGCTCTCATGATAGTGACAATACCCAGGAAAGTTTACATGGTGGTGTCGGTGGGTACCGCAGAACCAGATTCGGCCTCCAAGCAGCAGTATGTAAGTAATCTCGTATGATCAGTGGCCAACTCTGGTGACAGTTTCTAGGCCGCCCGAAGGCCACTATCACAGCTTTGAAAAAGCTTCTTCTTAACGTGCCCTCCGAAGCACGGAAGCGCTCTGTTGAAATTGCCACTGGCGGTCACCCAACCAAATGATGACTACGCGGAACAGTGCTTAACAGCTACGTTATGAGCGCTTCAGTCAAGCAGTAGTAGTGTGAAAGCATCACTGAGTTTAGGTTTGAAGGGCACTGTAGCAAGTGAAATTATCAACCAAAAGAGACTTATCAACTACGTCTCGGGGTGACGAGCGCAGTGCAGTGCCACGCAAACGCTTAAAAACTTTAAGCTTTGAGTGGCACTGCATCTGTAATAGTCAGACGTGGTACGCGCCTTGATTGTCTTGTCACTTGCTGACATAAAAAAAAATTATAGTAATTCGCAGTCCGACTGGTAACGACTCGGTAAGAAGGGAATAGCCCATATTTGCAGATCGTACAAATATTTGTCGATTGATATTTGCAGGCGGACCTTCACCCGACGCGCCATATCGTTCATGGTCACCTTAGGGTAGACAGTTCCATCAGGCATCTCCAAGCTGCTGGCGCGAGGCACGTGAACCGGTTCTAGATGCAACGGCTCATACTCGTCTGAGAGGCCGCTGTCCGGCGACTCCGGCGCCGGGTGAACCCGGTTCTGCGGGTTCGCGTACCCCCGCGGCTCGGCGCGGCTCTTGTGCACGCAGTAGTCTCCTGTGAACGGGTTCTGGTACGCCACTACTGTTCTGGAATGAGAAAGTAGTTCTGAACAAGCTGAATAGGCATGTTGACAGTAACCAAGAACCACATTTTTTGTTTTACAACTGAAGTGGCAACCAAGCGTACGGCCCACAAGATGGTAAGCGGTTACCAACTAAATTAGTGTTGTATTTCTCTACCCTTTTGATTTTAGTGCTGGTACTAGAGCGCTCGTGACGTAGCTGGCTAAGTTGTTCTTAACAGATCAACGAAGTTAAGCACTGTTCCGTGTACTCACCTTTTAGATGGGTGACCGCCAGTGGCAATTTCAACTGAGCGCTCCCGTGCTTCGGAGGGCACGTTAAGTAGTCAGTCACGGCTAGTAAGGCCATGACAGAGACCTTCGGGCGGCCTTAAAAACTCACCAGAGTTGGCCACTGACTCATACCAACTTAGACATGGTGCTTCTTACCTTAACTCTTCAGTGGAGTCACCTTCTTTTCTGTGTGAGAACAGTACCTTCCTCGAGCGCAGCAAAATCCGAACCTGCAACAGTCTTCTATTAAAATCTAAGGACTTTATTCATAAACTTACTTTTAATCTCTGTTAGCTAATTCATTAACTTGCTAAAAAAAATAAACTTAGCGAGCTGCAATGACAGTTTTTTTTATGAATGATGGTCAATGCGAAATGGTAAAGCAAAATATATAGAAAAATTAGCAAAATCAGCCTGAAAATTAATCTTCAGCTGGAACACTGCCCTACTCTCGAGCGTGAGTGATTATTACGTGGATCCAGTGGAACAGTGTTTAACTTCGTTGATCTGTTAAGAACAACTTAGCCAGCTACGTCACGAGCGCTCCAGTCTCCTTTAAAATACTGTGAAGCCAGCTTACCTGTCCATTCCGTTGCATGGTGTACACCCTGTAGAAGCAGTACCCACATGTGAACAATGTCAGCGATAACTGAAACATGTGAGCTATTGTAATGAGCTACATTTCTGAATAAATAAATATTTGTGATAGAGCTCGTCCGGGGAAGGACTACCACCATACCTATTTCTGCCGCCAAGCAGTAATGCTCGCATTGCTGTGTTCCGGTTCGAAGGGTATGGTTTCCGGTGAAATTACAGGCACATGAGACTTAACGTCTAACGTCTCAGGGTGGTGACACGCAAGTGATATCTATGATGTTGCATGCGTACATAGGCTACGGTAACCGCTGACCATCGAATTAAAAAGCTTGCCACTAAGCAAGTTTGCAGTTAAACTGAAGCTATGGCTCCAAGACAAATGTTTTTATACTGTTGCTGATTTCTTGAGTACAAAATTTGACTAAGTGAATATGATGTATGAATTAATTGTTTTTTTTTTTTTAGTATCGATGTAATTTTAATTATTAATAATTCTTTTTGACATGATTTATATATATATAAGTAAAGAATTTTGGAATTGTAATTAAGTAATGATTAGGTAAAATGACAGATTAATATTTGCACGCTTGCATGCAGGCTGAATACATTGACTAGCATAGCTTTAAGATCCTAGTATGTAAAAATATTGTAATATGTATTCTAGCAAATAAATGATTGAACTTGAACTTGAACATCAAGTGGGCCGTACGCTTGGTTACCACTTTAGTAGTATTAAAAAAATATATATATAACTTGATAGCTCAACTGGTTTCACGTACATTTTATATCCCAAGTGAGAGAGAGAGCAAGCACGAGAAACTCTTTTGACAATCGTAAACGTTAACGAATTACGTTGTTTACCTGGTGGTAGGACTCTTCAGGAAAAGAGTCCGTCAAAGACAAAAGTCAAAAATGATTTATTTCAATAAAATCACAAGGATCATTTTGATCCGTCTTGGTGGGTGCCACCGCAGTGTCAGATATTCTATAGCAGTGTGCAAGCATTACTGTGTTTAGGTTTGAAGGGCACTGTGAAATTACTGGGCGATAGAGACTTCTCAACAATGTATCGGGGTGATAAGCGCAGTGCAGTACGCAAACACTTAAAAACATTAAGCTTTGGGTGGCACTGCATCTTAATAGTCAGGCGTGGTGCTTAACATCAGGTGGGCCTTGATTGTCAAAAACGTATCGTTCAGCTTTCGATTAGTATAAAATTTTGGTAGTTCATTTAACGCACTCAAGAGGCGCTGTTAAAAATCCTATGTCAAACGAGAAACTGATAACTTAGATGTTTGTTTACTTCTTGTTAAAAATGCTAGCTTTTTCTCTTTCACTGTGTATGCAATAGAAAGAGATAAAAAACAAGTGTCATAGACTTATATGTCGGTCAAACTAAACAGTACCTTCCTATCCAACGTAATAACTACAAAATCTATCGTTACAATTTAGGCGCGTCATATTTGAAGGGACACCAACATCTCAAAAACATAAACATGAAAATATTTCGAGCAAACCTAACTTTTTTGGTAAAGCATGATGGCGTTCTATCACACATTTTACGTTGTCTATGCGTTTGGCGTTTATTCGGTAAACTAGATTGTCGAGTTAACTACATTTTTCGCAATGTTACACACTCAGAATACTGGTTAGCGACCCGCCCCGGCTTTACACGGTTGCTTAAATTACACATACAGACCTTCCTCTTGGATTACTATAAATATTGATGAAAATTGCATCAAAATCCTTTGCGACTACGACACTACCTAAAGAACTATCTAAAAATCTACATATAGAAGGACGACGGTGTAAAGCGACGCTGTTTTATACTATGCCAAGAAATAAACACTAATTTGAAAACTTTGAATTCAAAAAAACGTCGAGGTAACTAACAATTTCAAAAAATTTAAGTATATCTTTTTCAAAGATATTGGATTTGTAAGTAATTTTCAGAGTAATTTTCGTAGAGCTTTCGTAGCTTTGTCGTAGAGCTTTTGTAGAGGGTATCAAACAAATTGTATTACTTTAGGTAATCATTTATAACCACAAATTATATTCTATGCTTCAAATGACAATTATTTTATCCAACAACTACATTATACAGGGTCTTTGATTATTAGTACGCGATATTAAGGAACAGGTTCCACAAACAATAAAAAAAAAATAATGTAACTATGTTTTTTTTTTTCTATATATTTCTGTAAAATGTCGAGTAAATCGATTACGTATATCTGGTAAAATATTATTTATCATTATTGGAAATATGCAGGTATAATTAGAATTGATACAACTTATTATAAGTATGTGAAAAAATCATGCGTAGTAAAGAAAAAATATATAAACTTACCAATATAACTAAAAGTATGATATCGATGTAAATAATAATCATTTTTATCATTTATCTTAACACTTCTCACTACAAACCACTTAACTCACAATTCCCGGCATTATTTACACGATTGGAGCTCTCAAAGTTCATGAAATCATTGTTTTTTTTAAGAATCTACATATTTTTGTAGCAAAACGCTTTTCGCGGTCACATCTTCTCGCTCTCATTGGTCAAATGAATTCGTAATTGTTTGTGATTGGTGGATACAGGGAGGTATCGCGAATACACCAATGGGGATGTAGCGACATGGTGTTTGGATTCTGCACGGTGTGCCATAGATGGTGGAATGATAAGAAAGTGCCTACTTCAGCTAAAACTCAGTAAGGCAAAATGGATTTTAGAATAGAGTTCTTTGAGATAACTATTATCTCTCAAAAAAATACTACCACCACACCTTTTTTTTAAGTACCTTGATCTTACTCTCAGAAGCCTTAGGATGGATTCAACCAAACTCGAAATAGACGCAATTCTCCGAGTTATTCGTAATTATATGCGAGTTAACTGACAGTTTCTTTGTATTAAACATTTCTTATTCCGCGGAATAGTTATTTCAGATGTTGGTCGAATCCACCCTTAACCGAATGAAAAAACCGATGAATGAGTCATAAGTCATAAGTCATAAGTCATAAGTCATAAGTCATAAGTCATAAGTCATAAGTCATAAGCATTTATTGATAAAGATATTTACAGGTCTATATACACTTTAGAATATTATATTATTATTTTATACCTTAATATAAAACACAATAGTTAATGAACATAAATTACAATGAAAGTAAAATAATCAAATTAAAGTCAAAAAATAAATTAAATAATTATTATAAATTCTCAATGTCAATACAAAAATAAAATAAACAAGTCATGTAGGTATTTCTTACCTAGAGATCAAAGTAAATAAATTATTACAATTAAAATTTAAGTCTTACCTAGTGCTACAAATTCGTCAAAGCTGTAGAATGTCTGCTCGACAAGCCAGCGTTTTAATCTAGCTTTAAATCCAGCTAAGCTGTCAGCAGATTTGACACTTTCTGGAAGTTTATTGTATTGAATGCTTTTGACAATCGTAAACGTTAACGTCCAGTTGTCAATTTGTACCGGATTTTAAACAGTGCCTCTTCAGTGCGTAAAATGAACTACTAAAATCCCATTCAAATTGACAGCGTGACGAAACAATATATACAGGGTCATTCATTATCAACCTGACAAACTGGGATAGGTTCCACACATAAAAAAAAATATATGTACCTATATTTTTTTTATGGATATTTTGTGCGGTTCATTGACGCGCGGGTCACTGACACGTGTCGAGAGCTGCCTTTTTATTTATTATTATTATTTATTTTAGCCCATATCGTCCCACTGCAGGGCAAAGGCCTCCCTCCCTTTCTTCCACTGCTGCCTTTTTGATTTCTAAAAAATTTTTAGAAAAAAAATGTACAAGGATTTTTTTTTATGTGTGGAACCTATCCCTTAAGTTTGTCAGGTTGATAATAAATGACCTTATATAGTTTACGATTGTTAAACGAGTTAGCATGATTTGCACTTTGATCCGATTTCAAAAAACCTTTTACCATTAAAATGCTACAATTCTGAGTAATATCTTAATCTTATATTGGAGAAAGTGTGGATGTTTGTATGTTCCTAAACGATTGAACGGATCTATATGAAATTTTGCACAAGCATAGATTATGGTCTGGAATAGCATAAAAGTTACTTTTTTTTTTAAATTGAAGTGGCAACGAAGCGTACGACCCACAAGATGGTAAGTGGTTGCCGTAGCCTATGGACGCTTGCAATACCAGAGGTATCACTCGCGGGTTGCCACCTTGAGGCTAAGATCGAAAGCCTCATGTTCCAGTAATTTCATAGGAAACCATACCCTTCACACCGGAACACAGCAATGCGAGCATTACTGCTTGGCGGCAGAAATAGGTATGGTGGTAGTCCTTCCCCGGACGAGCTCTATCACAGAAAACTCTAATACTCTTATATAACTCTTATACTAAAAATAATATTTACATGAGTTTATATGGCTTATTATCATACCATATCATCATGATGATCTTTATGACCTTTTTCATTAGGAGTAGTGAGTGACTCCCATGTATTCTTAGGTTTCCACTTTTCTGTTAGGTAGGTACCTATTAATTATGTGATCATTGTTTTCTTATTAATTTTTTCTAAAAATTATTAAGTGTTAAAACCTACTAAGTGTTACAATTAGTGGACAACTAAAACTTTGTTAAGTATAAGTGAACTATTAGTGAAAACTGTTTAGGTTAATCCTGTTCTATATTTTAAGCATTACCATTCTCACATGATTTAAACTGTTAGTTTTCCAAACATGTAAAAATAAAATAAAATAATCTTCTTACGAAGTCGTATCTACGCACTGCTCTGTGTCCCGGCACCCCAGCCCTGGCGCCAGGGCTGGCGCGACGTCTGTCTCACGACCTACATACTGCTGGCCGCGAGTGCTGATGGCTTACTTGGACGACCATGTGGCGCGGCGGGCGCAGGTCCGCCTGCGACGCGGAGGTTGCGGCTTCGATTCCCGCCCCGCAACAAATGTTTGTACGATCTACAAATATTTGTACCGGGTGTTCTGGGTATTTTCTATGTATAATATTTTTTATTATACATAGAAAATACCCAGAACACCCGGTCAGGATAGAGACAAATGGAAGTCCTTGGATGAGACCTTAGCCGCGATATAGGTTAGAAAAAATAAATAAATAAATAATGCTGGACAATCCACACAGCATCATCTAGCCCAAGGTAAGCTGCTGTTAAATAGAGCTGTATTATGGGTACTAGATTACTGATATATATTTAATACAATACAATACAATACAACACCCAGAACACCCGGAACAAATATTTGCAGATCCTAAAAACATTTATCCCAAGGCGGGAATCGAACCCGCAACCTCTGCGTCACAGGCGGACCTTCGCCCACTGCGCCACATTGGTCGTTAAAAAAACTATCTATGTATTTTATTGTATTAAATACGAGTATATCAGTCATCTAGTACCCTTAGCACGCTGTGTGGGTTGTCCAGCATTATTTGCACAGAATGACAGAACCACTGGATTATTGCCAGCCATCATTTTATCAGACGGTAGACGTCTAAGTCCTTCTCCGTTATTTCAAGGAGTTGGGCTGGCTGGGGTCAGGTTAGCAGGGGGTCAATGCACAATACACCCCAATGCGGGACTTAGGTGCAGATTTTATACCCCCAGTTAGAATTAGAATTTAGAATTATATGTCTACCGCTGGGCTTAGGCCTACTCCAAACACCATAATGTCAAATGTTTATGTTAGTGACATTTTAATTTGAATTTTACTTTGTATTTCTTTACATAATACAACAAAATCACATCCCACCGTCTGTCTGTCCCTATGTATTTTTACCTATTTCTGCCGCCAAGCAGTAATGCTCGCATTGCTGTGTTCCGGTGTGAAGGGTATGGTTTCCGGTGAAATTACTGGCACATGAGGCTTTCGATCTATGCCTCAAGACAACCCGCGAGTGATTGCAAGCGTCCATAGGCTGCGGTAACCGCTTACCATCTTGTGGGCCCTACGCTTAGATCTTTTAAACTAACGGATTTTAATGTGGTTTTCATCAATAGATAGAGTAATCCAAAAGGCAAGTATTAACACAGTGGGAAACCGGGACAGGTCCACTAGTAAATAAATAAATAAATATTAACAGACATTTCACACAACGTCATCTAGCTACACCCATACCCGGAATAAATACTTGCAAATCATGCAGACAGAAGTTCCGTAGCGGGAGTCGAACCCGCAACCTCTCGTTTCTAAATCGGGTACTCGCCCATTGAGGTAGTCAAATAATATCAACAACCAAATCAATCAAATATAGGAGACCCTGGGTCCGTGGGGTACCGGGGCTCACCGCGTTTTCAAAATTCTTTCCGGGCGTCTGGTCGAAGCGACGCGTGATCCAAAGGCTGGTTCATATCTGGCTCAACGTATCAGCATTGCCATTCAACGTGGCAATGCAGCCAGCATGTTGGGAACGCTTCCTACTGGTAGTGATTTGGATCAGTTGAGCTATCTATAGGTCGTTTGTAACGGTCTTTAGATGGCTCAACTGTTTCATATGTATTTTGTATATTTTGTAGTGTAATATAATTATGTACATATTTTATTTTGTTTAATAAATACTATTCTTACATTAAAAATCAAATATATCTTTATTTGAAATATATAACAAGTGATACATCAACAATGAAAAACGATGGTAAACGCAGAAGTAAAATACTGTGTCGCGAGAACCAACGCCCTCCTCACATTGATAAAACAAAAATTACTAAATAGTAGTGCTAAGTAGTTACATTTACATTTTTAAATAAGGCTAAACAAACTAGGTACCTACGTAAGTTACATAAACAAGAGTATATATAACATATATAAGGTCATTCATTATCAACCTGACAAACTTAAGGGGTAGGTTCCACACATAAAAAAAAATACTTGTACTTTTTTTTTTTTTCTAAAAGTTTTTTTTATAAAATTTTAAAAAGTAATTACGTAATTCTGCTTCATAATTATTTATCCTTGTTAGAAATCGAAAAGGCAGCGCTCGGCACGTGTTAGTGACCCGCGCGTCAATGAACTGCGGGTCACTAACCCGCGCGT
Source organism: Colostygia pectinataria (assembly GCA_951394395.1). NCBI lineage: Eukaryota > Metazoa > Arthropoda > Insecta > Lepidoptera > Geometridae > Colostygia > Colostygia pectinataria. Next base: position 10,135,442 of record OX596369.1, read on the forward strand.
CCTTGACCTGCGCGTGTCCTTGACCCGCTACGGGGCGCGCACACTCGAATATTTCATTATTACGTCGCTTAACTCGATTCCCAAGTCAATGAACTGCGGGTCACTAACCCGCGCGTCCTTGACCTGCGCGTGTCCTTGACCCGCTACGGGGCGCGCACACTCGAATATTTCATTATTACGTCGCTTAACTCGATTCCCAACAATGATAAATAATAATTGAGCCGAAAAACGTAATCGATTTTTTTTTGTTTACTTGTGATTTTTAAGACAAAACATACATAAAAAAAAAAATTATAGGTACATATATATTTTTTTTTTAGGTGTGGAACCTATCCCTTAAGTTTGTCAGGTTGATAATGAATGACCCTGTATAACAAAGTAGTTCTAGCACAACGCGGTGAATGAATTAATCAGTGAACTAAACTCCGATTGAAATTAATGAAAATAATAAATACAGCAGTAAAAAAACAGTAGTATTAATTAGAATTGGATTAGATCAGAATTGTCTATGGATTCAAGAGTAGCCAATTGTCTCTTTAAAAAGGCAGGCAAAGTCGCAGTCGTGTTTTTTTTTTTATGTCAGCAAACGATAGAACAATCAAGGCGCCCACCTGATGTTAAGCACCACGCCTGACTATTACAAATGCAGTGCCACTCAAAGCTTAAAGTTTTCAAGTGTTTGCGTGGCATTGCACTACGCTTATCACCCCGAGACATTGTTGTTAAGTCTCTTTCGCCCAGTAATTTCACTTGCTACAGTGCCCTTCAAACCTAAACACAGTGCAGCTTGCACACTACTGCTTGGAGGTAGAATATGTGACACTGCGGTGGTACCCACCAAGACGGACTCTTGCTGAAGAGTCCTACCACCAGGTTATTAATCCGGTAACATTACACTTTCTAAGTAAAATCAAAACAATTAGAAGACTGGCTATTACAAGCCATTATAAAATCGATTGTAGAACTTAAACAAAGCTCTGGTTACTTCAACTTGTAGCTGATACTTGAGCTGACTCACTCAGAACTTACTTACAATGCAAAATAAGCTTTATCGCGATTGATTTTAGATTTAAATCGGCCTGGTGCACACTGGGTTAATAAAATCTATACTAATTTATAACGAGTTTTTAAAGATTTTTGTTTGTTACAAACAAACTCAAAACCTACTGGTCCGATTTAAAAAATACTTTCACCATTAGAATGCTACATTATCCCTGAGTAACATAATCTATATTTATTATTAGTGACCCGCCCCGGCTTCGCACGGTTGTGGTTTCAATACAACGTGAGCTGGGACGAATTGCTAGTAAATAAATAATGCTCGACAATCCACACAGCATCATCTAGCCCCAAGCTAAGCAGAGCTTGTGTTATGTACTAGATTACGGATATACTTAACCAATACAATGAATAGATAGATATTTTAAATTTTACATAAATCAGAACACCCGGAACAAATATTTCAGATCGTACAAATATTTGTTCCGAGGCGGGAATCGAACCCGCAACGACTTGCGTCGCAGGCGGACCTTCCGCCGCGCCACATCAGTCGTCAAAATTGTTGAAAGGAATAGATTATTGTACTAAAAGATATTCTGTAGTCTTCTGTACTAATATTATAAAGGAAAAGATTTGTATTTTTGTTTCTTACGAATAAACTCAAAAACGACTAGTGCGATTTCAAAAACTCTTTCACCATTAGAATGCTACATTATCCCTGCGTAACATAGGCTATATTTATTACTAGCGCCCTTCCCTGGTTTCGCATGGGAGCGGTTTCATTGCACCCGCGCGAAGCTGGGACGGACTAGTAGTAGGTACTAAAGTTGGTACTTTAGTTCGAGTGCTTCGCACTAACAGCTTGTTTAACTTTCGAATGTAAATAACTGCTAAGTATTTTAACGGCGTCTAAACGGTTTGTTTTAAGTTTATTAGGCACCAGCTGCTGTCTGTGGCTTTGCTTGCGTGGTACAGACTATTACTTCTTCACGTGGTTGGTACTACTTCTTCAGACTTAAATCTCCGTGCAGTCATCTAATTGCGTGAATACGTTACAGACAGATAATTTACAGACATACAGAAAGACATACAAACAGACACACAGACAGACATACATAGAGACAGACCTACAGACAGAAAGACATACAGACATGCAGACATACATGCAAATATTTGTTCTGGGTTCTCTGGGTATTTTCTATGTATAATAAAAAATATCTATTATAAATGACCTTGTAATGCATGAAAATAATATAAACATGTATTTTACTGTTTTGTATGGAAAGCTGTTCAAAACTCGAGTGAGCGTCGTTCACTTTGAGTTTATTTCTATAAAACGGATCTTAGAATTCCGTTTTTTTACACCACTAAAGTGGCAACTACGTATAATTACTGTCTATTTGATGGTAAGCGGTTACCGATGCTTGAAACATCATATTATCACTTGCGCGTTGTCACCCTGAGACGTAGATCCAAAGTTTCATGAACCGGAACACAGCAATGCGATCATTACTGCTTGCCCTAAAGAACTCCTCAACTCTGAACTAATAGCGCGACCATTACTGCTTGCCGGTAAATAGTTATGATCTGTTCTTTCCCGGACGAGCTCTATCACAAAGAACTCCTCAACTCTGAACTAATAGCGCGATAATTACTGCTTGCCGGTAAATAGTTATGATCTGTTCTTCCCCGGACGAGCTATATCACAAAGAACTCCTCAACTCTGAACTAATAGCGTGACCATTACTGCTTGCCGGTAAATAGTTATGATCTGTTCTTCCCCGGACGAGCTCTATCACAAAGAACTCCTCAACTCTGAACTAATAGCGCGACCATTACTGCTTGCCGGTAAATAGTTATGATCTGTTCTTCCCCGGACGAGCTCTATCACAAAGAACTCTTCAACTCTGAACTAATAGCGCGACCATTACTGCTTGCCGGTAAATAGTTATGATCTGTTATTCCCCGGACGAGCTCTGTCACAAAGAACTCCTCAACTCTGAACTAATAGCGCGACCATTACTGCTTGCCGGTAAATAGTTATGATCTGTTCTTCCCCGGACGAGCTCTATCACAAAGAACTCCTCAACTCTGAACTAATAGCGGGCTATGAAGTATAATTTACAAACAAACATATAGAGAGAACTGAGAGAATGTAACTCGCGCGTTCAGTAACTACTGGAATTCATTAAAACTTGTACCGCGAGCGCTATAAAACTGATTAAAATCTTAATTAGCTGCCGTGATCTATTCATTCGGATTGTTTCGTTCGCGGAGATATATGAGCGAGCTGTGTAGTGGAAACAAGCATTAAATTACCCTTGAATGGCGACCATTAACTTAGTAATTGATACGAGTATTCTTTAGTTGTTCAAATTTCATACCCTCAAATCAAGTCTATTGTTATTTTCTAAATTGTTGCTTTGTTTGTAATGTTTACCTCTACTTCCTACTTTTAGTTTATGTACATCTTTTTATTAATTTAAAACCTATACGTGAGAACCTGTAATTGGCTCTCCATAGCTACCCAAGTGTATATTTAAATGTAAAAGCTGTTGGTTTTCCTAAAATAAAATAAATAAATAAAAAATTAATAAAAAATTAACTGGAGCACAAGTACAAGACGGCTCCCCATTTGATGGACCAGTTATACTCGTAAAGCGGTAACAGGAAGTCGATAGTTTTTTTTTATGTCATAAAGAAGCAAACAGGCTTAGCTTTAAAGCTAAAAAATAAATCCTAAAAACACTTTCCTCGCTATACGTCCTTGCACCAGAGATGTGCGAGGAAATGAAATTAAAATGAAAAATGAAAAAAGTGTTTATTACTGCATAATACATCATAAAAGGAACAACATACAACTAGGTAGGTACAACAATGGGATATCCAAAACTATAGTATGTATACATGCAGAAACTGTTATAAAAATAGGGTGATGTCTTATGATCCCCACACTAGGCTAAGCCTGAATCGTGGGAATCTACGTACGATTATTTAGTTTACGGTAAGTATTACCTAGTCTGACATTAGTAGAATTTTATTGAGTTTATCTATTTTATGACTTTATATAATGACAAAATTTTTCTAAAGTAGTAAGTATAAGAGTTTATACAATGACTAATAGGTGAGTAGATTTAATAAGTTAAATATTAAGTATGCGTCCAACTATCTATATTGGTACTTATATACCTTTTTCTATAATAAGTTTTTAGTTTAGAAAGGGTTTTTAGTAACCAATAAAATCACTTCATTAAAGCTGTCAGAACGAGGTTAGGTAAATGAAGTGATTCTATTGGTTCCTGGAGGAGCGCTCGTGACGTAGCTGGCTAAGTTGTTCTTAACAGATCAACGAAGTTAAGCACTGTTCCGCGGGGTCATCATTTGGATGGGTGACCGCCAGTGGCAATTTCAACTGAGCGCTGTGCTTCGGAGGGCACGTTAAGCAGTCGGTCCCGGCTTTTCCAAAGTTGTTAGGCCATGACAGAGGCCTTCGGGCGGCCTAGAACCTCTGGCACCAGAGTTGGCCACTGACTCATACGAACGAACGAAGGATTGGTTCCTAACAAACATATCCCTCGCTACACATCTGCGCACATCTCTGGTGGAAACGCAGGCTTACTGCCCGCCTGATGCTAAGCGGGTACCGTCGCCTATTGATATCAACAACCCCAGAAGTACAGTTGATGCGTTGCCTGCCCTGGTTGACTCTTTTTATACATTTTACAAACGGGTGTTTTCACGTGCCGGTATATCGGTGAAGAGGTACCGACACTGTTTCGACTCAATTTCGAGAGTCTTCATCAGGGTTGAGTGACACGGCGAGCGTCCTCCTCCGCGTCGCGATATGCACTGATATACGGGTACGTGAAAACACCCGTTTGTAAAATGTATGATATAGTTCACGATTTTTATGAGTAAAATAAGACTCTTTTTACATTTCCCTTGATGCGGCCCATATAGCTCAGCGGAAAGACAGCGTAAGGAAGCTCATTCCAGAACTTGCACGTATTGAGAAGAGAATGAATGAATGAATGAATGAATAAACACTTTATTGTACACAAAAAAATACTTAATAACTAATATAAAAAAACATTAACAAAGTACAAAGGGCGGCCTTATCACTAAGAGCGATTTCTTCCAGGCAACCATGGATGGAGAAAGTGAGAGTAGAAAATTAAGTAGTGGCGGATAATATGTGCACATAATAGGAAAAATTTAAAATTTAAAAATAATACCTAATTTTTGTTAAATTCTAATACTAACATATTATATTATATTAAAATTTTAATACTACCTATATATTATAATAAAATTAAAAAGAAAATTAAGAAGTTCTCGTAAAGCGTGATAGTAAAGGTGCATCGTAAAACTCAGACTCAGCAAGTTTATGTTCATACCAACACCAGCAAGCTAGCTCTCTCATTATTCTATTCCTCGACTCAGTGCAAAGTTCCCGATGCACTCGCTTCAGAAACTCAGGAAACGAAGTACAGTTCTGATGCTGAAATTATGCTGCAGTTACAATCGAGAGCCGTTAAAGTAAAAAAATAAAATATGTACATAATTATATTACAACAAAATAAACAAAATACATATGAAACAGTTGAGTTCTTTGTGATAGAGCTCGAGATCGAGATCGAGAGCCGCCAAGCAGCAATGCTCGCATTGCTGCTTGGCGGCAGAAATAGGTATGGTGGTAGTCCTTTCCCGGACGAGCAGCAATGCTCGCATTGCTGTGTTCCGGTTCGAAGGGTATGGTTTCCGGTGAAATTACAGGCACATGAGACTTTACATCTAACGTCTCAGGGTGGTAACACGCAAGTGATATCTATGATGTTGCATGCGTACATAGGCTACGGTAACCGCTGACCATCAAGTGGGCCGTACGCTTGGTTGCCACTTTATTGGTATAAAAAAAAAAAAGTCATCCTGCTAAAAAGTGATAATTAGATAGCTCAACTGATCTAAATCACTAACAGACGGAAGCGTTCCCAACATGATAGATATATAGATAGCTCGCAGAACCGATAACCGCTGGGGAATAAAGGTTCTCGAATGGCGACCACGAACTGCAAAACGAAGTGTAGGACGGCCCCCAATCGATGGACCAATACGCTTACGCTCTTTGGGGGAGGCCTATGTCAAGCACAGGACGTCTATCGGCTCGTTCGTTCGTACGTTCGTATGAGTCAGTGGCCAACTCTGGTGACAGAGTTTCTAGGCCGCCCGAAGGCCTCTGTCATGGCCTTACAGTTTTGAAAAAGCCGGGACCGACTGCGTAACGTGCCCTCCGAAGCACGAAAGCGCTCAGTTGAAATTGCCACTGGCGGTCACCCATCCAAATGATGACCCCGCGGAACAGTGCTTAACTTCGTTGATCTGATAAGAACAACTTAGCCAGCTACGTCACGAGCGCTCCAGTCTATCGGCTGATATGATGACTATCGAGAGCAGTCGAGGTTTTGCAATGTTTGGACAGTTGTACCGAATAAAAAATCTAGCGCTCGTGACGTAGCTGGCTAAGTTGTTCATATCATCTAATGCTAAGTACGGGATTTTTTTGGCATGACCCTTGCTATTGTTATGGATGCCGAGTAGAGTTGGAGCACATTCGTCCCAAGCTTTTTTATCATCTAGGTAATCGGTTATTTTATAGTAAGCTTTCTAAGACAGTTTTTGTATAATGAAGTTTTTAAATTTTCCAATCGATAATTTTTGTATGTCGCTTGGGACTTTGTTAAAGAAGCGTACACATTGCCCTTTAAAAGATTTACTGACCTTAGTGAGCCTAACTGTGGGAACAGCGAGTTTATTTATATTTCTAGTATTAACATTATGATTATCACAATTTTTTATTTTAATATCTTGGAAGCAACCACGAAAGATTCCGCTGCCTGTTCATAATCATAACAGATCCACGAAGTTAACTACTGTTCCGCGTAGTCTCCATTTGGACGGGTAACCGGTAGCTATTTCAGTTGAGCGCTTTAAATTGAGCTACGGAGGGCACGTAAAGCTGTCAGTTCCTTAGGCCTTCGGGCGGCCTATTAACTTCGTCACCACCGAGCTAATTTACATCAATAATAGAAAGAGTAATGAGAAAGGAAGAGGTGCAAAGCCGGGGCGGGAGTGTAATAAAAAGCTTCTGCTGGTTTTGTAATTAAAAAAATACAATACAGAACCCAGAACCATATAAATTAAAAAGTATTTTCTCCCTGCCCTCTAATTTGCGTTCATTAAAAGCTCGCCTACAAGCTTGGAGCATGTCCTTTCAAAACGACATCAATAGTGCTTCGTAAAGACATAACGATATGCTTTGAAAAGGACTGATTAAAGGCTGCCGCTGACCACATCGCGGCGACGGCATGCGGCACACGGGTCTAGAACATGCTGAATACGCTCTCCTTCTTTTATTTCCTTTAAACTTTGCTATTTGCAATGCCTGAAAAGGGCAAATAAGTTTTAAGTGCCATATTACTTTTAAGACCTTTTGTAACACTTATTTGTGCGAATAAATATCTTGAAATCTATTTAATTAAATTTAAACTGACTCGCACGGATTCAATCGTGTTATTTTCCTCACCGTTTAAACCTTTCCTGAATTAACAAAATTATTTCAAGAGCAAATTAAGTCATATTGGTAAAGCCGTACTCGAGTTTTAGCGAGACTAACGAACAGGAAAATATGTTCCCAAGTGTTATTTTCAATACTATAAGCACAGGTGGTCTAGTGGTAGCGGTCCTAAGGTTGTTCACCAATGGACGTAAATAAGTAAATTAGAGAAATAAAAACAGTTTTTTTTTATTGAATTAGTTTTTTTTTTTAATCAACTGAAGTGGTAACCAAGCGTACGGCCCACAAGATGGTAAGCGGTTACCGCAGCCTATGGACCTTAATTTCCTGTAATTTCACCGGAAACCATACCTTTCAAACTGGTACACAGCAATGCGAACATTACTGCTTGGCGGCAGAAATAAGTTTTGTGGTAGTCCATTCCCGGACTCTACCACTCTAGTACCAACAAGTTGACAGTTAAAGGAATTTTTGTAATACCTGAAGCAGACGCTTCGCTCGCTCGGTCGAGCCTCATCCAGTGTGTAGATGAGCCACATCCAGTGCGTGAATGAGCCACACCTAGAGCCACATCTATTGTGTGAATGAGTCACATCCAGTGCGTGGATGCACAGACCTGCGTGAACCACACAATAGTGAGGCAATCAAGCCTTCGCGACCGCAGCGCCACTGTTTACAGTAATAACACTTTGTTCACAGTTGCCGTACTGAATTTACTGCTCTGTGGCTTCCAGTATATATCTTTACATTGACATTTATTATCATCATTACAGCCTTGCAATGTTCCTACTGCTGGGGTGCTGGCCTACTCTCGAGGGGGAGTGTAAACAACACATACTTTTAGAATTCCACCTAGCTCTAAATATTTATATTGCTCTTTTTTGTTACAAAATGCCATTTCTAAAAAGCAAAATAGATTTAAAGTACTCTAAAATGTACACGGAAAAATATCTTATCTTTTTTGTACACAGTAAAAATATAAAGACAAACTTAAAAGAAATGTAATTCTGTTTTGTGTACCTAATAAATAATATAAAATTATTCTTAATTTAATTAATAATATAAAATTAATTCTTAAAAAAATATTCTTAAACCTGAAAATTAAAGTTACATTGGTACCCTGTTCAAGCAAGCTTCAATGGCTCAAGTTTTACACTATTTAGGTTTTAAGTTTTCACTATTTTAGTTTCAAGTTTCACTAGTTCGGAAACTCGGTTTTATGACACCTTGGAGGGCAGTTCTGTTTGTTTGTTAGAACGTAGAGCTGTGAAAATAAGACGGATAATATTTGATGATCTCGGAGGAGCGAAAGGTTGCGGGTTTGACTCCCGCTAAGCTATATCTCGGTAAGATAAATAAATAATGCTGGACAATCCCCACAGAATCATCAGCCCCAAAGAGCAAATATCTATCAGCCATCTAGTACCCATAACTTAAGCAAGATAGTTATTTTCAAAATTCTTTCCGGGCGTCTGGTCGAAGCGACGCGTGATCCAAAGGCTGGTTCATATCTGGCTCAACGTATCAGCATTGCCATTCAACGTGGCAATGCAGCCAGCATGTTGGGAACGCTTCCTACTGGTAGTGATTTGGATCAGTTGAGCTATCTATAGGTCGTTTGTAACGGTCTTTAGATGGCTATGGCGTAATATAATTATGTACATATTTTATTTTGTTTAATAAATACTATTTTTAATAGCAAGATAGTTATTTATACATAAAAAATACCCAGAACACCCGGAACAAATGTTTAAATATCGTAGAAACATTTGTTCCAAGGCGGGAATCGCAGCCTTCACCCGCCGCGCCACATCGATCGACAAAGATAAATATTATCTAAGCGTGACATATAAAGAGACAGACGGTGAGAAGAGACCTTGTTTTATCTATATTTAAATAAGGAAAGAGAGAAGACTTGTATTTTTGTTTTCTTGTTTGTTTCAAAAAAACACAAAAACTGCTGGTCCGATTTAAAACATTCTTTCACCATTAGAATGCTACATTATCCCTGAGTAACATAGGCTATATTTAATACTAACTGCCCGCTTGCACCCGGGCAAAGCTGGGGCAGAGCGGCTAGCTGAAGATCTGCCTCCAAATACCCGGGTAAAGTTCAAAAACGACGCATCACAGCACTACTAGGGACAGGTTTTACTTACGTTATTTATCGATGTAAAATAAACTTCCATTTGTTACACAAATTGTGACGCTTTGTACCAGTTCGGGACAGTGCACGGTTTAACAGTAGCGCAGAGCAATGCAAATAACAATCTTTTATAACAAGCAGTTCTCCGAACAGGGGGTGAGGGGGGGCTTATTCGCTATGACATTTTTTGTATTAGTATTTATTTAAAACATAACATCTATTATTACAGGTAATACCCAATACAATAGAGTAGTCAACAAAAATCAGAAAAATAATAATAAAATAAAATAATTACATTCGAAATCTTCTTAATAATAAATAATTCATAATTTACAACCTAATCTTAAGTAATCCTATGTAGCAAAATAATAAAATTAGTACCTATTTACAATATAGCAAAGATTATATAATGTAGCTCCTACAAACTCGCTCTTTGGACAGTGGAAAAGATCTATTTTGACCGCCACCAGATTTAGCGCTCGTAGGGTCCGCGTCAGTGGCGCCCTGCCGAGCAGGTTAGTCCTACCACGAGGCACTGCGAACAGAGGAGGCCGCCTGCGACGCCCAACATATTCGTCCGGTACGCACAGTCTCATCATCTCCAGGATGGTTGGATTTGATACCATCCCCCGGAACACCTGAACCACATACAGCGCAAGCGCCATATCCCTCCTAATTTCCAGCTTGTTGTATCCAACCATACCAAAACGAATAAGGTTGGATACATCAAGGGATAGAAAGGATAGACGCCGTATGTCTTCCAGTAAAGGTATCGCGTAAATTTGTTCTGTATGCGCTCCAACATGAGGCTATATTTAGCTTCATGCGGAGCCCATACAGAAGCTGCGCTTTCCATCTGGCTTCTGACCAGGGCATCATACATTGCCGTCAGAGCCCTTAAGTTTGTGAAACCGTTTGCTCGGCGTAATATGAATCCTAAAATTCTGTACGCCTTTTTACAAACGGTAACAATATGGACTCTAAACCTTAACTCGGTGTCCAGTCGAACCCCAAGATCTCTCACCGATTCCACTCGCTTCAACTGCGCTTCATCTATCTGGTAGTTGTAGTGGAGTGGGGCTGTTGCTCTACTAAATGTTATTATGGAACATTTGTTTACATTAAACTGCAACTTGTTTTTCCGGCCCCACTCCACTACCCTATAGTTTGGGGGTGCAGCCGATTGTCGCCAGCTTTGTCAATAAGATGTCATTATCGACCATGTCAAAAGCTTTTTTAAAATCAAAGTAGGCGACGTCGACTTGCACCCCAGCGTCCACGTTCGGGAGAATGTACGACATCGAGTTGAGGAGGTTACTGGTCGTGCTGCGGCCTGGTCTGAAGCCGTGCTGAGCATCCGATAGATGAGCAGATATTTGCTGCTGTATGCTGCGCTGCACCGCCGACTCGAACACTTTTGCTGGTGTTGAAAGGATCGCAATGGGTCTGAATCCGCTTACCTCCGAGCCACCGTCACCTTTTGGTATGGGGATTACCCGGGTAACCCTCCAGCGTTCCGGGAAATATGAGCCTTCCAAACACAAGTTAAATATATGGCCGAGTGGCTCCGCTAGAACCCTACGACAGTCCCTCATTACAAACACAGGTATCCCGTCTGGTCCTGCAGACTGTTTCGGCTTAAGTCGTGTAAGTGCTGCCCATACCTCTGCCTCTGTCAGCCGCGGCACGTGAACGCGCGAGCTTCCGGCGCTGCTTAAATCCTCCGCCTTGCCCACGTTGAGGGCCGCTGTAGAGGTGCCGTATACCGAGAGAAAAAACTTCCGAAAGTGTACTGCCATCCTTAGTAATTTTCTTTCGGTCTACAGCACCTCGTTTCTCTCTTATATAATCCCAGAAAGCCTTTGGGTCCTCCGCTAGTCGGCTCTGCACTCGCTCCTGATGATGTTGATGCTCCAAGTGTATCATTTCCTTTACCCTCGCTCTACATTCTGAGTAGGCCTTGTAGTTTTCTTTGGACTCTCTTGTCTTATACAATTTATGCAGCCGTGCCTTATGTTCAATTTCTCGAATAATCTCTACAGTATACCACCTTGGGTAACTATATCTTGAGTTTACCTTACTTGTACGTTTTTTAGGTACACATGCGTCAAAAATCTCACTCAGGATACCATAAAAACAATCTAAAGCATCTTCTGGCTCTTGGGCTTGATATAAAGCGCTCCAATCCGCTGTCGCTATTGACGAATACAAAGCTTGGAAATCTGCCTTACCGAAGTTCCAGCTTGGTAGAGTGGTCGGAGGCGGCGGCGCCGGGTCGGGTTCAGTGCACGCGTAGCGCTGCACCGTCACCGCAAGCGGTGGGTGCTGCTGGTCCACAGGCACCAGCGACTCGTCGGCCATGCACACGTGCACTTCGTCCATCTCTGAAGAGACCAGCACCAAATCTAGTAACCTGTCATTACTATTTCTCACCTCGTTCTTCTGAGCGAATTCGCAAAAAGCTACAAAATATTCAAAATAGTTTAAAACGTACTCATTACACGAATATAAATTAAAATCCCCTATAACATAGAGATTCCTTACCAATAACATGTAACTTAGTACCCTGTGCCATGGTGTGAATTTGTAAGATTGTTTTCTATATCTGTGTTGTTTCAATAGCGATAGTTTCGCTATCGATAGGTTGACTTTGAAAAACGGTCAGACAAGCCCTAAAACGTGGCTCGTCGACAACGATTCCACGCAGATACCATAACGAGCCCGCGTTTGGTCATAGCGAATAAGGCACCAGTAGACCTCGCAAGCACAAACTTGTAAAGTGAGCTCTGAAAGTGAGCAACATACTGCATTTTGAGGAACTATTCTGTTCATCACGCTGAAGATCCTCATCAGATCTTTACCATTTTTCATTGTAAGAAAGAATAGGAAAGCAGTTAAACAAATAAATAAATAATGCTGGACAATCCACACAGCATCATCTAGCCCCAAGATAAGCTACTGTTAAACAGAGCTGTGTTATGGTACTAGATGACTGATATAAACTTAATACAATACAATACATAGATAGATATTTTTTATTATATTATATAGAAAATACCCGGAACACCCGGAACAAATATTTGTAGATCGTACAAACATTTGACCCGAGGCGGGAATCGAACCCGCAACCTCCGCGTCGCAGGCCCGCTGTGCCACATCGGTCGTCATGTTATCTCTAATATAAAATAATAGTTTTTTTTTTTTTTTAATACTACTAAAGTGGTAACCAAGCGTACGGCACACTTGATGGTCAGCGGTTACCGTAGCCTATGTACGCATGCAACATCATAGATATCACTTGCGTGTTACCACCCTGAGACGTTAGATGGTAAGTCTCATGTGCCTGTAATTTCACCGGAAACCATACCCTTCGAACCAGAACACAGCAATCCGGGCATTACTGCTTGGCGGCAGAAATAGGTATGGTGGTAGTCCTTCCCCGGACGAGCTCTATCACAAAGAACTCTACTACTCTTAAATGGCTCTGTTCCTTGCAATTGGCCTAAAATCCTGATTAGCAGAGTCACTGGCATTCGCCGTTGACTCTCTTTTGGTTAGTCTTACCTACAGTGTTTTGGTTAGAGTTAATTTATTTATTTATTTATTTAAGTGGACTCCCTTTTCCGCATTTGGACGCGCATTTGGTCCGTCGTGCGTGGGGAGCTGGCTATGCGTGAAGCCAGCCTAACTCCTCCCAGAAGCACAGAAGTTTCCTGGGGGCTTCGCAGGCTTCGAGGAGTGACCTTGGTGTTCCTAGGATTTGTGTGCGTTGAGTGGCTACTCCCACGCATTCCAGGACTACGTGGGCAGCTGATTCTTCTTCGGCTAGACAGCCTCTGCAGAGTGGGCTGTCTGTGGCACCTATGTGGTTAGAGTGAAATTGAATAATGTTTTCTGGTAGATTGTCTAACTATTAGATTTACGAAAAAACATGATTGAATTCCATTTTTTAAGAATATAGTTATTGTAAAAGCAAAAGCAGCTACTGTATTGTATAGATACTGTTGTTTGTACCGTAGAATGCAGTTTCGCAAACTGATGACAGAAGATAGCGGCCGGAAGTGAGCTCATAATTCAAAAAGAATGTTGTTGGGACCCGAGCTGTTCTATGGAATCTACAGATAAGGTACCTATTAAATGTTAGGGCGCGTTGCTACGGGCTAAAAACTGCTGTTTAGATGGATTCGGCGGAATAGCAGCGTCTGCTGCTAAAACAGTAGACATTAATGCTGAGTCGAGGCTATTTTGCTGCTGTAGCACACATACATCATCTTATTGTCAATATATTTATGAAAATCTTATGTATGTTCGCAAAAATATCGCTGTTCCCACAGTTAAGCTCACTAAAGTCAGTAAATCTTTTAAAGGGCAATGGGCTGCTTTAACAAAGTCCCAAGCAACTTACAAAATTTATCAATTGGCAAATTTAAAAACTTAAAAAAAAAAACTGTCTCAAATAGCTTACTATAAAACAACCGATTACCTACATGATAAAAAAGCTTGGGACGAATGTGCTCCAACTCTACTTGGCATCCATAACAATAGCCATCATGCCAAAAAAGCGACAGGAACCCAGCCGGTGTTGTTGCCAGTTCTTTTACGGCATGGGCGCGTTGGAACTGGTGTAAATTTTCCTAGCTTGTAAGACGTTTCAAAGTGATCCTTGTGATTCTACTGAAATGAATAATTTTTGATTTGATTTGATTTGATTTGTGTTTTTCTTTATTTTTATTATGTTATTATTTTGTATATCATTTTATTTTCTCATTATCATATATTTTGTTTTTAAATGTTTATATGTGTTATAAACGTATGTCTATATCTATGTAATAATATGTCTGCTCGCATTGCTGTGTTCCGGTGTGAAGGGTATGGTTTCCGGTGAAATTACCGGCACATGAGGCTTTCGATCTTAGCCTCAAGGTGGCAACCCGCGAGTGACACTTCTGGTATTGCAAGCGTCCATAGGCTGCGGTAACCGCTTACCATCTTGTGGGCCGTGGCAACCAAGCGCCACTTCAGTTGTATAAAAAAAAAGTCTGTTTAGGTAAAAACAAAAAAAATCGATGAACGCTGAATCAAGGAATTTAGAAACTACAAAAATTTCTTGCGATGAACACACATTGCAAGGGAGTAAGGAGAGATTTCTAAAAATACTTTTTTTCTAATACCACTAGTGGCAGCCAAGTGTACGGCCCACTTGATGGTTAGCGGTTTCTGTAGCTTACGTACGCTTGTAATATAAGATATATTACAAGCAGTTCTCCGAACAGTAGACCTCGCAAGCACAATTTTGTAAAGTGAGCTTTGAAAGTGAGCAACATTTTGAGGAACTATTTTGCTCATCACGCTGAAAGTCCTCATTAAACCTTCACCAAATATCAGGCAAACTTAAAATTAACACTTACCTTTCAAATAAAATAAAAATAGTCGTTGTTATGAGATAATTACATGTTTTATTTTCATTGCTTCATTAAAAATAAAAGTATAAACCGCGGCAATGCATCTAAAATGAAAACTACGAAGAGTAATAACCGTCAGGCAATTTTCACTTAACGATTCTGGCGTGCGAAGAAAATAACTTCAAGCAATTCAATTCTTTAGCTTTATGAACAAAGAATAAAATTAAATAATACGCGAAACGGCAAACAAATTGTTTTTACAAAATAATAAATTGCCTATTTGAATGTTTCACTTTATATTTAGCCAATTTTCTTTCTTGATTAATAGCATTAGATAAAAATGCCTTTTTCTTAGAAATTGGACGTGTTCCAAGAATCTGACAATCTCCTTTTTATATGAAATCAACGCACTACTGTCTGACTGACTATCAATGCATCATTTTTTCCTTTTTAACCCCTGATGGATAGACCAGAGCAGTCATGGTGGCCGAGAGATATCCGGCCGAGAGGCGGACCACCTGCCACAGGACGACATTGTGAGGGCAGTGGGAGGAAGATGGATTAGG